>CM037586.1:18957853-20166461 GCA_021018995.1 Chloranthus sessilifolius
TAACCATAATCAATAACTAGAGCACGTCTCTTCTATCCATCTCTTCCTTTCCAACCACAAAATAAGATTATGTAATAATTTGAAGTTTTATTGGTGCAACCACGTATAATTTTAAAAAAAAATTAAGGGAGCCATTGCTTGCACACGTATCATAAGTGTGTTGCCCCGGTTTGATTAAAAGTTAGACTTACTAATATTTTTTTAAAAATTATAAGTGGTTTCACCAATAAAACTTAAAATTATTCCCTAATCTTATTTTGTGGTTGGAGAGGAAGAGATGGATCGAAGAGAGGTGGTCTAGTTATTGACGATGGTTATATAACACCAACAATTATAGGAGCTTCTAGAGGTTATACAAATTTTTTTTTCATCTACTCAAATGGGAGTCCAATGGTCGTTGACAGATCAAAATAGCAGTTTCGTTTTTGGTTTTGGGCATGATCGAAATCGAAAATTTGAGCCGAAATTTTGAATTTCGGCCAATAATTTCCCCTTCATATATATTTGGATTGAAATTTCGGTTAAAATTATCATTTTGGTGGGGACCGAAACCGAAACGATTCGACTGGTAACTTGAGTTATCGGCCGAAATTTTGAACCATGGTCATTAACATTATTTTCCTATATCTATCCAGCACCAATAAAAGATATTGTACTCGATATCTTACCTAGCCTGTTGTATTCTCTATGTTATACGACCTTTAGTGGAATCTCGAAATCGCTTTCCAAGAGAGATAAAAATTGTTAAAAGATGGTACAAAAATTCTAGATTCAATGCTTGCATAGAGGAGCATATATATAGATATCTGACGTGCACCCGGCTAGGCTTGGAGCTGGCCATTTATGCAAGGATTGAAACTATAGGACCGTTTCTGCAAATACGCAAACATATAGGGCCGAAAGTGCAAATTTCCCATTATTATAATTATGCCCAAACTTGGAATTGAAGAATTAAACATTAAGATAGCGTGTGTTGAAAACAGATTTTTAAATCTGAATTTGATAAGGGAAGACTCTGTAAAACATAAACCACGTGAAAACTAAATTATCAAAAATAAAAAACCACGTGAATACGTACTATTCTATGCACATAGTAAGTCTTTATAATTGATTCATGACTCGAATCAAAGTCTTATTCGCAAACTTCATTTGGGTCAGTAAAATTAGTTGATCTCAAAAGCCAGGCTCATTTTTTTCAGCAATTCTAAGTCTTAATTACAGTGATTAATTTGTGATTATGGCAACCATGGGTTCGTTCCCGTCTTCCGGTGGATTTCGGGGCCTCCACCACACTTCTCGACTCCGATATCGCATCCCTAATCCCTCTGGAGTTCTGAGGATGTCGGCGGTTGGGCTGAACTATTGGCTTTTCGTGAATCAAGGGTTGAAAATTTCTCGCGTCGATCGTGTGCTGTACAATACTGCTGATTCCAATGTGTAAGATTTGTTCAAAATCATTTATATTTATTAATATGCAAAATTTCAATTTATTGTTGTTTTCACAGTCTAAATACCGACATATATCTGCCAATATGGCGGACATGTATTCTATATCGGCCGATATATCAGCCAGCAAGGTGACCGATTTGTCCGATATAAACCAGTTTTAAAATTTGATCCCGACCATAAAAACCTCAATCGGTTTGAGTCAGGTGAGTGAAGGCATTATGGGCATCTTTTTCGTAACTGTATCACTTATCCGATGTTTCGTATAATTTTTTTTTTCCATATCTCAGTTGAATGATATGGTTTTCCAGACTCAGATTTTAATTTTTGTTAGAACTGCTTGGATCACATAAGCGCATAATTTGAAATCTCGGAAAATTCTGAGATTTTAAAACCTTGCCTAAGGAGCCTTATGGCTTCCCGTATGGACCATATTAAAGTAATCTCTTCATTATCTTTTCTAATTTGTATTATTAATTGACTTGATTTAGTGATGTGGGAATCGACATCAACGATCATTTGCCCGCTGATCCTGAATCACCGGAGCCATCTAAACCTAATTGGTAATAAAATTTGTTGTTTTCTTTCTTTCTTCTTGTTCTCTCTTTTGTTTTCTCTGCCAACGTTCTCGCTTTGTCCTCTGTAAATTCATTAAATTCTTACTGAATTTATAGATTTAATTGGACAAAAAATAATAATTACTAATTATCAAATTTAATATTTAATATTTATTAGGGTTTTCTTTTTGCGTCCATTTATAAAACAATTTCTCGTATTTGACAATCTATGTGTTTTTATAGGGCAAGATGGCTTTTGGGGACAATATTATCCATAATTCTACCTTTCTTTAAGATCCCGTTAGCGAAGTTAGAAGGTAAAATATATATAATGAAAACGCTTTATAAGGGAAATGATACCATGTGACAAGTTTATTTTAAGAAAAATGCATCCCTTGTTGTGATTCGTGTGTTTACCATTGTTTACTCAGATAAGGTGGAAGGAGTCATCGACGTGGTCGATCACATGGTGGAGAGCGTTGAAAAGGTTGCGAATGCCGTCGAGGATGCAGCGTCCGATATGGCCGAGAAGCTTCATGATGGGAAGCTGAAGGATGCCGTTTTGTTTGTCGAACATTTATCGAAAGATGTTGCAGACCGCGCAGATAAAGCAGATGAAGTCATTGATAAGGTACCTCGTTGATCTACTCTGTGTGTAGCCTTTCAGTGGACACGTGCCATCCTCTTGGATTGTTGATTACAGGGGTATTGAAATATGTGGAATTCAATTTTCACACTTTCATCTGCTGCAGCCTGCTTTATATGTTAGATCAAATATATATGAGGCAATTATCCATTGGTAGTGTCCATGCATGAGCACTTGATGCGTGGCAATGAGATGGCATCAGATTGGAAGGCACATGGACGTCCTCTGATAAATTGAACTTAGTGAAACAATTTCTAAAACTCAGGAAAGCCTCCTTAGATAATCAAGTGGACGTGTCGGGGTGTTTATCGGGCATGATTAAAATTTTTTTTTTTTTTTTATTTGATTGAAAATAAATAAATCTTATCAGACTCTGATACCAATTGTTAGATCAAATATATATTAGGCAATTTATTTCAATCAAAATAATATGATGCAAGGGTAGAACATACATTGCCGTTGGAGAGAATGATCCGCAATAGATGATTCTGATATGCCGCACGCTAGAACTTGAGGACAATACTACCTCGCTTCTATCTCTCTCTAATGTAGGCGATTTCATTGAGAGATATTAAGAGGACGACATCCTCTTTTATAAAGATATCCTTAAGTTCTAACCCATCAAGGATTTAAGGGAGAAGTGTATCACTAAAAGATAGGGATTGACTTACCACAAACTAATAAAGTTGAAACCAACTCCTTAAGTTTTGTAGAGTGGAATCATGTAATAAGAAAATCTCAAGGTCTTTAATTAATCATGTTTCAATTAAAATAGAAAAAGGGTAATATTATTGTGTGGGTCACAAATACCCAACATTATACACTTGTGATGCCAGGAGAGTTAATATGAAAAAGAAAAAAACACAAAATTACCTACTTATAAAAATATTAATAATTCAACTCATATCGTTGCTACCGAGTAATAAAAATTATATAAGAATAATTGCTTTGATTATTAATATTTGCCCCTTAGGACAGGGTTCTAGAGATTAAACGGTATAATGGTGCTTTTGGACTTCCATGTTGTACCCAAATAACAATTGAAAACCAGTTCTCCCAAGAGTTCACTATTCCCTAATGGGTTTTAGATAAAATAAAAAAATTATGTGATATATGTAAAACTTTGATGTGCAAATTAACGAAAAGTTGAATTTTCAAGTTACAGTTCATATCAACAATCATTCACCATTGTGATAAATATTGATTGATTTGACCATGTGCACCTTCACATGGCACCTTCACATGGCATTCAGGACCATGTGGTTCGGGTAGGCCCTTAGGCCCCTTACTGTACTTGTCCTTTTTTCGGTTTTTTAAAACGGGTAGGCCCTGAATGCCTCCTTTTTTCTTTTTTATTAAAATAATTCCCTTACTGCGCTGGTTGAGCACCTAAAGCCTCCTCATTTATTATACCTTTCCCTCTCTCAAAAGCTCCTTCAACTCTAACCGGTTTTTCGCAAAATAATATATTAATTTAAATTTTTTTAAAATTGCTGTTACTTCTTATCTCTAATATAATATCTGATTTGTTGGGTTTTATTATTTTTTTGAATAACTTAACATTAATGATATTATGAGCAATATTAAATGGACTATGATTCATAGACTATAATATGACAGCTATGATGATGATGGTTCCAATGTTGACTATTTGTCCCAATCTTTCATACTTTAGATCTTGAGATCATGGCCACATATCAGGCGGTCAGAGGTTGATTCCACATAGCATACATCCATGATCATAGCGTACCATGTGATGGGTTCTTGGGTCACTTTTGGGGATGTGTTTTATGCCGAATCAACATTTAGCCCTTTGATAGGTGGGCCATATTCTCAAGATATTTTGTGTGAAAGATTAGGACAAAAAATTGCCTCCATCAATCGATTCAAATCAGTCAACGCTTTTAATAGTGGAACCATCAATTGTAGAGACCAAATCTTGGGTTGCAAAATTTGGTACTCTGGCTTATTTCTCCGCTCGTTTTTAATCAACGTTAATTTCCCCGTAATTTTGTAATCCTATATAGCCTTTCTCACTGCTTCGCTCTAAACCTTCGTTGGTCTTTCTGATCTTCTTCTACTTTCCATTTTTTAGTGGATATGGAACTTAAGATTGTGTCGAGACATCATTTTTAGAAATTAGTTTTATTTTTAAAATTGACGGGTAAAAAAAATAAATTTGCTTTCTATAAAATTCCTTTGAAAAATAAACAAATAGAATAATAATTGTTGTCTTATTAAACATGCAGATCTAAGTTATATACCGCTTTTTATTTATTGTGGTTGCACAACCAGGTAGATGACATCCGGGAAAAAGTGGAGGACTTGATCGAAGCAGATTTTGATATAAAAAAGCTCAAGGAGAAGGAGAAAGAAGCCGGTGCAAAATAGTCAAGAAACTCACATGGATGTGGGTAGCTGATGGCTCCTAAGAGTTTGACTTGTTGCCTAAAGCAAGTTAAAGAACCCCTGAATCACATTACAGATAATGGCTTAGTTGTATTTACTTTGTATTTTATGTTTTAGTTATGAAAATTGTATGAATTTATTCTCTGATATCTCTCTAATTAAGTGAGCATTCCATCATTTAATAAAACTTCTTTTTTGGGTGTTTTGCATTTGTACCCCTTATATATGGTTTATTTTTATTCCGCCCTCCATCTTTCACCTACAACCCTTGCTATTGTGTTTCCTTTACTTATAACTGCCATAGTGACGAATCAGTTACAAAACTAATCTTTTACTGCTTTGAATCAGACAATCGAGATTGTTTTTCAGCACAATCATCCACGCAATGAATCTTGAGATCAAAAGTCTCCCATCAGGCAGTCAGATTTTGATTCCAGATGATGATCATTGGTGTACATCAAACTTGATTTTTAGATCACTTTTCGAGATGTGTGTCATGTAAAATCAAATTTGACCGTTTGATTATAGGTCCATGATCTGAAGATCAATTAGATTAAATATTGGTGCAAAAAATAATCTCCATCAACCAATTCAAAGCAGTTAAAGATTATTTTTTCGGAAAGTCCATAACTGTAGGGAGTAAAAGTAAAGGAAACATAAAAACAAGGGCCGCAACGTATATGTGTCATGGGAATTCAAACACTAACCTTTTAATGTACGCCCATGATCATAAGACCCATTGTGTAGAATATTAGGACAAAAAACGAGATCTATCATCTGATTCAAAACACCAATGCATTTTGGCTAGGAGAAATGGGTGAGGTTACATTTTCCATTGGGTGCAAATAATGGTACACTACACCCTAAATGATGCTTAGTACGAATTAGCATAATAATAAACATGAAAAAGCTGATGAAATAGCCTGCTATCAATGTCCTCACGACATCATGTCCTAATCAGGACATAGCAACCCACCATTTGTTTGGCAGAAAATGCAGGGTTGCATGTGGGTTCAAAACTTTCGGTAGCTCTAAAATTTCATGCCCAAGCCCTGCATAGAGTGGTGTATACTGCCCAGGCCCGTTTATAGCTCTTGTGGCCCAACCAAGCGACTCTTGGAGAATGGGCTTTCATTGAGAACATATTTGCACGACTTAGGCCCTGTTTGGCAATATTGTTTCCAAAAAGCATTTTTAAGAGTAAAATATTGGGTGAGAAATAATTTCCATTGAATAATTTGGCCATTTACAGCAGAAAATGGTGTGTGTTGAGAAGTAGCTTGGGGCTGCTTCTTTACTTTCAGTTAAAGTTGGCTAAGTCCTTAGTTGATAAGGGCTTCTCAACAAATATTTTATATTAAAAAAGTGTGCTTTTGGACTCAACTTTGCCAAACAGGGCCTAAAGCAAGAAGCTGGTTGACCACTTCAAGGATTTTCCCACTCGGAACATTTGATGGTATTTCAAGGACGGCAATGGTCAGGTCCAAGCAGGTTGAACCGGTTTCTCCCATATGCTAGGGCAGTGGATGTTGTTGAACTCAAAAATCTGGTTCAACCTGGGCCTAACCATTGCTCTTTCGAGGAAGTTGGGAAAGTGATGTTTGCCAAACGGTATGCATCTAAGATGGTAGTGCTGCTTTTCGCGGTCAGAAAGTGGAAGCGGACTTTAAAAGGCACGTGGGATGCTAGAGTCAATATTTTATAATGGAAGACTATAGGCCGCGTTACCAAAGTGAAGACTATTCTTTGTAGAAGGGAGGGAGTCTATATCAGCAATCCATTGCACGAGTCCAACTCTCATTACAAAATCTAATTTGTTGATCTCAAAAACCAAATCTCATTTTTTCATTTTTTCTAAGTCTTAATTATAGTGATTACTGATTATGTCGACGATGAGTTCGTTCCCGCCTTTCGGTGGATTAGGAAGAATCCACCCCTCCGCTCGAAACCGATCTCGTATCCCTAGCCCCTCTGGAATTCTGAAAATGTCTACAGTTGGGCTGAACTATTGGCTTTTGGTGAATCAAGGGTTGAAAATGTCCGGCGCCAATCGTATGCTCTATAGTGCTGCAGATTCAAACATGTTAGCGTCTTCGAAATCATTTATTTTGAATTTTTGATTATTGTCAAATTTTCGGATCTATTGTTGATTCACAGTTGGAAATAGTTAACTGGGACAATGAAAACCCGAAATCGATTTTAAAGTTTGAACTGTTTAGATTACTTAAGGGGTCCTATGAATTTTGATATAGGGAAATGGGGATCGACATCAACGATCAATCACCGGATCCCGTTCCTCCTGAACCATCGAAACCTAATTGGTAATAATTCACTGATTATCAAGTAGATAATTCAATAAATCTCTTTTATTTTATGTATATATACATACGATAATTCATGTATTTGTGACTAATTAAGTATTTTTGTATAGGTTAAGATGGCTTTTGGGGGCAATAATATCCATTATCCTACCATATTGGAAGAGCCCATTGGCGAAGTTAGAAGGTAAATATACTTAATTACACCTAAAATTACACCTAATGAAACGTCTTTAGTAGGGAAATGATAATGTGTTGACCATTGTTTATTCAGATAAGGTGGAAGCGGTGATCGATGTGGTCGATAACGTGGTGGAGACCATCGAAAAGGTTGCGGATGTGGTGGAGGATGCGGCTTCCGATATTGCTGAGAAACTTCATGATGGGAAGCTGAAGGATGCTGTTTTGTTCGTTGAAAATTTATCTAAAGAAGTTGCAGACCACGCAGATGCAGTAGATGACGTTATTGATAAGGTACCACCTCTCTGATTTACTCTCATTCCAATGGGTTCATGAAGTGGTCTCCGCTCTCAACGGGCCCGGGTTGGCTATGGACTAAGATCGATAGGCCCTACACATAAATGGAACGGTCCGGCCTGATTGGTAAGTCAGGCTTGGTAAAGGCTAGCTAGTTTCAAACGCCCGATTAAAAATTGGCCTGTTTAATCTTCACACCTGGCCCGTCCGTTCCGTTCAATTGAGATCCTTTATATAAAAATTATCAAGTTCACCTATGGATCGGCCCAACCCAGCCCGACATGAGACAAATATGGGCTAAGGTAAGCTCGATTGATAAACGGGCTGGCCCGATTAGTCAATCGGGCTTTGTATGAGCTAATTCCAAAGGCTTGATTATAATCAGCCGATTTGATGCCTAGCCTGGCCTGACCCATTAAGACCGTGGATGCATGTGGCGTCCTCTTCGAGAGTGGATGGCCCAATTGGTACTCTGACTGGACCATTTGAAAAATTGCAAACAATAGACAAGATTTGTGCAGGTAAAATGTAGGCAGCTGATGTGGCGCGACGGAACTGGCTACATCGACCTATATTGCTTGGACCCCATTGCAGTTACAGCCAATTGTGTAGCATAACATCAATCACCTGCACTTTGCCTGCACAAAACTGCCTGTTATATATTATTATCCGAACCATTTTGATATTATGGCACAAAACATGTGGAAAGAAAGAATCATAGTTATTATTATTTAATATTTTAATTCAAAAAAATGTGTGACCCAAGAACCTAAGTTATAAATTATAACAAATTTGCAACTAGGCATTTTCTTTTAGTTAGACATAAAATACGTAGTTGTTTAAAAAGAAAAATAGTTGCTAGAAATAGTTAATATTTTCCTTAAAAATTCGGGCCCAATAGTGTTGAACCACGACCCTAAATTCAAACTAAAGAATCTGGCAGACCAACTAACATGGTTATAAACAATAATAAATCGGCCACTAGCCACTATTCTTTGCAGTAAATAAGATTAGTTTCTTGCTTAAGAAGGAAAAGTTAGAAGTATTTAATATTTTTGCTGAAAATTAAAAATGAGGCAGCTGGCAATCCGGGTATTATACTTATAGACAGGTTTTAAATATCACCTATATTCGATTCATATTAGATCCCCCTCCCTCAAACCAAGTCAATAATATCTAGCAAATATTTATACCATATAATCATGTTAGCCGATAGATATCCAATATGAGTAAATTTTTTAATTACATATATATATAATATGAAAAGCGTTTGACTGACACATATATGATAATCAGATAATTAAGATCATCCCAGTATACCCGATATGTATCGGCTTTAAATTGCTCATAGACTCATTAAAAAATATTGGTGGATGGGTAGGAGGAGTACCACCAAATATCTTTGATGGTGCTTATAAGCACCATGCTATATAAATCTATTGTATCTTGTCTTATAGCTCTGTATTCTAAGTCCTAACATTGGTTGCTTTTTTATCTCCCTATACCTTTTCAAAGTTCAAACAGCTTAAGTTATTACTTTTCTCTAATCAAGGAAGCCTTCTAAAAAATAACATTAGATATGATTTCACCATAATTAAGTGAATGCTTATTGATGTTGTCTAATCTCATGAAAATATAAATAAGGGAGCTGTTACTTGCACACCATTTTAAAGCGATTGCACTCAATTAACCAAAATTTGTCCTCACGCATGTTTCTTGTGATTGCATTAATTTATTTATTTTTAAATTACACCTTCATTTTTATGCCCCACCACTCTCTCTCTCCCTCTCTATACATTGATTCTCTCTCTCTATCCACCAATGATCTCTCCACCGATTTTCTCTCTATATGCCAATTTTCTCTCTCTCTCTCTCTCTCTCTCTCTCTCTATATATATATATATATATATATATCTCGTTACTCCGCTCTCTCTTTCACCGTTCTCTCTCTACATGATACTCCCTCTGTTTTCTGTAACTTGTTTGTCTCCAAACATCTTGACCATTGGTCGTACACTAATGATCATAAAAAACATTAGTCATAGTGTCACTCATGTGTTGAGAATTCATATTCATTATTAACACTTCATTGTGCATAGAGATTTACAGTTAATGGGAGTTTGATCATTAGTGTAGATCAAGGTATCAAAACTTGGCCGATACCAATACGTATTGGCATTTCGGCAAACCGATACGTATCAGTTCTGCAACTTGGTTTGCCGATATGTGTTGGTTTGAGCTGAGTTTTGGAGGGTTTTTTTTTTTGTAATAAAATAGGCCAATAGGTATCGGTATCGGTCGATATGTATCGGCCGATTTGTATCGATCCTCCATGGACCAATACCTGATACCGATTCTTAGTTTGACACCTTGATGTAGATGCAACATCGAACTTGAGCATAAGCATGGTTAGATTACCCTGAACATCTTCTACGTGGCTATGTTAAACATAGCATTTGGCTCTGAATCTATAATGATTGTAATCATAGTGATCAAATTCACCAACTTTTCTAAAAAAATATACGAATTTAAAAAAAACGAATAAATTCCGAATTTCTGAATAAAATCCGAACTTTCTAAATAATTAGCAAATTTTATGAATTATATATTTATATGTGAATTTTATCACTTTTCCCAGATTTGGCCCAATTTTGGTCAAACAAAATTATGTTTTAAAAAAACGAATAAATTCTGAATTTCCGAATAAAATCCGAACTTTCTAAATAATTTGCGAATTTCATGAATTATATATTTATATGTGAATTTTATCACTTTTCCCAGATTTGGCCCAATTTTGGTCAAGCAAAATTATTTTTTATAAATTTTTATTAATATATTTCATAATCTTTCTTTTTTATTTTCCCCAAAATTTTCTGAATTTTTCAAAGTCGATGTATCTCTGAACTGCGACTTGGTTACCATGGTTGTGATGCTTCCTTGACTTTGTGATCCAATGGCAACCTCACAAGGAAAGCGTAAGCATTGCAATCAGAACCTCTCATTGAGAGCAGCAGATGATAGGATTGTCAGTGCTGGATAGACATATGAAAATGATATCAACGACCATGGTTCAAAATTTCGACCGATGACTCAAGTTATCGGTCAAATCATTTCGGTTTCGGTCCCCACCGAAACGATAATTTAAAGTGAAATTTCAGTCCAAATATATATGGAGGGGAAATTATTGGCCGAAATTTCGGTTGAAATTCAATTTTTCGGTTGAAATTTTGATTCAAATTTTTTACTTCGGTCATGCCCGAAATTGAAAATGAAACCGCTATTTTGATCCTTGTCAACGACCATTAGACTCCCATTTGAGTAAATGCACAAAAATTCTAAATAACCTCTAAAAGCTCCCATCATTGTTGGTATTATATAACCATAATCAATAACTAGAGCACGTCTCTCCTATCCATCTCTTTCTTTCCAACCACAAAATAAGATTATGTAATAATTTTAAGTTTTATTGGTGCAACCACGTATAATTTAAAAAAAAAAAATTAAGGGAGCCATTGCTTGCACACGTATCATAAGTGTGTTGCCCCGGTTTGATAAAAAGTTAGACTTACTAATATTTTTTTTAAAATTATAAGTGGTTTCACCAATAAAACTTAAAATTATTCCCTAATCTTATTTTGTGGTTGGAGAGGAAGAGATGGATCGAAGAGAGGTGGTCTAGTTATTGACGATGGTTATGTAACACCAACAATTATAGGAGCTTCTAGAGGTTATACAAATTTTTTTTTCAGCTACTCAAATGGGAGTCCAATGGTCGTTGACAGATCAAAATAGCAGTTTCGCTTTTGGTTTTGGGCATGACCGAAATCGAAAATTTGAACCGAAATTTTGAATTTCGACCAATAATTTCCCCTTCACATATATTTGGATTGAAATTTCGGTTAAAATTATCATTTTGGTGGGGACCGAAACCGAAACGATTCGACTGATAACTTGAGTTATCGGCCGAAATTTTGAACCATGGTCATTAACATCATTTTCCTATATCTATCCAGCACCAACAATCATATCCTCTCTCGCTCTCGATCCGAGGTTTTGATTGAATTATAAAAAATAAGACTATTAGCGGCGGCCAAAAACTATTGCTATTAACAAAAAAATTATTAAAAACTATTAAGACTATTAACGATGAGGGCATTAGCAACAAACTTTTTGTTAATAGCCACAGTTTTGGTTGCCGCTAATAGTCCTATATTTTTATAGCGTTTGTAATGCTTGCGCTTTCCTTGTTAGTTTGCTATTGGATCACAAAGTCAGGGAAGCTTCACAAAGCTTCACAACCAAAGCGACTTATTGTTACCCTCTTGGTGGTGCTCTACACGTGCCTAACCTGTGCATAGGGGCAGTGTACGAGTCGATCTCCCTCCACCAAAATGGTCAAAATTTTACACAGTGCACGAATACTTTTCAATGGTGCAGGTAAGTTAAACTATATTTTTGCCTCAAGCCAATTTTGTGCTCATAGCTTAACGTGTGCACAACTGTTGGTTAGGGATGCAAGTTTGGTGTATCGAATCGAATCGATACAGACGTTTTTGGTTTTCCGGTCGGTTTAGTCTGAATAAAAACTTTACCGAAATGAATCGGTTCGGGTTCGGTATTTTTTTTATTTTTGTTTTTTTAATTGAAACTGAAATAGTTCAGTTTTTTCAGTTCGGTTTCAATATATTTACTATTTTTTTCATTTTTCTAATATATATTATCGTGTTTTTCAGTTTTTCCTTTTGTTTTTTCGGTTTTCTCATCTATACCATCTTTTTTCGATTTTGCCATCCTAAACCCAAACTAAAACCGAACTGGAATCGGTTTTGTTGGGTTAAGTGTGCGTCGGTTTTTGGGCCAATTCAATTCGCTCGGTTTTAGGTACGGTTTCGGGATTTAGGTCAAAACTTGCATCCCTATTCTTGGTGCAAGGGTGGCGGGTGTTAATAATATAAAATATTAATTATTAAATATTGTGGTAATTAACCATTAACAAGTGGGGAACTATGACTTGCAAAGCCGACAAGGATGTGATGATGATGATTGCAAAGGTGACAAGGATGTGATGATGACATCATCATCATCATCATCATCATCATGAATAATTTATTATTAAATATTACTTTTAAAAAAAAATTTATCATCATCATGAATAATTTATTATTAATTATTATTATTATTATTATTATTTTTTAAATTTATCATTCCAATTAATTAATATTATTTTGAGCAATGACAGGATGAAACTTTTATGTGCAAGTTTCATTAGAAGTTGTATAGGTCAGGGATTAAAATTTCAGTTTTTGTTTTGGTTTCCATCTCGTCTGAAATCAAAATTTCTGCTGATATTATTTTTTTTTTCAAGAAGCAAAATATCAGCCCAAAATTTCAGTCAAATTTTTGATTTCGGACAAATTATCGACTGATAATTTCAAATTATTAATCGATAATATGCTACTGATATATCGAAATCAAAATTTTATATATTTCGTTTTAGAGACCAGCGAAACTAATGAATTTCAGCCGAAATTTTGAATCATGGTATAGGTACCTCCTGGCTACAACACAATTGAGTATCCAACGTGCAAAATGAGTGTGGCTAACAAACTCAGTCACCAACGGTAGTGATCAGGTCATCGTTTTTTATACACTTGGTGCCAAAATCAGCCACTAATTACCGAGAAACTTCCAAGTTTATTTTCATATATAATTAAATAAATAAACTATAATTGATATGCACATAAGATGCTATTCTTCATTAAAGTTCCATTAAAAAGTAAATAAGAAAAAAATAAACAGTTGCTGTATCTAGTATAAATATGCAGATCTTACTAGCGCATGGCATGTTTTTTATAATATCTGCCGCTTTGTAAACACAGGTCGATGACTTCCGCGAAAAGGTCGAGGACTTGATCGAGGCAGATTTTGATTTACAAAAGCTCAAGGAAGAGGAGGAGAAGAAAACCCCTATAAAATAGTATTTTTATGTTGGGAGTTGTTGGCTCATTAGAGCTCGACTTGTTGAATGGTAAAGCAAATTGTAGATACCCATAAGGAAATTGGAGATAGCTTTGTTGTAATTTTTTACTTTTTATTAGTGATTGATAAGAAAGGTTAAAGGATCCTCTCTGAAGGAGATAAATAGAACAACTTTTATTGCTACACTACAAATGATTTTCTTATATTAAAATAGCTTCTTAGCTACTAACACACTAAACTTATTTTTTATTTACAAGTTTACTTCTATCATGCTACCCAGTTATACTAATATATATAAACATGAAAATACATTGAAAAAATTAAAGACACTTTGAAATATCAAAAGTAGATAGAAAGTTGAAAAGACACCTAATAAACTTCTAGGAAGATAAAAAAAGATGAGAGGCTTTGAGCTCTAGACCATCGAAATTCGTGTGAGCTCTCCTTCTTCATCCTTCTTCTTCCCCAGCCTTTGAAGGCCTTTTCCTCCATTGAGAAACCTCCGGATGCCAAAGGAAAGTGGGCGGATTTGTTTGGCACTAGCAATATTATCAACAATTACTCTAAACTTGAGTTTTTCCCTGGTTCTAATGATGGGGGGTTGTTCTCTGCCCCGAGGAAGATATTCAATCGGACTCCCGACGGTGGAATAACACCTTATTGGGGTATGTACTAAGATTAAAACCTTACTACCTTGGATTAAAGGCTGATATATCTCGGTTATGGAAAGCCAAAGGAAACGCCGATCTGATTTCGTTCGACGATGGTTTTTTTCTTTTCAAATTCACAAACGAGGAGGATTTGGAAAGTCCTTAATGCTGGGGTATGGACCATTGCTGGATGGCCACTCATCCTTCGTCGATGGACTCCAAACTTGAAACCAGAACGTGAGATGATCAAATCTGTCCCTATTTGAATTCGGCATCCAAAGTTGCCGATCCAGTTCTGGTCTCCAAATATTCTGGGTAGAATTGCTAGTAGTCTTGGCATTCCTATTCACACAGATGGGCCAACCTAGACCCAGTCTCGATTGTCCTTCGCAAGAATTTGCATTGAAATCGATGCGGCTTTTGAATTCCCAACTGGTATCAAGCTTGGTAGAGAAAATGGCGACCTTTTTTTATCAGCGGATGGAGTCTGAATGGAAACCAGCGTTCTCTAAATCATGCCAATCATTTGAACAATCTTCAGATAAATGCTCCAAAAATAAAAAAAAGAATCCCCAGCAAAGAAAGATCTAGATAGAGAAGAAAGGTGCTAGAGATCAGGCCAGTGTCGTGGCTTCAGATTCACATAAGGATAGACGTCCAATTGAAGAAGATGAATCGGTGACCATTCATGTTGCTGACACGGATCCCAAGGCCATTGGAGAGTTAAGTAAGCATGGTCAATCCCATGCTAATCCTTCGGCGATTTCTCCTCCAATTCTGGAAATCGAGCGTCCTCCAAATCTGGAATCCGAGTGTCCCATTCCCATAGACTGCACAAAGCCCAATCTGGAAACCAGTCTAAATATGGAAGCAGAGAATCCCATTTGCTTTGAATATGCAAGCGTGCATGGAGCTAAATTTCAGGAATTGCATTTATCCAAATCGTGCAATATATAATCCCCACTCTAATATCTCGCCGAATCTCCTACCAAATCAGGAAACTAAGTCTGCCAATCCCACAGATTGTGCAAACGAGAATTACAATAGGACCCCTGTGAGGCAGGTATCGAAACGGCAACATTCCCTGGCCGAGCAATCCGTTCAGCAGCCATTTCTGCCCCCTCCGACCACGAGGTTGAATCCTTTGGAACTGCTACGGGATAATACCGAGGAATTCTCATCTACTCAAGTTTTGGTGGGATTCAATATCTCTGAACTTGCTAACCCTTCTTCTCCGAGGAAGGAGGTATCACTGAGTGAAATCATCAAGAATGACAAGTTTCACAGGAAACAAAACCCGAAGGAAGACAAAAAAAAATCACAAACAACCACTCCACACGTTAGTTACTAGACCCTTGTCTAGCAAAGCCATCCAATCCCCTGCAGTTTCCCAATGAATATAGTTTTTTGGAACGTCAGAGGCCTGGGCTATTCCAATAAACAAAAAGAGGTAACTAATTTCGTCCATCAGAATAGCATTGGAATAATTTGTATTTCTGAAACCAGATTAAGATCGAACAAAGCGTGTCGGGTTCAAAGACGCATCTGTCGAGAATGGAACACCTTAGATAATTATGAGTCCCATCACCTTGGGCGCATTTGGATAATATGGGATTCGAGCAATTTCTCTATCACCAAGCTGCTGGAGTCTAATCAAACCATTCACTGCAACGTCACCAGAATTGTGGACAATTTTAAATTCAATCTCACCACTATCTATTGAGAGAATCTTCAGGGCAATCGTAGATCTTTGTGGATTTCTTTAGTGAACGTTGCACATACTATTTCCAAACCATGGATTGTTCGGGGTGATTTCAACACTGTAAGATTTCCTATTGAAAAATTTGGTGGGCTGCCTACTTATGATCCGGCGCTTCAAGATTTCAATTCTTGTATTGATTCATGTGGGCTTTCGGATATGAGACAAACTGGCCTCTACTGGTCATGGAGCAATAAATCGAGTGGTCCTAGACACATCTCTTCCAAAATTGATAAAACTCTGACTATTTCCCTTTGGTGAAATTTATACCCGAATATCAATGTAGAGTATTGCTCTTCGTCGATCTCCGACCATACCCTCCTTCTCGTCATGATTAAAAATCGAGCAAGGGCAAGTCCCAAACCTTTCAAATATTTCAATATTTGGAGCAATCAAGATGGATTCAAAGAGTTGGTCCAAGAAGCATGGAGTGTTCAATTTCAGGGGCAACCGTTCTATTGTCTTCAACAAAAGCTTCGAAGCCTTAAAGTGAGGATTAAAGCCTAGAACTCTTCTTTGTTTGGTTTTGTTCATGCTCGTACAGATGCAGCGAGAAAGAAACTTCAGCAGATTCAGGTGGATATGGATAACGATCAATGGAACCAGGGGTTGGCCACACTTGAAAAGGAAGCCTCTCTTGAGCTACGAAAGGAACTGCAAATTGAAGAAAAGTTTGTTCGTAAAAAAGCTCACGTTCAATGGCTTAATAGCGGTGATAAAAACTCTAAATTTTTCTATGCTTCTATTGCCTCTGGTATTGCGAAAAATAGTTTGTTCGAGTTGCAGGTTCCTTCTAGTGCAAGCATTATAGATGAGGAAGAGATAGGGATTTAGGCGATCCAATACTTCAAACAGATCTTTTCTCCCTCGGGCACTCAAGCCATCCCTCAAATCCCCTTTAAGAGGAAGCTCAGCCCCTCTGAGGCTATGACACTCTATGCAGCTGTTTCAACAGAGGAAATTAAGCTTATCGTATTCAATTCTCCTTGAAATAAGGCACCTGGACCTGATGGCTTCTCGGCAGAGTTCTTTCAAGATCATTGGGACATCGTTGGTTGCGACCTCATCAAGGCCGTAGGTAATTTTTGCACCAAAAATAAGCTCCCTGATTCGATCAATGCTACCTTCATCAAATTGATTCCTAAGCAGAATGGAGCTATTACGCTCGATAAGCTTCGACCGATTTCTTTGTGCAACTTTTTATATAAAGTTATCACAAAAATTTTGTCTGAAAGGCTTGCTTTGATTTTTCCTTCCATTATCAGTTATAATCAATCTGCTTTCATCAAAGGCAGAAAAATTACAGAGAACATCCTATTGCCTCATGAACTTGTCAGAAATTTTCACCTCCAATCTGAACCGAAAGCCTTCTGTGTGAAGATTGATCTTCAGAAGGTTTACGACAAAGTTAGATGGGATTAATGATATAATCAGACATCAATGATGGTATTACGGTATCTACAATGATTCGAGATGGTCAATGGAATCTTCTGGATGTGAGTATCCTTCGCATGAATGAGGCTTGGGAAATGGTTAGAGCACAGGAGATTCCCTCTAATCTCTTCGATGATGAATTCATATGGGACCTGACTCCTGATGGAAAATTCTCTGTCTTCTGCTTGGAATATCATGCGACCTCATTGCTCTACTGTCATTTGGGCGAACCAGATATGACATCCGAATCGTATCCCTAAGCACGCCTTCTGTGCTTGGCTGGCCATAAACCATAAACTGCCAACCATTGACAATCTTATTAAGAGAGGAATTCAAATCCCATCTAGGTGTGTTCTTTGCTGCATGACCCAGGAAACCCAAGATCATATTTTTTTATGCTGCCCATTTTCTAGATGGGTGTGGAGATCTGTCCTTGCTCGATTGCTTATTTCTTACAGTGGTAAAAATCGCCTTGAGGATGAGTTGATCTTCGTCATTGAAGAATCGAAAGGAAATTCTCGTCGATCAGCTATGCTTCTTATAGCATTTTTTGCGATCATATGGCATCTTTGGCATGAACGCAATCAAAGAATTTTTTAGGACAAGCCTACTCACAAAAGGTTGATCCTTAGAAAGATAGTAGAAGATATCTCCATCAAAATCAATTCTCTTGCCTTTAATGCCCAACCTAACTGTTTTGATGAGCTTATTCAGAAGAGTTGGAATCTCCAACTGGTTCTTTACCTTCACCCTAAGAGGTGCCAGTGGACACCACCGGATACTGATACAATTAAGCTGAATACGGATGCCTCTTGTCTTAATAGCAATTATGCCATTGGGGGCATTCTGAGAGACTTTAATGGTGAATTTTTCACCTCGTTCCATGGTCCTATTACTGCACAGGACATCACCCATGTTGAACTCATTGCTATTCTTCAGGGGCTTCTTGTGGCCAATGATTTGACCATCTCGAGGATTCATGTAGAATCTGATTCTCTTGGTGTCATTTCTAGTATCATTGGATCCAATCATATTCAGTGAAAACATCGCATAGTTATTGAGCAGATCCGAGATATGAGTCGAAAGTTTCAAGCCATCAAGTTCTCTCACATTTGGAGGGAAACCAACCAAACTGCTGACTACCTTGCTAAGCATGGATTAAATGAAGCTTCTATCGTCCGATGGAATGCAAGCAATACCGATTTGATTCCTTCACAATTGTTCTCTCATTTAAGAGAAGATATAATTAACATCTTCTATCGTATGTAATCTTCTCATTTTTTTTTTATTGAAAGGGTGAGGACCCTCCAACCTCAATTACCCATTGAAAAAAAAAATAACTTCTAGGAAACAAACCAAAATAAATATTCCTCTCTTGAGAATGACAACTTTTTTATAAATGAAAGGTATCCTTGAAACTTATAAAGGTACTTGAAACATGTCCCAAAACACCTTCTCAAGTTGTGCAACCCAAGACCCACTTTACTTGGGTTTGTATTTTAATACTCACTCTCAAACCCAAGTTTCGAAGTTACTCCAAGTAAAGTCTTCAATCTTTGAAATGTTTGAATCTTTAGAGGCTTTATAAAAATATCCGCAACTTGTTCTTCAAACTTGCAATAGATGAGCTTGACTTTATTCTTTTTCTCTTGATTTCGGATAAAATTATACTTTGTGTCAATATGTTTGCTTTGACCATAAGACACAAGATTCTTTGCTAAAGAAATGGTTGATCTATTATCAACATAGATCGTTACTAGTTGATTTTTAGATTGATGTAACTCTTTTAATATATTCTTCAACCAGATATCTTGACAAGCACATTCTCTAGCAGCTATATATTCAGCTTCACATGATAAGAGAGCAACAACACTTTACTTTTTTGATGACCACAAGACTACGGCTGAACCATTATTGAAAGCATATCCTAATGTACTTTTTGTCATCAGGATCTCCACCATAGTTACTATTTGTGAATCCTACAAGTTCAAAATCATTAGTAGATTTATAATTAAAATAAACCATAATCAATTGTACCTTCATGTATCACAACACTCTTTTAGCTGTCATGAATTGACTATGTTTTGATGCTTCCATGAACCTGCTGATTATTCCAACATTGTGAGCAATGTCGGGTTGAGTGACTGTTAAATATCTAAAACTTCCAACCAAATTTTTGAAGAGTGTAGGATCTACCGAATTGCCTTGTTCTTCCTTCTGTAGCCTCAAACCAACTTCCATAGTTGTTCTTACCGAATTGTAATTATTTATTTTGAATTTCTCAAGAATTTCTTTTGCATACTTTTCTTGTGAGATAAAAATTTCCTCCTCTATTTGCTTTACCACCACCCCAAGGAAAAATGGTATCTTTCCAATGTCGGTCATTTCAAATTCCTTGATCATGAATTTTTAAAAATCTCCTATCATATAGAGATTGTTTCCTGTGAAGATCATGTTATCAACATATAAACAAATGATCAATATATCCCCAACACCATTTGTTTTGGTATATAAGGCATGCTCGTATGGATATTTTATGAACCCATTCTTTTGAAACAATTCATCGATGCAAGTGTTTCATGCTCTTGGGGTTTGTTTTAGCCCATACAATGTTTTCTTTAATCGGTACACACATGCCACTTAACTCTTTTTTATATAGCCTTCCAGTTGCTCTATGTAGATTTCTTCTTGAAGATAGCCATTCAAAAATATCAACTTTACGTCCATTTAAAAAATATTTCAACCATTTTGGGCAGCTAAGGCTATAAGGAGCCTTATAGTATCAAATCTTGCAACTAGTGCACTTCATGATAATCAATGTCTTGGCGCTGTTTGTAGACTTTAACGACTAGTCTCGCTTTGTATCTTTTGACTTCACCTTCTTGATTCTTTTTTATCTTGTAGACCCATTTCACTCCTATCGCCTTTTGCCTTTTTGGTAGAGTGGTAAGCGCCCATGTATCATTCTTTTTTATTGCTTTGATTTCTTCATCTATAGTATTTTTCCATCTTCGATCAATAATAGCTTCTTCAAAGTACAACGGATCACAATCCGTAAGAAGGTAAAATAGAGTGAAATCGACGGCCACCGTTTGATCGTAGATATTATGGAGACTTCTCATTTTTATCGGTGCCCTTGATTGACTACTTGATGATGCGATATCGGGCAACGGATGATGATTATAAATAAGGAGTTTGGGGAGGAGTTTGATTCTCCTTATCATTCTCATTGATGATTTCTTTATCGACTAGAATTTTTTCTTTACTCTGTTCTTCTCATTTGTTTCACTTTCAAGATGATTCATCATCAAAGATAACATCTCCAGAAATAATGATCTTCTCGGTTACACAATG
This sequence comes from Chloranthus sessilifolius, assembly GCA_021018995.1. Taxonomy (NCBI): domain Eukaryota; kingdom Viridiplantae; phylum Streptophyta; class Magnoliopsida; order Chloranthales; family Chloranthaceae; genus Chloranthus; species Chloranthus sessilifolius. Next base: position 18,978,883 of record CM037586.1, read on the forward strand.
GAATCATTTGTAATCCTTTGTAAGTTCATCATATCCAAGGAAAATATATTTTTCTCCTTTGTCATCAAGCTTCATTCTTCTTTAACTTGGAATATGTGCATATGCAATGCACCCAAACACTTTGAGGTGCTCAACTCCGGGTTTATAGCCGCTCCATGCTTCTTGAGGTGTCATGAACTTGACACTTTTGGTGAGATTTCTATTAAGCAAATAGACAACATAAACAACTGCCTCTGTCCAAAACCACTTTGGCATGTTCTTTCCTTTTAGCATACTCCTTGCAATGTCAAAGATGGTGCGATTCTTCCTATCTGTGATGCCATTTTGGTGAGGAGTGTATGCAGCCGTCAACTGATGTTTGATTCCATTTGACTTGCAAAATTCTTGAAATACATTTGAGGTATATTCACCACCTCTATTAGATCTTATAGTTTTATGAAAGTAACCACTTTATTTTTTCACCATTAATTTAAATTGCTTGAAAGGCTCAAACACATCTGATTTTTGTTTGAGAAAATACACCCAAGTCTTTCTGCTGAAATCATCGATAAAAGTGAGAAAATACTTATTTCCTCCTTTTGATGTAAACTCCATCAGTCCCGCAACATCAGAGTGCATAAGTTGAAGAGGTCCAAAAAATCTTCTGGATTCTCCTATAGGAAAATTCAATCAATGTTATTTACCTAAAATACATCCTTCAAATAATTATTTTGGATGTTCAATTTTAGGTAAACCTTTCACCATATTAGTCTGAGATAACAACTCTTGCCCGCTAAAACCAATATGCCCGTAGCGCAAATGCCATAACTAAGAGTTGTCTTTCACAATAGAGTTGAAGCATTTAACTACATCATTCTTGATGTTTAAAATAAAAAATTTATTCTTTGACATCTCACCTTTGCAATGACACCATTATTGCAATTTTTAATAATAAGTGTGTGATCCTTCATGTGCATGTCATAACCATTTTCTAGGAGTTGTCCCAAACTCAAAATATTGCTACGCATTATAGGAACATAATAAGCATCGAATATATTTTGATAATCACCATTTTTTAATTGAATCATAATTTTGCCCTTTCCTTTTATTTGATTTTTAAATGAGTCACCAAATGTCACATCACCTTTTACCGACTCATCTAACTCAGCAAATATTTCTTTTTTACCACACTATTGATTGTTAGCTCCAGTATCAAGAAATCAAATAGTTTGATTTCTTGATTCATCTCCCTTATGCAAGTAACACAGTGATTACTTCTTCGACCTTTTCTTCAGAGAGATTAACATGCTTATCAACATCATTTGTAGATTTTCTTCTACATTCATTACTATAGTGACTAAACTTTTGACAATTGTAATATTTAACATGTCATTTTTCATACATTGGCTTGTATGATGAATTGGAAAGATCTCAAAGACCTCTTCCTCTTTGACCTCGTCCTCATACATTTGAAAAACCACCATATTCACCACATCCTTTTTCATTAAGGCAATTGCCATGTCCTTTGAAGTTCTTTTTATCTTCTATAAGGACCAATTTTCTTTACAAAGCTTGCTCTACCTTTTCGTCAGAGTTTTGTTTCATTCTTTCATGGGCTTCAAGTGATCCCATGAGTTCATAAATTGTAAGAGTCGAAAAATCTTCGCTTCTTCATTCGCCACTACAATGTGTTCAAATCGTTGTATCAACGACCATAAAAAAATTTCTATTACCCACACATCCTCTATGCTTTCACCATTTCTCTTCATTTTATTAACGATAACCAAAATGCGGGAGAAATATTCTAAAATCGACTGACTTTTGTTCATACGAATGGTTTCAAATTCAGCTTGAATAGCTTGAAGACGGACCTTTTTTGTATTATCAACTCCTTTGAATGAATTTTGTAAGATCTCCCAAGCTTGCTTAGACAATGTGGCATTTGATTTTTTTTTTGAAAAATTGATGTCTCAACACCTTGATAGATTAAGAAAAGTGCTTTCTTATTCTTCTTTCGTACCTCTTTCAGTATATCTTTTTAAGTTGTCATAAGTGTCACTTCCCCTTGTGATAATTCCGGTTCATTGTAGCTATTATCAACGATGTCCCACAAATCATGCGATCCTAGCAAGACTTTTAATTAGATGCTCAAATTATTATAGATTTCTTTCGTTAAGACTGAAATTTGAGGCTGAATCATATTCACCTTCTTCCTTAATCGAACGGGACTCTGATACCAATTTGAAAGAGATAAATAGAACAATTTGTACTGCTGCAGCCCATACTATAAAGGATTTTCTTATACTAAAATAGCTTGCTAGCTACTAACCCATTAACCTTACTTTTCATTTAAAAATGTCAACTTATATCATACTACCCAGTTACACCAATATCTATAAAGATGAAAGTACATTGAAAAAAGAAAAAGACACTTTGAAATGCCAAATGGTACATAGAAAGTGGAAAAGACACCTAGGAAATGACTTCTAGGAAATAAACCAAAATAAATCTCTCTTGACAAATGACAAACTTCTTGATAGATGACAGGTCTCCTTGAAACTTGAAAACTTACTTGAAACATGTCCCAAAACACCTTTTCAAGTTGTGCAATTCAAGACCCACTTTACTTGGGTTTGTATTCCACCACTCTCCTCATTACTAAATGAAAATATTACATTTTTAGTATAAATGATGAACAACTCTTTTCTTATGAAAAGAGCAGCTCCTCCGAGGTACTAGATTTATCATTCCACCTTATAACCTTTTTTTTTTCAATATGGCCATACGGTCGAGACAACCTCGACAGTCGAGGAAGAGTGCACGCATAGAGATGTGAAATTTTCGGAGCTGCACCAACGAGAGTGGGGAGGACAAACCCACAAATGTTGTAAAGATGAGGGAAAACTAGCGTGGAGAATGAGATTCGAACCTATGACCACCACTCCCACAATGGAGAGAGCATACCAGCTGAGCTATGGCTCTTAGGTCATTCTACATCATAACTCTATCAACATGTAGACCATTCTTAGCAAGGATATCAACAAAACTATTAATTTTCCTCCATATATGCTTAAAGCCGACGAAAGGAATCCTTGGAGAAAGCCATTTAACATTTTTCATAGTGTATTTGCATTGCTAGAGAACCTAAGTATTATAAATCGGCCAACTTGTATTAGCCACTGACTTTGATTCAACTTCCAAGTGCTATAATTCTAACTCAAGTGCAATTTTAAGACCCCTCTCTAGCACTTGAAGTTCACATTCCAAATAATTTGAACAATCCAGGACCCAAAAAACTAGCATAAACTTCCCATCTCTATTTCTAATCAATACTCTAACATCAATATCTTTCGGCGAAAGTCTCCATCATTGTTCAGTTTGGAACAATATGATTGAGGAGGTTGCCACTAATGTATAATTGGAACTTTAGGGTTTATAGGTCTCAAATCTCAAACCAAAGATAAGAAAATTTCCTCACCCTCTAATCATTTAACATTAACAAAAACATCCTTATCATCAGTAATTGTTTAAGCACGATCCTTTTGTGTTTCTGCTTCTCAATGGAGATATGTGCTTGTCGCTCATTCCAAATATGCCACATAGAAGAACAAAAGGCAGTTCTTACGACTAACATAATACACATCTGGACGCAATCATCATGCGATGCTTAACCAAATTCTCCACTGTCAACAATTTATGATTCACGGCTAATCAAGTATAGAAAGTATGCTTAGGAATATTATTATGGTCCCAAACAACAATAAACTGCTCAACCTTAGGTATAAGTATAAAAATGTTAATTTAGACAAGAGATGAAATTGAGGAAACGTAGAAGATACTATGTTCTAATAGTTTCATGCAATTCACTATTTTATAAATTAGTTACATTAATTGAAGTGATTCAACCTGCAACCTCAAATTATCAAATAAGAGTTGTTTCGGGTATCACAATGTCTCAAATTCTTCAACCCAATTCATACCTCACAAAGAAATTCGAATAGAGAACCACACGAAAAGGAATAATGATTGAAACAATTAAACACATATGTGTTATCCAATGAGAGAGCACATAGTATAATCAACTATTCCACCTGATCTAATGAACATAGAGACAAAAAAAGAGAAGAAGAAGAAGAGAAGAGATAGAAAGAGGAAAAAAGTTACCTATAAAATGAGATCTACATGGTTCACCAATTTGGATGTGTCTACGGAGGTCTAGTTGTTGTCATTTGTCAATTTTTAGTACGCTCAATACAATGATCACTCACTCAAAATGACAAGGAAAATTCTCACTATAAATCAAAAGTTTTTCTCCTTCACTTTTCTTCTGCTGTTAGCTTTTCATTTCTCTCAATTCTTTTTCCTCTCTCAAAACTTGTTAATGATTCATTAATGGTGCCTATTTATAGGCAACTCAAGTCATTCTTTGGGAAGTGAACTTCTCTCATTGATCACTTCAATTTCTCTTTTCATTGACTTCTTAATTCCTTCCTTTAAAAGCAACCTCTTCTCATTGGTCACTAAATTCTACTTTCTTTTGATTACTTAGAATCCTTCCTGTGAAAACAACATCCTTTTATATTACATAGAGTGAATCTCTAAACAAAGTTTGATGCCTGATCAAACATTACAATTATGCTGAAACACCGTAGAGGTTATAAATTGTCCGAAACACTGTAGAGATTCATGTTGAAGCATTGTAGAGATTATAACGTAAAGACCTTATAAGTGTATAATTCTCAAAGATGGTGAGCTTGTATAAGGGGATAAGATCATCGATTACATCATATTCTACACCATGAAGGCATCACATTGAAAATTTCCACCAAAGTATCACATACCACTATGATATTATGAACATTTAGATATAGTCCTGAACAAAGATTTGGTGCAATCAAGGTAGTAGACCACACCATGACCAAGGCATACGTAGAAATTTTATCTTATCTTTCAAGTCTTGTAATTATACAAGAACTGTGACGACTCAACTTTTCTAATTCTTAAGGTATAGGAAAGGTCGGTTCATTAAATTATTGATTTCTCAATAAGCCGTAAACAAACAGAGGCCGACAGCATAAGCATAGAACAAAACATAAGCAAAACTAAATAATCAGAGATAAAGGATCATATCAAAAAATTGATCACCCTGAGGAACCAGGAAGAATCATTGGTGATGGCCAATCCAAAACACCTAAAATAATGGTTCCTCAACTGATATCAAAATGATAAAACAATGGCCTTAGTCCCATAATTCAAAATAACTATAAATCCAAAAGATACCAACAGAACGAATCCAGATCAAGGAAAGAACTCCTCTGCTGGGGTCTCTAATTCCTCCTCTTGAATGTAGTCTGAGTCCTCTAGATCAAGATCATCCGATCCCAAGTTAGTCTCAACACCTGTGACGTATAGTCGGGGTGAGCTAACATCGAAGCTCAATAAAGGAAACTTATCCATTTACATTTTATCATAAGTAAAGGTTTTTCAAAGACAAATATTGGATCAGATATTGTTTTCAAAAGATTCATTGATGTCTAAATTCCAGTTCTAAAATAGAAAGCCAAAAGATGATCCAATCAATCTGATGTTCTGATATTTTTAAATTATGAATTAAGCATGCTTCTTGTCTTAAATTTATAACTTAAGCATAATCTCTCAAATTATATACTAGCATGAGAGCACGAGTATCATCGATGGGAAACCCTACTGACCATCGTCGTTCATGAACCCTTTTTCGGAAGTACAACAAGCCCCTATGTAATGAGAAAAACTTGCACAAAGCTGAATTACCGTCAACACGGTTGGTAGGATTTAGGGTTTTGTTCGTATGTGCCTCAAATCAAATGCAAATGCTAAACATATCATATTTTATGTAATTAATACATTTTCATATTTTCGGAGCTCTGATTCAAAGTTCACATTTGAAGATGAGGTTCGAAAGTTTAAATTTCTGAGTTCTTATATCAAAATTTCAGAATTCTTAATCATGCAATATTTATCAAAAATTTAGATTTCATGCTTGCTAACAAAATAACCTAAACTTATAATAGAATGCAATTTAGGTTTAGGGTTCCCCTACCTCGACTCAATTCGGTCCAAAAACATACCAAGAAGTCCTCATAATGGACTCTTTATCAACAAACCTACAAGGATTAACACCAAAGGTGTTAATGAAGTTCAAAAAGCCAACCCAAAGACTCCCCAAAACATTTTGCAAGAGTTTCCAAAAACCAGAAAAACAAGGAAAAATTCGACTCTCGAATTATAAATCGATGGTCGAATTTCCCAAAAATTGTATCAGGCTTAAAAGCCTAAATTCGACCCTCGAATTTCTCCAGGTCTGTGGTGTTCGAAAACCTCCCTTCTGATTTGTTTCTTTCCTTCCAAAGCACAGCTTGTTTATCCTTTCTAGGTGTACTTTTTATCTAAACTATTCTACACAAAAATCTCTAATCAAAGGAGTTTAAAGAGCCTACCTTTCTCGTCAAAAAAAGCTTCCGTTGATCCAATTTCCAAACACCGGATCAAGCCGTAAGCCTTAGTTAGTTGGACTTCCAAGTCAGTCCATCTCAATCTTGCTTCAAGAGCAAGAGACCAAAACATCCACAGAATTATCCTCTCTCCCCTATCCTTCTCTCTTAATAACTTTAACAAATTAGAAGTAAAATATGAGGCTTATTAATGGCTAAGATGGGGAGAGAGATTCTAACACTCAAAGGATCTAATTAAGAAGTAAAGGGTTGCAAGTTTTGGTTCATACGTGAGGAAGAAGAGATCATACTTCCTCTTCAATCCCCTCCCTTTATAACCTAAATTCTCACCTCAAATATCCTGATATTTCACATAAATATCATGATATTTATGTTTGAAATCTCATCCACTGAACATTCATTTCTTTTCGGTGTTAAGCGCTTACGCATGACCTAGCATATATGTTACCAAACACATAGCTTCCTCAAGTTTGAAACCAAAATCCTTTGGTCACATTACATCTCATATCCTAACTTACTTATTTAAACCTGGTTCGTCCCATAAATTTTTGGGCACGCTTACCGAGGTAAATGAAAAGAGGTCAAAATTATTCGGGATATTACATTCTCCCCACCTTAGGAATTTTCGTCCTCGAAAATATAAAAGACGTATACACAAGGCTAGAAAGAAACCCAGCCGAACCAGAAAGCTGGAAAGAAACTGAAAACCACAAGACAAAACAAACAATAAAAAAAATATGGGTCACAGTGCGATGGCCTCACAGGGCACGCAAGTCAAGGGATGGGATCCGTAGTAACCTGGATGTACGGCATGTGGTACCCGAAGGTCATAGTGGATTGCATCCGTACATGGATTCCTACACCCCGAGTGCCACATGCCGGGAAACAACCTCACCGTTACTCATGGTGAATTTACCAGAGCGAAAGCAAGACGAAAAGCAAAGTTACACAAAACGGAATATGTAACAAAGAGGGTCAAATCGAACAAAATGCAAAACCAATCGCCAACATGAAGACAGAATAAATGAATGTGAAAAAGAAACTCATAACCCACAATCCATAGCCAAAACTCATAACCCACAATCCATAACCAAAACTCATAACCCACAATCCATAGCTAAAACTCATCAGTATAAAAACATGAAGAATTACATATGCGAGGCAACAAAAGCAAACCAACAAGGATTGCAGAATCCAAAACAAATATATATATAAAGTAGCAAAGAGGTAGAACCACGAGGTTCTAGAGAATCCATAAAATAAATACAATCCATAAGAAACGGCAAAAAGGAATCATAACAGCACACGGGCTGATCTAATCCTCTCCCTCAGCAGCCTGACCAGCCGGAGCCTTGTCATCGTCCCCACCATCAGCATCATCATCATCCGTGCCGTCATCACCTGCATCTGTAGAGACACTGGGGCCTACTCCCGATGTAGAAGGGTGGTGAACCGACGCCCGGATATCTGCCATGTAAGTCGCATAGTCGACGGGAAACACGTGTTGCATCAAGTACGTCAAAGCCCCGCCATGAACCTCCAACTCCCGACTCATAGAGCTCGTATGCTGAGTCAGCGGCTGAATCTGCTGACTCATAGAAGTCATCTGGCGAGTAAACTCTTACAGGGTGAGGACATCAGTAAGTGGGGGTTGATCTGTAGTAGGTGCGATAGGCTCTGAAGCAAGCTGAACACCATCCTCATCAGGAACGACCGTGCCCTTAGGAGCCTTTACCAATTTACTATAGGTGCAACCCCAATCGACCAATCCATAATGTTTGTGACTCACTGTGGACCGAGGTTCAGTAGGGGGAATTTCATAGGCCGGTCCCACCCTATAATCCTCAATCATCAAAGAAATTAAATGAGCATAGGGAATGCCCTTGGCCGGTTTCTTGACCCTTTTACTCATTTTCTCTCGAGCCTTTATAATTCCATTAAAAAGCACCTCAAGGGCACTGAACCAATGTTCTATAAATGCAGCAAATAAAATCTGCTAGATGGGGCCCCGTCACTTCGATTGATGGCCAAAAGGGTAGAGAGATGCTTTAAAAATGATGTCAAGCATCCACATGGCATCCGGCATTTGTGAACGGGCAATAGCTTTGCCGGACCCATGGCGACCCTGGGTTATCTGTGTTATGACCTCATGAACCTGAACAGGTTTAGGTTTAGGTGGGGCTAGTCCCATGGTTGTAGCATGTTTCGTTGGACAGTGCATTGCCGAGGCAATGTCGTTGATATCGAAGGCATAATCACGCCCATCAATCGTGGTATAAATTTTCTTTTCGTCCTTGCCGCATGCGTTGGTAAAATAAGCACACTAACCAAGGATAGAAATGGGTGTGAAAAGGGCCTAGCAGTGGGGCTAATTGGGCTTTTTTGAGATAATTGGAAGCCCATTGCGTAGAGGCCTGCTGATCGAAAAGTTCAGGATCGAAGAACCATTCGTCAGCAAAACCCTTAGTGCTCCAATCCTCATTGGGCAGCTCAAGGATTTGTAGGGGTATGGGTGGCTGAACCGGCTGTGGGGGTGGCTGAATCGGCTACGAAGGTCAGCTTGAAGACCCAGCCTTAGAAGCTGGTCTCTTTGATGTAGGGACCCAAACAGGGGTTTGTTTCTTTGGTCCCATTAATCTTTGCTAGTCCCTTAGCAAAGCTACATTAAATCAACTACAGAAATTAAATGTCACTTTCGTAGGGAGCACGGATACATTTAGCATATGTACCAAGCCTTTTAAACCCCTAGGTGATCCCTAGTGGAGGAGTGAACTCTCCTGAGGGTTTTCAGTGAAGACACCCACAAACTTCTCAATGAGACAGTTAACAAAAGTGCATTATTATCAAGTGAGCAGTCAAGAACCAGAGTTAGTTCACCCTTGAATCAGTAAAAATATAAGAAATTCAAACACCTTGGCTGCACAGAAATTTAAACAGTATAAGCTTCTCATGAAAGCACAACATTTCCAATCAGTTTACACCAAAGAACAATTCACATGTGTGTCAACATTGAGCTCATCACTGGATCAAAAATTAGGTTATAGGTCACACCTAATGCATTCAAGATCAGACCCAAAACTCTCCAGGGCATACTCTCATAAAGAACTGTTGAAGGTTTCATTTTCTCTCAAGCTCAAGAGCAGTTACATCCCCCAAATGGGTCTGTAAGCATGAGCATAGGCAAAGCTCTTAAGTGCTGACATCATTGACAGATCCTCACCATAGATTGAACAACTCTTTATCTTCATATGACAGCTCACTTAACTTTGGATCACAAGGGCTTTAACTGGGCTGTAATGTGGCTTATGGAGTGGGGTTAAAAAGAATGGAAGGTTGAAAAGGAGTGCAAAATTGAGAAATCAGTAGGTGAAGGAGGTGATTCATGACTTCACCTTCTTTAATTCTGCTCCTTTTATCTTCTTTGAGGTTTTCAGATTTGAAGTGATCAGTTTCTCTTCTTGATTTCGATTTTCCTAATGAAAGTTTCCTCTTGACTCCTCTCTTACTCCTCTTTATTATTGTTTTTATTTCTTTTTTATGCATTTTTTTTCTTTTTCTTTTGTTTTTGCTTTTTTGAAATGCCACCATTTTCTCAGTTACCATACTGCCAGAATTTGAGGTACTTCTTCTTTATTCACCTAATGTTGACCATAGCTAGTCCATCTTCGACTCTTGTTCCTTTACCTTCTGAATTCTCAGAGTGAGGGTAAGGTTAAATCAGATACATAGGTTCAGGTGCAAGTACTCAGGTGTATTTTGAAGAAATTTAGGATTTAATGCTCAAAGGGGGTATGGACAAGGGCAGTTGCTTAAGGTTGGTCTATTTAGGCTCAAACTGTCCAAGAGAAGGCCTTGATCCTTTTCATAGTCTCATGAGTGCTGTCAGTTGTTTCAACTTGGAGTTGCCTAACTTCCAATGAGCACAGTGACTCAGCCAATCCTTAGAGCTAGAAGAATTTTGCCTTAGTCACTCCTCAAAGAATAAATTTTTGTATAGGCTCAAATCTCACTGGTTATGGTCTTCCTTTGAACTTTTAAGTATGTCCTTACCTTTTTCTCTCTCTAATGATTTACAGGCGCTGATACAAGTGAGTTTCCTTGGTGATCTCATCATGGAAATGTGAAATTTTAAAAGTTTGTAATACCTAAGTCTGAAATTTTTTTTAAATTTCATTATTTTTCTGATTCTCCAGTGAACATGACCCATTTCCATATTACTCACAAGATTCTACTGCACTTAGGTTAACTATTCCATTGGCAGGATCTGCCTGACGCACCCCCAAACCTATGAGGAGCAGTGTCCTCACTAGTTCAAAGGTGGGTGTGCAGTAAATTTATTAAGGGCATAATACAAGGAAATAACATGGAATAAAACAGACAAAAGACAAAGAAAAATAGCAATGACAAAAGAAGAAGATCTATTATAAGAGAGAAATGTACAAAATGAAAGACAAAAGGTGAAAAAGAAAATACAGAAACAGCAAAAATCCTAGGTACAAGCTAATCGGAGCCTGAATCAATATCAGTCCCAACCCATCTTCTTGGCATGCTCTCGAAGGAGAGCCTCTTCCTCTTTTTTCTTTTGTTCCCTCTCTTCCTTTCTTTGGGCTGCAGTTTTGGGCATGGTTGGAGCTTTTGGTGCCCTCACCCTCATTTTACGGGTCTTTGGTTAAGGAGGGATTACTGGGGATTTGTCTTTGGTTTTCTCAGGTGATTTGATAGGACTTTTTCTTTTGGGACTCTTTCCTTTTGGGCCCTTCCCTTTCGGGCCTTGCCCTTGCTGAGTCTGAGAGGGAATAAGAGGAGATTTTGCTTTTTCTGGCTCAGGAGGGACAACCGGGCGCTTGCCTTTATCTTGCTATTTCAGTGGTGGTGCCTCCTCATACTGGGCAGATTGTTCTTTTCTAATTTTTATAGAGGCAGCTGTGTGAGTAGTCCTCTTAGCTGTAACTTTCCTTCTCCGAGGATAAGTTTGCTCAGCAGGGTCTGATGAAGGAGGAGCAACAGAACTTTTAGCACTTGGATCCACAGGTGGTGCAGAGTCAGACTCTGAATCAGAAGGAAAGAGAGCAATGGGATCTAATTCAAGGGCTGCAGCAGCCTTTCTACGTTCATCTTTGGAAAGTAACCGACCATGGGGGTCATCCTGAGCAGAAGCTCTGGGGGCCTTTGGGGGTGGGGATGGCGGTGCAGGCTTTTTCCCTTTTTGGGCAGCAGTGGCTCTTTTGGAGGGAGAAGGTTTCGTGGAAGCAGCTCTTTTTCTCTTAGGTGCAGGAGATTTAGCAGGGGGAGGCATTGGAGCAGGAGGTGGTGGAGGTACTTGAGTAGGAGGTGCAGGAGCAGGGGATGTAGATGTTGGAGTAGGGAGAATGGAAAAAGATGGCCCCGGGGGTGTGGAAGGTGGGGCCTCAGGGGGTTCTGTAGCAAGAGGGGTGGCCTGAATTGGTTGGCCTAACAGTGATGCAATCCTTTTTTGCAAAATGTCAATCTGTTTTTCAGCATAAAGGAGTTTGGCATCAGAAAGCCCCTTAGTGAGCCTGTGGATCTCCTGAGCATTGTGCAGTTTCTTTTCATACATCTGGGCTCTCTTTTGCTCCAGTTTGGCATTGGCTTTCTCCATCTCCTCGTTCAGTTTATAGTTAGTTGCATCAGCCTTTGTCGCATTGAGGGTCTCCAAAATATTCTCCCATCCCTTTGAAATATCTCTCAGCTGCTGTCTGTGAGCAAGCTTCAAGTCACTCAATTTTTGCAGTAAAGGGTACTCAATGGATTGTCGAAGTTGGGCCATTCCCCTGAGAACATCCCTCTTGATGTAGGCATTGTCCCTCATGGCATGAAGGAGGGTGAAGTAGGGAGGGGTGTAGTAGGAATGTCTTGGTAAGATTGGTAGAAAGGGAGTGGAAGAAGTAGAAGGTGATTGGTCCTGTGGGGGTAAAGTGGGGGCTGCAGTGATGAAGTCTAGATGAGGGGAGGGTAGAAGGTTAGGTCGGGTTTGTCTTTGAGTGGTCAGTGAATTGAGGAGGGGGTAGGATAAGAGGTGGGATGGAAGGTATGGGTGGAAAAGTAAATGAAGGGGGGTCATTGAAGGTGGGTGGTTCTAGGTAAGGGTAAAATGGAATGGTGAAGGGTCGGAATGGTAATGGTGGGGTGAAAAATGTGTGGGTGTTAATGGGAAAGGTGGATGGGAAGGGAATGGGGTCTGTTTGGGTGGAAGTGTTGGTAAATTGTGGTGGAGGTAATATGAGTGGGGGAAGGATAGGTAGAGTGGGGAAGGAATAGTGGGGTATGGTGTCTTGGAGGGTGAGGGTTGTAGTTAAGTCAATGGGGGGAAGATCTGGTTGCACTGTAGAGTCAGAGGTGGAAGGGGACTGGATTTGTGGGGTAGGAGGTGATTGTGCAGAGATGGGTGGTTTTGTCAATGTTTGAAGGGTGGATTTGATATTGGTGATGTCAGTTTGCATTTGGTCTTGGGTATGCGTTGTGGTTGATAGTTGGGTCTGAATGTTATGTATTAGGGAAAGGATATGGGTAAGTGTGTCTGAGTTTGGTTGGGGTGGAGTATGAGAAGAAGAGGGAACAAGTTGGAAAGGGGAAGTAGGGGCATGATGGAATGTTGTAGGAGGAGGAGATGGAGGGTCTGGTGAGTGATGTGGGGAAGGAAGTGGGGAATCTAGGAGAGGGATATCATGGGATGACATGGTGTCAAGCAATGTAGCCATGAAGTCCTGATATCCGGAAGTAGTGGCGAGGTTAAAGTCAAGGTCAGTGAGTGGAGATGTAGTCGGGAGGGTCTGGACAGTGTCTTGGTCAATATGTGGGGTTTCTATGGGAATGATAGGGGTGGTTGGTGTAGGTAAGGATATGGCAGGGGTTGTGTGAGAGGTTTTCTTTTTAATATAGGATATCAGGGGAGGGCTGTCAGGGTCCAGTTCAGATGATGGGGGAATTGGGGGTGTGTACTGAGGTAATGTAGGTGAAGGTAAAGGGCTGTCATGGGGGTCAACACTTTCCTCTTAGGAACGAATCACAGGGAAATCTGGAGTGGGAAGCTGCGCGAGACTCTTCTTAGGTCTGGATTTAGTTCTCATTCTTCTGAGGGACTTCTGGGGTCAAAACAGGCTCCTTAGCAGGATTTATGACCTTATTGCACTGCTATTTATTATCTACAAAAATAGCTTAACAAATATTTATTAAAGGGCTAAGGGTCTAATCACAGGTTAAGGAGTGAAAAGTGGTACTTTTCAGGTCTTAACACCCATGAGATTAAAATGCAAGAAATCTAAAACGCACAAGAAGAATCAACAAAAACCCAAAATGAAGAGGGTTTACCTCTTGAAAATGCCCATGAGTTGGTCCCTATCAAGGAAATCGAAATGCCAAGCTAAACTGAGTTGAATCCTCCTTGGTTTCAGCCAAAATTTGTAAGAAAACTCCAAGAAACCCCAAAACCCTCGAAAACCCCAAGCTCAAACCTCTGTTCGGAAAGCGAGAAATGCCAAAACCCCAAACAGAACCCACTTAAACCCGACAATTTCGTTCCTCGAATTCAAATTTGATGGTCGAATTTCGTAAATCTTGTCAGGCTTGAAATTTTGACCCAAACTGGTTGTGCACTGTTCATTGACCCTCTATTACCAATTTCGACCCTCGAATTTCTCAGAGACTGTTTTCTTCCCAAATTTCAAAATTTTGAGATGTGGGTCCATTGCTTTAGGTCTGAATTGACCTCCCTTGAGCCTTTTCATGTTTAAACATTGAACTCGACTCGAATGCAAGTGCAAAACCATATTTTTACTTACGAATTTAAGCAAATCAAATAAAAGTCAGCCCGAGTAATTCCCATGATCATAAGTGAGAGTAAACACCCACGTGCAGGTATAAATTTATGAAATTTATATATATATATGTATGAACAATGAATACGTAAGTTGCAATATTGAATTGGTATGGACTTTAACAACGACATTTGCACCCCAACAAAATTTTTGTATATATAATAAGGCAAGTACATCAAAATCCCTCAATGTGTCAGACATCCAATATACAATTTCCCCAAAATTCAAGCAAACAGGTTCAGGAATTGTTCTCAGAGCTCAGCTTCTCGCTCCCAGGTGGCTTCCTCTGGTGTGTGATTCCTCCATCTGACGAGAACCAAAGGAATCCTCTTAGTGCGTAGGATCTACTCCTTGCGATCTAAGATCTAAACCGGGTCCTCGATCACTGTTAAACCATCTTGAAGCTCGATGGGTTGGTAATCAAGCACGTGAATCGGGTCGTTGTGCATGTTAGATAATTGTGGCGGTAGCGCCACTTAGTATGCAATCTCTCCGACTCGGCCTAATATCTCAAAGGGCCCAACATACCTAGGACTCAGCTTCCCTCGTTTGCCGAATCGCATAACTCCTTTCATAGGCGAGATTCGAACAAACACATTGTCGCCGACCTGAAAGGTATGTGTTAGGGACAACTTTATCACATAAGACATATGAATTGATGAATGTACGTAAGCTCACATCAGCTTACCTGAATATTCACATGTCTCCGCTTGAGATCGACGTAGCTCTTCTGACGACTTTGAGCTACATGTAGTCTCTCGCGAATCAACCGAACTGTCTCGGTCGTACGCTCTACAATCTTAGGTCCGATAATGAGCTTCTCACCCACTTCTTCCCAATTCAGTGGAGACCGGCACTGCCGCCGATACAAAGCCTCAAACGGTGCCATACTGATGAGTAGTGAAATATGATGATATTTCACTCCTAGATACCTATATTTAGCTATCCGATGAAGGCTATCTGATAAGAATTATTAGATTTGAAGTGTTTCAGGTAAATACAAGTCAAGTGCAGAAAACAGCCCAAGAATTCTGAAAATAATGTCAAAACACTGTAACTTGTGGTCATTGAGAACTTAGTGCGACTTATAGATCAATTTAGACCTTTAAAATGGCCAAATTATGAAATTGTCAAAACACAAATGTTGTAGTGGTTTCTTCCAGCTTTCCAACGGAGTAAGAATCGCCTCAATCTGAGTTCGGGACAGAATATTATGGCTAAAATACCGAAGCAATGTCTGATGCAAAGTTCGGCGGGAATTCACGAAAATCTGGGAGGTCGATGCATCGACCCTAAATTTTCGAGCTGGAACACCTATGCGGCTGGGAAACTTCGGCTCTATTTAAAGCGGATCAAACACTTCGAAAGAAGGAGGGGAGGAATTAAGAGGAGGAAAAAGAAGAGGAATTAGAGATAAAAAATTAGAGATAGATAATTAGAGATAGATAATTAGAGGAGAGAATGAGAGATAGATAATTAGAGAGTTAGTTTTGGCTTTTCTTTTTTGAGAGTTTTTAGAGAGAATTTTTTAGAAGATTATTATTCATTATTATTATTTTTGGTTTTAGACTCTCTTGACATCTTTTCAAGAGTTCTTCTTTCTCCTTCTTCTAGGGTTCCATCTGGGTAGGTTGTACCTAGGATTTGCATTATTTTTTCTTTACGTTCATGAAAGCATAGATTATATTTAGGAAAAAGCATTGTAAACAAAGATCTTTTGGAAGAAATGAAAAGAGGAATGACTTTGAATGAACAAGGAGATCATACACCAAAGATGAGCGGCTAAATCAGTTGATCGGGGAAGATGCGATCCCCAGATAAGTACCCTTATTTATGATTAATACCATAGTCAATTTATTGTCATCATGGAATCGTTTTGCTAAAAGTTTGTGTTATTGATAATATATTGAATGCTTGTTATGATCATTGATGGCGCGTATCAACGGCTATAATCGCTAGATCTGGACCTGCAGACTGATCTAGGCTGCAGAGCGATTATGTGTTTATTGTTATGATCTAAATATCATGAGATACGCTATGCTTCTTACATGACTCATACCGCAATGATAGGCTGAGTCATTATTTTTAGATAGGGTATGTCGGATTGATGATCATATTTTATTACGAATCATCTCTATAGATGAATGATGGTGTGAATGATGCTTTAAGGAAACTGTGAGTTTTAATGGTAGAAAAGGGGTACAAATATGGGGTAGCATATTCCTTGATCTCATTTAATTATTATTTTAGATTCATCGGTAATTAGTTATTTAGATTAATTTATTTTTCTGTATTTAGGAAAGTTTGATAAATTTTGGTAAAATTGAATCTGCCCTTTGGTACTTCCTTAGGGACGTTTTTAAATATCTAAAAGAATTAATTAAAATTCACATTTCCCTGTGGGTTCGACACCTTTGTTCTTGCCATACTGCAATAGATCTTGTGCACTTACAAGGGTTACATTAAAAACGACCAAGTTTTTGGCGCCGTTGCCGGGGAGATCGGCGAAATTTTGATTAATTCGGTTAGGGATTTTTTGTGTTTTGATTTAAAATAAAAAAAAATAAATAAAAAAAAAATCAATTTTTGGATTTTTGCTTTGCAAAATCTTCTTTCCCTTATTTTTCTCTCTTAGGTAAGTATTTTTTTTAGGAGTCTTTTAGGAAGTTGAGATTTTTAGGCTTTTTATTTTAGATTTTGTAGGAGTCTTTTTAGGAAGTATAGATTTTTAGGATACCTTCCTTAGAAAATTTAGGAATATTTTATTCTTTCCCTTATTTTTCTCTTTTAGATAAGATTTTGTAGGATTGCCATTAGGTTTAAAATTTAATTTTTTAATTTTAATTTTTGAAATTCGGATTTAAAAAAAAAAAAAAATTAAAATTTAATTTAAATTCGAATTTTAATTTTAATTATTAAAAAAAAAAATTGAAATTTTTTCCCTTATTTTTCTCTCTTAGGTAAGTTTTTATGGAGTTCTTTTAGGAAGTTTAGATTTTTAGGATTTCTTATTTTAAATTTTTTTAAGAGTTTATTTTCCTTATTTTCCTCTTTTAGATATTTTGTAGGATTTTCTAAAATCTAGTTATTAATTTTTGTGGGACTACTTGCTTTAGGCTTTGTAGGAACCTTTCTATTCTCTCCCTTCTTTTTCTCTTTTAGGTAAGATTTTATAGGATTTTGAAGGATTGTCTTTAGGTTTGAAATTTAAATTTTATATTTTAATTTTCGAATTTAATTTTTATTTTTGAAATTCGAATTAAAAAAAAAAAAATTTATTTTAAATTCGAATTAAAATTTTTTTTTTTAATATTTTAAATTCAAATTTTAATTTAAAAAAAAAAAAAACTTTTAAATTTAATTTAAGTTCGAATTTTAAATAAAAAAAAAATTTTAAAATTTAATTTAAATTTGAATTTTAATTTTTAAAAAATAAAAAAAATAAAAAATAAATTTTGTGCTCTTGTGTCAATCGATTGAAAATCTTTGCTTTAATCGACCAGAGCTCGGTTATCAAGGATGGAGGAAACTGCTAAAAAGCGGGAGCGCCGCTCTCATCGGACGGTCCCTTTTGCGCCTAGCAATGTTGAAATCATCGACCTCGATCCGATGATCCTTCCTTCCTGAGGAGAACCATCTAGAAAGAAGGTAAGACATTCCAAATCTCCTACACTGTGCATCGATACTGATATCGAGATAATTGATGTGGTTCCGTCACCGTCCCCCCCATCTCCATCTCCTACTTTCGCCTCGCCGCCTCCATCCATACAATCGGCGGTGTCTCATCAATTTCCCCTTGATCTCTGGGAGAAATTGTTCCCTGTGCCTAAGAACATAAATTTAAGTGAACCTAGGTGGATGGGTCCTCCTAACAATGATTAACAGAGT
This sequence comes from Chloranthus sessilifolius, assembly GCA_021018995.1. Classification (NCBI taxonomy): domain Eukaryota; kingdom Viridiplantae; phylum Streptophyta; class Magnoliopsida; order Chloranthales; family Chloranthaceae; genus Chloranthus; species Chloranthus sessilifolius. The sequence continues at coordinate 18,997,076 of CM037586.1, forward strand.
TGGATTCATGTTTAGTTTAGGATTTAGGTTTTATTTTATTTTATTTTATTTTATTTTATTTTTTTATGTTTATTTCTAGCATATTAGTTTTTTAGTTTAGGTTGTTTTTAATACCATAAAATAGTGTAACCACATTACCTTCAATCTATTTTTGGTCATGTTCTAATTTTATGCACATATTCTCTGCACCTGATCTTTGTGTTGAGGAACTTTTCAACAGGTTTGGAGGTGCAATACCTATTTCAATCAATGAGGACATTGTCATTTTTAGATTTGGGTCTATCTTGCGTCACTTTCTTATTTTTCTTCATATAAAAAAATAAAATAAAATAAAATTTTTTTTGAACCATCATATATGAATTATTTTTCGATAGTTTTCAAACTTTAGTTGATGATGCATGTGAATTTAATTTTGAGAATATCGATGTCAGATTTTGAATGCCTGTATCTAGGATAATGAAGCTTAATGTGATATTTTGTGGGTAATTTTGATATTCATGCTTAGAGTTTTTACACTTATACCAAGCTAAGACTCAGAAATCGATGAACTGTTTTGAATGGTGAATCTTAGGTTCTTAGTGGAGACTAAACCCGGTAAGCTTTAGAGCTAATTTCCCGTTATTGATGAGTGAATACATAAACTCGGAGTTTTCTTTGAATACGAATTATTTTGAATAATCTCATACACTTTATTTTGGCTTGTGACTTTGCATGATATCAAATTCATATTATTGTGTTAGAATGTACTGTATATCTACTTAAGACAAATAGGCAAGGTTACCATCTTTTAAGGAAATGATTGAAGGCCATCTTTGGCTTGTTTGTGCTTAAATGCCCCACCTCATATAAATTTATCCTTCTAGTACCCCTTTGAGCCTATTGAAAAATTTACCTTTATACATTCTTTGATAAGCCACGTTAACCTTTAACCCTTCACCATTTCTGAAAATTCAGCTTTACCCTTCTTATTTCTGAGAAATTAGGAACGAGAGATGAAAATGAACGAAAAGAGAGTAAGTGGAGAGATACTAAGTTGTGGTGTTTACTGAGAGTGTATGGCAAAAATATAAAAGAAAAAGGGGGGAGAAAAAGAAAAAGAAAATTGTGAAAAATAATGAAAAATATGAGGTGCTTCAAAAGAAAAAGAAAGTTGAGAAAAATAGAAAAATATTGAGAAAAATAGTGAGAGATTAGAAAAGAAAAAGAAGAGAAATAGAAAAATCAGAAGTTTGTTTCTTTTCCGATTTCTCAGAAATTTTGAATCTCAATTCCCTTTCTTTCTTACTCTTTCCTGAGCCCCATTACAACCCTACAAAAGACCTTCCTGATCTGATCTTGCATTGGTAACTGCCTTGTGGAGAGTAAATATGTGATACTTATGACACTTGATATGATATGCTTAGGATATACAAGTATCTTCTTATGAGATTTATTTTTGTTCATTGATTGCATCGTGTTTCATTTATCATGTGAGACCTTTTTATTTGCTTTGTATTGATCTCTCATATGTGTGCGAAAACTTACCCATCATTGGAGTGATTTTATTTTGAGAGTATACCTAAAGTAAGGATTGAGTCGAGATAACAGATTCGACGGTTTTCCGTTTGGACTAGTTCTGAGATGGATGAATCTTGGTTTGGGTATGCACACACTTCACGTTTAGGCATGAATGGATGAGTTGTCTAATAATTTGAGCATTAGATTAATTTGAATGGATACTAGCATGATTGACATGACATTAATATTTAAGATTGATGATTCACATATTGAAATAATTAATATTTTTATTTTTGAATAATATATATGTTAAAAAAAATCATGTTTTGAAAACTCAATTTTGCCGATGGTTTGAAATTTTTGGAAGTTTGTGGGTAACTTCACTGCAAACCCTCAGGAGACACAACTCATCCACTAGGGATCACCTAGGAGTTTAAAGGCTTGTTGCACACGCTAAGTGCAATCGTGCTCCATACGAAAGTGACATTTATTTTCTTTAGGTTGCTTTGCTCGAGGACTAGCAAAGTGTAGGTTTGGGGGTGTGATGAGTAGTGAAATATGATGATATTTCACCCCTAGATACCTATATTTAGCTATCCGATGAAGGCTATCTGATAAGAATTATTAGATTTGAAGTGTTTCAGGTAAATACAAGCCAAGTGCAGAAAACATCCCAAGAATTCTGAAAATAATGTCAAAACACTGTAACTTTGGGTCATCGAGAACTTGGTGCGACTTATAGATCAATTTGGACTTTCAAAATAGCCGAATTATGAAATTATCAAAACATAAAAGTTGTAGTAGTTTCTGTCAGCTTTCCAACGGAGCAAGAATCGCCTCAATCCGAGTTCGGGACAGAAAGTTATGGCCAAAATACCGAAGCAATGTCTGATGCAAAGTTCGGCGGGAATTCACGAAAATCTGGGAGGTCGATGCATTGACCCTATTGGGTCAATTAATCGACCCTAAATTTTCGAGTTGGAACACCTATGCGGCTGGGAAACTTCGGCTCTATTTAAAGTGGATCAAACACTTCGAAAGAAGGAGGGGAGGAATTAAGAGGAGGAAAAAGAAGAGGAATTAGAGATAAAAAATTAGAGATAAATAATTAGAGGAGAGAATGAGAGATAGATAATTAGAGAGTTAGTTTTGGCTTTTCTTTTTTGAGAGTTTTTAGAGAGAATTTTTTAGAAGATTATTATTCATTATTATTATTTTTGGTTTTAGACTCTCTTGGCATCTTTTCAAGAGTTCTTCTTTCTCCTTCTTCTAGGGTTCCATCTGGGTAGATTGTACCTAGGATTTGCATTGTTTTTTCTTTACATTCATGAAAGCATAGATTATATTTAGGAAAAAACATTGTAAACAAAGATCTTTTGGAAGAAATGAAAAGAGGAATGACTTTGAATGAACAAGGAGAACATACACCAAAGATGAGCGGCTAAATCAGTTGATCGGGGAAGATGCGATCCCCAGATAAGTACCCTTATTTATGATTAATACTATAGTCGATTTATTGTCATCATGGAATCGTTTTGCTAAAAGTTTGTGTCATTGATAATATATTGAATGCTTGTTATGATCGTTGATGGCGCGTATCAACGACTATAATCGCTAGATCTGGACCTGCAGACTGATCTAGGCTGCAGAGCGATTATGTGTTTACTGTCATGATCTAAATATCATGAGATACACTATGCTTCTTACATGACTCATACCGCAATGATAGGCTGAGTCATTGTTTTTAGATAGGGTATGCCGGATTGATGATCATATTTTATTACGAATCATCTCTATAGACGAATGATGGTGTGAATGATGCTTTAAGGAAACTGTGGGTTTTAATGGTAGAAAAGGGGTACAAATCTGGGGTAGCATATTCCTTGTTCTCATTTAATTATTATTTTAGATTCATCGGTAATTAGTTGTTTAGATTAATTTATTTTTCTGCAGTTAGGAAAAGTGTGATAAATTTTGGTAAAATTGAATCTGCCCTTTGGTACTTCCTTAGGGACGTTTTTAAATCTCTGAAAGAATTAATTAAAATTCACATTTCCCTGTGGGTTCGACACCTTTGTTCTTGCCATACTGCAATAGATCTTGTGCACTTGCAAGGGTTACATTAAAAATCGAACTCGATCAGAGGTAAGTGTTGGTCTCATGACCCATGAAAATCCAACATGCAAGCTCATAGCATGTCCTCAATGATCTGATTCACTCGCTCAGTCTGACCATCGATTTGTGGGTGAAATGCTGAGCTGAAGTCGAGACAAGAACCCATTCCTTCTTGAAATCGTTGCCAAAATTGTGATGTAAACAACAGATCCTTGTTTGATACAATATTGACTGGTATACCGTGCAGGCGAACAATCTCCTTGAGGTATAACTCTGCGAGTCTACTAGCGATATATGTCGTATTGTAGGGTAGGAAATGTGCGGACTTGGTTAACCAATCGACAATGACCCAGATGGCATTGTTTTTCCTCAGTGTTTTCGGCAAACCCAGAATAAAGTCCATTGAAATGGTTTCCCATTTCCATTTAGGTACAGGTAAAGGTTGCAACAACCCTGCTGGATTATGATGATCAACCTTAACCTATTGACAAACCAAGCATCGCGATACGTACTCAGCGACGTCGCGTTTCAAACCTAGCCACCAGAAGCTCTTCATCAAATCCTTATATATTTTGGTGCTACCAGGATGTATGGCATACATCCATTTGTGAGCCTCTTCCAAAATGGTGTCCTGAAGCTTGGTACTCATCGATACACAGACTCGGTCTCTAAACAACAAGGTCCCATCTACCCGAATGGAGAAATCCTTCTTACTTCCACCAAGCACATCTCGCCTAATTGCCATAAGCTCATCGTCTGTCATCTGAAGCTTCCTGTTACTCACGAAGAGCGTTGGGCACAGTACAAGCATAGCCATCAGTTCTCCCGTGCCTTTCACATCAAACCGTGAGATGCCCAAATCCATATCTTCTAATAGTGTCCATGTGACAGCCCGAATTTCGGCACCCCGAAACCCGTGCCATCAGCACGATCATCTTGACCGTGCCCCTTAGCTATGCATGGAACATTGGTATATCAAGCAATGAATTGAATTGAAATAGTAAATGAAGCTGCAGAATTATATTACTATATAAGCATTTCTCAAAATATAGTTCTACCCTCATGCCTCTACAAGAACGGAGAACCGATCCGAACCATCGATGATAGCTAATCATCACAGATGGTTCGCCCCAAAAAATTATCCCAAATCTATATATATATATATTGTTTAATCAAAATAAGGCTTGACATACCAAGCCGTACAAAAATCTCTCAAAACTCTCAAAGCTGCACAACGGAGTCCTCTAGAAGAAGTCCTCAGGAGGTGGCTCCAACTCGTCTCCATGTGCAAGGTCCGACTCATCGGGGCCAACGTCTCCTGAAGCCTCGACAGCTGCTAATAGTGGACCTACGACGTATAGCCTAAAGGGTGAGCTACATCCTAGCTCAATAGGGAATAGAACACAGTTGAACATATAAATTACCAGTCACATATATTCCATGATATGCCATGCATAATGTGTCTATGCAGTTACTGATGAAAAACGGTTGAAAAGAATCACATTCTTACTGGTAGTTTACTCATGTCTTTTACTTATACATGAATGATGCTGAAAAGGCCTAAAGCAAACTTAAACTTTCAACTTAAGTAATCCCCGAGCAATATAGCATCGAGCCCCGATGAGATACCCATCATCGTCATCTATAGAGACAGTTTTAAAAGTATTCCTTGGGAATACAAATAGTACCCAAGCCCCTTTTCCCTGGGGATTGGTGGCGGGGTTTCACTTGTCTCAACTCAACACCCCGCTTCTTACGGATAGGCCTCCCGCCTTGGCCTACGGTTTATTACCGGATATCGGTCACATGGATATCCCGCCGTGCGTCATGGATATTCAAACCTTAAATAACAAAAATATCAGGTGCTTTACATATAGTTATTCACCGTATAAGTGTGCTATCTTATATCAGTTAGGCCCTATCAAACATGATTCAATCTTGGATACATCTCTGAGATGTATCCATTCACTTGCATCACACCTGATGCTCTTATCTCTTTACTTCCTCATCCCTTGGGGATGCCTCATTACAATTACTCTTATTGATGTCACACACACGCACACTTTTCACAAACTCTTAAGCAGTAAAAAAAATAGTTTGAATTGAATTCTATATCACTACATACATGCTCTTGCAAAATAAAGTACATTTTCAAGGTGTTCCCTATCTCAAGTCTCTGTTTGATCATGCATCGAGGTCCCACGTGGCTCCTTGTGCCCAAACTCACACGTACCACCTATGGTACCACATAACATGTGAAATACATCATTAAAGATGTAATAAAGAAGGTCCAAGACCCTCAAAGAATCTTAAAGTCAAACTCAAAAGTCAACAAAAAAATTGGCACAGTCGATTAATCGAACTCCAAAATCAATTAATCGAATTTGATTCGATTAATCGATTTCCAAAATCGATTAATCGAAATTCAATATCGATTAATCGATTCTCAAATCGATTAATCGAGATTCCCATTCGATTAATCGAAATTCTCCATTCTATCCAGTCGATTCTCAATTCGAGTAATCGAGTTTCCAAAATCGATTAATCGATCCCAAATCAATTAATCGAAATTCTAAATCGATTAATCGAACTCTCATTTCGATTAGTCGATTTCTCCAAGCTCTTTTTCTTTCTCCATTGGAGTTCACTGTAGGTTCCCAGTCGATTAATCGATAACCAAATCGATTAATCGAAATTCAAAGTCGATTAATCAAAACTTAATTCGATTAATCAAGATCGGGGTCCTCTGACTTTTCAACTTCTTGGCCAAAATCAATTAATCGAAACTCATTTTCGATTAATCGAAATGGCCAGATTCAGCCCCCCTTTGGCTGTCCTTCCCAATCCTTTCCCTTTCTCTTTCCTTTATTTTTCTAAGTCTTTATCCTATATTTTCACCCATTTCTAACTACAATCTAACCCTTCAATCTATGCATTTAATCTATAACAATTTTACCTTCAATCAATCTCAAATTGATTTAAATCAAGTGGTTGGAAGGCTAGGGTTCCAGCTTTGGCTTGAACGGATCCTTCGCGTTGAATCAGTCTCTTTAATGCTTGAATCCCCCTTCCAATCACCCACAATAACTCCTTGCTCAACCCTTCTTTACTCCTCTCTCTCTCTTCTTTACTTCTCTCTCAACAACCCAAAACACAAATTTAGGGTTATTAAACCTTTTTATCTCTCCTCTCACTTGTGTGTTGAGCACATGCACCGCGATAGGTGTATGTGACTTCACATTTACATCACACACCACACAGTCAATCAATTTATCACATCTCATCCGTTCATCATACTCTATGCTAGCTATTGAACTCCTAATTGGTCAAATCTATGACCAATCAAGCACAGATCCCGAGGTCACTGTTTAACGTGATTTTTTGGGGATATTACATCCTCCCCACCTTAGAAATTTTTGTCCTCAAAAATAACCCAAAGGTGCGTAGGTCTGGGTCTCCCCCCCCCCCACACTCTCAGGTGAGGTGGCCCAATAGACTTAGAGGTATGACGGCAATGACAAGAATACAAGCATAGAATTTAAAGGTTACGAAAATGAAAAATTTACACCAAAAATTGTGATTTCTATTAAGTATCTGAAAATTTTTACAATGTGCCAGATAGTTTGGCATACAAAATATACATGCAGAGAAGGAAATGCTAATACAAAAAGAAGCTGAGAGCACGTGGCTCATGCAGTCCCCTCGTCAGGTTGGTCCGATGGTGGAGCTATGGGGGCTGGCGGGTCTGCTGAAGCTGGCTGGCTGGTTTGCGGCTGTGAAGTCGGGGCTGGCTGGGTGGTCGGAGGTAGCGGCGGCTGCTGTGACTGCGGCGTCTCGGTCGGCGGAGCTGATGTAGAAGTGGAAGGACTAGCGCCGGTAGTCACGGTGGTCGAATGGAAGACGGGACCTCTGTGGAAGGCGGTCCGTCCCGCAGTCCACTCCTCCTCTGGAGCGAGGTATCACTGGTAGTCCAACGGGTAGATGTAGCGGAGGGTATGGAACATAAGGAAGTCCATCCTCCGGTTCATCCTCTCGTTGTTGGCCTCCATGCATGCCAACACCTCCTCGACGATAGGACCGGATGGAGCTGCGCGCTGGCGGTAGGACGATGTGGGTGTAGCAGGCGCGGAGTGAGCTGGCGGTGTCGGTGAGGCTATGGTATGAGAGGTAGCCCTCTCCACTGATGGCTCGACCGGGTGTGCCCCACCCATGGGTGGGTCCTGATGTGGTGGTGGGGGGGTGGTGGTGCTACTGCTGCTGCTGGTGCATGACCCGGAGCCGGTAGGGTCCGCTTCAATAAATTGTAACTACGGCTCCATGAAGACTTCGAAAATGTCTTCACTCGGTCCGTTGCCCACACCTCGTGGGGCGATACTGCATACTCGGGAGCGTTGGAGTAACACTCCAACATGCTCGAGATCAACCGAGCATACGACATTTTCTCCTTGGGCCTCAAGTTGCCCTTCATTAACTTGCCCTTAATATACCTCATCCCTTCTAGGATGAGCATGGTCGCGTCGAACCAACGGCCACAAAAGGGCGCATACAGTGCCTACTGCACCATATCTATTCGTACACTTGATTATGGAATCAAGCATCCACATGTAGTGGGGAAGGTCGACCCTCTTGATGGAGGATCCTGACCCCTTCTTCCCGTTGGTCATGCTGGTCATGATCTCTTCAAACCTAGGGTCCTCCTCAAAGGGTGGGAAGAGGGTGGTCTCTGGGGTGAAATCGAGGTAGCACTCGAGTACCTCGTGTATGTGGCGACTGGTGATCGTGTACTCTCGACCCTCTATGTTGGTCAAGATCACATCGTCGGTAGGGCCATCGGAAAGGCCCTGGTAAAACAACCTCACCAATCTAGGGTAGTAAGAACCCCAGATTGGTTTGAGAAGGTTGTCGAGACCGGCATTCCTAAGATAGTTACGAGCCCATTGGGTCTCGCCCAGTACATCAGGATTTGTGAAAAGGGTAGGGTCGATGAGGTACTCGATCTCAAAGGTTTTTGCAGCCCACCACTCATTGGGTTGTACCACGTTAGTGGGTGGTGGTGGCATAGGGGTAGATTCGCGGGAAGACTCGCGCGAAGGTGCGCTCGTCGAACCGGAGGTGGTCTCTGATGCTGACGGTGATTGAGTCCTCACCGGCGATGGGGTAGGTGGTGGTGGTGCGGCGTTCTTACGTCGAGCCGGGAGCTTAGAGGTCGCCTTCTTCGAAGACAACCGAGTTTTGGGCGGCATTTTTGGTGAAATATCAAAATCTAGTTTTTTTTTTTTTAAAAACTCAAATTGAAAGAAAAATATGAATTTAGGGTTTACCGTGGGTTTTGGATGCAATACGACTTGAATCCGAGCCGAAAACCAACGGAAATGCAAACCCTAGGGTGTCGGATGGTTGGAGAAGAAGAAGAAGAAGAAAGCGCCCAACGAAAAACTCAAATGATTTCGAATGGGGAGTGAAATCCCTAATTTTATATATATAAGCCCCGACTCGATTAATCGAAATCCAAAGTCGATTAATCGAGATTCAAAACTAGGTTAAGCCGCGCAAAATCGATTAATCAATTTTCAAAATTGATTAGTCGAAAGTCAAAATTGATTAATCGAAACCATTTCGATTAATCGAAATCGTATCCGTTTAAAATTTCAAGTTTTTGAGTTCACTGGCGCGAGCCAGTCGATTAATCGAAATCCATTTCGATTAATCAAAATTTCAAAATCGATTAATCAAAATTCACTTCGATTAATCGAAATCGTGCAGTCCTTTCCAAAATTTTCAGGATTCCCTAAGTTATTCGATTAGTCGAACTAAGGTTTGATTAATTGAAATCTCAAATCGATTAATCGAATTTCACATCGATTAATCGAAATCATTTTTCTGACTTCAAATTTTTTCATAAGTCCCTTAAGTTATTCGATTAATCGAACTTCCAGTTCGATTAATCGAAATCGTAAATCGATTAATCGAAACTTCCTCGATTAATCGAAATTTTCAGTAAATCCCTCTAAGTTCTTCTAACATTCCCAATATGTTAAATTAATCGAACATGCAGTTCGATTAATCGAAAACCTAAATCGATTAATCGAAACCAAAATCGATTAATCGAAATTTCATTCTGTATATTTTCTAACTCTTACTCAAGTTTCCAGTCCCTGGCACATGCCAGTCGACTAATCGAACAAAATCGATTAATCGAAATTCCAAATCGATTAATCGATTTGAAATTCGATTAATCGGTTTTGTCCAATTTCTGTAGTTCAAGTTCTTTGTTTATTTGATTTCTCTTGGTAGTTTATGATATCAAGTGATCCCTAGTTCCACAAAACACATCCTCAAAGTCATGTGTATATGAAAATTTATTTCTTTGTCACACTTTGATCAAAACTTTCATTGAATTACAAGTATTGTTGAGATTCCACAAACATGTTTGCGATTTATATTTGACTCTCAAGTGGTCGGAAACAAGGCTGGATATTGTTCTTTCACATTGGCCTCTCGTTCCCATGTAGCTTCTTCGTTCGGATGATTTTTCCATCGAGCAAGCACTAAGGGAATCACTTTAGTGCGCAATACTTGTTCCTTTCGATCCAAGATTTCCACTGGTTCCTCTATCATGCTCATGTCCTCACACATCTCCAAAGGTTGACTTCCTAACACATGAGATGGATCATTCACATACTTTCTGAGCATCGATATGTGGAAAACGTTATGTACTCGATCAAATAGCGGTGGTAAGCCAATGCGATACGCAACTTCACCTACGAGTCCCAAAATTTCAAATGGTCCAACATAACCGGGACTTAGCTTCCCTCTCTTGCCAAACCTCATTACGCCTTTCATAGGTGACACTTTCACAAACACGTGTTCACCCACTTTATAGTCGACACTAGTCCGCTTGATGTCAGCGTAACTTTTCTGTCTGCTTTGTGCTGACTTCAGCCTCTCTCTGATTATACGCACTACAGTGGCATTGTCTTCAAGTAGTTCTGGTCCCAAAATAAACTTCTCACCTGTTTCTTCCCAATTGAGGGGTGATTTGCATCGTCGTCCATACAGAGCTTCATACGGTGCCATGCCAATGCTCGTTTGGAAACTGTTGTTGTATACAAATTCGATCAACGGTAGATACTCATCCCAGTATCCTTGCATATCCAGCATGCACGCTCTGAGCATGTATTCTATCACTTGGTTCACTCGTTCTGTCTGCCCATCAGTTTGAGGATGGAAAGCTGAACTAAAATCTAGTCGTGTTCCCATTCCTTCTTAAAATTTCTTCCAAAACTTGGACGTATATAGTGGATCACGATCTGAAACTATGCTGCTCGGAATCCCGTGTAACCTTACGATCTCCTTCATGTATAAGTCTGCCAATTTTCCTGTCGTATATATCGTATTGTACGACAAAAAGTGCGCTGATTTGGTTAATCGGTCTACGACGACCCAAATGGCATTGTGTCTCTTGGCAGTATGTGAAAATCTAACAATGAAATCTATCGAGATCGATTCCCACTTCCATTCTGGTATTGGTAAAGGCTGTAATAGTCCAGCCGGATGTCTATGATCAATCTTCACCTGCTGACAAGTCAAACACCGTGACACATATTCGGCCACGTCTTGCTTCAAACCTCTCCACCAGTAGTTCTTTTCAAGTCTTGGTACATTTTGGTGCTACCAGGGTAGATAGCATAATTTGACTTATGAGCTTCATCAAGAATCGTTCATCTTAGATCGGCATTGTTCGGAATGCAGAGACGGCCCTTGAACAATAAAGAACCATCTTCTTTTACTGAGAAGTCTGGCCTGATGCCCTCAATCACGTCTTGATGAATCTTTGTTAATGTCGGATCTTTCATCTGTAGATCGTGGATATGCTCAAATATTACTGGCTTCACTGATATGTTAGTCAAAAAGGATCCTGTAGCTTTCGACTCAATGTTCGCATCGTAAAGTGCCAGGTCTTCCAATAATTTCCACCGATGCATACCCAAAATCAAACAAGCTAACTAAGTTGAACCCTTCCGACTCAAGGCATCGGCTACTACGTTTGCCTTGCCTGGATGGTACTGTATAGAACAATCATAATCCTTGAGGAACTCCATCCATCTGCGCTGTCTCATGTTGAGCTCTTTCTGTGTAAACTGGTATCTGAGGCTCTTATGATCGGTGAAAATTTCAAACGTCTCACCATACAAGTAATGTCTCCAAATCTTCAGCGCAAAAATGACTGCTGCTAGCTCCAAGTCATGAGTCGGGTAATTTTTCTCGTGTTCTTTCAGTTGTCTTGATCTGTAAGCTATCACCTTCTTGTGTTGGTTGAGCACACAACCCAAACCATTGTATGACGCATCACTGTACACTGCGTATCCTCCAATGCCTGAAGGAATTGCTAGTACTGGGGCTGAAGTGAGTCTCGTCTTGAGTTCTTGAAAACTCTTCTCGCATGCCTCACTCCACTCAAATCTTGAATCCTTTCGTGTCAGCTTCGTGAGAGGTCCCGATATCTTTGAAAACCCCTCGACGAAACGTCGATAATAGCCTGCTAACCCAAGAAAACTTCGGACATCGGTCACAGTCTTTGGCTGCTCCCATTTAACCACTGCTTCTATCTTTGCTAGATCTACAGTGATATCGTGCTTTGAGACAACATGTCCCAAAAAGCTAACCTCTTCTAACCAAAACTCACATTTGCTGAGTTTGGCGTACAATTGGTGTTCATGTAGCGTCAGTAGAGCAATCCTCAAATGTTCTTCGTGTTCCATCTTGGATTTGGAGTATATCAAGATATCATCAACGAACACTACGACGCAGGAGTCCAAGTGTGGTTTGAACACTCGATTCATTAGATCTATAAACGACGCCGGAGCGTTCGTCAACCCAAACAGCATCACAAGGAATTCATAGTGTCCATACCGTGTCACGAAAATTTTTCTTCGAATGTCCTTTGCCTTGACTGGATCTCAGATCGATCTTGGAAAAATACTTTGCTCCTTGCAGTTGATCGAACAAATCGTCAATTCTAGGCAAAGGGTAGCGGTTCTTCACAGTGAGTTTGTTCAATTGTCGATAGTCAATGCATAGCCGCATTGACCCATCTTTCTTCTTGACAAACAAGACCGATGCTCCCCATGGAGACACACTCGGTCAGACAAACCCCTTGTCCATGAGCTCTTGCAGTTGTTCTTTCAACTCCTTCAACTCGGCCGGAGCCATTCTATATGGCGCCTTCGAAATAGGCTCCGTTCCCGGTGCTAAGTCAATGGCGAATTCCACTTCTCTTTCTGGAGGTAATCCAGGCAATTCTTCTGGAAACACATCGGTGAAGTCTCGCACAACTGCTATCTCAGAGATGATGTTCTTTTCTTCCTTATCCTCTTTTAAGAAAGCCAAGTATCCACTGCAATCCTTTCTGATCATTTTCTCGGCCCTTACTGCTGAGATCAGTGGCATAGACGACGACCTCACTCCTTGAAACCGAAATGATCTTCTTGTGTTGGGTCTGAAAATGACGACCTTGTTCTTGCAATCGACTGTTGCACAGTGCTGCGCCAACCAGTCCATGCCAAGGATCACATCAAACCCTTGCATGTCTAGCAGTATCAACTTTGCCTCCAACTCATGCACCTCTAGGTCTCGAATTGCTAAAATGACAGATTTGCAAGCTAACTCCGTGTCCACTAACTCTCTACTCGGAATAGACACAGATAGGACGAAGTCCAACATCTCTGGAACAATCTTCATCCTCTTGGCAAAACGTGGAGTGACGAAGGAGTGGGTAGACCCTGGGTCTATCAACACTCTAGCGTCATATCCAACAAAGCATCCCTTCTCATATATATTTAAAGTACCTATAGTATACATTCATACATACAATAATTTACACATCAATTTACACCCCTAATTCACATATAAATTTAGTATTTAGCAAAAGAAACTACACTATTCCTAGTGAATGCACCTTCTCTATCTAAAATTTTAATGAAATTGAAAATTCTTTACTTTAAAAGAGTTTCACCTTGGATGACGTCATGCACGTTCCCTGCTTCCTGAGCAGTGACTGCATAGGCTCTCCCATGAACGACCGACTTCCGTGCTTGAATGGGTCGTGGTGCTGCAACCGAAGCCGCCTTCCTTTATCAGTCTCGGGATAATCCTTGATCAAGTGGCCCACCTTGTCACATTGGAAACAACCCCTAGTCCCTTCTCTGCAATCCACCGTTCTATGAGGCTTGCCACACTTGGCACAAGTCTCTCGAGGCGCAGAAGAAACTATACGAGAACCCTGTGTGATAGTAGCGCCAGTAGACATGGTAGGGATCTCAGAGCGTAAAGGTCTCCCCAACGTAAGTAATGGAAACCTCTGTTGGTGTTGCTGTTGCGCCGGCCTTCCGAAACCCCCTTGGAACTATGGTCTCTGATTTTGGGTCACGAACCTCGGCCTTTTGTTCACCGGTTCGTAGTTCCCCGACCTTCCTTGATCATTACCTCCTCTCTGTTGCTCTCTCTGTCTATATCTATTTGTATTTTCTTCTTTCACAACCAGTGCCTTGCTCATGACCTCTTCATAGGTCCTCAACTGAAATGGAGCTACTCCTCCCCTAACCTCAGGCTTCAAACCTTGCTGAAACCTTTTGAACTTCATCACATCGGCAGTGACATCATCCAGAGCAAAACGGGCAAGTCGTAGAAACTCCACTCCATATTCCCTCACTGTCATTCTCCCTTGCACCAATTGTAGAAATTGGATCTCAAGCTGATTTCTTACCACTTATGGAAAATATTGTTTGTTGAACTCCTCAACAAACTCCTCCCAAGTCCAGGGCAACTCTAGGGTTTCCTGAGCCCGAGTCCGTATCACGGACTTCCACCAAGGCCCAGCCTCCCCGTCCAGCATGTAGGCTGCCCATCTCACACTCTCATCTTCCGTGCATGTCAGCACGCTAAAGACCTTCTCCATTTCCATCAGCCAATTTTCAGCTGCCATCGTGTCTGCCTGCCCTGAAAATGAAGGAGGTCTCATCCTCCTAAACTCTGTAAAGGATGAGGGCACAGGTAGTGCGGGTCCTATAGGTGGTGTAGGTGGCTGCTGTTCTCTCATTGCATGAGCTGCAAAGGATGCGGCTTGTTGTGCCATGGCAGCTGCCATGGTCTCCATGGTATGCATCATCCTTTGTCGCTCCTCTCTATCCTCTTGTCTTTCTCTAACTCTCTCCTGTTCTCTTTGATCTCGATCCTGACGATCTCGATCCTCATCATCATGCTGTCTACTATTGTTGCCCCCGGGGCCTCAGTACCTCCTAAAGGCACTCTATTGGTAGGAGAGATGTGATCATCTCCACTACGCAGACTCCTCTGTTGGCCTCCCCTTAGTCGGCCTCTTCCTCTAGACGACATTGACGGCTACAATTGAAACTAAAATTTCGTTAGCAGAAGTCCCTATGTTCTGACAAAGAATGATTGTCAGAATTGCTAAAAGAAATGGCTCTGATACCAACTGTGACATCCCAGATTTCGGCACCCCGAAACCCGTGCCATCAACACGATCATCTTGACCGTGCCCCTTAGCTATGCATGGAACATTGGTATATCAAGCAATGAATTGAATTGAAATAGTAAATGAAGCTGCGGAATTATATTACTATATAAGCATTTCTCAAAATACAGTTCTACCCTCATGTCTCTACATGAACGGAGAACCGATCCGAACCATCGATGATAGCTAATCATCACAGATGGTTCGCCCAAAAAAATTATCCCAAATCTATATATATACATTGTTTAATCAAAACAAGGCTTGACATACCAAGCCGTACAAAAATCTCTCAAAACTCTCAAAGCTGCACAACGGAGTCCTCTAGAAGAAGTCCTCAGGAGGTGGCTCCAACTCGTCTCCAGGTGCAAGGTCCGACTCACCGGGGTCAACGTCTCCTGAAGCCTCGGCAACTGCTAATAGTGGACCTGCGACGTATAGTCTAAAGGGTGAGCTACATCCTAGCTCAATAGGGAACAGAACACAGTTGAACATATAAATTACCAGTCACATATATTCCATGATATGCCATGCATGATGTGTCTATGCAGTTACTGATGAAAAACGATTGAAAAGAATCACATTCTTACTGGTAGTTTACTCATGTCTTTTACTTATTCATGAATGATGCTGAAAAGGCCTAAAACAAACTTAAACTTTCAACTTAAGTAATCCCCGAGCAATATAGCATCGAGCCCCGATGAGATACCCATCATCGTCATCTATATAGACAGTTTTAAAAGTATTCCCTGGGAATACAAATAGTACCGAAGCCCCTTTTCCACGGGATTGGTGGCGGGTTTCACTTGTCTCAACTCAACACCCACAGGGTGTGCTTCTAATGTCTGGATAAGCCTACTTGCAGCCTACGGTTTCGCCGCCCGTATCGAGTCACGGATATCCCTTCGTCGATTGTGGATATCCATACGTCGGTGGGGTACCCTATCAAACCTCAAATAATAAAAATATCAGGTGCTTTACATATAGTTATTCACTGTGTAAGTGTGCTATCTTATATCAGTTAGGCCCTATCAAACATGATTTAATCTTGGATACATCCCTGGGATGTATCCATTCACTTGCATCACACCTGATGCTCTTATCTCTTTACTTCCTCATCCCTTGGGGATGGCTCATTACAATTACTCTTATTGATGTCACACACACGCACACTTTTCACAAACTCTTAAGCAGTAAAAAAAATAGTTTGAATTGAATTCTATATCACTACATACATGCTCTTGCAAAATAAAGTACATGTTCAAGGTGTTCCCTACCTCAAGTCTCTGTTTGATCATGCATCGAGGTCCCACGTGGCTCCTTGTGCCCAAACTCACACGTACCACCTATGGTACCACATAACATGTGAAATACATCACTAAAGATGTAATAAAGAAGGTCCAAGACCCTCAAAGAATCTTAAAGTCAAACTCAAAAGTCAACAAAAAAACTGGCACAGTCGATTAATCGAACTCCAAAATCAATTAATCGAATCTGATTCGATTAATCAATTTCCAAAATTGATTAATCAAAATTCAATATTAATTAATCGATTCTCAAATTTATTAATCGAGATTCCCATTCGATTAATCGAATCCCCATTCAATTAATCAAAATTCTCCATTCTATCCAGTCGATTCTCAATTCGAGTAATCGAGTTTCCAAAATCGATTAATCGATCCCAAATTGATTAATCGAACTCTCATTTCGATTGGTCGATTTCTCCAAGCTCTTTTCCTTTCTCCACTGGAGTTCACTGTAGGTTCCCAGTCGATTAATTGATAACCAAATCGATTAATCGAAATTCAAAGTCGATTAATCGAAACTCAATTCAATTAATCGAGATTGGGGTCCTTTGACTTTTCAACTTCTTGGCCAAAATCGATTAATCGAAACTCATTTTCAATTAATCGAAATGGCCAAATTCAGCCCCCCATTGGCTGTCCTTCCCAATCCTTTCCCTTTCTCTTTCCTTCATTTTTCTAAGTCTTTATCCTATATTTTCACCCATTTCTAACTACAATCTAACCCTTCAATCTATGCATTTAATCTACAATAATTTTACCTTCAATCAATCTCAAATTGATTTAAATCAAGTGGCTGAAAGGCTAGGATTCCAGCTTTGGCTTGAACGGATCCTTCGCGTTGAATCGGTCTCTTTAATGCTTGAATCCCCCTTCCAATCACCCACAATAACTCCTTGCTCAACCCTTCTTTACTCCTCTCTCTCTCTTCTTTACTTCTCTCTCAACAGCCCAAAACACAAATTTAGGGTTATTAAACCTTTTTATCTCTCCTCTCACTTGTGTGTTGAGCACATGCACCGCGATAGGTGTATGTGACTTCACATTTACATCACACACCACACAGTCAATCAATTTATCATATCTCATCCGTTCATCACACTCTATGCTAGCTATTAAACTCCTAATTGGTCAAACCTGTGACCAATCAAGCACGGATCTTGAGGTAACTATTTAACGTGATTTTTTTGGGATATTACAGTCCATCTCTGTATTTGACTGACAAGATGTGATAACCATGCTGAAAACCTTCTACTGAGAGCATCAGCAACGACATTCGCCTTTCCCGGATGGTACTGGATAGAGCAATCATAGTCCTTCAAGAACTCCATCCATCTTCGCTGTCGCATATTCAAGTCCTTTTGAGTAAATAGGTACTTGAGACTCTTATGATTGGTGAATATATCAAATATCTCACCGTAGAGGTAATATCTCCAGATCTTCATGGCGAAGATAACTGCTGCTAACTCGAGATCATGCATTGGATAATTTCTTTCATGGTCCTTCAATTTCCTAGAACCATATGCAATGACCCACTCGTGTTGATTAAGCACACAGTCTAATCTGTCATAAGAAGCATCACTATACACTGCGAAGCCTCCATTGCTTGAAGGTATAGCAAGTATCGGTGCCGTAGTCAGTCGATGCCTTAGCTCCTATAAGCTCTGCTCACACTGCTCTGTCCAATCAAACTTCGCATTCTTTCTCGTATGCTGTGTAAGCGGACCAGATATCTTCGAGAAGCCGTCGATAAATCTCTGATAGTACCCTGCCAGACTAAGGAAACTACGGACTTCTGTAACTATCATCGGCTGTTCCCAATTCACCACAGAGTTAATCTTCATAAGATCAATAGATATACTAGACTCAGAGACGACGTGGCCCAAGAAACTGACCTGATCAAGCCAAAACTCACACTTGCTAAGTTTGGCATACAGTTGATGGTCCCTGAGTGTTTGAAGAGCCACTCGTAGATGCTGGATGTGCTCCTCTCTGGTTTTCGAATAGATGAGGATGTCATCTACGAAAACTATCACAGATTTATCCAGATGTGGCTTGAACACACGGTTCATCAGGTTCATAAATGATGCAGGCGCATTCGTCAACCCAAACGGCATCACTAAGAACTCATGGTGGCCATATCGGGTACGAAATGCTGTCTTGGATATATTTTCCACCTTGATCTTGAGCTGGTGATAGCTGACCTCAGATCAATCTTCGAGAAAAACTTTGTACCTTGTAATTGATCAAATAAGTCATCTATCCGTGGTAGTGGATAACGATTCTTAATCGTCATTTTGTTGAGCTGGCGATAATCAATGCACAGACGCATCGATCTGTCTTTCTTCTTCACAAAGAGTACCGGTGCTCTCCAAGGTGAAACACCCCGTCAAATAAAGCCTTTATCCAACAGCTCATGTAGCTATTCCTTGAGCTCTTTCAACTCGACAGGCGCCATCCGATATGGTGCCTTAGACAAAGGTATGATACCCGGTGCTAACTTGATTGCGAACTCAATGTCTCGATTAGGTGGCAACCCAGGTAAGTCTTCAGGGAAAACATCAGGAAACTCACAAGCAACCGTGCAATGTCCAACTTCTCTTCTTTATGATCTTGCAAGTAAGCAAAGTAGCCACTACAACCGTTTCTCATCATGCACTCAGCCCGAATAGCAGAAACAAGCGGTGCAACCTTTGATTTCACTCCACAGAATCGAAAGGATTTCCGCTTTGACTGTTGGAAAGTCACGATCTTTCGTAGGTAGTTTACGCTCGCGTGATATGTCGCCAACCAATCCATCCCTAGAATCACGTCGAACCCTTCCATGTTCAACGTAATCATGTCGGTCACTGTCTCGTGATGATCAACCATCACGATAACTGACTGACACCCCATATCCGTGCTCACTGATCTTCCCGTAGGAATTTTCACATCCAAAATGAAAGTAAGGGGTTTAGGAGCAATACCCAACTTCTCGGAGAAAAGAGGAGTGATAAACGAGTGTGTAGACTCGGGGTATATCAAAGGTCGTGCTTCAGTTTTACTCAAGTCGCCTTCTCGACTCATCATAACGGTACCTTTTATCATAAATTATTAATTAGATGCAAAGATTTTAATTTTTCAAGGATTCCTTAAATAAAACACAAAAGAATATAACATAAACTACACAAGAATTGATAATCTGAACTTTAATGATACCTTGGATCACGTCATTCAATGTTTGGGCATCATGTGCAGTTATTGCATAAGCTCGACTCGAAACTGTAGGTCATACCGATTTCTGCATAGAGACTGACGTAGTTTTTCCCTTGTCTGCCTCAGGACAATCCCTAATCATATGATCAACCTATCCACATCTGAAGCATCCTCCAGTGTTCCTTCGGCAATCCTCTGTCTTATGTGGTTTCCCACATCGTGTACATGCTGGAGTAGGAACAGGAGTAACATCTGGTCCACGAGATGATCCCTGAGCCACAGAAGCTCTGCTCGCAGTCGTGCTCGCAGCTTGAAAAGGTCACACTGGTGAAGAACTCTGTGGTCACTGATAGGAAGAAGATACAGGTCCCGACGTAACAGCCGACTTGGAATACGATGGCTGAATAGGATAGTGAGGAGGTTTCGAGAACCTCAGCTTTTTGTTCGCCAGCTTAGATGCACTCAACTATCCCTGGCCAAACCGGTTTCTATTTCCCTGTTCTCACCTTAGATACTGTTTCTGGATGTCTTCCTCACCAATGAGGGCCTTTGACATAACGCCTGCAAAAGTCTCCATCTCCCACATCAACACCCTTTCTTGAATGTTTGGCCTCAAGCCCCTTTGAAATTTCTGGGCCCTCATCAACTCAGTGGCCACATGTAAAGGTGCGAATCATGCAAGCCTATCAAATTCTGTGTCATACTCGTGCACCGACATCTCATTCTGTTTCAGCTTAATAAATTAGACTTCCCACTGATTTCGTACGATCTTTGGAAAATACTGATCATTGAACGTGTTCACGAACTCTGCCTAAGTCCATGGAGTGCTGGGGTAGTCCTGCTCTCGCATCCTGGATACAGATTTCCACCAAGGATTGGCCTCACCCAATAGTTTGAAGGTTGCCCAGCGCACCTTCTCAACATCGGTGCACTGCAACACCTCAAAGATTTTCTCCATCTCATCAATCCATCCTTCAGCCTCTATGGGATCTGTCTGACCAGAGAAGGTGGGAGGTCTCATCCTCCTGAACTCGACAAAACCTCCTGGCCTACTGCCAGTAGCTCTGTCTGCTGAGTCATGGCTGCAGTCTGCTAAGCCATATTAGTGGCCAAAGCTGCCAATACTTGGTCAACATTTCCTCCTCCGCCTCTACTAGTTCCCAACGGATCAGTATTAGGACCAGTAGCCACTTTATCTCTCACTCACGAGGTACCTACACCCTCATCAATCTCCTCGATACGAGCCATTCTAGGCCCCTCTCTACCTCGGCCCCTGCCTTTGAACCGTGGAGACATGCTGATCTGTCATTGTTAAAGAATAATAACAATGGATCAGTATTGATTGTAAAGACAATCATACCCCTAGTCCTAGGACTCTGAGCCTAGAGCCTTGCTCTGATACCAACTGTGATGACCTGACTTTTCCAATCCTGAAGGTATAGGAAAGGCTGGTTCATCAACTTATTGATTTCTCAATAAGCCGTAAACAAACAGAAGCCGACATAATAAGCATAGAACAAAACAGAAGCAAAACTAAATAATCATAGACAAATGATCATATCAAAAAATCTATCACCCTGAGGAACCAGGAAGAACCATCGGTGATGGCCAATCCAAAACACCTAAAATAATGATTCCTAATGATGGTTCCTCAAGTGATATCAAAATGACAAAACAATGGCCTTAGGCCCATAATTCAAAATAACTATAAATTCAAAAGATACCAAAAGAACGAATCCAGATCAAGGAAAGAACTCCTCTGCTGGGATCTCTAATTCCTTCTCTGAAATGTAGTCTGAGTCCTCTAGGTCAAGATCGTCTGATCCCAAGTTAGTCTCAGCACCTGTGACGTATAGTCGGGGTGAGCTAACATCGAAGCTCAATAGAGGAAACTTATCCATTTGCATTTTATCATAAGTTAAGGTTTTTCAAAGACAAATATCGGATCAGATATGGTTTTCAAAAGATGCATTGATGTCTAAATTCTAGTTCTAAAATAGAAAGCCAAAAGATGATTCAATAAATCTGATGTTCTGATGTTTTCAAATTTTGAATTAAGCATGCTTCTTGTTTTAAATTTATAACTTAAGCATAATCTCTCAAATTACATACTAGCATGAGAGCACGAGTATCACTGATGGGAAACCCTAGTGACCATCGTCGTTTATGAACCCTTTTTTGGAAGTGCAACAAGCCCCTCCGTAATGAGAAAAATTTGTGAACAGCTGAATTACCGTCAACACGATTGGTAGGATCTAGGGTTTCGTTCGCATGTGCCTCAAATCAAATGCAAATGCTAAACATATCATATTTTATGTAATTAATACATTTTCGGATTTTCAGAGTTCTGATTCAAACTTCACATTCAAAGATGAGGTTCGAAAGTTCAAATTTCTGAGTTCTTATATCAAAGTTTCAAAATTCTTAATCATGCAATGTTTATCAAAAATTCAAATTTCATGCTTGCTAACAAAATAGCCTAAACTTATAATAGAATGCAATTTAGGTTTAGGGTTCCCCTACCTCGACTCAATTCGGTCCAAAAACATACCAAGAAGTCCTCACAATGGACTCTTTATCAACAAACCTACAAGGATTAACACCAAAGGTGTTAATGAAGTCCAAAAAGTCAACCCAAAGACTCCCCAAAACATTTTCCAAGAGTTTCCAAAAACCAGAAAACAGGGCAAAATTCGACCTCGAATTCTAAATCGATGGTCGAATTTTAATTCAACCACCGAATTTCCCAAAAATTGCATCAAGCTTAAAAGCCCAAATTCGACCCTCGAATTTATATTCGATGGTCGAATTTCAAATTCGACCCTCAAATTTCTCCAGGTCTGTGATGTTCGAAAACCTCCCTTCTGATTTGTTTCTTTCCTTCCAAAGCACAGTTTGTTTATCCTTTCCAGGTGTACTTTTTATCTAAACTATTCTATGCAAAAATCTCTAATCAAAGGAGCTTAAAGTGCCTACCTTTCTCGTCAAAAAAAGCTTCCGTTGATCCAATTTCCAAACACCGGATTAAGCTGTAAGCCTTAGTTAGTTGGACTTCCAAGTTAGTCCATCTCAATCTTGCTTCAAGAGCAAGAGACCAAAACATCCACAGAATTATCCTCTCTTCCCTATCCTTCTCTCTTAATAACTTTAACAAATCAGAAGTAAAGTACAAGGCTTATTAATAGCTAAGATGGGGAGAGGGATTCTAACACTCAAAGGATCTAATCAAGAAGTAAAGGGTTGCATGTTCTGGTTCCTACGTGAGGAGGAAGAGATCATACTTCCTCTTCAATCCCCTCCCTTTATAACCTAAATTCTCACCTCAAATATCCTGATATTTCACATAAATATCATGATATTTATGTTAGAAATCTCATCCACTTAACATGCATTTCTTTTCGGTGTTAAGCGCTTACGCATGACCTAGCATATATGTTACCAAAAACATAGCTTCCTCAAGTCCGAAACCAAAATCCTTTGGTCACATTACATCTCATACCCTAACTTACTTATTTAAGCCTGGTTCGTCTCATAAATTTTCGGCAACTTACCGAGGTAAACGAAAAGTGGTCAAAATTATTCGGGATATTACAGGAAGACATAAGGAATATTAATCCTAGATGATGCATGCATCTCTTGCAATATTAGGGCTCATTAATAATGCATACTATATAATAAATAATCTTTATAGTACATGACCTTTATAATGGATGCAATTCACATTTTTTTAATTAATAAGCATATTATTACATATGATATTTACAAATCAAAGGTCTTGAAAGATTATTAATCCTACATAGTAAATTGAACCTACCGATATAGATATACAAAAGGTTAATTACTTTCATATATAAACATCAAACATGACAGTTGATGACACTACTACATCCATAATATATTCAATAATTAAAAAATGACTATTGGTTCATAGAAATTAAACTTAAAACAAAGGTATTATGATTAAAATAATTTTAGTTCAATTTCTTTAAAAAGTTAGACGGTGTTATTGAAAGAGTAAATATTCACCCGCAAAACCCTTATTGAAATTGGATTGAAAATAAAATAAAATTGGGTGATTCGATAAAGGTCAATATATGGATTTGTTATACAAATCAAAGGCATAATCCATAACATAATATATGTCTAGATATAAATACAAGACCAATATTCGGTAATATGTTGACCCCTTGGCCCTTGGACCTAAAAGTAACTCAGAGACTGGGTTATCAAGGTTGTGTTCCCCCATTCGAGAGTCAAAATCCTAGCCAGTAGGTGAAGATCCGCTTTGCGGCTTCAGAATCCAGCATTCCAAACGCTTATCTCTTGATTGATTTGATCAGACGCTTGCCTTTTCCAGTCAAGTAAGTACCTAGTACAACTTTGTGAGTACAGTCACCAGTATAGCACCATGGAATCGACTCGATCATCAGATTATAAGTTCATTCCATACCGGATTAGACTGGAATAGGGTTGTGTAAATTCTCATTATAAGAAGGGATACTTCATTTGGGCATTGCCGATTACATCCCTTTTTTAGTTGTCATAGGCCCTCACTCCGATTGAAGATGGTTTGAAGTGAAGACCAATTTGTATATAAGTGCATAATGCCCACTGGAACATCCATGATTTTTATCATCAACTTGATGAATTAATTTCAGGATATAAGACTTTCCCACTATAATAGGTTGTTCAAAAGGATCTCCTGTTCTTCCATCGAATATTTTGCTTTTTCCTGGATACTCGGTTTCAAATACCCATGGAGCTTGTTCCCCTTCTCTTTCTTGTTGAACTAAACTATTACTGCCTTCCTACTTTGGCTGAACTGAGCTTGTTCCCTTTCTCTTTCTTGTTTGACGTGTGCCTAGAGGATAGGCGAGAAGCAGTCGAGCGACAATTAGGAGCTGATTCCCCATTGATAGGCTCTCGCTCCTCACCACCTATAAGCCCGAAGCCGGCCTTGTGTGACAACCCGATTCTCCCCCTAGCTGAAAACACGGATTTCAGGGAAGATCAGACTGTTAGGTGTTCGAACTTCAGAACAAATTTTTTTCTTTTCTTCTTACACAGATGGGGGAAAATCAAAGATCAAATATCATGTGCATAGCAGAATATGAATAGACAAATATCATATGACATTAAACAAAGATAGATTCCAATATGTACAGAATATAAACTAAAACAAAAATAGACCACCGGTGACGGCCGATCGTCACCCAAACAGTGGTTTAAAACCCAACTATCCAAATACACAGTCTAAAAGTGTCCTTCCCAAAATGTAAAAGATCTAACATATACCTAATCCAAAGCTCAAAAAACTAATGGGTGAGAATTCTCAAGCAAAAGTTCTCCTATTACTTTCGGCACCTAATCCAAAGCCCAACAGACTAATGCTTGTACCTGTGACACAAATGTCGGGACGAACTAACAGTCTAAGCTCTGTAGAGAAAAGATCAAAATCAATTACATCTTATCAAAACAATGCATAACTTCTATGACCAAAAATCAGAAAACATTTTCGGATCAAAACAGAGCTAAATCTCAAGGCATTTTCAAATCAAACCGGGAAACTGAGTTCCAAGGGCATTTTCAGATAACAAATCTTTAAAAGCATTTTCAGATAAGAAAGCTTAGACTAAATTTCAAAAGCATTTAATTCATATCAAAGCAGAGACAAACTTTCAAAGACATTTTCATAAAACAGTATCCATGAGATCTTGTATTAAAAATTTGAGCCAAATCAGGGTTCTCCTTTCAGTTTTCAATATCATAGTTCAAATTTTGGAATTTACGTATTCAGAGTTCAAAATTTTAGATTTAGATTCAAATTCTTATTCAAATCCAGAGTTCGATTATCAGATTCGAATTCAAATTCATATTCAAATTTAGAGTTCGATTATCATATCCGGATTCAAAGTTTCAGAACTTCGGATTCACTTCTCATTTTCCCATTTATATGCAACCACATACTTAATGCAAGACTTAAAACATAACATAAATAAAATCTAATGCGAATATAGCTTTGGAGCAAGAGATAATACTGATGGGAATTCCCTCTAACCATCGTCGTTTAGTGAATAATTTTCAGAGTGAAAATGTGACAGCCCGGATTTCCTAACGGCGAAACTCGGACCGTCGGATCAACGCTAAGGCCGATCCCCGAACGAAACACCTGGCACAACCACATTTACTAAACGAAAGCAAAGCACAACGTAACTAACAAAAGAAATCTCCAATTCTAATTTATCAAAGTAGCGCTCAAAATAACGGTTCTAATTCCATACGAGTGCATATCGATAAAAGAACCGAAACGAATAACCGGTAAGGGCCATCCCTTACCAAAACATAGTTCACAAAACAATTATACAAAAGTGTAGTCTCCAAAACTTATATTCTTTACAACATTACTAAACCATATTCTAAATCCACTTCCCAAGGCCGGACCTACCCGAGCCTTACACAAATAAAGCAATTCTCTGGATGAGGCTCTTGTTCCTCTTCCAACGACATGTAATCAGAGTCATTTTTGTCTTGGTGCTCCTTGCCTAAGTCTTCACCTGTACTTGTGACGTATAGTCGAGGAATGAGCTTCATCTAAGCTCAGTAGGGAAAAACTAATAGCATGCATTTCTTATCAAAGTACATATATCTCATGACATAAATGAAATCGTGATTTTTCCTTACTGTAATCCAACTTCAATAGCAATTAACTAAGCAAAGCAATTTATTGGTACATAATTTAAGATGACTGAATGAAACATACATTTTTCTTAGTGAAGGAAACTTATCATATGCGCATCTACTGATTCATGTATCACAGAGAAATGAACTTAAAATGTTTTACTTAATTTATCCCCTGAGTAGCTATTGTGTGTTTGTTCGTGCTAATTTATTATATGGTGTTGGAAGAAAATTAACATCAAAGTGAAACAGAGGATAAAGATATGGTGAAAACAGCAATCCTAAAACATCCTAGACCTGCAAGATACAGGGCCTATTGTAGTAAGTTTTGATATGTAGGAATTTGTCCCACAGAAAAATTGATCTAGAACCCAAAATGGGCTATAATAGTGGGCCTCCAGATCTGGCTACAGATCTGACAATCCTAAAGAAAGGGAGTTGGGTGTCACGACTATACTAAATTAACCCTAACAAAAAAGAAATAAAATGTAGCCCTATCCTAAAGAAAGAGTTAAGAAGAAGATGGTGATGGTGTGTGCCAAAATAAAATATACAAATGATAGGAAGTAAGCAGGCTAAGGTAGAGTTTATGCAGTAATGTAATTCAGATTTAGACAGTCTCTGCAGTGATCCTTGTTGAGATGCTATTACTAACCTCAACAAGGTAGGAATATCCAACTTAACCCATGCCACTTAGGGTGATCTTAAGGCTATAGGCTGTCCAGTCAAATGGCCACAGCCTATCCTATAGAGTCTGTCAAATCCCATTGATCAAGCCAGAAGTTGTTAATCTAATCCAGAGGAGTGGATTTGCCAGAAGTCTGTCAAATCCCACTGATCATTTTCCCAATCACTGGACCAGATCAGGCCATGAATATTATTATAGACGCTATGTACTGCCAGTGCTACAAGCTCCCCAGATCTACGCACAGATCTGGCCGACATCCATAGGTATTCCAACCCATAAAGTCCTAAGTGTTTTGCCAAGACCAACGGCTCACTGTGCCGATAAAAAGAACCAGCAATAGGTTGAATAAAGATTTAGATTCAGCTGGTCATTGCTACAAAAGGCCTGCAATGACTCAGCCTCAAGCTGTAATTACTACTGAGAAATCAATCTAACATCTGATATCGATCAAGTAAAACAGAGGGGAGCCAGTTCTTGCACAAACCTCATCACAATGCTCTAGAAGCTCATGTGCAGGGGAGAAGAATCCTTCTCAGACATGTGGCTGGACACCACCCTAGGGTAATACTCTGTCCACTCAAATGGTCGTAGGGTATCCGATAGGTCTATCCATACCACAGAGATGTGAGAAAGAACATGTAAACTACTGCTGCCACCATGGAATCCCAGGGCTACGAGCTCTCCAGATCTGGCTACAGATCTAGCTTGCTATCCATGGGGCTATCAAACCAAGGGAAATCAGATGGTAAATAATAGACCTACTAGAAACTGAATGGGCTAGTCCCAAAGCACGGATCCTATAGACATCTAAGAAAACCATAAGATCTGTAGATTTAATTAATCTTTAAAATAATAATCCATTGATGAAAGCAAAACTTACAACGGACTACCTCAAGGCTGCAGCCTGTACACAACTGCTCATCCAAAAGTTCTCAATGTATACAAGGCCTATTACAAAACTGAAATAAAACTAAACCTAGCTAGTTACAGAAGGATTAGCCAGCCAATGCTGGACTAAGAGAGAAGAAAAATAAAAAAAAAGAGATGATCAAACTCTAACCCTAGCCTGTTAGAATTCTCAGCCGATAGAGGATGAAGGAAATATGAAAATACTAAGCTCCAAATACAGCTTATATTCTCTGTCCATAAGGCCTTGGTTCAAAAGAGATTAACCATAATTTTTCTAGCAGACGTGGCACTGTTACAACCCTTGAATGCTTTGAGATGTGCGCCTTGAAATCCTTGCCTTGGGAAGTGTGCCCTAGCCTTGGGAAATTCCCAAAAGGTCCTTGAGTTAGGGTTGAGAAGTGGAGAACTCGAGCTTCAGAGGGTTAACATCTGCATTAATTACTAGCGCGGTTGCTTTGCCTTCGCGGAGGAGCGTTTGGCTTAGGAGGTTTGTTCACTCGCGTAGAAGATCCTCAGTTGATCGCGCAGTTGCTTTGCGCTGCAGTACTGTTGCGGAGGTGATTTGGAAATGCCTGGATTTCACGCGCAGTAGAGCTTCATAAGTTCTCTCTCACTGGATACTCACGCAGGTAGGCTCCTGCGCTCGCGTAGTAACTGGGTAGGCTCCAGAGTGCACAAGAGCTGTGTGAGGAAAATTCTGGGCGTCTCTCTCTTTCAGGGCTTTGCAAGAACTCCGCGAGGTGACAAATTATTCTTTGTGCATATGGACTCGCTATGTTCTGTGCGCAGCTGCTTTAAGGCTCGATCTTCATGAGAACTTCATGAGCACAAATTCTGAGGGTTTTAAGACGTAAGATCTTCACGATGTCTTTACTGCTCTCCTCTTGACTACGCATCTCATCTGCGTGAGGGCAGCTTCCACTGCATCCTTAGCTCCATGAGGGATCTCCTCAACTCTGTGAGATGATTCTTTTGATCCTCTAATGCCTTGTACGTGTTGTTGTTGCAGCTTCCTCCATTCTCAGCTAACTTCTTTCATCTGCTAGACTTTTGGTTAATAATGAAAAACACATGAGTCATCATGGTGAGCACTACCAAGGTGTTCTATTAGGCTTTGGCTCAGCTTTCATCTTTGCAGGTCTTCTTTCTCTTTTTTGGACCAAAAAGTAGGGATTTTGTATTAAGCTGTACAGTTTATTGCTAACTATAAAACACACTTAACAAATTATTATTAGTGAGTTTCAAGGTCCAGCAAAGGCTAGGTTAAGAGGTGAAAAGTGATAATTTTTAGTGAATAACACACCCCCAAACCTAATCTTTGCTAGTCCCTAAGCAAAGGGGAAATTAAAACAACTAATCTAGGAATTTAAATGCCACTTTTGTAGGGAACACAGATGCATTTAGCTTATGCATCAAGCCTTTTAAACCCCTACATGATCCCTAGTGGAGGAGTGAAGTCTCCTGAGGGTTTTCAGTGAAGGTACCCACAAACTTTTCAATAAAATAGTTAGCAAAAGTACAAAATTATCAAGTTAGCTATTAAGAAACAGAGCATCAGTTCACCTTTGATTCAATAGAAAAAAATGTGAGAAATTTGAACATATGATATGTACAGACATTCAATCACTACAACTCTTACATAGATGCACATCATTTCCAATTAGCTCACAACAATGGAAAACCTCACATGTAAGTCAAGATTGAGCTCATCATTAATTCAAAAATTAGGTTATAGGTCATGCCCAATACATTCAACATCATACTCAATGCTCACCAGGGCAGACTCTCATAAGGAACTTTGAGGGTTTCATTTTCTCTCAAGCTCAAAAGCAGTTACAGGTCCCAAATGGGTCTGTAAGCATGAGCATAGGCAAAGCATTTAAGTTCTGGCATCATTGGCTAATCATCACCATAGATTGGACAACTCTTTGTCTCTGCATGACAGCTTATTCAACTTTGGATCACAGGGCCTTTTGACTGGGTTTGTAATGTAGCTTTGGGGATAGGTTATAAAGAATGGAAGGTTAAAAAGGGATTCAAAATTAAAAAATCAGTAGGTGAAGGAGGTGATTCATGACTTCACCTTCTTAGTTCAGCACCTTTCATTTTCTTTAAAATTCTTCAGACTTAAAGTGGTCAGCTTCTCCTCTTATTTTTGATTTTTCCAATAAACTTTTCCTCTTGACTCCTCTCTTATTCCTCTTCATTATTATTTTTCTTTCTTTTGGATGCATTTTTTTTTTTGTTTTTATTTTTCTGACTTGCCACCTCTTTCCTTAGCTGCTACACTATTAAGCTTTAGGTATCTCTTCTCCATTCACCCAATGTTGACCTTATCTTGTCCATCTTCAACTCCTTCTCCTTTACCTACTGAATTCTAAGAGTGAGGGTAGGTTTGAATCAGGTTCATAGGTTCAGGTACAAGTACTCAGGTGTATTTTGAAGAAAATTAGAAATTAAAGCTCAAAAGGTGTGTGCACAAGGGTAGTTGATTAAGGTTTGGTCTGTTTAAGCTCAAACTGTCCAAGAGAAGGCCTTGATCCTTTCCTAGGTGTCATGAGTACTGTCAGTTATTTCAACTTGGTGGTGCCTAACTTCTAGTGAGGGCATTGACTTAGCCAGTCCTTAGAGCTGAGAGAATTGCCTCTATCACTCCTCAAAGGAAGGAAAAAAAAAAATTTGTAGGCCCAAATCTCACTAGTCTTGGTCTTCAATTAAAATCTTAGGCATGTCCTTACCTTTTTCTCTCTTTAATGATTCACTAAGTACTGATATAAGTGAGTTTTCCTGGTGTTCACATCATGGAAATGCTAAATTTTAAAAGCTTATAATGCCTAAAGGTCTGCAAAATTTTTTAATTTCCCATTTTTTATGATTCTTAAGTGAACATGGCTCCATTTCTATCTTACTCACTTGATTTTTGCTGCACTTAGGTTAACTATTTCATTAGCAAGTCCTGCCACACACCTAAACCTATGAGGAGCAGTGTCCTCACTGATTCAAAGGTAGATGTGGAAGTGTAGCAGACTCAAGACAGAGATATTACAAGAAAATAAACAGTAGGAAAGAGAAACACACAACACAAAACAAATAACACATAAATAAACAAAAATAAAAGATAGTGAAGGGAACATTTTATAACAGAAAGAAATTTCTATTGAGATGCAAGGTTATGTACAAAGTAAGGGAAAGAAACTATAAAATTACACACTACTTCCTAACTAAATACATGTGCAAAACTTAATCATCTAATTATCTATTGGTTCTTTCTTAATTTTTATTCCTTTGTCTTTAGCTTTCTTCACAGCAACAGCCATTGGAGTAGGTCCAACAGTAGTAGAAGGTACGCCCCCAATTAATAGTGCAAGTTGCCTTTCCAGGATTTCAGCCTTTTGCTCAGCCAACTCAGCTCTGGCTACCAGGAGCTCCTTGATTTCCTTTGATACAGCCAACCTTTTCTCCAATCCATCAGCCCTCAGCTTTTCTGTTATAGCAGCCATTCTCTTGTTCAGCATTAAGCTTTGCTTGTGTAGTCATACACTCTTGGGCATCATATAGTCGCAACATTCGTGTCCAGCCCTTAGCTATGTTCTTCAGCTGTATTTTTGTATCTAATTTCATGAGATGGATCTTTTCTTCAAAGGGAATCCTGATTGATGTTCTAATAGCAGCCATCCCTCGAATGACATTCTTTTTGAGGTAAAGATTGGATTTTATTATATGAAGGAGGGTGGAGTATGGGGGGATGGAAAAAGAAGAGGCATGAGCCAAGGGCTGATCCTCACTTGAAGAAGGTCCAACCAGAAATGAGGAGGGGGTAGACTGTGGTATTTCAGATGGGGGCTGAGGTTGAGGCTCCAATTCAGGTTCTGTTTGGATCGACCTGAAAGAGGTGGGTATTAGGTCATCCACATCTATCGCAGCATCAGAGGTAGCTACAACTGGTGGGAGTTCTAGGATAGGTTCAGGGTCAGTTTGTGTAATGGCTTCACTGAAGGTAGGAAGGGGTGTGGGCAGAGCTGAAGATAAAGATTGGGGGAAAGGGGTGCAGTAGGTAAAGGTGGGGAGGTAAGGATAGTTGGTGAAAGTGATGGTTGGGGTAAAGTGGCTAAGGTTGCTTGAATGGCCTGTAGGCTGGTCTCTAGGTAGGCCTAGTTTTAGAGAAAGAAGGTTATGGAATGAATATATGCCTCAATAGAGGCTTGGGTGTGGGTATTGGCCAATATTTGGGATTGGATGGTGTTAAGCACTGATTTTTGCCACTTTCTACACCTTTAAACCTGGCTTTTCCTAAGCCTTAGAGCTGTTTATGATTACTTTTAGCTTGTTTTGCAGTTTAGGAAGAAAGTGTGGCCTTAGTGTAGTTTTGTGCTGAAAAGTGCCATTTAGAGAAGTTTTGAAATTAATTAACAACTGAAAGAGAGATCTGGAAAGAGTGGGCTGTGGCTTGTTGATAAGGAAGAAAATAGCAGCAGCAAGGTGGAATGGACTGGCTTCAGCGCTGTAGGGGTGCCTTGCGAGTAACTCTCAAATTACTACAAGCCTAAGCAATCCCAAGGTTTCAACTCTGTGCCCATTGCAGCAGCAATATGGTAAGGCATGTGAGTTAAAGGAGAGCTACAGCAGTGGACCTTGTGCACAGTAAATGGCTGGGTGCCCACTGAAGAAGAGCTGGTTGCAGTCGAAGGGGTGTTGTAATTCTTAAAGAATTTCAGTAGGACCACTCCAGCACCCCTCGAATGGAAGACAAGAGCCTGTCGAATGGTCCTTCACTTATTTAGCCAACCTGACGAGAAATAGTTTCTAATGCAGCTCTCTACCTCTCGATCAGCAAGGTTTTCCCTTCATGCACACCTCTCGATCAGCAAGGTTTTCCCTTCATGCACACCTCTCGACTAGCGTCCATCCACCTATCGGGCAAATCAAAGGGATGGTGAACCTGTCGATAGCTTGGGGCAGTAGCTAGGCCATCCTCACGATAGCTTCACCATGCAGCTAGCCAACCTCACGACTTGTATTCCTCATCAAACCTGTCGAAGAGTAGCTGCTCCAACCTTCCCTTGAACCAATCAAAAGCTTCAGCTCCTCACATTGCTCCTTCATCCTCTCGACTGCACACAAGCTTCAGCTGCAAAATAGTCCATAAAGCTTACTGACCGATGAAATATTTCAATCCGTCGAGACGCCCAACCTGCAGCTCTCCTCTAACCTCTCGATGCGCATTCAAGATCCTATCCAACAAATCTCGACACCTGGTGCAGTTGCAATCTGTTAAATGGCGTAAAATAACACATATTCGAATTATTAAACTACAACAGCATAGAGTACCTTCAAGCTAAATCTGTCGGCATGCAAAGCTTCAACAAACTTCTGATGCCGTTGCCATTTGAATCTCTCGACCATGTGCTATGGAAGCTCCTGATCCTCCCCAGCACGCAAGCACAAAAATCTGTCGACAGCTATGTATGCATACAACTCCAACCTGTCGACTTTAAGCACATGCTTCACCCTTCAATCCTATCGAACAGTTGGTCCAACAGCTCTTGCACATATCAATAGCTTCTCCATGCAAAGCCTGAACCTATCGAATGCTTGAGTTGCTGTAATTCATCTTGTCGAAAGGGTGTTCGCCGCCATCCTATCAAAATGCAGCCATGAACCTATCGAACTCCTCCTTGCAGCTGCCTTCCACCTATCGAATGCTAAACAGCAGGAGCCTCCAACCTATCGAGGTGCTTTGAATATAACAGCCACTAAATCTGTCGAATGGTTCAAGGCAGCAAGGTCTGAACCTGTCGACTTGTGCTCCTCTAAGCCTGTCGAGCTCTTAAGCTGATCCATCCTCCAGCCTATCGACACCTTGCTGCAGCCTTACTTTTTCATCCTATCGAATTCGGCAAGCACAGCAGCCTGATCCTATCGAGCAGTCCTCCCGCTAGCTTGAACCTATCGATTGGTTGGTGAACTCGCTCAGTCGCAGCCAAGTGCATGAACCTATCGAATGCTGCAGCCCCACCTTCAAACCTATTGACTACTACAAGCAGCAGCAGCCTTCTAGCAAACTTGCATGCAAGTTTCAGCTGCAATCCAGCCCACAGCACCCGTTGACCGCCTAGATATCTCACTCCGTTGAGAGGCCCAGCCTCCGGCTTTCTATAATCGGCCGATGTGCAGTCAAGATCCTATCCAACGGTCAATTGCTCAGAAAGCCTCTCAAATCTAGCATCTTATGTGCAGCTGCATATGCATTTATATATATACATATATGCTTCTTGCTTCAGCTAAAAAACCAGACCATAGCAGCCTTTGACTGCTTAAATATCTCAACCTATCAAGAAGCCCAACCTCCAGCTTGCCCTAAATTTTTCAAGATGCAGTCAAGATCCCATCCAACCGTCAATTTCCCAAAAGGCCCCTCAAATCTGGCACCTCGAGTGCAGCCGTATATACATTTATATATATACACATATATTTCTTGCTTTTGACGGGGCCCAATTGGGACTGTTTTGGTAACAAACAGCAGGGATATATTGAGGCAGCGAGAATGATCATTTTGTGGGCAATCACTTGAGGTGTGCAACTGGAAAAGGTAATGGAAAAAGGGGCAGCTTGGGTCCATTTTGCGGACAACAAGTATGAAGATGAGTAGCAGGCATTTTTGCGGTTGACAAGGGCGGATTAGGAACTTCAATGCATAGAAAATACAGCACATGGGTAGGAGCTAATTTTTGGCTAGAATGCAACTGAAGCACAACAGAAGGGATCCATCTCTGCTCTCTAATTGCCTGAAACCCAAGGCACAAGGATCAATGCATATGTATAAATACCTATATTTCTGCTATTTTTCTTTAGCAAGGAAAGTAGGAACGAAGGAATAGCCTGAGTTCTCCTTAGCTCTTTTACGTTTAGTTTAGGTTTTTCTTTTCCCCCTTCTCTCTCTAATCCAGCCTGTTGGATTAGATCTAGATAGCAGCTTAGATCTGTTTTGTAATTGTAAGTTCGGCATGAAGAAATGTGGATTGATGCACAAACTACAGATCTGAGAGTATTTTCATTGTAAGAGTGACCTTGTTTGCAATGATAATGCTGTTTTTAATGCTTAGTTAGATCTAAAGATCTTGTGGTCCCATTAGATTCTCGATCGGATTTGTGTAGAGGAGTTTGTTAATCAGCTCACCCACTTAACTGGTAGATCTCTTGATGACCATCTGATTTCCCTGTGTTTGACATGCCTGTAATTCCCTGAGTCTGTGACTTTGGAATTGCAGCATCTGTAGTAGTTTTAATTATTCTAATTGAGGCTCTGGCTTTGTAGGAGATCTCTAGGATGGTCTGGGACCGTTAAAGTGGACTGATCATAACCTTAAGGTAAATCTAAGCTCAGGCCTCAATTGAATTTATCTGCTGCAATCCATGGATTCGATAAAGTCTATAGGATGGTCTGTGACGATTAAAGTGGACAGATCATAGCCTTAAGACCAGGTGGATCCTGTGATTTGGAGTGGAATTTATACCCTGTAGTTGTGCTTATAGCCAGTTGTGGGATGGGTGCATATCCTCAGATCTTGATCTATTTTGGAATAAGAGCCAGGTCCTAGCTACATATTTCTCACCATTTGATCTTTATTTGTCCATCCATCTTCCTGCATCGTTTAGTTTAATTTTATTTCAATTTTATAGAATTAGATCTAGTGACACAAAAACTTTCTTTCTTTTCCCTGTTTTCATAGAATTGCCAGATCTGTAGCCAAATCTGGAGGTCTACTATACTCCTTCTAGGTTTAGATCACTACTCCCTGTGGGACAAACTCTTACTTATTAAAACTTGCTACAAAGGACCTTGTATCTTGCAGGTCTAGGATATTTTCGATGTGCTGAATTAATTCTCTGTTTTATTTTGATTTTATTTTTCTTTTACCGTTACACGGAGAGGAAGAGGTGCAGGATTTGGGGTAATAGGTCAAGTATGGTAGTGGTTGTGGGTTGGATAGGGGAAACTGGTTGAAAGGGGGAATTGGGTCTATGAGTGAAGATAGTGGCCTGGGGTGATGTCTGATGTGGAGGGGTGAAGTGTGGAGGGTGAGATGAATCTAAGAGAGGGATATACTCCAGGTTGATGTCTCCTAGGATAGTAGATGTCATAGTGAAAAATTCCTCTCATGTAAATGAGGCATGGTCATGGGATAATGGAATGGATTGGTCTAGGGGTTAACATGTGATAGGTACAAAGGGTTGGGTTTCAAAGGTATGGGTTTCAGGTTCATAGGGTGTGGGTATGGGGTCTGGAATGGTTGTGGTTTCTGGGATTGAAATTGATTAGGAGATATAGGTGGGCTGGGGTCCAGTGGGGGTTTTGGCAACTCTTCTTCTCTTAAGGTATGGGGTCTTCACAAGTGGGCTAGTGTGGGGTAGAAACATTGTTAAGGGTCCAGAAATGAGTAGGGTGTCAGTGGCTGTGGTGATTGGTGGTGAGATTGAGGTGGCTATGGCTGTGGTGATTGGTGATATAGGCTTAGGTAAGGGTATTAGACCTGTTAGGGGCTGTAAGGTCTGGGTTGAGGGTAGAGGTGGTGGTAAAAGAGTTGGGGTTGACTTAGAGGTAGAGGGAATGGCTGGGGAGGTAATGATTGTGTTGGCTAGCACATGTGAGGTAGAGGATGCAACAGCATCAGCAGTAGCAGCAACTGCTTCATGAATGGTGGGGGCTGCCTCTCTCAGTAACTCCTCCTGCTTTTTCTTCTTCTCCATCATTGTGTCACTGATTCCCCACTGTTTCTTTCGACTCTTTTTGGGGTCTAGGGTCACTGTCTCCTCCTCCCTATAAAAGGGGTATTTCTCAAACTTCAATAATGCAGTAATAAACCTGTTGTAGGGAAGGACATGAGGTTTCTTCTTTATTTTCACCTTCTCACATAGGTCCTTAATCCCCTTAAAAATTAACTTGGCTGCATCCAAGTAATGACTCCTGTGAAATGAGGAGATGGCATCAGCTATGGGGTACCTCCTCTCTTGCTCATGCCCAAAGCAATATATATTCTTTCTCAACACTGCATCCATGAGCCTGAGGTTGGGGTACAGGTCCCTCTTCCTAATTGAGTCACCTGATGCTGTGATTCCTCCAGTCAACTCTCTTTCTATCTCAGTGATGGTGGCAGTGAAGAGTGACCAAGAGTAGCTGAGGAACAAATTGGTGGGAGGAAAATGCCTGAGGTGGAGTGGCTTAAAAAGTAGAGAAGAAAGAAGAGAAAGGGAATTTCGATTTTGGTGTGGGGAGGCTAGGGCAGAGAGTTGAAATGAAGAAAATGAGGGGTTTTACAGAGTTTATAGAGCAAATCCTATGGTTCGCGGAGTTGGCAACAGGTGCTCGTGGAGTAGAATTCACTTGCAGTTGTCATTTAATTCCACGAGAAGTTCTATTGCGCTGAAGAACAATGCTTCATATTGAAATTCGCGGAGCTGGATCATTGGCTTTGGAGGGCGAGAGCTATTTTACCTTTCAGAATCTTTACCTCGGGCAGCAATTGCGCGGAATAACACAAAAGATTTACTTCACACGAAGATTTGGGTCGCGGAGCAGAAAGGTAACTCCGCAAGGCATTTTTGTAGCCATTGCTCAGGCATTTTAATGCGCGAGAAAGCCAAGGGATGGCTTGCGCAACAGATTTAAATCTTCTAGCTCTGCGAGATAGCATTTTTTCTCAACCATTACTCTGTTAGCTCAGTGCAGCACATTGGTTAATACATCTATGCTGTTGTGCACCCAACCACTGTGCATGAGTACCAACCCTCAGACAGGTACTTCATTTCAAACATGAGAAATACATGCCTATTTTCAACATCAATACATCAACATTATAGAATCTTAGAAATAGTTTTTCAACTCAACTTCATACAAATTATGATAAGGGCACCTCAACCATTCATCAACAAACACATACAACAAATTCAGATGACAAATATGCACATATATTCAATCACAAAATTCAAACACAGACAAAGCAACATTAGCAACTCAACATCACACTAAAAACACAACTGACAGATTTCTAAAGAACATAAATCAAAACAGAATTTTTCTACATATGGTACACTTATTACCAACCTTTGGATCACTAAACACTCGCTTCCTCCTGAGTAGAGGAGGCATCATCAATCATATACTGACCTTTTGGATTGGTCAGGGGCTGACTAGGCAATTTTCCTTTCTCTCTTCTGTTCAAAACATTATAAATTTGACCTAACTAGTCCTCAATCTTCTTAATGCTCTGTCCATGAGAATTAACAGTCTGTCCCAGGCTCGCCAAATTTTGTATTGAAGTCATCATCTGCTCTTCAAATGAAGAGGATCTAGACTGTTGTGGGGGCATGGCCAACTGGTTAGACTGTGGGGCAGGTAACAAAAATTTTTGCCTTGGTGGGTAACCTTGATTAAACTGGTGCTGGGGTCTGTAAGGAGCTACATCTTACTGCTGCTAGAGTTGAGAATATGAATCTTGTCTCCACATCAGGTTTGAATGGTTCCTCCAAGAATCTCCAGCAGACTGCTGTCCAAAAGTTTGAGTAGTATTGGCATGCTCCATAACAAAATCAGGAAACTGGTTGACAGATGAACAATCATGAATAGAATGTGTGAGAGATTGGTATATCAGACATGCTTCCTCCACCTGTGCAACCATTCGGGGCTACATCACATTCATTAATTTGTCAAATTTTAAGGACAAATTGCCCACTTTCCTCTCCAAATTACTTTACACCTTGACTTCATATATTCCACCTCTAGGGGTGGCCTCTTTCACCATCTTAGATGGGGTCTGGCTGTCATTGCTTGACAGAGACTCCTGCTGCATGGAATTTTCCTCTATTATGTCAAACAGCTCTCAAGCTTTCTCAGCTGTCTTGTGGAGGTAGCTACCACCACAGGAAGCATCCACCATATCCCTGCTCTTAGAATTAATTTCTTGGTAGACTACTTGCACTAGTTGCAACATTAGGATTTTGTGGTGGGGGCATTGTTTTAACATCTCTTGGAATCTTTTCCAAGCTTCATAAAAATCTTCAGTTGAGGATTGAGTAAATGACAAAATACTTATCCTCATCTGGCTGATTTTGCTCATGGGAAAGAATTTGGTCAGAAATTTGGTTTGAAGGTCACTCCATGACTGTATGCTGTTGGCTGGGAGCTTTGATAGTCATGTGCTGGCTTTGTCTTTTAGTGAGAAAGGAAAAAGCCTGAGTTTAGTGGCCTCAGGACCCAAGCTAGCAATATTGAAAGTAGTGCAAAATGTTAAAAATTAGTCGATATTCTTGTAGGGATCTTCTTTACTAAGCCCATGAAACGAAGACAACATATTAATAGTGGAGGATTTAATTTTATAATTCCCCTCAACATAGGAGAGTTGAATGTAAAAGGGAGAGGTGTACTCCCCATGTGTATTATATTCCTTTAATGTTCTCTGCCTCTCAGCCATGATAGCTAGTTCAGTTTTAACAGCAGGGCCCTGTGTGGTGTGTCTAGGTTTAAGGATCCGTTCAACCTCTAGATTTAGAGGCTCTAACTCAGGGTTTAAAGACCTACCATACATGTACTCACACCCACAGTAAGTATAGAGAATGCTCACAAGCACACATAAACAAAAAATTTCAAACAAAAATTAATAACCACATAGATTTACACTAAACAAATAACAGAGAATTAAACATAAATGGACTGAGATTTAGGGGAAAGGAAGTGCAAATAGAGCTAGCTACACTCCAGTTGCAACTCTAGCTTTTCCCTTCTTTTGCTGTCTATTTCTGTAAAATTCTAAAAAAATATCAGTAGTACATTATTCTAGATTAGGCACAGGTACAAAGAATTTAGAAGTCTAAATTATAGTACAACCCGGGTCTACTAAAAATATCAATATCCCTAGCAGCGGCGCTAAAAACTTTTTTTTTTTTTCGGATGTGCTGATTTATGATGTGGTGCTGAAAGAAAATTAACATCAAAGTGAAACAGAGGATAAAGATATGGTGAAAACAGCAATCCTAAAACATCTTAGACCTGCAAGATATAGGGCCTATTGTAGCAAGTTTTGATAAGTAAGAGTTTATTCCACAGAGAAATTGATCTAGAACCCAAAATGGGCTAGAATAGTAGGCCTCCAGATCTGGTTACAGATCTGACAATCCTAAAGAAAGGGAATTGGGCGTCACGACTACATTAAATTAACCCTAACAAAAGCGAAATAAAGTGCAGCCCTATCCTAAAGAAAGGGTTAGGAAGAAGATGGTGATGGTGTGTGATAAAATAAAATATACAAATGATGGGAAGAAAGCAGACTAAGCTAGAGTTAATGCAGTAATGTAACTCAGATTTAGACTGTCTCTGCAGTGATCCTTGCTGAGATGCTATTACTAACCTCAACAAGGTAGGAATATCCAACTTAACCCATGCCATTTTGGGTGCTCTTAAGCCTATAGGCTGTCCACTCAAATGGACACAACCTATCTTATAGAGTCTGTCAAATCTCATTGATCAAACAAGAAGTTACTAATCTAATCCAGAGGAGTGGACTGATCATTTCCCCAACCACTGGACCAGATCAAGCCATAAATATTATTGCAGGTATTATATCATGCCAATGCTACAAGCTCCCCAGATTTGCGCACAGATCTGACTAACATCCATAGGTATTCCAACCCATAAAGTCCTAAGTGCGTTGCCAAGGCCAACGGCTCACTGTGCCCACAAAAAGGATCAACAACAGGTTGAATAAAGATTTAGATTCAGCTAGTCATTACTATAAAAGGCCTGCAATGACTCAGCCTCAAGCTGTAATTACTACAAAGAAATCAATCTAACATTTGATATCGATCAAGTAAAACAAAGGGGAGCCAGTTCTTGCACAAACCTCCTCACAAGGCTCTAGAAGCTCATGTGTAGGCGAGAAGAATCCTTCTCAGACATGTGGCTGGACACCACCCTAGGGTTATACTCTGTCCACTCAAATGGTCACAGGGTATCCGATAGGTCTGTCCATACCACAAAGATCTGAGAAAGAACATGTAAACTGCTGCTACCACCATGGAGTCCTAGGGCTATGAGCTCTCCAGATTTGGCTATAGATCCGGCTTGCTATCCATGGGGCTATCAAACCAAGAGAAATCATATGGTAAATAATAGATCTAATAGAAACTGAATGGGCTTATCCCAAAGCACGAATCCTATAGACATCCGAGGAAACCATAAGATCTGTAAATTTAATTAATCATTAAAATAACAATCCATTGAAGAAAGCAAAACTTACAATGGACTGCCTCAAGGCTACAGCCTATACACAACTGCTCATCCAAAAGATCCCAATGTATACAAGGCCTATTACAAAACTGAAATAAAACTAAACCTAACTGCTTACAGAAGGATTAGCCCGCCAATGATGGACTAAGAGAGAAGAAAAATAATAAAAAGAGATGATCAAACCGTAATCCTAGCCTGTTGGAATTATCAACCGACAGAGGATGATGGAAAGATGAAAATACAAAGCTCTAAGTACAGCTTATATACTCTGTCCATAAGGCCTTGGTTCAAAAGAGATTAAGCATAATTTTTCTAGCAGACGTGGCACTGTTATAACCCTTGAATGCTTTGAGATGTGTGTCTCGAAATTCATGCCTTGAGAAGTGTGCCCTAGCCTTGGGAAATTTCTAAAAGGTCCTTGAGTTCGGGTTGAGAAATGGAGAACCCGAGCTTCGCGGAGTTGGCATCTGCATTAATTCAGTTGCGTAGTTGCTTTGCCTTCGCAGAGGAACATTTGGCTTAGGAGGTTTGTTCACTCGCGCAGAAGATCCTCAGTTGATTACGCAGTTACTTTGCGCTGCAGTGCTGTGGCGGAGGTGATTTGGAAATGCCTGGATTTCTTGCGCAGTAGAAACTTGCACAGGTAGGCTCTTGCTCTGGCGTAGTAATTGGTTAGGCTCCAGAGTGCACGAGAGCTACGTGAGGAAAATTCTGGGAGTCTCTCTCTTCTAGGGCATCGCAAGAACTCTGCGAGGTGATAAATTGTTCTTTATGCATATGGACTCGCTATGTTCTACGTGTAGCTGCTTTAAGGCTCGATCTCCGCGAGAGCTTCGCGAGCACAAATTTTGAGGGTTTTAAGACGCGAGATCTTCGCGATGTCTTTACTGCTCTCTGCTTGACTGCGCATCCCATCTGCACGAGGGCAGCTTCCACTGCATCCTTAGCTCCGCGAGAGAGCTCCTCAACTCTGCGAGATGATTCTTTTGATCCTCTGATGCCTTGCACTTGCTGCTTTTGCAGCTTCCTCCATTCTTAGCTAACTTGTTTCATCTGCTAGACTTTTGGTTAATGATAAACAACACATGAGTCACCATGGTGAGCACTACCAAGGTGTTCCATTAGGCTTTGGGTCAGCTGCCATCTTTACATGTCTTCTTTCTCTTCTTTGGACCAAAAATAGGGATTTTGTATTAAGCTGTATAGTTTATTGCTAACTACAAAACACACTTAATAAATGATTATTAGTGAGCTTTAAGGTCCAGCAAAGACTAGGTTAAGAGGTGAAAAGCGGTACTTTTCAGTGAATAACAGTAGTTATAGCCTGGAGCCCCCGATGGAATACCCACCATTGTCGTTCATATGAAACATTTGCTTATGGTGCCCAAGGTCCCAACAAAGATGGATGCTTGTGCCGAACGCAGATTTTACCGTTGGTTAGAATGATTTCACAATTCACACAAAGGTTGTATGGATATCCCACCGTACGGGTCACAGATATCCCCCTGCGTCGATCGCGGATATACTGCCATGTCGGTCAAGTATTCACATATAAACCTCAAATCATCATGCATAACTTATAATTGATCACCGTGTGATGTGCTAAGTATAGTTAAGTTTGAAAGCTTAAAACTAAAACACAATCTTTCACACGCACATGTCGAAATGAATCACGAAGGATTCCACATGGTAGCACGTTGCTAAAACAAAGCTTGAAAGGTTTCCTCATCACAATGCATTCTCTAAATTACACACACACACACGAACACATTCACATTTGGATCTTAAAACAGTTTATGCTTAGATGCTGACAAAACTTATCATATCATAACACACATGCCATTGATATCGAATATACATGGTATAGGGGTTTCCCTAACTCAATTATGAAGTCACAAGGGAAGTCTTTCAACACGATCTAGCCTCAATCTCTCACAGGCACAAAGTCAACCTAACACATAAATTCACTGTTCATATGTCAAGAATGACGCGAAATAGAAATTATAAGATCTCCTCACAATCCCTCAGACAAAACAAAACAAAATCCTAAATCTGGCAATTTCGATCAATCGATTCCCTATTGCGATCAATCGAAATTCAAATTCGATCGATCAAAATTATTTTGATCAATCGAATCCAACATAAGCTAAATATCTGGCACACAATTCGATTGAACTATTTTAAATTCAATTGATTGAATCTCAAATTCGATTGATCAAAATATATTTCGATCGATCGAATCCCTCAAAATCCAAAGTCTAGCACTACAATCTCGATCGAATGATTTATAATTCGATCGATCAGATCTCAAATTCGATCGATCGAAATAAATTTCGATGGGTCGAATTTTGACATCAAAAATCCAAAATCCTTGTTATATATTCGATCGATCGAGTATGGGACTCGTTCGATCGAAACACACTTTGTTCAATCGAATCTTATTTCGATTGAACGAATTTCCCTAGAAATCGTATTCTACCATCTCAGGTTAATTTTTATCGATTAAATCAAATTTCGATCGATCAAAATTTACAAATTTCTTCAAATTTTTTGTTTTCGCATTTCATCTTCATTCTTTCTCAAATCTATCCTCTTTCCTTATTATTTTTCGATCATAATATAGGTGGAGCATTATCTAACACTAATTCACAATTTAAACATGAATTTCATACCTCAGTTTAGTCCGATTCCTCTATCTTCGTTTTCAGTTCCACCTAGGGTTTCAGAAGGTGGAACTCGGATCCTTCTTCAATCAAGATCCCTTAGCTTCACACTCAAGAACGAATCGCACACGCACTTACATGCATTCAAAGCCTTAGGTTCTCCTTCTCTCTTCTCATTAACTTTCTCAACCACATTTCACATTTCACATTAATTCTCCTAGGTTCTATTTAATACACTTAGCCTTGGTCTTGGGTGTTAAGCACATACACCATTCTTAGGTGTATACTACTCATCTAAGGCTCATACTCAACTCCAACCCCTTTCTGGTTCACTTAGCACATCACCGCTATATAACTCACCTATTCATTCTTCGTCGGGTTGGGCACATGACCGGTCTGGTACGCACGCCGAGGTGCACTATTCAAGGGTCAAATTTTACGGGGCATTACATTCTCCGCATCTTAGGAGTTTTTGTCCTCGAAAATGGATCTATAATACGGTGTAAAAAACAAAAAGGTTATCTCGAAAGGTACCACCCATGGCTAAACAAACCAATTCCTAATTTAAAATTCCCACACACACCCCACGATCATTCAACCTTATTTGTGCCCTACAAGAAAATACAAATATAGTATCACGAGTGGTGGGATTATCCCTAGCTGCTCAGGTCTATATAATCCCATCATTTATCTTGCATATGGGCCGAGTTCACAAATTCTACAAATTCAGAACGTCCACATCACAAATTCTACAAATTCACATTTTTGCACAATAGAAACAAAAATTGTAATCACATTTACCATTCATAAAAACTATTAGATCCTATCCACATTCACCAATCACTATCGAAAAACATTATCCTAGTGAGTAACATCCAAAGAGATATAAGAACGTGGCAACCATGCCACCATAGTTATAAAGTTATATAGTCATCCCCAAAATTTCAATTTTTCAAAGGAAAAACTCTCAAAAT
Organism: Chloranthus sessilifolius; assembly: GCA_021018995.1. Classification (NCBI taxonomy): domain Eukaryota; kingdom Viridiplantae; phylum Streptophyta; class Magnoliopsida; order Chloranthales; family Chloranthaceae; genus Chloranthus; species Chloranthus sessilifolius. Next base: position 19,041,908 of record CM037586.1, read on the forward strand.
GCTCACAAAGTCTTCAAATCACATCAAACATCAGCCCCTCACTCCGCTCCGGTAGGGTCATCCGCTCCACCCGCGTCCTCACCGATTCCATCCGCTTCGTCGGCTCCATCTGCTTGTGGGTCGAACAAACTAGCACGCATCATGGTCATCTGTTGGAGGTAGTCCATCGGGTACATGTGGTGCCTGGTGTCCTCCAATATAAGCTCATGGTAATCGAGTCGACAATTTAATTGGCGGTTGCTCTCCACAATGAGGGCAGCTAGCTCCTCAATGGTCAAGCCGGCAGCCTGTTGATGTGGTGGAGGCACGGGAATGTAAGCATACTGAGCTAGGGTATGATCTCTGGCTGATCTTGATAAGGTACATCCTGGGCCTGTTGTTCATACACTGGGGCATCTTGAGCAAGTTGTTTCAGGTCTAGAGCGCCCTGAACCGGCGGCTCTTAAGCTTAGGGAGGAATGGGAGCAGGAGGTACTTGTGGTGCCGGTTGGAGACGTGACTTTAGCCGATTATAAGTTTTATTCCAATGCTTAAAAGTAAATAGCTCCACATTATCCAAGGATTTGGGCTCACGAGGCGGGATCATATGCGTGGATCTCCCCGAATACTCCTCAAGCATGCTAGAGATGAGGCCAACGTAGGGGATGTACTCTTCTGGTTTGTCGGTGTCCTCTAGCATTTTGCCCCTAGCATGTTCCATGCCCTCAAAAACCACTTTCGCGGCGTTCAACCACCGCCCCTCAAACGCTGAGAACAATGCCTGCATTATCACTCCAAGCCTCTCGATCTTATGGCGTATGGGGTACAAGTTACACTTAAAAATCGTGTCGAGCATCAACATATAACTAGGTAAATCAGCTCGATTAATCGCTCGACTAGATCCAACTCGACCCTGAGTCATTCGTACGGCTATCACTGCTCGAGGTATTTCAACTGGGTTTGAGGGTAAGAGGTCGACGCCATTGCCATAACTGTCAAAGCACTCGAAGGCTTTACAAGCCATCTTATGGGTGAAAATGTAGCTTTTTCCATCGATCTTGGTACAAAGGGTATTGGGGTTCGTACCGCCGTACATATTTTGATAGAATAATCGCACAAGGCGAGGGTAGTAGTATTGATGAAAGGGTTTTAGGAGGTTATCCAATCCGGCCTTTCTTAGGTAATCAAGTGCCCATTCGTCTATACCCGGGACGTTAGGGGTTTCGAATAGGGCTGGATCGATCATATACTCGTAGGCAAATCCTTTTACAGCCCACCACTCCGTAGGCTTTTCACATTGTGGTGGCTGTGAGGAGGTAAATGGGGGTACTGGTATCGGCTATTGCAGAGGTTGTTGCAAAGAAGTTGGTGGTTGCAAAGAACCCGCTTGAGATTTGGGTTTCTTCGATGTAGGGGTCTTAGACAATTGTCTCGTCTTGGGGGCCATAGGTCTCAAAACAAAAATCTAGGGTTTTTAGAATCTCAAGAATATACTCAAATTCGAATGCAATATCCTAAAAAGGTTAGGGCTTTACCTTTTTGGCGAAGTTTGGATGAAATGTCTCAGAGAACCAAAGGTTGGATGGTCGGTTCCCTGATCTCCAAGAAGAAGCACACGAACACCCCAAGAGAAGCCCTAAAATTTATGAAATATTCGAACCAAAAGGTTCAATTTATTTATATACTGCGCAATTCGATTGATCAAATTAAATTTCGATCGATCGAATTTGACTTAGAAAAAATAGAACTACGATTTCGATCGAACGAATTAAATTTTGATCAATTGAAATTGACTTAAACAAAATAGGGCCACGATCTCGATCGAACGAATTTAATTTCGATCGAGTTCTAAAATTTGATCGAACAATTCACTTTCGATCAGTCGAATTTCTCAGGCTACCCCTGGCCTTTACTAGTTTCGATCGAACGAATCTCAAATTCGATCGAACGACTTTATAATTTGATCGAACGATTTTTGTTTCGATCGAACGAATTTAATATGCCTTATTTTACTGTAAAAACATCTTCTGTTTGGTGGTTTCGATCGATCGGTTTGCACTTCGATTGATCTAATTTAACTTCAATTGGTCGAATTTGACATAACACTTAAATTTTGAAAATTTTCAATTTCCTTTTCATTGAAACTCTTAAACTCTCCAAGGGTCTCATTTTCATTAACTAATAGACCTATATTACATGCAACAAGGGTTACAAAAGACCTTTATAATTCATGCTCTCCCCTCATTCATTGAAACAACGATGGGTACTGGTCGCGATTCTCAGCTTCGCGCTCCCAAGTAGCTTCCTTTTTAGAATGATTAGCACTAAGGGAATCCATTTTGTACACAACACCTGTTCAATTCGATCTAAAATCTACATTGGTTTTTCTATAATTTTCAAATTTTCGTAGACTTCAACCGGTGGCGCATCGAGTATATGAGTCGGATCCCTCACATACTTTCGTAGCATGGAAATGTGGAAGATGTCGTGTACTCTATCAAGTTACGGGGATAAAGCGAACCTATATGTAACTCTCTCCAAAACTTCAAATGGTCCAATGTAGCGGGGACTTAGCTTCCCACACTTTCTAAAACGCATAACACCCTTCATTGGTGAAATTTTCATAAATACGTGATCTCCCACTTGGAAATCCATGCTTGTTCTCTTGATATTGGAATAACTCTTCTGCCGACTCTGAGCCGTCTTAATTTTTTCTCGAATGATGCAAATGGTTTCTGCATTTCTCTTTATTACTTTCGATCCCAATATATATTTCTCGCTTGATTCTTCTCAATTGATCGGAGATTTACACCTCTGTCCATACAGCGCCTCATACGGAGCCATCCCAACGCTCTATTAAAAACTGTTATTGCATGTGAATTTAATCAACGGTAGATCTGGTCCATGATCCTTGAAAATCGATCATGCATGCACTAAGCATATCTTCAATAATCTGATTGACTCTCTCAGTCTAACCATCGGTCTGCGGATGGAATGCCGAACTAAAGTCCAATCTCGTGCCCATGCCTTCTTGGAATCTTTGATAAATAATGAGGTATATGGTCATAATCCTAAATAATGCTCATCGGAATACCATGTAATCGGATGATTTCTCTCGTATACAAATATGCCAATTTGCTTGCCGTATATGTTGTGTTGTAGGGTAGGAAATGTGCTGACTTTGTCAGTCGATCAACGGTTACCCATATATCATTGTGGAGCTTCACCGTCCTTGGCAATCCTAAGATGAAGTCCATAGAGATCGACTCCCATTTCCACTCAGGTATTAGCAGAGGTTGCAATAAACCTGTTGGGTGTCTATGATCCACCTTTACTTGCTGACACACCAATCATTTAGAAACATATTCGGTGATATCTTTCTTCAATCCTCTCCACCAATAATTCTTCCTCAAATCCTGGTACATCTTGGTACCACCAGGATGAATAGCATATTTAGATTTATGAGCTTCATCCAAAATTGTTTGCTGCAGATCAGCATCAATCGGTATGCATAGACGTCCTCTAAATAGTAATGATCCATGTTCTTTAATAGAAAAGTCTACACTTGTACCATCTATCACACCTTGCCTGATCTTCAAGAGCTCTGCATCTTTCATTTGAAGCTCGTAAATTTGATAAAAAAATGTCGGTCGAATTGTGATATTAGCCAACAATGCACCAGAAACTTTCACCTCGATGTTCTTATCATACAAAGAAATGTCTTCCAACAATTTCTAGCGACGGAGTCCCATAATAAGACTAGCTAATTGAGCTTAGTTCTTCTGACTCAACGAATCTGCCATGACGTTCGCTTTACCGGGATGATACTGAATAGAACAGTCATAGTCTTTGAGAAATTCAATCCACCTCCGTTTCCTCATATTCAAATCTTTCTGCATAAACAAGTACTTGAGGCTTTTTTGATCTGTAAAGATCTCAAAAGTTTCACCGTATAGGTAGTGTCTCTAGATCTTAAGTGCAAAGATCACCGCGGTTAACTCAAGGTTATGCGTCGGATAGTTCTTTTCATAATCCTTCAGCTGTCTCGACCTGTAAGTGATAACCTTCCTATTTTGGTTGAGGACACAGCCAAACTCTCTTCACATGCACTGGTCTACTCAAATTTAACATCTTTCCTTGTAAGTCGTGTTAGCGGTCCTACAATCTTAGAGAATCCTTCCACAAATCTTCGATAATACCAGCCAAACCGAGGAAACTACGAATCTCAGTCATAGTCTTTGGTTGTTCCCAATCTACTACTGTCTCGATCTTTGCTGGATCAACTGTCACACCTGCTTCTAAGACTACATGGCCTAGCAAACTCACCTGCTCAATTCAGAACTCACACTTGCTGAGTTTGGTGTACAACTGATGCTCATGTAGTGTCTGTAATGTAATGCGTAGGTGCTGCTCGTGTTTTTCTCTAGACTTTGAATAAACGAGAACATTGTTTACGAACACAACTACGCACGTATCAAGGTGTAGCTTAAACACCTTGTTCATAAGATCCATAAATGAAGCTGGTACGTTTGTCAAGCCGAAAGGCATCACCAGAAACTCATAATGCCCATATCTGGTTCTGAATGTAGTCTTCTGAACATCTTCGACCTTCACTTTCAGCTGATGATACCTCGATCTCAAATCAATCTTTGTAAAGAACTTCGCCCCTTGCAACTGATCAAATAAGTCATCAATCCTGGGTAAGGGGTACTTGTTCTTGATCGCCAGCTTGTTTAATTGATGATAGTCGATGTAAAGTCTCATCAACCCGTCCTTCTTCTTAACAAATAAGACCGGTACTCTCCAAGGAGACACACTAGGTCTTATGAAGCCTTTGTCCAATAGCTCTTGTAATTGCTCTTTCAATTCTTTCGATTCGGCAGGAGCCATTTGGTAAGGAGCTTTAGATATCGGTTCCATGCCTGGAGCTAAGTCAATCAAAAATTCGATCTCCCGATCCGGTGGTAATCCTGGTAAATCGTCGGGAAACACGTCCTCAAACTCGCAAGCAATCGGAACATCAGTGATGACATTCTTCACTTCCTTTTATTCTTGTAGAAATGTTAGGTATCCTTTACATGCATTCTTCATCATCCATCCAGCTCGTACTGTGGAGATGATTAGTACAATCTTGCCCTTGTCACCCACAAATCGGAATGACTTTTGCTTCGGTGGATGAAAAGTAACAACTTTTCGTAGGCAATCAATGCTTGCATGATAAGCGAATAGCCAATTCATGCCAAGGAGCACATTAAATCCTTGTATATTCAATAAGATGAGATCTGTCATCGTCTCTTGATCTTCTACTCATACAATTATCTATCGGCAATACGTGTCTGTAGTCACTGCACTTCCCTTAGGAACTGACACGTCTAAAATGAACTCCAACTCCTTGAGAACGACTTTCAATCTCCCCGCGAATTTTGGAGTCACAAACGAGTGGGTAGACCCTGGTTCTATTAGAACTCGTGCATCACATGATCACCGCCATTTTCTTGATATAATTGTAAGGTACCTATTTGATACATATACTAAATAATTAAGCATTCATGACAAAGTCAAACACTCATAAAAATAAAACTCTAATAGATCATCCTTATCTATGCACCTTCTTCATCTAAAAAGCCATTAACTAATGTAAACATAGATAGATGATCATACCCTGAATGACGCCATTGCTTGCCCGTGCATCTTTGGCAGTCACTGTAAAAGCACGACCTTGCATGGTGAGTCTCATAGATCGCGTAGGCCTCTGCACCGTAGCAGTTGAAACGGTTCTCTTTTCTCATTTCTAGGCAATCTCGGATCATATGGCCCATCTTTCCGTATTTAAAACATCCCCCCGTATCTCACCTACAATCTGAATTTTTATGTGATTTGCCACAAAGGGCACACTTGACTTGAGGACTAGAAGATGCTGCTCTCGAGGATCTCTGAGTAACTGATGCTCCAGACGTGTAACAGCCTGAAAATTTTGACTTTGAATAGTGTATCCCGGGATGTATGCCCGACTTTGAACAGTGTACCTCGGTGTGCGTGCCCGACTGGTCACGTGCTCGATTTTATGAAATTACTTACGTAAGTTAAATTGGGTTGGTCTTGAGTGGAAAAAGACCGATTTAGATTGTGTGTTGAGCATTAGGTGGTTTCTTATGCACCAAGCTTTGGTGTATGGGCTCAACACCGGGTCCGATTAGTGGATGGTTTGGGTGTGTAGGCCCACACTTAATCAAAGAAAACTATTTTGTTATGAGATAACACCTAAATAGGTACGTTCGTTTCACACGGGAGCTAGATCCTTAGATGAGAACTAATACGCCCAAAGACAAGTATATGTGTTTTGTATGGGAACCGATCCCATTTAGTTAAAGAAGGCAATTTCTTCTTTTGGGAGCTAACACCCGGTTTGCACAAGGTTTTTTTTAGGTTTTGGGTTTTTGAGGAGAGAAGGAAGAGAGAAAGAGGAGGAGATGAAATGAACGTGTTGAATCCATGAGTGCCGAGCCTTAGATTTCGAAAGACATTTGTGAGATTGTCTAAGGGAAGATCGTCGATTCGACGTTTGGTTGTGGTTTTATGGGTTTTGGAGCCGTTTGGGGTTTTGAAACCCTCTTCTTGCAAAGAGATCGTGAGTTTTGATCCGCAAATCGTGGCGTGAGTTTGCGTGAAGTGTGTGGAAGGATTAATTAGGGTTTGGTTGTGATCTTGGAGCACGGAGATGATCGAGGTGGGTTTGGAAACCCTTTTATCTAACGAAGAAGACGATCCGATCTACGAGTAAATCATCGATTTAAAGAGGTAAATAACGCAATTCTTCCATGTATTTAATTAAATATATGTTGGTTAGATGTGTGCAAAAGATTAGGATCAAAAGGATTGAATTTTGATGAAAAAAATGGGTTTCAAGGTTCAAACCCGAGAAGTGCTCAGAAACTGCCAAAATCGATTAATCGATTTTGAAACTCGATTAATCGAGTTTTTGACAAGAGAGAAATTCAAGAAGAACTCCCCGAAATCGATTAATCGAAGAGAATTTCGATTAATCGATTTTGAAAATCGATTAATCGAGTTTGCCTGGGCTTACTGACACTACTGTAGTATTTCAGCCATAACTTTTTGTGCCGAATTCGGATTGACGTGATTTTTGTTGCGTTGGAAAGAAGACAGAAAGCCCTACAACTTTCATGAATTGACCAACTTATGAATCAATCGTTTTAAAGGTCAAAATGTAGTAATAAGTTAGGTAAATTTCTAATTTTGTCGAGAAACGAAACCGATTAATCGAGTAAAATCGATTAATCGATTTTTGAATTTCGATTAATCGAAATTGGGTCGATTAATCGACTGGTCTCAAATAGTGAAAAAGATTTTTGGCTCTTTGGAAATCGATCAATCGAGAGAAAATCGATCAATCGACTTTGAAAAATCGATTAATCGATTTTGAAAATCGATTAGTCGATTTTGTCTGAGTTGCCAGTACTGCTTTAGTATTTTGACCATAACTTTCTACTCCGACCTCCGATTGATGCGATTCTTGAGGCGTTAGAAAGATAACAAAGAGATCTACAATATTTGTGTTTTGACCAACTTATGAATCTAAATTTTAAAGGTAAAATTTAGGAGAAAGGTTACATCAATTTACGTGTTGGCGCGAACTTGCGTTCGACTCAATTTTAGAAAACACTTAAATAATCTAAGTTATTAGTGGTTGGGTTTAATCATTGATGCATCATTGTGCTTGTGATGTAGATTAAGGGTGGACCATCGATAGGACCTTGCTTGCTTGAGGTTAAGGTAGGGAAATTTAATATTTGATTATATTTTGAAATTGATTTATAGATGCCTTGATTTAATCAAATGAAAATGATAAGTGTGATTTGAAGTTTTGTTATTTAAAATCGATGCTTGAATCTAACTGGACGTGTAGGGGAAATTTAATATTTGATTATATTTTTGAAATTGATTCATAGATGCCTTGATTTAATCAAATGAAAATGATAAGTGTGATTTGAAGTTTTGTTATTTAAAATCGATGCTTGAATCTAACTGGACGTGTAGGGGAACTTCAACACAAACTTGCATGTTTAACTTTGATTCATTGTTTCTTTGAGGTATTTATATGAAAAAAAAATGATAAGTTTTCTTGATGTATTTTGATGTTAGTTTGATAGATATTTGAATTATAACTTGAACTCCTTGAAAAATAGAAATTTAAAATCCGTGGGTCGAAAATGGTGAATTTTGAACTGTGAACTTAACCTAGAATTTGTACTATGGTATTCGATTTTTAAACTTGATTTTTAAATGGTGAGTTTTAAAACCTTTTAAGCAAGAATGTGAGCTTTGGATCGTGATTTAGAAATCTGAACTAGAATGTGAACTCGAAATCTTTGAGTCTTGTAGATTTGTGAGAAGGTACACCCTTGGACCGCTGTGGCGGGATTTATGTACACCCTTGGACCGCTGTGGCGGGATTTGTGTATACCCTTGGACCGCTGTGGCGGGATTTATGTACGCCCTTGGACCGTTTTTACGGGATTTTACGTACACCCTTGGACTTGTTGTGCTTATGTACGCCCTTGGACCGTTTTTACGGGATTTTACGTACAACCTTGGACTTGTTGTGCTCATGTACGCCCTTGGACCATTTTTACGGGATTTTACGTACACCTTTGGACTTGTTGTGCTCATGTACGCCTTTGGACCATTTTTACGGGATTTTACGTACACCCTCGGACTTGTTGTGCTCATGTCTGTGAGTCATGTACGCCCTTGGACCGTTTTTACGGGATTTACGTACACCCTTGGATTTCGATGTAGTCATGTACGCCCTTGGACCGCTTTTGCGGCATTTTATGTACTCTTTGGATTATACTTCGTAAATCAAACCATAAGTCGTGAGATTAAAGTGGACCGCTATGGGCGGATATTGTGCATGTGGACCGCTATGGGCGGATTATATGTATGTGGACCGCTGTGGGCGGATTATGCTTATCGTGGACCGCTATGGGCGGAGTGCAAGTACCATGTGGGCCGCCGGGGCGGATTTGAAATCAGTTTTGAAGGATAAATAAATGTTTTGAAATCACTTTTGTGTGTAAAAAGGAAATCAGTTTTGAAATCAGTTTTGTATGATAAGGAAATCAGCTTTTGAATCAGTTTTATGTGAAAAAGGAAGTCAGTTTTGAAATCAGTCGTGTGATAAGAAAACAGTATTTGAAATCAGTCTTTGTTGATAAGAAAAAGTACCTTTAAAACGAGTTTCAGTTTTAAATAAGAAAAGGTTTGATTGTGACATTGAATCTATGTTTCCTTATGATAAGATGTGAATGAGTATTGAAATTTCCTCTACTGTGCTAGGATGTAGCTCACCCCTTCGACTATACGTCACAGGTATAGCTTCTACGTGGACACCAGACTTGCAGATTGAGGAGTTGAGGAGGGCTATGATATTCGGGGTCGTAGATTGAGTACTTTGTGGAGATTGGTGAGTTCAGACTTGGTACCCTTTGAACTCGTATATAATTTTATACACCACTGTTTGGTGACGTTGGTACATCACTGGTGGCCATTGTTAGTTATTGTAATATTAGATGTTAGAATTAGAGATTTATTCATGTCATATGTATTATCTGCTTTGATTTCTGCATGCTAGGTTTTGTACCAAGCATTCTGTGTTCGGAACGTGTTCTACGACCCGACGGTCCGAGTTTTCCCATTCGTGTTTGAAAAAAAAAAAATATGTCTCAAAATTCAGGTTGGGAAAATTCGGGTTGTCACAAGACGTCTGAGTCCGAGCAAGGCCCTCTATACGGAAATGTCTCACATGAGTAGATGTCGTGGGCCTATGATAACTTGTATAGGCAGGTTGTCTTGAAACTGGAGCTAGTGTTGCAAACCTCAGCTTTTTATTCCCCGAGTCTTAGTCACTTGCTCTCCCTTGGCTCGCCTTAGTTTTGTTCTGCATTTCACGCCTCTTATACATATTACTTATATCTCTTTCCGCTATAATGGCCTTCCCCATCACTTCGGCATATGTTTCTAGCTCAAACATAGACACTCTATCCTTTACATTCGGCCTGAGGCCTTCTTCAAATCTGTTGGCCTTCATCTCCTCAGCGGCCACTAACTCTGGTGCAAATCATGATAATTGTGTAAATTCATTGTCATACTCCCGCACGGTCATGTTCCCTTGTTCCAGGTTAGCAAAATCTTTTTTCAGCTGGTTCCTCACTTGTTTGGGGAAATACTTTTTATTGAATACTCGGACAAACTCCATCCAAGTCCATGGGTCGTGAATACCTTCAGCTTCTCTCTTTCTCAGCACCGATTTCCTCCACGAATCGGCATCACCCTCTAGTTGGAAGGAAGCCCAACCAACTTTCTCATTTTCAATGCTCTGGAGTCTCCCTAGCAACTTCTCCATTTGAGTTAGCCATTTATCCGCCTCTAGCGGATCCGTCGGTCCATGGAAACTTGGAGGTCTCAATCTCCTAAAGTTCACAAAAGATGATGGCAAAAGTGCTGGAGGAGGTGGTGGTGGTGGCTACTGATGGGTCACGTTATTAATTCGCTGCGACCAACAGTGCCCTCTGCTCAGCCAATAATATCGTCAGCTAGTATGCTGGGCCATGGCAACAGCCCTACCTCCATGGCCTGTGCCATTCTGCCTGCTACCTCGTCTCTATGACCTCTCTCATCAGGACGGTGTCTTTGATCCCTACCCGAACCTGAAGGGATGTCATCAATACTCCTCAAGGTCCTATGACGACCTCCTCTAGATTGTCCTCTAGCTCTTTGATCCATTTTAATCTATTACAATGAAACAAAAGTCTCATTAACAGACAGTTCCTCTAATCCAACAAAATCTCAAATCTCTAAAAAATCTAAGACTTGTTAAAAGTCTCTAAAGCCGGAGCTTTGATACTAACTGTGACAGTCCGAATTACCTAACGGTGAAACCCGGACCGTCGGATCGACACTAAGGCTAATCATCGAACGAAATACCTGGCACAACCACATTTACTAAACGGAAGTAAAGCACAACATAACTAACAAAAGAAATCTCCAATTCTAATTTATCAAAATAGCGCTCAAAATAACGGTTCTAATTCCATACGAGTGCATATGGATAAAAAAACCGAAAAAAATACCGGTAAGGGCCATCCCTTACCGAAACATGGTTCACAAAACAATTATACAAAAGTGTAAACCCTAAATCCACTTCCTACGGCCGGACCTACCCGGGCCTTGCACAAATAAAAAATTCTCTGGATGAGGCTCTTGCTCCTCTTCCAACGGCACGTAATCGGAGTCCTCTTTGTCTTGGTCCTCCGTGCCTAAGTCTTCACCTGTACCTGTGACGTATAGTCGAGGAATGAGCTTCATCTAAGTTCAGTAGAAAAAAACTAATAGCATGCATTTCTTATCAAAGTACATATATCTAATGACATAAATGAAATCGTGATTTTTCCTTACTATAATCCAACTTCAACAGCAATTAAGTGAGCAAAGCAATTTATTGGTACACAATTTAAGATGACTGAATGAAACATACATTGTTCTTAGTGAAGGAAACTTATCATATGCACATCTACTGATTCATGTATCACAGAGAAAGGAATTTAAAGTGTTTTACTTAATTTATCCCTCGAGTAGCTATAGCCTCAAGCCCCTGATGGAATTCCCACCATCGTTGTTCATATGAACCATTTGCATATGGTGCCCAAGGTCCCAACAAAAATGGACGCTTGTGCCGAACACAGATTTTATCGTTGGCCAGTATGATTTCACAATTCACACAAAGGTTGTAAGGATATCCCATTGTACCGATCACTGATATCCCGCTGCGTCAGTCAGGTATTCACATATAATCTTCAAATCATCGTGCATAATGATGTGCCTTATATAGTTAAGTTTAAAATCTTAAAATTGAAACACAATCTTTCACACGCACATGTCAAAATGAATCACGAAGGATTTGATATGGTAGCACATTGCTAAAACAAAGCTTGAAAGGATTCCTCATCACAATGCATTCTCTAAATTACACATGCACACAAACACATTCACATTTAGGTCTTAAAACGGTTTATGCTTAGATGCTGACAGAACTTATCATATCATAACACACATGCCATTGATATCGAATATACATGGTATGGGGGTTTCCCTTCCTCAATTACAAAGTCACAAGCGAAGTCTTTTAACACGATCTAGCCTCAACCTCTCACAAGCACAAGGTCAACCTAACACATAAATTCACCGTTCATACGTCAAGAATGATGCGAAACATAAATTATAAGATCTCCTCACAATCCTTCAGACAAAACACAACAAAATCTTGAATCTGGCAATTTTGATCGATTGATTCCCTATTTCGATCGATGAAAATCCAAATTCGATCAATCGAAATTATTTCGATCGGTCGAATCCAACAGAAGCTAAATATCTGGCACACAATTTGATCAAACAATTTTAAATTCGATCGATCGAATCTCAAATTTGATTGATGGAAATATATTTTGATTGGTCGAATCCCTCAGAATCCAAAGTCTGGTGCTACAATCTCGATCGAACAATTTATAATTCGATTGATCGGCTCTCAAATTCGATTGATCAAAATAAATTTTGATGGGTCGAATCCTAACAACAAAAATCCAAAATCCCTGTTATATACGTTTCGATCGATCGAGAATGGGACTCGTTCGATCAAAACACATTTCGTTCGATCGAATCTTATTTTGATTGAACGAATTGCCCCAGAAATCGTATTCTACTATCTCAGGTCAATTTCGATCGATCAAATCAAATTTCGATCGATCAAAATTTATAGATTTCTTGAAATGTTTGGTTTTTGCATTTCATCTTCATTCTTTCTCAAATCTGTCCTCTTTCCTTATTATTTTTCGTTCATAATATAGGTGGAGCATTATTTAACACTAATTTCAAATTAAACATGAATTCCATACCTCAGTTTAGTCCGATTCCTCTATCTTCGTTTTCAGTTCAGCCTAGGGTTTCACAAGGTGGAACTTGGGTCCTTCAATCAAGATCCCTTAGCTTCACACTCAAGAATGAATCGCACATGCACTTACATGCATTCAAAGCCCTAGGTTCTCCTTCTCTCTTCTCATTAACTTTCTCAACCACATTTCACATGAAACATTAATTCTCCTAGGTTCTATTTATTACACTTAGCCTTGGTCTTGGGTGTTAAGCACATATACCATTTTTACGTGTATACTACTCATCCAAGGCTCATATTCAACTCCAACCCCTTTTTGGTTCACTTAGCACATCACCGCTATATAACTCACCTATTCATTTTTCATCGGGTCCGGCACGCACCCCGAGGCGCACTATTCAAAGGTCAAATTTTACGAGGTATTACAGAAAATGCATGGCTATGCCAGGCTACAACGGGGACAATGCCGGCCAAAACAGAGTTCAGATAATACATAATTTAGGGGATTCGTTTAGATGAACCTTAAATTATCATGCAGATTCTAATACATGGTAATGTTCTTTGTTCATAACACATAGTTAAACTTTTCGAAAATCCGAGTTCAGAGGACTCACATTCGGAGTTCAAATACAAAGTTCACATACAGAGTTCGGAGTTCGAAGCTCTATTTCACATTCAGAGTTTTTATTCAGATTCGGAGTCTTATTCATAGTCCAGAGTTTACATACGGAATTCATATTCGGGGTTCAGAGTTCATATACGGAGTTCATATTCGGATTCATATTCGAACTCAAAGTTCATATGCAGTGTTCATATAAAATTTTCCGATCGATACAATGTACGAGGCTCACACTTATCGGTCATATTCAAAGTTCTAATTAGAAGTTTAAAGAGTTCAAAGATTAGATTCTTCATAATCGAATTACCTTTCATGAAACTTTAGTTCCAAAATCGGAATGTACCTTTCAAATTCAAATTCCAATATGAAGATACTTTAAAAATTCAAATTCAATTTTGACGAGTCTAATTCCAATCACGATTTCAAATACGATTTCTAAGGGTCTAATTTCATACACGATTTCATGGTCCACATACAATTATAACATAGATTCTATGAATCAAAATCAAAACGAAATTGTGCATTGAGTTTTCCTTACAATGTTTCTAAAATTCGATACTTCTAAGACTCAAGGTCAAATTTCAAATCAAATTTCAAAGGTCCAATTTCAAGTTCAATCAAAGGTCCAGATTCAAAGGTCAAAGATCCTTCATTTAAATTTCAAATCATAAAGTCCATAAATTGGAATTAAATGTAATTGCACAGTGAAATCTCCCTACCTCGGGTTTGGAGTCGTACGAAAGCAAGGTGATGAGAAGGTCCTATTAACGATCTCCAATCCTCAATCTACAACACATTATAAGACAATGCATTAAAGATTTATTCTAATCACTAACAAATTTGACTTATTTAAGTGTTTCCTCAAAAATCGAAGCGAAAATGGGCAAGTTTGTGTTAACTTAGAACTTGATCTAACTTCCTATTCAATTTTGACCTTTCAAAAATTTGATTCATGAGATTGTTATTAACAAAAGTTATCTAGTTCGTCGTCTTCTTTCTAACGTCGTGAGAATCGCGTCAATCTGAGTTCGGAGCAGAACGTTGCGACAAAAATACAGAGATAGTGTCAGTCCTTCAGTCACAGTAGCACGCACGATTTCCAATGTTGCGCGAGCGACTGTTTTCAGAAAATTTTGGCCTATTTTTGGAAGGCATTTCGCCTGGGCGAGTTTCCAACTCGTACACGCGACTGTGTGCAATTCTGTGCGATTCAAAATAGTTTGAGCTTTCTTCATCTTGATCCGAATCACCCAAAATCTTATTCCATGCATTCCAAACACACACAAATCAACACACACTAAACTAATTCCATACTAATTAAACCAAATCTTACCTTTCTAACTTGTGAGATCGTCGCGTATTTTGAGCAGAAACCGAGTATCGATTGTTTCGTCTCTCGCACGTGAAATGGGTTTTAGAACTCACGTTCTCGCGACCATATTAGACGTGTTCGTAGATCAAACTCTTCACATATGCGTGGGACAAGATCATGCGAGATCCACGGACGTCGTGTTTCGAAATAACCAAAATAAAAAGGGTTTCAGAGAAGACGGAACCCTCGTTCTTCACGGATCACGAACACGTTGAGGATCGTCGGTCTCTCGCGGCACACAAACACAATAAATTTAAACGCATCGAAGATCGACGGTGCCGATTCGAGTTCCGGATGATCATGATCTCCTTTTAACCTCTCTGTCTCTCTCAACAAACCCATGCAAATGCAAATTGGGTGAAACTTCTTCGAGAAGTTTGCTTTATAAAAAAAACTTTTGCTTCCATGTGAAGCATATACACCCATTTGGGTGTTAGTTCTTATCCAAATAACTTAGTTTCTGCATGAAACGGATACACCTAAGTAAGGTGTTATTTTTCATTTAAAAAGACTTTTGGTCTGGTGTGGAGCTAGCACACCTAAACTAAGTCTTAGCTCACCTACAAAAGGCCGAAAGTCATCTCAAATAGTTGGCCCAATCAGTTGGCCCAACTAGTCGACCAAATTAGTCGGCTCTAATGGTCGGCCCAACTAGTCGGCTCAAATGGTCGACCCAACTGGTCGGCTAAAATAGTTGGTCCAATCAATCAGCCCAACTGGTTGGCTCAAATAGTCGGCCCAATCAGTCTAATAAATTTTAATCATTAATAACTTTTATTTTCCACAGACAATTTGTCTCTAGGTTGCACACATGCACAGTGTGTCATATATCTTGTCAAATACGTATACTTGGTTAGGTGCCACTTGACAGTTTAGTTGTTGGGTTCGGGTCTACTCTCGGTTCGAGTTGAAATTCGAGCTGAGACCCAAGTTCAAGCTTCGCATCCGTTTCGTGTACAACATGCACAAACACACCTATGCTTGGGATTTAATGCGCTTGGCGCGTACCCCTAATTATAACAAGTGGAGTTTGAGGCTATGTTGCCCAGGTCAAATGATTTAACTTGGGTCAAATCAGTCAAAAGATCGTATTCTCGTCAAAGGTCAATAATTTAAGATTTTCAAAAATTTCGAGTTATTACACCTTGCCATTGCTTGGTACTACAAAGCCTATGCTTCTACTACTAGTGCCAACCATCATTACCTTTCACTGGAGCTACCAACAAAAACATGGGTTGCCCGAATCTATCGAATCTCTATTGAACCTATATTCCAAATGTACTGAAAACTTTCAATTGATTATATGAGTGAAATAAAACTTAAAAAATATACAACATTTTATAATAATTCGCTCGTTTCGCATGTAGATTCACAATTCGCGGTTCGATAAATCTGAATATGCTTGGTTCGTTAGGGTAAGATAAGTTTTAAATAAAAATATTTTAACAAATTTTAAATTTAATTATTAATGTTATAATTTTCTTATTTTAATATATAAAAAATAGAGGCAAATGACATACCCATACAACATGGATGTAACGGTTGTAATGCATATGGGGTTCATTCTAAAGAGAACAAGGTTCGATTTTTTCACTTACTTGCATGTGATATTTAGAAAAAAAATATATCACGTTTGTAGCCCGGTTCGCCAACTTGTGCAAAGCGGGGCGAACCGAATCACGAAGCATGTCACATCGAACCATTTCGTAGTTCACAGGGTAACCAAGCAAATTAAGTAACCTTGGAGCTACTTATACGCTACAAACGAAACTACAAGTGATCAAATCTTTTTAAAATCCGATACGCTATATAAAAGTTATCGAATCAAGGTCATAGAAAAGTGTAAATGATTATATAATGAACAAAACGTAAGATCCTAGCAAGAAAATCGTCTAATCCCTAAAATAATGATTAAACTTAAATAAATGTCTCTCACTAAAAAATTAGACTCGTAAGTGCTGTTGTTAAGTCCAGTACAAATTGGGAAAAGAGTACAAGGAAATTCAGTAAGTTCTCGGATTACAATGAAATTTTATACTAAGGTACATCTTGTAAAGAATATCATTACAAATGTATATGAATATGATACAACATAATTCACTTAATCAATGCAGCATATAATTAACCTAATTACCAATATTTTAGAGTAACTTATATGACAAATCACCCCAGGATTTGAAAAGGCTCACGAAATTCAAGGAGTGGTTAACAGTTTTGAAGTCGCTGACTCCTAATATTGTGGAACTAAATGCTAGAGGACCAGATGGGCCGATGGGTACTACGGGTTAGTCCTTCACCCAGTAGATCAATTTATTTGTAGATGGGCCGTTGGTACAACGGCTCAGCTTTTGACCCAACAAATCAATTTAGTTGCAGATGGACTAAACCTTCTAAATGATCATACCGAAGGTACAACAAGCGGGGAAGATGATGGTGACAATAATCTATCTCATTGGAAGGGGCGATTGATGGAACTTTCATGCCGGTAATTTCTATGAAACAATGCAAGAGAAGAAATTGGTCACCACAACGTGAAAAAGCTAAAAAAATCACTGCCTTAAACAGTGGTTTATTTCAAAAAATCACTGCCCTAACTAGTTGTAAATAAAACAGTGGGTTTTTTTTACTACTGTTCACGATAGTGGTTTATTAACTTCAACAATGACTGCTCTCAACCGTCATAGAAAAAACACTATTGCTTTTTCCAATGATTTTTTTATTCAAATTAAAAAAAAATAAAAATTACGTCAACTATTTTTTATGCAATTTTTTTTTAAATAATAATTTTTTTGTGCTTTTGTTAATGCTTTTTTTTAATGCAATTTTTTTATGCTATTTTTAATGTATTTTTTAATACAATTTTTTTAATGCTTTTTTTTAATGCAAATTTTTTAATGCTTTTTTTTTTAATACTTTTAAAAAAATTATATAAAGAAAAAAAACTATTAATCTCATATTTAAACACATCCATTCAATTCAAATGCAAATTATTCAATGTCATTAATAAAAAAAATAGATGCCCAATTCTCTTATTCAAACAAAAGGTTGCATCTCAACCTGTGATCCAACCTTTCAAATCAGCCAAACATTAAACTCTACATGTTCAATCCTTTTATTCAAATAAAAATAAGAAGAAAAGAAAAAGAGAGTTAACAATCTAAAGACCCCATGATCAATTTTTAAAATAAAAGAAAAAAAAAATTAATTTGCTTCACCTCTCCTACCAAGTGTCTCCATTTCCTAGTGATCCATTTGAGGTGAGCTTCAAATCGGAAAGCTTCGCCTGAAATCAAAAGGAGAACATCATTAAACTAAGATATTGATAACTTCCATCTAAGGAGTCCCCATCTAATAGGCCGGTTGAAAATATTGACCGGTTATATAAATAGGTTGTATTCAAGTTAGCCCAAACCCGACCCGAACCCAACCTGATACTTGTTTGCTACACAATATATAGGTATATCATTGTTTTAAGAGATCAAGGTTAGGTCCAAAAGTGGATAGCAGGTCGGGGTCTAAAACTGAAAATACAATTAAACCTATGAATCAAGAATGAGTGCAGAAAAAGTACATGATCCTAATAAATACATTTGATAAAACACATTGACTTATAGAAAATACTCAAAATTTCAATTTTACGCTTATGATAAGTATAAAAAGAAATACAAATTTATATAAATATAAATACCAACAGAAGGCATAAATATAAAAAGAAATACAAATTTTATCATCATACCCATAGTGTACAAATGTGGGCGCTCGGCCCTCCCGTTCATCACATGCTTCCCCAAACATGCCAATCCTTTAAGAAAGTAATGGAGTATCCTTTTCTATCCCTGCATTTAACGAAAATGGTGTGAATATGCATTGCAAAGTTTGCTTGTATAGGCAACAATACAAAATTGTTCAAAAATTACCAGCAAAAAGAATAACACCATTTGTGGATACTCTTACTAAGTCTGTGAGAGTTTTGTTAAGGTACTTTGGGGACAAGTAATCCAATGCATCCGGCACAATAACAAGAGAAAAAGACTTTGGCTTGTAAGAAAGAGGAAATTTGATATCTGTCGCACACACAATGCCCTTGTGAATCAAACTCTTGCAATTACTATCAGCATCCCCCATGTCATATGGTTCGACACCCCAGGCTTCTATATCCTCTTCTTTTAACAATTTGGCAACCATGGTACATGTTTTAGGGCCTACATGCAAAACTTCATGCATGCTGTTCCCATATACTTTCTTTAGTGTAGGAATTGCTCCTTGAACTTCTAAGGTGCACGATAGATCACCTGCATATACGGACATTGCAATCTTAGAAATGAGGATTAACATTCAACATATTTTCAAATAAACATTGAATGATTAACACGATACCAAATATTTTGTATCCCATATAGAACCAAAGTATGTAATGTTGCTTTCTATCCATGCATTGATAGAAAAATACCATCATGGGTGGTAAAAAATTGAGCAGTTACAAGAATAATATTATCACCATTAAAGTTATTAAATTGTTACCTTTTAAATCTTCAAATACCCACAATGGAATAAACAAAGGAATAAACTACACTAGCCTACCATTATATCACCTACACATTTGGTCATGATCACTGAAAGCAAACAACCCAAAATAATGAGAAAATTGGTATGTATACCTTCAACCTTACTAGCAGCCTCTTTATCATTGCCAAATTGACCTGATCATGCCAACACATAAAGAGTTTAGTTGCCGTATGACAGTTAAAAAATAACAATTCTACTGAATCATAAAGAATTGTCCTTAAAACTTGACACCTAACCACACAACTAGAAATATTAATAATAACCAGCAGTAATATCAGACCTAGAAAAAGTAATAGCAGCAATAAAATCCTATTAGCTACCGATAGCAGCAAGAAGAAACTTTTCGATCATGGGTAGCTAAAATAAATTATGTTATAAACCTTCCTTAATCTTAAAATGAATGTAAGGGGACTCGATACAAACCTCCACTGTAAGAATATCCAATAAGAAGGAATGCGCCATGAAAATTTTAAAAACCAACTTAATCATAGCAATATAAATAACTTGCATATATGTAGTCATTGTCCCATGCAAATAGACAAGAATTTTGATTTCGGGAACAAAGAAACTATCAAGAGAACAAGCCCAATTGATAATAGTGGAGAAGATCGTGATTTCTGATGTAATGAGCTTGCAAATGGAACAGTCCCATTGTCTACAAAGCATCTAATGGGATTTACTTGCCTCCTTGATATGGCTACTGGTCTAAAGAAATGTGGCACTACAAGTCTTTTTGTGACGTCCCAAATTTTTTTTATTTTTGAACAAGTCTAACTCGGTGTGAGTGTCCGACAAGTCACGTAGCTGACAGTATAAATTCTTAGAGTGAGTTAGAATAAGTCTCGAGTGAGAAAGAAAGAGTTAGTAATAATATAAGCCATTAGATGAAGTACCGTACATCGACGTACGGTGTACTGGCTTAACACCCAAACATGAGCTTTTAAGTATAAAAGCAAAAGGATGTAAGAAATTCATTCTTTCCTTTGCTTTGTTTGTTTAAGAGTTTGTTGAGAAGAGAGAAAAAAGAAGAGAGTTTAAATTTTTTCATTCCGTCATACAACGTGTAAGCCCATCGTGTGATCGCACAATAAACGATAAGTAAGATGAAGAGTAGTATGTGTTGGAGCGGAGATTTGTCATAAGACTGCGTTTGATTCAACGAATTTTGACTTTGAAATCCTCTTTTGGGCGAGATCACGTGGATTGAGAAAACGACCTCAAATGGTGAACATAATTATATTTTTGAGTGATTCATAGTTATGTTAGGCTTTAATTAAGATATGGTTGAAAATTTAGAAACATAGGATTAAAATTTGAGGAAAAATGAGATAAGGAAGAAGAAACCCGTGTTTCTGAAAAATCTGACAAAATTAATCGATCGAAATAAGTATCCGACCAATCAATTTTGGAAAGACAAAAATGTGAAGGTTTCTGGAGAAACCGATCGATCGAAATGGAATTCGATCGATCAATTTGGGAATTCGATCGACCGATTTGTGCACTGATCGATCGAATTGTAAAACAATGAGCGTGTTAGGAGTTCCTGGAGAAACCAACCGATCAAAATGGAATTTGATCGATCGATTTGGAAACCGATCGATCAATTTAGGAACCGATCAATCGGATTGTGACAATAGAGGTATGTGGTTTTTTTGAAGAAACCGATCGATTGAAATAGATTTCGATCAATCGATTTGGAAACCAATTGATCGATTTGGGAACTGATCGATCTAAATGTGACAAGAAAAATGTGTGGATTTTCGAGAGAAATCGACCGATTGAAATGAATTTCGATCGATCGATTTTGGAAACCGATCGATCGGTTCAGGAACCGATCGATCGGTTCAGGAACCGATCGATCAATTTGGGAACCAACCAATCAATTTGGGCATATTCTGAGATTTTTCTGTTTTTTGTATGGAGAATTGGGGAGACTTTAGGACTTCTCGTTTGTTTGTCGCTTACGACTTATAGGATGTAATTTGGTGTGTTCTAGATGTGAACACGAGTACATTCTAAGAGGGCTAACTTGGAGAAAGGAAGTCTTCGTTTAGCTCCGCTTTGAGGGAGGAAAAACTCTGTAACATGTGCATTTGATTACAACTAGCATGGATATTATGATATGAAGAAAGTGTGTGTGATTCATGAATTTTGTCATCAATTAAGCATGAATTTCGTATATGGCTTCAAATATGAAAATGTGTGTGTGTGCACTCTGAAAGATTTATGTGTGTGTGTGTGTGTGAAATCAGAAAGATTTGCATATGTGTGTGTAAGCTTTGAGATTTAAACTCCAAATCTAGTTATTATATTTCATGGTGATAAATTATAAGTTAGACTTCGCACTTTGATTTAAGAATTCATGCGAAACGAACCCCATGTACTCCGGTATGGCGGGATATCCGTTCTTTATTTACCGATCTACGGTAAAAAACTTTGTTCGACACAAGTCTCCCTCATTCGAAGGGGCTTGGGTATTATGAAAATGGTTCATTGAACGACGATTGTTGGGGTTTCCATCGGTATATGTGTGGCTCTCGATACTATATATGCTCGGGATTGTATTTAAGTGATTGATTTAAGTTTTGTTTTGTTATGAGAACAAGTTTTGGAAATTATGTTAATGTGCTTTGAAATATGCATCTAATATCATTTTTGCTCCAAATCAATTGCCTTAAACTGTGAGTTTTATCTGAAAAATATGTTTTGAATTATGTCATGAATATATGTGTGATGTGATAATATGCATGCTATTGATATTTTCCTATTGAGCTTAGACTGTTAGCTCATACCTCAACTATACGTCACAGACATAGGTGTAGATGTGGGTATTGAGGACATTGATCCTGAGCACCCGGAGTGCATTCTAGAGGAGGAGATTGAGCCCCCTCCTGACAAGTTCTTCTAGCGGATTGGGTTAAGAAGGATATATTGCGTGATTCGTGTGTAAGGCTTGGTACGTCCAGCCATTTTTGTTTTGTATATTTGATTCAATACATATGTTTTGTATTATTTTGTGAACTATCGTTTAGGTGACCGTCGGCCGTCATCGGTGGTTCGGTTTGGTTCTTTTGTCTATGTGTTTTGGCATGGAATTAAAATCGTCTTTTGTTATGTCTTTGATATAGTCATATATAGAATTGGAAATTTAAATTTCTTATGATGACTCTGTCTACTTAGTTAGATATATCTGCTTTGTGTGTGGATATACCAAGTGTTCAGTTCAGTTTTGTTCGGGGATCGCCTTATTGGCGGTCTGATGGCACGGGTTTTCAAGTAAAAAATTTGGGCTGTCACAGTTGGTATCAATGCTCTAGCTTTAGAGGTTTCTGATAGATCTTAGGCTTAGGTCATGTGTTTGGGCCATATGTGTAAGATTTTGTCCAAATATAGGGACTTTCTGCTAATAAAACTTTTGGTTTCATATTTATAGAACGTCATGTCGACTAGAGGTAGAGGTAGACCAAGAGACGGTCATGGACGGAACTTGAGATGTGTGGATGAGATTCCCACTATTTTTAATAGGGTTCGACTTGGTAACAGAGAGGTTCCAAAAGGAAGTACTCCGGAAGAGAGAGACCAAGAAAGAAATGAAGAGATAGATGAAAGATAGAGGATGGTGCAAGCCATGGAAGCCGTGGCTAATGCCATAGCTCAGCAGATGGCATTGTTGGCTATAAATAATGCCAATAACCATCAGCAGACACTTCCACTTTCGACTCTACCCACACCATCGACATTTGTTGAGTTTAGGAAATTGAGACCTAGTTTCTACGGTCAGACAGATCCGCTTGAAGTAGAGAAATGACTTATTCAAATTGAGAAGCTCCTCCAGAGATTACCATGTATTGAAGAGGAGAAAGTAAGTTGGTCATCTTTTTAGTTAGAGGGAGAAGCCGATCTGTGGTGGAAATCGGTGTTAAGGGTGAGAGAGCAAGACAATCCAGATGGATTGTGGACTTGGGACGAATTTGTTGAAGTATTCAACAAAGAGTATTTCTCCAAGCAGGTGAGAAACCAGATGGTGGAAAATTTCATGACATTGGAGTTAGGGGGAATGTCCGTATGAGAGTACCGTATGGAGTTTACGAGGTTGTCTAGGTTTGCTCCTTAGTACATGGCCACGAAATTGATGAAGGCCAACAAATTTGAAAGTGGCTTAAGGCCTATCATACGTGATAGGAGCTCCATACTAAAGTTGGAGATGTACAGAGCAGTAATGGGAAAGGCGTTGGTTGCCGAGAAAGACATAGAGGATATGTATACAAGATGGAGCCAACAGAATAGGGGCAAAGCAGGTCAAGAGAGACCAAGCAACTACGAGTCGGTGAAAAAAAAGCCAAGATTTGTAGCACCAGTCCCAAGATAACCTACCCAGCCCAATTATTCTAGGCTACCTATGCCCACTTCAGCTAGACCTTTCCATTATGAAGGCCCTGCTACTACGGCAGGAGTATCAGTTACGCAAGAGTTTCTCTAGGGCAGCATCATCCAATCCGGCTGAGACATGTGCTCAATGTGGCAAGTCTCATAAGACCTCGGATTATAGACGGGGTATGGGAGGATGCTTCAAGTGTGGAAAAATAAGGCATATGATCAAGGATTGCCTAGAAATGAGAAAGGAGACGGCGACATCAGCTGCTATGCCACGACCTATACGGACTATGAGGCCTATTGTGCAAGGGTATGTGTATGATGTTACAACACAGGATGATCAGGCCAGCAATGATATAATACTAGTTAAAAATTTCCTATTTAAATTCAATATATATCATTCATTGAAATTTTAGATGAAGAAGGTGCATAAATTTAAAAGCAATCTTTTTAATCCTAATTTTTACATATTTAGCTTTTGGTGCATATGTGATTGTTTAAATATGTATGTGATGTGGGTACTTTGAAAATATATGGTAAAAGTGATTATTATTGTTATGAAGCCAGAATGTTGATAGACCCAGGGTCTACTCACTCGTATGTGACGCCGCAGTTTGCGAAAAGAGTGAAGGTCATACCCGAGACCTTAGATTTTATTTTGATAGTATTAGTCCTAACGGAAAATTCAGTCAGTACCGATACAGTATGTTGTTTAGTTATAGTCGCCATCAAGGATTACGAAAATCATGAATTTGTGACGGATTTGATCTTATTGGATATGTAAGGATTCAATATAATCCTTGGCAAGGACTGGTTATCCACGCATGGCGCAAGTGTTGATTATCGGAGAAAGATAGTTACTTTTCAACCGAATAGGAGTCAATCATTCAAGTTTCTAGGCATGCGATCAACCTTCGTGCCATTTATCTCTGTAATCCGAGTAGAGCGTTTGATGAGAAATGGATTCAATGGATACCTCACTTTTCTGAATGAGCAACGGGAAGAGAAGAACGTAATAATAGAAATTTCAATTGCTTGTGAGAAGTTGAGTTCGCCATCGACTTAGCACCAGGTAATAATAGTGGATACCTGGATTGCCACTAGATAGAGAAGTTGAGTTCGCCATTGACTTAGCACCAGGAATAGAGCCAGTATCTAAAGCACCTTATCGGATGGCTCTAGTTGAGTTGAAGGAGTTAAAGGACTAGTTACAAGAACTCTTAGATAAAGGGTTCATAAGACCAAGCGTGTCTCCTTAGGGAGCACCGATCTTATTTGTGAAGAAGAAGGACGGATCAATGAGATTGTACATCGACTATCGTCAGTTTAATAAGTTGACTATCAAGAATCAATATCCTTTGCCTAGGATAGATGATCTCTTTGATCAGTTACAAGGTGCAAGATTCTTTTTCAATATCGACTTGAGATCTGGATATCATCAGTTGCTCGTCAAAGTTGAGGATATTCAAAAGACGGCGTTCAGAACCAGATATGGGCATTACGAATTCTTAGTGATCCTTTTGGCTTAACAAATGCATCAGCTTCATTCATGGATCTCATGAATCGGGTGTTCAAACCATACCTCGATACTTGTGTAGTCGTGTTCGTAGACGACATCTTCATCTACTCTAAAACAAAGGAGGAGCATGAGCAATATCTGAGGATTACTCTACAGACACTATGTAAACACCAACTATATGCAAAGCTCAGTAAGTGTGAGTTTTAGTTGGAAAAGTTGAGCTTCTTAGGACATGTAGTCTCAAAAGAAGGTGTTACAGTGAATCTAGCAAAGATCGAGACTGTAGTGGAATGGAAACAAGACTTACAAGAAAAGATGTGAAGTATGAGTGGACTGAAGAGTGTGAAAAGAGTTTTCAAGAACTCAAGAAGCGAGTAACTTCAGCACCAGTGTTGGCTATTCCATCAAGTAGTGGAGGGTTTGTTGTGTATAGTGATGATCCACACGATGACTTAGGCTATGTGCTTAACCAGAATCAGAAAGTTATTGCATGTGGGTCGAGACAGCTTAAGGACCATGAGAAAAATTATCGAACACATCATTTGAAACTGCAGCAGTGATCTCCGTGTTGAAAATATGGAGGCACTACTTGTATGGAGAAACCTTTGAGATCTTCATAGATCATAAGAGCCTCAGTTACCTGTTTACACAGAAGGAATTAAATATGAGGCAACAGAGATAGATGGAATTTCTCAAGGATTACGATTGTTCCATTCAGTATCACCTAGGCAAGGCGAATGTCGTAGTGGATGCTTTGAGCCGAAAGAGTTCGGCGCTATTGTCTAGCCTTATCATGGGGATCCGCAGATGAAAACTGCTGGAAGATCTTTCTTTGTACGACATGAAGATTAGGTGGAAGATTCAGGTGCCTTATTGGCAAACATCACGATTCGACCGACGATCTTCGATCACGTTTGTGAGTTACAGATGAAAGATGCAGAGTTGGTAAAGATCAGATAGGGTGTGACTGATGGCAGTGGACTAGATTTCTCCATCAAGGAGGATGGATCGCTATTATTCAGAGGGCGTCTATGTATACCGACTGATGTCGATCTTCGACAAACTATTCTAGATGAAGCCCACAAGTCGAAGTATGCTATTCATCCTGGTGGTACCAAGATGTAACAGGATCTGAAGAAGAATTATTGTGGAGAGGTTTGAAATAGGATGCCACTGAATACGTTTATAAGTGTTTAGTATGTCAGGAAGTGAAGGTGGATCACAGACATCCATCAGGCTTATTACAACCTCTGCCAATACTAGAGTGAAAATGGGAGTCAATCTCTATGGACTTCATTTTGGGATTACCATGGATAGCAAGATGGTATAATGCCATTTGGGTGGTCATTGATCGACTAAGCAAATTGGTTCACTTCTTTCCATACAACACAATGTATACGGTAGGAAAGCTTGCAAAGATGTATATGAAAGAGATTATTTGATTACATGGTATTTCAGTAATCAGACATGGTATTCCATACAACACGATGTATACGATTTGAAATAGGATGCCACTGAATACGTCTCTGATCGTGACATGTTATATAGCTGCAAGTTTTGGCAGAAGGTTTTAAGAAGGAATGGGTACGCGATTAGATTTCAGTTCAGCATTTCACCCACAGATGAATGGACAAACCGTGCGGGTGAATCAAATCATTGAAGATATGCTCAGAGCGTGTATGCTTGATTTTCAGGGATCATGAGATCAAAACTTACCATTGATCGAGATCGCGTATAATAATAACTTTCAGACGAGCATCGGTATGGCACCTTACGAGGCACTATATGGACAACGATGTAGATCACCGATTAATTAGGAAGAGATCGGAGAAAGGATTATATTGGGTATAGAAATTATTGAGAGCAATGCCGAAGTCGTTTATCTGATTTGTGAAAGGATCAAGACAGCTCAGAGTAGACAGAAAAGTTATGCCAATATAAAAAGAACAAGCGTCGATTTTCAAGTTGGCGATCATGTGTTCGTTAAGATTTCACCTATGAAAGGTGTGATACGCTTTGGAAAGAGGGGAAAGCTAAGCCTACGCTACATAGGACCTTTTGATGTTTTAGGACGAGTTGGTGAAGTTGCATACATAGTTGCTCTACCCCCGCAACTTGATCAGGTGCATAATGTATTTTGCGTATCTATGTTAAGGAAGTACGTGAAGGACTCAACTCACATCTTTGACGATCAACCGATCGAGATTTATGAGGATTTGATCGTGAGAGAAGAACCGGTCAGATACTTGATCGGAAGGTACATGTATTGCTCACAAAACGTATTTCCTTAGTGCTTGTTAAGTGGCGGAATCACTCAACAGAAGAGGACACTTGGGAGCGCGAAGCTGAGATCCACGATCAATACCCACATTTGTTTCAATGAGAGTCAAGAGAAATTTTGGAATTGTAAATTTTAATGAGATTATACAATCAGTGTTATAATATGTATATTGTAGCATGTTGGAGTTGTAAATAACACCTCAGTTGAAGTTTAAAGAAGTTGTGGTCAATCAAGTGTGAAAACTCAAAATTTTAAGGTTTTCTGTCAAAACTGACTGATGGATCGATTTGATAGAACAAAGAAACAAATTTTTTCTATGAAAATTGATAGATCGAAATGGAAACCGATCGATTGAAATGCACACTAATCGATCGAATTGATAAAATAGAGACCAAAAAGTTAGTTAGCAAAAATTGTGGAAAACCGATCGATCGAATTGGAAACCGATCGATCGAAATGCACACTGATCGATCGATTTGAAAATTAGAGAGCAGCCAAAGAGATATAAAAACTTTGTAAAACCAATTGAACGAAATTTAAACCGATCAATCGATATTATCAGGCGGCAGAGTTAAAATAAAAAATAATCGGTCGATTTTGGAAATCGATCGATCGAAATAATTGACCGGCATAGTTCAAAGGGAAACTGACCGATCGTTTTCAAAAATCGATCGATCGATTTGGACAAGATATATAATGGAATCGGGTTTTTCTAATTCAAAAAATTAGAAATTTCTTTGGGTTTTTTCCTTGGGGTTTCGTTGCTTTGTTCTTGGAGATACCTAGACCGTGGTTTTTGATTGTTAATGCGCCGATTCTTCATGACAATTAATCCAAATCTCTTTGAAAGGTAAAATCTAAAGTTCTAAGAGATTAAATTTGTCATTTCAAGTTCAAGCCCTATTATTTTTTGGATATCTAAGAACCAAATGGCTCCCAAAACGAGACAATCGTCTGAACCTTTGGCGTCGAAGGAACCCACTTCACGGCCGGGTTCTTCGCAACCACCACCACACCACCACCACCACGGGAACAGCCCAATGCATGGTGGGCGGCGAAGGGGTTTGAGATGGAATGGACCTTTGATCACAAGCTCTTTTGAAAGCCAGGTGTGATGAATTGGGCCTTCCAATATCTCGGCAAGGCCATATTAGAAAGCTTACTCCACCCATTCATCAACTACTACTACCCCAATTTGGTAAAACTATTTTACCAAAATATGTACATCGGTGATAAACTAAACACCATTTGTACAAAAATAGACGATAGGGTCTATGAGTTTAACTATGGTCATGTTGCTGACGCACTAGAGTGCTATGTCGATTATGTGACGAAATCAAATTGTTAGAGCCAGACCAAGAGCTAGTTGATTTTCATGTTGTGATTGAGAAAATGACCCAGGGCAGGCAAGGGTCGGGAAAGGCAATAAAGAGAGTTGACTTTCCCAGTCACCTTTGGATGCTAGACACAATTTTTAAATGTAACTTGTACCCATTGAGACACAAGACCGAGAGGGTGAAGGTGGTACAACAGGCACTGTTTTCAGCCTTTGCAGGTCAGTGGTTTAGTGCCCCAAAAGTTGTTTTTTATGGCATTAAATATGCCCGGGGAAAAATGCTGGAGGGGGGTAAAAACCCATAGAGGAGATTCTATATGCCCGCATTATCTCTAGTATGATAGAGGATTATTTAGACAATGCGAATTATACAATTTCTGAGGATGAGCTGAAATTGAATGATAACATCAAGCTCTATTCCCTGAAAGAGTGGAGAAAAAGTTTTAATCGATTGGAGAAAAGTCAGGGTGTGGGTGAACAAGCAAAACCTGCACCTGCTGCACCAAACCAAGACCAGCCCGCAACAACAGCTCCACCTCAGAGATGTGCTCCAAGCCGTGTACCCCCACCTCAACACGCATCTACTGTTGCGATTGACGATGTTTTGGCCCTCATGGTTGAGAACAATTGTCAATTGAATTGTCGTTTGGATTACCATGAGGCATTGATGGCCGAGACGATACGCTTTATGTACCCTTCAGATTATCTACACCGCATGGCAGCGGCACGAGCCTATATACCCGAGGCTTCTAGTTTCAGAGCGGGAGGACCTGACGATGAGGATGAGCAGCCTCATGATGCAGAGGATTGAGGAGAGACCTTGGTCTATAGTTGTTGTTCATTTTGAAATTTTATGTAATTATTGTATGTAATTAAGTCTTAAAACTATTGTGGCATGGTTGCCACCTGTGGATAATGCATATTTTGATGGTGATGGTTTCATAGTATTCAATTCGTATATGGAATTTTTTTTTTTCACATGAGTGGAAATTCGATTTTGGATTGTGTTATGATGATGGTCTCTTTTTGTTTATCGATGTGCTAAAGTTGCATGGTTAGGAAGCTACCAAGGTAAATTTTATGAATGTGTGATAGTTGTGCTATCTTTTAGCTAGTAGTTCTCATGCAGGATGTAGATATTGTCTCAAATTTGTGTGAGT
The DNA here is from genome assembly GCA_021018995.1 of Chloranthus sessilifolius. NCBI lineage: Eukaryota > Viridiplantae > Streptophyta > Magnoliopsida > Chloranthales > Chloranthaceae > Chloranthus > Chloranthus sessilifolius. The sequence continues at coordinate 19,072,081 of CM037586.1, forward strand.
TAGGTCCATTTTCGAGGATGAAAATTTCTAAGGAGGGGAGAATGTGACATCCCAAAAAATTTTGATTTCCGAACAAGTCGAGTTGGTGTGCATGTCTGATAGGTCACGCAGCTGACTGTATAAATTCTTAGAGTGAGTTAGAATAAGTCTCGAGTGAGAAAGAAAGAGTTTGTGATAATATAAGCCGTTAGAAGAAGTACCATACACCGACGTACGATGTACCGGTTTAACACCCAAACATGAGCTTTTAAGTATAAAAGCAAAAGGATATAAGAAATTAATTTTTTCCTTTGCTTTGTTTGTTTAAGAGTTTGTTGAGAAGAGAGAAAATCGAAGAGAGTTTAAACTTTCTCATCCCATCATATAACGTGTGAGCCCATCGTGTGATCGCACAATACGCGATAAGTAAGATGAAGAGTGGTATGTGTTGGAGTGGAGATTCGTCGTAAGACTGCGTTTGATTTAACGATTTTTGACTTTGAAACACTCTTTTGGGCAAGATCATGTGGATCGAGAAAACGACCTCAAAGGGTGAACATAATTATGTTTTTGAGTGATTCATAGTATCTGATAAAATCGATCGATTGAAATAAGTATCCGATCGATCAATTTTGGTAGGACAAAGATGTGAAGGTTTCTGGAGAAACCGATCGAAATGGAATTCGATTGATCAATTCTGAAGTCCGATCGACCAATTTGTGCACTGATCGATCGAATTGTAAAATTGTGAGCATGTTAGGAGTTCCTGGAGAAACCGACTGATCGAAATGGAATTCAATCGATCGATTTGGAAACCGATTGATTGATTTGGGAACCGATCGATTGGATTGTGACAACATAGGTATGTTTTTTTTCCGAAGTAACTGACCGATCGAAATGGATTTCGATCGGTCGATTTGGAAACCGATCAATCGATTTGGGAACTGATCGATCGGAATGTGATGGGAGAAATGTGTGGATTTTCTGGAGAAACCAACCAATCGAAATGGATTTCGATCGATCGATTTTGAAAATTGATCGATCGGTTTGGGAACCGACCGATTGATTTGGATAGATTCTAAGATTTCCCTGTTTTTAGTATGGGGATTTGGGGAGACTTTAGGACTTACCGTTTATTTATCACTTATGACTTATGGGATGCAATTTGGTGTGTTCTAGGTGTGAACATGAGTATGTTCTAAGAGGGCTAACTTGGAGAAAAGAAGTCTTCGTTTAGCTCCACTTTGAGGTAGGAAAAACTCTGTAACATGTGCATTTGATTACAACTAGCATGGATATTGTGATATGAAGAAAGTGTGTGTGATTCATAAATTTTTTCATCAATTAAGCATGAATTTCATATATGGTTTCAAACATGAAAATGTGTGTGTGTGTGCACTCTAAAAGATTTATATGTGTGTGTGGAATAAGATATATGTGTGTGTGAAATAAAAAAGATTCGCATATGCGTGTGTAAGCTTTGAGATTTAAACTCGAAATCTAGTTATAAATTATCATATTTTACGGTGATAAACTATAAGTTAGACTTCGCACTTTGATTTATGAATTCATGCGAACGAATCCCTTGTACTCCGGTACGACGGGATATTCGTTCTTTGTTTATCGATCTGCGATAAAAAAACTTCGTTCGACACAAGTCTCCCTCATTCGAAGGGACTTGGGTATTGTGAAAATGGTTCATTGAACGACGATGGTTGGAATTCCCATTAGTATATGTGTGGCTCTCAATGCTATATATGCTCAGAATTGTATTTAAGTGATTGATTTAAGTTTTATTTTATTCTGAAAATAAGTTTTGGAAATCATGTTAATGTGCTTTGAATTATGCATCTAATATCAATTTTGCTTCAATTCAATTGCCTTTAAACTATGAGTTTTTATCTGAAAAGCATGTTTCAAATTATGTCATGAGATATATGTGTGATGTGATAATATGCTTGCTATTGATATTTTCCCTATTGAACTTAGACTGTTAGCTCATCCATCGACTATACGTTTCAAGCACAGGTGTAGATGCGGGTACCGAGGACATTGATCCTGAGGACCCGGAGTGCATTCCGAAGGAGGTGATTGAGCCCCCTCCTGACGAGTTCTTCTAGTGGATTGGGCTGAGAAGGATATATTTTGTGATTCTTGTGTAAGGCTTAGTACGTCCAGCCATTTTGTTTTGTATATTTGATTTAGTACATATGTTTGGTATTATTTTGTGAACCATTGTTTAGGTGACGGTCGGCCGTCACCGGTGGTTTGGTTCGGTTATTTTGTTCATATGTTTTTGCATGGAATTAGAACCGTCTTTTGTCATGTCTTTGATTTAGTCCTATATTGAATTGGAGATTTAAATTCCTTATGATGACTCTATCTGATTAGTTAGATATATTTGCTTTGTTTCCGCTTTGTGTGTGGATATACCAAGTATTCAGTTCAGTTTGTTTGGGGATAGCCTTATTGGCGGTCCGATGGCGCGAGTTTCCGGGCTCGAAAATTCGGGCTACCACACTTTATGCTGATGAAAACAAAAATTAAAAGAGAAGTATGATTAGTGCTGCTCCCCTAGGCCAGTAACCCCGTGGACACAGTCCCAAGAATATATAAATTTGGCTATTGTCCTTACTCAACAGTCTACCAATATGATCGTAATTGAATAGAAAATAGTTCATAAAAGTCTGGTGATTGAACCGAGAATCCTTTGGGTATCCATTTTTTTTACCAACTTTTGACATTCTCAACCAAATCGACTCATAAATATAATCAAGTGGTTTTGGAAATTCAAGTTTTTTATGCTTAGAAAATAATCAGCAGAGTAAATATTAATCTAAATGGAATACAACAATGATAATGATGATGATAATGATTATAATTTATACATTTTATTTCCAATTTGAATAAAAAGTTGTTTAGTTCACTGACCAGATTCTCGCAAAAAAGTCATTTCTTTTGGTACTCACATGATTGGTAAAGAATCCTAGCTAGAAATCTAATCTATATCCATATTTTAATAAGAATTGCAATAAAATCACATACTAAAGCGAGTGTGAGATTCAAAGCAGTTGTCAGGTTGTGAATTGATTTAATATGCTATTGAGATTACAAATCATATACACTTAATTATAATTCGAAGGCACTGATATCTTGTCAACTTTCTGGGTAACTATTCAACCGAGAGTTCCAAATCAGTAAAGTCTTGAGATTAAAAATGACTTAATATAGCATAGCCTTAATTATAAAATCAAACACTGTTTGTTTCATGGGCCACCCAAACAGGCCAAAATTCCACCCCACGTCAGAAATGGAACCGTCCCACACATGAAGAGGGGTACAACTAAATCGCCTTTAGAAAATATAATTTTCCATGTAATATCTGACATCTTCACGTAATAAAACACTATTTATGAACATATGTGCTCATAGCATCTTTGTTCCAATTGTAAGTTTAAATTAAGATGGAATCAAACATTCAATAAATATAACTCCCCCATAAAAGACTGAAAAAACTATCTACAGTTCTTATTTAAAGCTATATATTTAAAATAAAGACTCACTAACCTCGGCAGCGCTGATTTTATCTGGTCGAGAAACATAATCTTCCAAGTCGACCTTATCACTTAAGTTCATCTTAGTCGTGCATACCTGTACCGAGACAAACAACATGCATTAAATAACATTTGATTTTGATGAATTCGTCAACATCTACCACAACCAACCAAGGACAAATTTTGTTTTAATCATTTCTTATTCTGATAAATATAGGACTCACTCATCATCATTTTGCTTCCATGGAATCTTGATAGTTAAGGGGGGTCTTGATGACTTGATGAGCTGTTAGGGTGTATATCAGTTATTTTTTGACTTTGTCATGGTATAAAAAATAAAATTTAACACTAGGGAACCAACTTATTGCAGCTTGCATTGGTTCATGATCGTAACTATGTTAACAGACTCAAATGCCTAGCGGGATATGACAAACATTAGTGACAAGCCCTTCTACTTGAATTGGAATATCCAAAAAGAAAAGGCTAACATTTAAAACAGATACAAGAACCACTAAAATTTAGTAAAATCCTAGTTTATATGAATGGCACTCCTACTGATCTTACAATGAGGAGATATTATTAGATCCAAGCCGATCCTACTGATCTTACAATGAGGAGAAAGTTATGTAATTTTTCACTCAAAGTTGCAATCATTCATAAATTTTAGATAAGTACCTCCAAGTCACCTGAAAAAAAAGTCTTTTCTGTCGTCTATCAGGCAAAGGGAAATTCTATTTTCCAGTCAATTTTGCCAGGACGAAGAAGTGCAGGGTCCAGAGTGTCCGCTCGATTAGTTGCCATTATAACCTTTACATTTACCGTCTAATCAAATCCATCCATCTACAAAAACATTTAGAGAACATATACATATTTAAGCATAAAAGAAGAATTGTAAATATGATCGGGAATCCTGTCCATGCCTATCTAACTATGATCAAGAATCATCAGTTGTAATGCCCATGGAATTATATCACACAGATATATCTGCTTTATACTGTCTGGATCTCTTAGTACTAAAAAAACAACATACCAAAAAAAAAGCTATGATTCTTACTTAGAAATCAGGCCTGATTTATAATGCATGACATACGTCTCAATATACCATAAGAACAATGTGCTCCACTAGCATGCCTGATTGTAGAAATTTTTGTTGCCTTTCTTGCAAACTTCAGCTGAAAAAAGAAACAAAAATATTCCTCCAATTTCAGCACCTTTCTGATTGACAACACAAAGCATATAAAGACAACAAAGCCCCTTACCTGAAATTCCTGCAGTGCAGTAAGCCAATGCAAAGATCATGCCTCCAAAACTTGCATCCCTAGGAACACTTCTAGATTTGCACCCAAAACCTATGAAATGGAAAATAGATAGAATTACCTTTGACTCAATACAAGAAAAATCAATATTGGATCAGGGAATAAAGCCATGCATGCCATGAACTTATATTTTGATTATTGTACACATGTAAAAGCATAAAATAACAATTTGATCCTAACAAAAATTTATTCAAGTACAGATGATGGAAAAATATAATAAATAACTAAAATTGCCTGACCTATAGCTAGAAAAGATGTAGTGGGAATATTGAAAAAACTAAAATATGTCTATATTACAAATGCGAATTAATCATGAAAACAATATAATATAGAGGATGACTGCGACTATGCTGTTACGAGACTGTGACTAAAAGTTGAATATTTCACTCTCACGAGGAAACTCCACACTTTAGATCTTTAATAAAAAATAATAAGTGACTTTCTAAGACGAATTCCAAGAAACAATAAACTGTACTCTTATGGAAAGAATTACAGAGAAAAAGTTGGAAAGCAAGTAGCTTAGACCAGCATAGCATTGAGAATTTTATGTTATTTTTTATATGTAAGCTGGGCTAGAAGTGCGACCATGGGGTTGCAATAGTGTCAACCTTCCATTGTACTACAAGCCCTAATTGACCTAGTCTCATGATTTCTAAAAAAAATAGGTGAATTTCTAGCTTGTAAATATTGTGAAAAAGGAAAATTTATATTATCCTCTCCCCCCCCTTTCCTTTAGTGTTCTCAGACTGCAGGTATACTCAGAAATTTTTTCCACTAATTCCGTTACCAGTTGTGAAGCCACTGTATTCTAGCTAAAAATATCGGGCTCGTGGGTGTTTATAGTTCATTGTAGCAAGTCTTACTGCAGCTCAAAATGGCCTCCACAGAGAAGGATCTGGAGGCAAAATCCGATGGGAGAAGCAGTTTCAGAAAAAAGGATGTACAGTATATTAAGTATCAGAAGTGTCAGAACAGTAATTGATACACTGCTCAGCAATATTTTTCTCAACAACCAAAATAGGACAGAACAGGGAATTAGATCAATCAACTTTCCTATTTGATCGATTGGATTCACATCTGATCGATCAACTCATCATTTGATCGATTGGATGCCTTACTCCTATTCCAACAGAATAGAGGAAATATGATCGATCAATTCCCTATTTGATCGATCGGATTCACAAGTTGATCGATCAATTCTCATTTTTGATGGATCAAACTCAAAATTTCATAAGTACAGAATAGTGGAAATTCGATCGATCAATCTCCTTATTTGATTGATCGAACCCTCAATTTGATCGATCAATCCTCATGTTTGATTGATCGGATATTCCAATTCAAAATTTTAGAAAAATAGGCCTCCTATTCTGTAGGTGATTTATAAAATTCGATCGATCAAATTCCCAATTTAATCGATCAATCTCACAGTTCAATCGATCAATTCTCAATTGATTGATCAGTTCACATTTGATCGATCATTTCATAGTCTGATCGATCAGTTCTAAATTTGATCGATCAATTCACTAATTTGATCGATCAATCTTATCTGGCATTAACTTCCAAAGATAGCTCTCCTGTTCTATAGGGAACTATACAATTCGATCGATCAAATGCCAAATTTGATCGATTGGATTATAATTTGATCGATCAGAAATGATAATAACTGTCATTAATGAGGTTCGTTGATTTTTAACCTAATTCTTCCCCAAAACTTATTGATTCCCCACGAATCATTTACGCATACATAAATGCATATTTATGACATGTAAATCTCCTACAAATGCATAATAACTCACCTCCTTCAGCTTCGTATTCTTGGTTCACGACATTTGCGATCAGACGCGGGTTTCAGATCCGAATCGGAGAGTTTGCCGCTTGTGCTCTCCGAAGCACTAGAGGTACGACTCCACGCTAATACACTGATGTGTTTTGCTCTGTCAAATGTATTCAACGTCCACACATTGATTCCTTCACGCTTTAACTTAGAGGATCCGAAACCTAGGGTTTCTCTCACACTTGGTTTCACAACAGAAGACTTCAGAACCAACTCTTTTAGCCACAGATCGACAGGGGGTAAGGAGGAGTAGAGAGAATGAATTCCAACTCTCTTCCTTCTCTTATAAGCTAACTCTTGGAAATATCCAGGATATTTCTACATTTCTAATCCTTTGCTTCGGTGTTGAGTGCATACACTACACTCACGTATATAACATCCTACAAAGGCTCTAATCGCATCTCAAACATGTGTCATAAGTGACATTTCACTTCGCATGCTTACGAATTAAAAAACCTTATACTAATATTCTTATTATTAAATTTTAAATTTGCCTTGATTTCCATGCCAAGCATGTATACCAAAGCAGTCAGAAAGTCTCAAAATTTTAGGGTCATTACATTCTCCTCCCCTTAGGAATTTTGATCCTTGAAAATGTCAGAGAGACTCTGATAGGTCTACGGTATTCCCTAGTCCTAACATTCAAAACGAAGCAGAATAAACAGTCCTAACTATAAGAGTGGGTTATAGTGCAATAGTCTTCGTGAAGCACGCGTATAAAGGGCCGAGATTCGTAGTAACCTGGATATACTGCGTGTGACATCTGAGAATGTCACAGAGGATTATATCCGTACGTGGATGCATCCGTCCCAAGTGTCACGTGCTCGGAAGAACACTCCACAGTGACTCAAACAACCACACATAATATCTAACCAGTTAAATCAGAGGTATCAGACAGAGCAGAGTACAAAGCAGATGTGAAGCATACAGGGCAGAGTACACAGGATGCAAAACAGAGATCGCAAATAGCATGCAAAATAGTCAAAACAAAAATCATGCAGCAGTAATCGTGCATCCAAAGCAGAGGTTTAATATAGAAATCAGAGTGATATATACATATATAATTATAAGAACAACGTAAAAGGTATAGTGGTCACCTGCTAGTGGAGCGGATGAGGAACCTGGCTCCGTAGGTATGTCCGGTTAGTTGGGTCTGGATGGCTCGACACTGTAATCACGAGGATCCATTGTATGCAGGCAGGCATGACCGATCATGGGTGTAGAAGTGGTCGCATAAGCGTGCCGCATCAGTAGAGTGAGCATCCCCTCATGAAAGTCTAATCGTCGGTGCACCTGATGATGGAACTCCTACATCTCGTCGAGTCTCTCATGCACCCGCTTATTGTTTTTGTTAATCACGATGAGTACACTTTCGAGTGAAGTGGTGGAGGACTCAAAATGGCGCGAGGTACTAGCACGGGTAGGTCGACGCGGAGGAATGGGGGCCGATCGAGCAGGTATCGTAGGCTAAGGTGGAATATCAGGCTATGCCTCTCCCTCATCTGGAGCTCTCTCAGCAGCCTCGGCTCCGACCTCAACTGTTGGAACCTCCTCCTCCTCGGGTGATTTCTTCACCAAAAGGTTGTAGCTTTTGGTCCAGTCCTTTAGTTGAAAAACCTTAATGTTGTTGTTTTGTCGTGGTTCCTCCGGTGCCATACTATATGCTTCCCGTACGACATTGTATTACTCGACCATCCGTGTAATTAGTCGGGCATATGGCATCTCTTTCTTTGACTTGGCCTTCTTCTCGGACATCCGATCCTCGGCATCAAGCATGCCATCGATGACGATGTTGGCAACGAAAAACCAACGGTTCTCGAAGGCCGAAAAGAGGAATTATTGTACTATACCCATACGCTCAGATTTGTGTAAGAACGGGTAGATGGTACACTTGATGTAGGTATCAAGCATCCATAAATTATCGAGAAGTTGGGCCCGTTTGATCGATTGGTCCGATCCTTGAAGCCTGTGCATCATCATTGCGATGATGTCCTCAAAGGGCACATCCTTCACATAGGGTGCCACTAAACCACACGTCTCCACATACCCAGATGGGCATTGCAAGGCGGCAGAGACATGGAATTGGTTAAACTTATATTCCAACCCATCGATTTTCGTAATCATCAAATGACGGTTACCGCCCCGTCGAAAGTGTTGGTAAAATAATCTCACTATGCGTGGGCAATAGTGATCGTGAAAAGGCTCGTGTAAGGGTTTGAGCCCTAAGTTGGTTATGTACTTGATTGCCCATGCCATTTTGGGTTGATCTTCAAAGAGAGTCGAGGTGAACTCATACTCGGGCAAAAAGATTTTAGCATTCCACCACTCTTTTGGTATTTGACGCTCGATGAGTGGTGGTTGAATGGGTGGCACAGGTGGTACGAGTGGTGCCACGGGTGGTACAATAGGTTGTACGACCGGTTCAACTTGGGGCACGGGCACAAGAGCCCGCGAGGTGGGAACCTTACGCGAAGTGTTCTTCGTTCGTGGTCCCATGGTTTAAAAATACCCAAAATACTTAAAAACCCCAAAGAACTTAGAGATTTAGGGTTTTACCATCTTAGGAGTTAAATTCACGATCCAAGGAAGTCGAAATGAGGAGAGTTGGTAGCTAGAAGTAGCCAGAAATGACCGTCGAACGCAAAGATTGAAAGGAGCCTTCGCACGATGAGGTCCCTTTGATCGTTAAAATGGGTATTTTAAAACCCATCATCACTTAAATCAATAGGTTTGATCGATCAATGCTTAAATTGATCAATTGAATTTGAAATTTCAAAAGCCCTAACCCAATAGGTTTGATCGATCAATCCATAAATTGATTGATCGGATTCCTAAATTGATCGATCAATTCGTCAGGTTGATTGATCGGATAAGTATAAAATAAAGCAAAGCCAAAATTCACTTGATCGATTAACTTTTCCTATTTTGATCGATCGGATTAACATTTGATCGATCAAATACTCAATTTGATTGATTGAATAGGTCTTAAACGAAATAAAAGATTGATCGATCAACTAGTCAGGTTGATTGATCAGATTCGGGTTTGATCGATCAAATCATCACTTTGATTGATCGAATTTGACAGCAAGGCTGTCTTCCAAGATTACAGGTGTAATTGACCTGTGAGCATCGTCATAGTCCAACGGTTATACCACAATGTCTTACTAGTATGTTAAGAAATGTACACTGATCTTAGATATGTTTAATTAGTTTAACAAGGACACAGTATAATCAAGAATTAAATTGAATATAAAAAATTACCTCGCATATCAGTTAAACAGATGTGGGTAATGCTCACGAATTTCAGCTTTGCGCTCTCAGGTAGCCTCTACAGAAGAATGATTCCGCCACTTTACTAGCACAAGTGGGATCATCTTAGTCCTTAACACTTGCTCCTTACGGTCTAGAATCTACATAGGTTCCTCTACCAGGGTCAAATCCTCTTGAAGCTCAATCGATTGAAAATCCAGAACGTGTGTTGAGTCTTTCACATATCACTTCAACATGGAGACATGGAATATGTTATACATGCTTTCCAGTTGTGGTGGCAACGCAATCCTAAACACGACTTCTCCAACCTGACCTAGCACTTTAAAAGGTCCAATGTAATGTGGACTTAACTTTTCACATTTCCCAAAATGCATCAAGCCCTTGGTTGGCGAGATCTTGACAAAAACCTTATCTCCTACCTGAAAATAGGTGTTAATTCCATACCAATGAACTGAGAACAAGATTTATTGTATTTAACGCAATCAAGCTCATATGATACTCGACCTGCGTCCTATGAAGATCGACATAACTCTTTTGGCAACTTTGAGCAATTCTTAATCTTTCACAGATCAACTGAACCATCTCAGTTGTACTGTCCATAATATCAGGTCCCAAAATAAGTTTCTCACCGACTTCCTCTTAAATCAACAGAGATCTGCATCGTCGTCCGTATATAGCTTCGTAGGGAGCCATGCCGATACTAGACTGATAGCTATTATTGTACACAAACTCAATTAGAGGTAAATATTGATCCCATGACCCGTGAAAGTCTAACATGCACGCACACAACATCTCCTCTATGATCTGGTTCATTCTTTCAGTCTGCCCATTTGTCTGAGGATGGAACACCGAGCTAAAATCAAGTCTAGACCCCATGTCTTCTTGAAATCTCTGCCAGAACTGTGGTGTATACAATGGATCGCGATCACATATAATACTAACCGGTATACCATAAAGTCTAACTATCTCTTTAAGATACAGCTCTGCTAGCTTGCTGGCGGTGTACATAGTACGGTACGGCAGAAAGTGTACAGACTTGGTCAGTCTATCCATAATGACCCAGATGGCATTGTGTTTCCTCAACGTCTTCGACGACCCCAATATAAAATCTATAGAAATGGCTTCCTATTTTCACTCAGGTATTGGCAAAGGTTGTAACAATCTCGCTGGATTTTGATGATTGACCTTTACTTGCTAGCAGACTAAGCATCTGGACACGTATTCTTCTACGTCTTTCTTCAAGCCTCTCCACCATAATCTTTTCTTCAATTCTTGATATATCTTGGTACTCTCAGGATGTATAGCGTACATGTATTTATAAGCGTCCTCTAAAATAGTGTCTCAGAGTTCAACATTGGTAGGTATGCACATCCTATCACGAAATAATAAAATACCATCCTCCCTAATGGAGAAATCTACTCTGGTCCCGCTGATCACACCCTGTCTAATGGTCATAAGCTCATCATCGACCATTTGAAGTTTACGAATATTTTCAAATAATGTTGGCTTGATAACAAGGGTGGCCATCACAGCGTCTGAACCTTTCGCATCAATCCTCGTATCACACAAGGCCATGTCCTCAAGTAAGCACCACCGATGCACTCTTATAATGAGATGTGCTAACTAAACTGAAGATTTTTTACTCAAAGCATCCGCTACTACGTTGGCCTTCCCAGGATGATACTGGATGAAACAATCATAATCTTTCAAGAACTCCATCCATCTTCGTTGCCGCATGTTCAGGTCCTTCTGGGTGAATAGATACTTAAGGCTCTTTTGGTCAGTGAAGATATTGAATGTCTCACCATACAAATAGTGCCTCCAAATCTTCAAAGTAAAAATTACCGTTGCTAACTCCAAATCATGTGTGGGATAGATCTTCTCGTGGTCCTTGAGTTGTCAAGAGCCATAAGCGATAACCTTCTTGTGTTGATTGAGAACACAACTCAGTCCACTGTAAGACGCATCACTATAAATAGCAAAACCTCCTCCACTAGAAGGTATAGCTAGCACTGGTATTGTAGTCAAACAAGTCTTGAGTTCTTGAAAACTCTTCTCACACTGCTCCATCTAATCAAACTTAACATTCTTCTTTATAAGCTGAGTAAGCGGACCTGAGAATTTAGAGAACCCTTCCACAAACCGTCCATAGCATCCCGCCAAGCCTAGAAAACTATGAACTTCTGTCACTATCTTCGGCTGCTCCCAATTCACTACAGATTCGATCTTTGCAGGATCAACTGTTATACCCTCCTCAGAAACAACATGGCCTAAGAAAGTGACCTGATCAAGCCAAAACTAGCACTTGCTAAGCTTGGCGTATAATTGGTTGTCCCTGAGTGTTTGCAGAGTAACTCGCAAATGCTGAACATGTTCCTTGTCTCGGAATAAATGAGGATATCATCAATTAAAACTATCACTAATTTATCGAGGTGTGGCTTGAATACCCGGTTCATCAAGTTCATGAACGATGCCGGTGTGTTTGTTAGCCCAAACGGCATAACCAGGAACTCGTAATGACCATACCTCATGCGGAATGCGGTCTTGGAAATGTAGTCCACCGTAATCTTAAGTTGGTGGTATCCCGACCTTAGATTAATCTTTGAAAAGAATCTTGCACCTTGCAATTGATCAAAGAGGTCGTCAATCCGCGAAAGTGGGTAACGATTTTTAATCGTCATCTTGTTCAATTGACGGTAATTGATGCATAGCCGCATCAAACCATCCTTCTTTTTCATAAATAATACCGGTGCTCTCTAAGGAGACACACTCAGTCGAATGAAACCTTTGTCCAACAGTTCTTGAAGCTGCTCTTTCAGTTCTTTTAACTTAGCAGATACCATTCTGTATGAAGCCTTCAACAACAGTTCAGTACCCAGTGCTAAATCAATTGCGAACTCGATCTCTCGATCAGGTGGTAATCTGGGTAATTCCTCAAGAAAGACATCTAAGTATTCACATGCAACAGTGATAAGCGCGATGCCCCTTTTCTTCTCCTGGAGATCTTGCAAGTAAGCAAGATATCCACAGAATCCATTCTTCATCATACGCTCCGCTCGGATAGCTGAAATGAACGGTGCGACCTTGGACTTAATTCCACAAAAGTGAAAGGATTTTCTCTTTGGAGGTCGGAAGGTCACAATCTTTCGAAGACAATCCACACTCGCATGATATGCTGACAGCCAATCCATCCCAAGGATCATGTCAAACCCTTCCATATCCAAAGTAATCATATCGATCATCTTCTCGTGATCCTCAATCATCACTATAACTAACTGGCATACCGTATCTGTGTTGACAAAGTTTCCCGTAGGTACAGATACAGCCATAATAAAATCAAGGGTCTTGGGGACGATGCCTAACTTCTCAAAGAACGACAGAGTGATAAACAAATGACTAGACACGAGGTCTATCAATACACGGGCTTCTGCTTGACTCTTGTCGCCTCTACAACTCATGACAAGGGTACCATTTTATTTGTATATTAAACATACAAGTTAAGGGTACAGAATTCACTAATATTCCTATGCATAAACTTATCGAAGCATACTATATTACTTGAATATCAAGGAATTAAATTAACTCTCAAAGCATAAAGATGCCTTGGATGACATCATTTGATGTCAGAGCATCCTCTGCAGTATCGGCTTATGCTCGACCTTGAACAACAGGTCGAGAAGATCTTCGAGTAGATATCGAGCCAGCCTGCTGCTTGCTTTCCTTGCTCTCCTCAGGGCAATTCCTAACCGTGTGGCCCATCTTGCCACACCTGAAGCAAGCTCCTGTATCTCTCCTGCAGTCCTCCGTCTTGTGTGGTTTCCCACACTTGTCACATGATGGAGCCAGAGTAAAAGAAGAGACCCGTGAAAATCCCTGTGCGATAGAAGCTCTACTAACAGAAGAATCAGACGATCTGAATGGTCTGGATGATACAGGTATCGCCGACCTCTGATAAGAACTCGACCCTGAAGATATTACTGGCCTAGAATGAGTAGGGTATCTAGGAGGTCTGGAGAACCTAGCCCTCTTATTCTGTTCAAGGTCATGACATTGTCCCTGAAATAACCTCTCTTTGTTTTGCCTATCCCTCCAAGCAAACTGCTTCTAGTTCTCCTCTTCAGAAATGAGAGCCTTAGACATATCTGCTGCATGTCTCTAGTTCCCATATGGCCACTTCTTTCTGTAGGTTTCACCTTAAGCCAAGCTAAAACTTCCAAGCTCGCATCGACTCGGTGGCTATGTGCTATAGAGCAAACCTTGATAATCTATCAAACTCTGCACTATACTCGCACACAGTCATAGCACCTTGTTCCAACTTGATAAACTTCACTTCCCATTGATGCCACACAATCTTTGGGAAGTACTTGTCATTGAAAGTTTCAACGAACTCAGCCCACGTCCAAGGGATATTGGGAAGTTCTTGCACTCGGTGTCTTAATACTGATTTCCACCAAGGCCTCACTTCTCCATCAAGTTTGAAGGTTGCCCAATGCACCGTCTCTACATCAGTGCATTAAAGCACTCCAAAAACCTTCTCTATCTCCTTTATCCATTTCTTAGCTTCAATAGGATCTATCTGACCTGAGAAATTAGGTCTCATTCTCCCAAACTTAGCAAAGCCGCTGGGTTGATGAGGTGGTCTAGCTGCTTGTTGATTCATCGCAGCCGTCTGTTGAGCCACATTGGTAGCCAAAGCTTCCAACACCTGCTCCGTTCTACTATGACCACCTCCTCTTCCCCCTCTTGGTCCTACCAGAACAACATTCTCACCCGATAGGAACTCTAATCCCTGAGATGTACCAGTAACCTTAGGGATCTCTCGCATTGGAACCATTCTCGGTCCCTCTCTTCCTCTATCACGTCCGCCTCTGAACTGTGGGCCCATAATACTGGTCTGTCATTGTGAAAATAACAATATTTGATCAATATAGAGATTGTAAAAACAATCAAACCTAAACTCATGTTGAACCTAATGCCTAGGATCTGATACCAACTGTGATAACCCGAATCTCCGTACTCAGAAACCCGTGCCACCAAGGTCATAACTCTGGATGATCCCCAGAACAAACTAAAGAGTGCCTGCTCGTCTAGCGGAAGTAAGAGCAGACACTATCGAAAGTGGCAGATCGAGTCATCATATAAGGCTCTAAAATAAAAGAAAGAGAAATAAAATAATATATAAATATAAATCAAAAGAATATACATCCTCAAACAGGAACCAAGAAGAACCACTGGTGATGGACATCCATCACCCAAAATAATGGTTCCCAATAGTGGTTCCTATAGAATGTATAATGCTATAAATAAACATCTACAGTAAATAAATACAGAATAGTGGCCACTAGGCACATAGATAATCTAAAAATACAAGTACAGAACCCAAAACACAGAACTAATACCTTAGCTATTAATAGAACTCGTCAGCAGGGGTATCAGTGTCCTCCTCCTCGGCTTTAGCCTCTGCCTCGGGCTGGTAATTAGGATCACTCTCAGTGCCGGGAGCTCTAGCCTCAGAACTTATTATATAGAAATAGGGTGAGCTAATCATCTAAGCTTAATAGAAGAAACTCAAGTAAATTGCATTCAAAATGTAAAACATGTTTTGTAGAACATAACTCAGAATAGATGACTAAATCAGAGGGTGCAGAAGGAACAAAATAGATACAGACAGATGATCAGATATCAGATACAGAATTATCAGAAACAGACTATATTCTGAGAGTTTTCAGATGTATGCATATAGTATTTAGTGACTTAAATTTTATACTTAAATAAATCCTGTGAATATAGCATGTGGTAGCCAGATGTGTCCCGATGGATAACCCCGACCATCGTCGTTCAATGAATAATCTCAGATATTTGCATCAAGCCTCTTCAAAAGAGAGCAATGTGCCAGGGGGTTTACAAATCAGATACACGAATATTCTGCGGTGCTGGTCATGGATATCCTGCCACGTTAGGGGGATTCGTCACATGAACTTTAAATCAGAGCATATATAAGGAATCAGAGCAGAGCAGATATACAGAAATCAGAGATAACAGAACTTTATCATATGTATGAAATGCTTTTGCAACAACAAAAGTTTGATACAGATACTCGGAAACCATGCAGTCAAATTTGATGCAAGTTTGGTTGAATTTCCTCTATCTCAGATCAGGTCTTTCTAAGTAAATCCAAAGCTTTTAAGGTGTCTTGATTTTAACCTAGACCATACGTACAATGTATTAAGTGTCAGAATAATAATTGGTACATTGTGCAACTGTTTTTCCCAAAAACCAAAATAGGACAGAACAGGGAATTCGATCGATCAACTTCCCTATTTGATCGATTAGATGCCTTACTTTTATTCCAACAGAATAGAGGAAATCTGATCGATCAATTCCCTATTTGATCGATTGAATTCACAAGTTGATCGATCAATTCTCATATTTGATCGATCAAACTCAAAATTTCATAAGTACAGAACAAAGGAAATTCGATCGATTAATCTCCTTATTTGTGTAACAGCCCGGATTTCCGTTTCCAGAAACCCGTGCCGTTAGGATCATACTCTGGATGATCCCGGATCGATCACACGTGTCCGCGCATATAGCGGAAGCTAGGTGGACACATCCGAGCAGCGGTAGTCTGAGTCAAACAATTTCTACACTAAATACACGTCAACAATATTTAAATGTAAAGAAAAACATACACATTCCCAAAAAGGAACCAGGAAGAACCATCGGTGATGGACGTACATCACCCAAACAATGGTTCCCGATAGTGGTTCCGAAATGGAATGTGGACTAACATAAAATAAATAAATGTAGAACTACATATGTTTATACAAAGGTGGCCACCAGGCACACAGTAATCCAAAAGATCAAAAGTACAAAATGTCGGGCATCAATACCCAGGCTACGGATAAAACTCGTCCGCTGGACGTCCGTCTCCTCGTCCGCCTCGCCTCGGATCCGGTGATAATCCGGTCACTCTGGTGCGCTGCAGCCTCGTAACCTAAAAGATTTGAGCGGTGGTGAGCTACATCATAGCTCAATAGAAGAAAACCATCTAAATGAATTGAATATGCGATCATGCTATCTCATATCGAAAACAAATCCAGATCATGTACTCAAAGCAAATCCGCTTAAAAGTCGGAAACCTTATGCAAGATGTCGATGTTATGCAGATATATTATCAGAATACTTAAAGTGTGTCTATTTAACTTAAGAAACTCCCGTGACTGTATAGCACGGAGTAAACAGGAATGACCGATAGGAAACCCCAACCAAATCGTCGTTCACATGAACAAATTTGAAAGTGCAACAATGCCTCATCTATGGAGCTATTGTGCCGAGGATTTGAAAGCAAATGCACAAGTGTGCTCGGACTCGGATATACACCGCCGGTGGGGATCATCTGGATTAAATCATCAAATCACATACTTATATACCTCACGATCGATAGCAGGTGAATTCGAAAAAATGATTTTTCGGATATACGATCGGAAATGTAAATCAAAACGACAAGGATCGTTATGCATACATGCTTGGTAAAATGTAAATCGTGGCATGAACATGAAATGAACATAAAATCATACTCAAAAGCAAGTTGGTTTTCCTACCTCAGAACAGTTTATCTTCTAAGCAAATCCAAAGCTTTTTCGACGTGTCAGGGTTTATCCTATACCATATGCACAGTACATTAAGTGTTAGGAACGTCAGAGAACTACCCGGCACAATATCCGGGGTGTCTACTTCATGAAGTCAAGACAGGCAAAAACAGGGGTGAGTGATCGATCACCACCCACTGTAGATCGATCACCACCTTGGTGATCGATCACCAACCTGCTTATCTCTCTCTCAACACAGTCAAGGTTGATCGATCACCACCTTGGTCATCGGTCACCAACCTCCTCAGATCGATCACCACCTTGGTGATCGATCACCAATGCTATTTCAAAACTTCCTCTGTCCACACCACTCCCTTATACAGATTGATCGATCACCACCTTGGTGATCGATCACCAACCCTCCTGTAGATCGACCACCACCTTGGTGATCGATCACCAACTGCCTTGTAGATCGATCACCACCTTGGTGATCGATCACCCACTCGGGCAAGAACTTCCCAGCTTCTGGGGTCTCTGTTTCCCATGAGGCTTATACAGATTGATCGATCACTTGGTGATCGATCTCCTCTGATCGATCACCACCCTTTGGTGATCGATCACCAATGATGAAAAAGTCACATTAATGGAGTTCACCTCCCATCCATTTTTGATCTCCTCCACTAATCGTTGTTCAATCCCCATTAATACCACATAAATACCCACTTTAAGCTATTCATTTAACCCTATGAAACACACACAACTCATCTTGTTCGTGGGTTTCTTGGGGTTCCAGTAATGACCCGAAAAGAGGGTTTCAAACCTAGATCTGAGCTCTTCCTCGATCCGGATCCGCGAGAAGCTCTTCACCGTTCGACGGATCAAGGCCTCACACACCAATCTCAAACCCTGTGTAACTCAATCACCTTGGTCTAGCTACTCTAGCTTAGAAATCCCTCATCTTCTCTCTTGCTAACCCCTTTTCTTCTCTCTCAAAGGATCTCTTTCACACCTTCTTAGCACAAATCTCCAACCTATGGAGCAATTAGGGCAAGGGGATGAAGGAGAAGAAAAGTGGAAGTCTCTCTTCTCTTGTCTTCCTTCCTTCCTCTATAAGCTACCTCCTCAAAACAGAATTCCTGTTTTGCCCTTGGTGCCTGTTCCGGTGTGAAGCATGAACACAGTTGCTTCTGCGCAACGTGTTCCACCTACCCTCTACACATCTAGGATCTAGATGAAATTTCACACGTGATCTCATCTCACCACAGTGCCACATTATTTAAACTAATATAACCCTAAAGTTTTTGAATCAACCTTGGTTTCCGTGCCGGGCACGCGAATCAAAGCAGTCAGGCTCGTGTTCTAATTTTCGGGGTCGTTACAATTTGATAGATCAAACCCTCAATATGATCAATCAATCCTCATGTTTGATCGATCGGATATTCCAATTCAAAATTTTAGAAAAACAGGCCTCCTATTCTATAGGTGTTTTATAAAATTTGATCGATCAAATCCCCAATTTGATCGATCAATCTTATCGGGCATTAACTTCCAAAGATAACTCTCCTGTTCTGTAGGGAACTATACAATTCGATCGATCAAATCCCAAATTTGATCGATCAAATATCCAATTTGATCCATCGAAAATGACAGTAACTGTCATTAATGAGGTTCATTGATTTTTAACATAATTCCTCCCCAAAACTTATTGATTCTCGACGAATCATTCATGCATACATAAATGCATATTTATGACATGTAAATCTCCTACAAATGCATAATAACTCACCTCCTTTAGCTTCGTATTCTTAGTTCACGACATTTGCAATCCGACGTGGGTTTCAGATCCGAATCGAAGAGTTTGCCGCTTGTGCTCTCCGAAGCACCAGAGGTACGACCTCACGCTAACACACTGATGTGTTTTGCTCTCTCAAATTTATTCAACGCCCACATGTTGATTCCTTCATGCTTTAACTCAAAGGATCTGAAACCTAAGGTTTCTCTCACACTTGGTTTCACAACAGAAGACTTCAGAACTAACTCTTTTAGCCACAGAACGATAGGGGGCAAGGAGGAGTAGAGAGAATGTATTCCAACTCTCTTCCTTCTCTTATAAGCTAACTCTTGGAAATATCTAGGATACTTCTCCATTTCTAATCCTTCGCTCCGGTGTTGAGCGCATACACTACACTCACGTATATAACATCCTACAAAGGCTCTGATCGCATCTCAGACATGTGTCGTAAGTGACATCTCACTTCACACGCTTACGGATTAAAAAATATTATACTAATATTCTTATTATTAAATTTTAAATTTGCCTCGATTTCCATGCCAAGCACGTATACCAAAGCAGTCAGAAAGCCTCAAAATTTTAGGATTGTTACAAAACTAGAAGGAAGGAGGTAAGTAAAGAAGGAACTCTAACCTTTCTTCCTCCTCTTATAATCTAAAACTTGGAAATATCCTTGATATTTCTATTTTCAAAAGTTTGGTTCTGGTGTTGAGCATACACACCGCACTTAGCTGTGCAACATTCTACAGAAGGTCTAATCAAGCTTCAGATTGGCGTCATGTGTGACACATGACTTCACACGCATACAGATTACACTTATTGATATTATTATTATTAAAAAAATAAGTTTGTCTCGATTTCCATGTCAGTCACGCATATAAAGGCAGTCACGTTCGGGTTCAAATATTCAGAATGTGACATTCTCCCCTCCTTAGGAATTTTCGTCCTCGAAAATCCAACAAGGAGTGAGATCCTCTATTTATAGAGAACCCAATCCTTTAATTGAATTAAAGGGGATTCATAGGTGTACTTAAAATGCAACGAGCATGCAATGAATTTCATGCTCAGAAACAAGATCCAAGCATCAAGCAACGCGGCAAACATATTATGTTAAATTTCAGAGTATGCTAACATGGAATGAACAGATGAATAAAGAAGCGAAACATGCTGTTATAAATAAGGAAACCGTTCAGAACATGCAGTGGAACAGATAGAAATTAGGACAAATAACCATATGTATCCAAAGGTATGCAAACATAATGCTAAGTACTGACCTGCCGGTGGAGCAGAAGGTCTAGCCTCCTTAGGTGCAGGTATATTGGGCTTGGGTGCCGGAGTGCAATAGTCTTGAGGATCTGTGACGTGCAGGCAAGCATGTGATATCATGGGGGTAGCTATGGTCAGATATGCCTGCTGCATCAACTAAAGGAGCATACCCTCGTGAAATTCTAACTGTCAATGCACCTGGCGGTTGTGCTTCTCCATCCCATCCAAACGCTCATGTATCCAACAATTTCCTTCAATGATTAAGGCTAGCACGTCGTCGATAGGAGCGGTAGAGGTCGCGTGATGTCGAGATGTACTAGCAGATGTAAGTCACGGAGGTGGGACTAGATCAGGTTGAGCAGGCGTGTCACCCTGAGGTTGAAGGTCGGGAGGTGATTCTCCCAGATCTGGAGTTGGCCCTGCAGGCTTGCCCCCAACTTCGTCTCTTACAACATCCCCCTCCTTAGGCAGCTTCTTCACGAGCTGGTTATGACTCTTCGTCCAGTCCTTAGTCTTAAAAACCTTGACACAATCAGTGAATTTAGGTTCTCCCGGTTCCATGCTATACTCAGCACGTACAGCTTTGTATTACTTGACCATATGCGTAATCAATCGAGCATACGACATCTCTTTCTTCGGAACTAACTTGCGCTCAGATATATCGTCCTTGGCATTTATGAAACCATCAATCACCAAGTCGGTGAACAAAAGCCAATGTTCCTCAAAAGCTAAGAATAAGGCCTACTATACAATCCCAAGGCACTAGAACTAGTGCACAAAAGGGTATAAAATTTTCAGGATGAATGTATCGAGCATCCATAAATTGTCAGGGAGTTGAGCTCGGGTAATAGATAGGCCTGATCCATGTTGGCCATGCGTCATCTTAGTAAAGACATCGTGAAATGGCACATCCTTGATGTACGGTGCCAACAAGCCACAAGTTTCGACATAGGCCCAGGGGCATTGTATTGTCGCGGCTATATGGAATTGGTTAAACTTATACACGAGATCGTCAATTGTAGTAATCAATTGATGATGGTCATCCCCTCGCTTAAGGTGTTGATAGAATAGTCAAACTATTTGAGGGCAATAGTAAGGGTGTAAGGGCTTGAAAATAGCTTGCAACCCTAGTTTGTTAATGTAATCAACAACCCACTTCGTTTCAGGTCGTTCCTCAAAAAGTTCAGGGTCAAAAGACCATTCGGGCATGATGGTCTTCGAAGCCCACCACTCATGTGGAAGTTCTCGAGTAATTTATGGCGACTGTGGTGGATGTACTGGTGGCACGAGTGGTTTGGGTGGTGCCACAGGTGGTACAATGGTTAGTACGACTAGTTCTACGGGTGGCACAAAGGCTCGAACTCGCGAAGTAGGGATTTTGCACGATGCATTCTTGGTTCGCGGACCAATGGTATCAAAACTCAAGATAATCCCCAAAAACTGAAAAAAAAATGGAAAAAAATTTAGGTTTTACTTTCAAGGAAGATGAAAACCCAATCCTAGATACGAAATGCGAGGCTCGGGTAGCGCAAAGTAGCCGCTAATGGACTTCGAACACGCGGAGAAGAAAGGAAGCTCGAATGCTGGCATTTTCGAATTGTGCGAATAGGGAATAAAACCCCCGTCGCTGACTTAAATCGATATTTTCGATCGATCGAATTCACAATTTGATCGTTCGAATTGCTCAGATAAGACCTAGCCCGATAATTTTGATCGATCGGTTTCATATCCGAACCGTTCGATTTATAAAATCGATCGCTCAAATTTAACTTTGAACCGTTCAAGTTCCATTACAACTATGGTTCGAATTCTAAATTCGAATTGTTCGAACTATGATTCAATCATTCGAACATCAAATTCGATCGTTCAAATTTAACAGTAAAGCTATATTCTTGTCTTGTTGTTCCATAGGTCCAATGTAACTTTGGTTAAGGACCATAGGGATTACCTAATCATCATATAAGTACCTTACACCAGACACACTAAAAGGTGAATCAAAATATGCATCTATTAACATGACATAACAAACTTTACAGTGCATCATGAATCGAACACAAGGTTTAAAATTTACCTCACATAACATTCAAATAAGTGCGGATACTGATCGCGAATCGCAGCCTCCGCTCCCAAGTAGCTTCCCCTGACGAGTGGTTTTGCCACTTCACGAGTACCAGCAGTATCTGCTTGGTCTGTAATACTTGTGCTTTATGATCCAAGATCTGCACTTGCTCCTCAACCAGTGTTAGATCTTCTTGAAGATCAATAGGCTGATAATCCAAGATGTGGATTGGGTCTTTCACGTATCTTCTCAGTATAGATACATGGAATACATTGTGCATGCTTGGCAGTTGTGGCAGGAGAGAAATACTGTTAGCAACCTCTCCAACCTGACCCAGTACCTCAAAAGGTCCAACATAATGTGGATTGAGTGTTCCACATTTTCCGAAATACATCACGTCCTTTGTTGGCGAGATCTTTACAAAGACCTTGTCTCCTATATGAAAACAGGTGTTAATATTATAACAATCATTAAACAAGGTAAGTGTAAAGTATTTAACATAATCAAGCTCACCTGGAACTCGACATGTGTCCTATGAAGATCGGCATAACTCTTCTGGCAACTTTGAGCTACTCACAATCTCTCGTGGATCAACCAAACCTTCTCAGTTGTACTCTCCATGATATCAAGTCCCAAAATAAGTTTCTTGCTTACTTCCTCTCAATTCAATAGAGATCTGCTTCTCCGACCATATAAGGCTTCGTAGGGAGCCATACCAAGGCTTGCCTGATAACTGTTGTTATGGGCAAACTCAATTAGAGGTAAGTGTTGGTCCCATGATCCATGAAAGTCCAACATGCAAGCACGTAACATGTTCTCGATGATCTGGTTCACCCTCTCAGTCTGCCCATCAGTCTGAGGATAGAATGCTGAGCTGAAATGAAGCCTAGAACCCATGCCTTCCTAAAATCATTGCCAGATCTGAGACGTATAGAGCAGATCTTTATCAGACACTATACTGACTGGTATACCATACAACCTAACTATCTCTTTGAGGTATAACTTTGTGAGTTTGCTGGCGATATACATCATGTTATATGGCAGGAAGTGTACAAATTTAGTCAATCTATCTATAATGACCCATATGGCATTATGCTTCCTCAACGTCTTTGGCAACCCGAGAATAAAGTTCATAGAAATGGCTTCCCATTTCCACTCAGGTATCGACAATGGTTGCAATAACCCCGTTGGCTTCCTATGATCCACCTTTACTTGTTGGCAGTCTAGGCATTTGGACACATACTCAGCCACATCCTTCTTTAAGCCTCTCCACCAGGAACTTTCTTCAAATCCTAATACATCTTAGTACTCTCAGGATGTATGGCATACATTAACTTGTGATCTTCTTCCAAAATAGTGTCCCAAAGCTCAACACTGGTAGGTATGCACACTCGGTCTCAGAATAATAAGGTACCATCTGCCCTGATGGAAAAATCTGGTTTGTTCCTGCTGGTCACCTCTCTTTTGATGGCCATAAGGTCATCATCAATCATCTGTAGCTTGTGAATGTTTTTAAATAATGTGGGCCGGATTATGATGGTAGCCATCAAAGATCCCGACCCCCTAACATCGAACCACATGTCACAAAAAGCCATATCCTCAAGTAAGTGCCACCGATGCACTCTAGTAATGAGATGTGATAGTTGAGCAGAAGACTTCCTACTCAGTGCATCTGCTACTATATTTTCTTTCTCAGGGTGGTATTGGATGGAACAATCATAATCTTTAAGGAACTCCATCCATCGTTATTGCCTCATGTTCAATTCTTTTTGTGTGAAGAGGTACTTGAGGCTCCTGTGCTCCGTAAAGATATCGAATGTCTCTCCATAGAGGTAATGCCTCTAGATCTTTAGAGCAAAGATCACTGCAGCTAACTCAAGGCCATGCATCGGATAATTAATTTCATGGTCCTTCAACTACCTAGAACCATAAGCAATGACCCTCTCGTTCTGATTGAGCATGCAACCCAATCCTCCATAAGAAGCATCACTATACACTATAAAACCTCCACTCCCAGAAGGTATAGCAAGGACTGGCGCGGTCGTCAAACACTTCTTGAGTTCTTGAAAACTCTGCTCACACTGCTCTGTCCAATCGAATCTAGTATTCTTTCTCATAAGCTGTGTAAGTGGACCCGAGATCTTAGAGAAACCTTCTACAAATCGTCGATAGTATCCCGCCAAACCAAGGAAACTACAGACTTCTGTCACTCTCTTCGGTTGCTCCAAATTCACCACTGATTCTATCTTTGTTGGATCGACCGTTATACCCATCTCGGAGATAACATGGCCTAAGAAACTGACCTGCTCAGGCCAAAACTCACACTTTCTGAGTTTTGCATACAACTTGTAATCTCTAGGGGTTTGGAGAGCCACTTGTAGGTGCTGCTCATATTCTTATTGTGTTCTCGAATAGATGAGGATATCATCTACGAAAACTACTACAGACTTGTCCAAGTGTGGTTTGAATATCCGATTCATCAAGTCTATAAATGACGTTGGAGAGTTCGTCAACCCAAATGGCATCACCAAGACCTCATAGTCCCCATATTTTATTCTGAATGATGTCTTCTGAATGTCTTCAGATTTGACTCTCAGTTGGTGATAGCCGGATCTCAAGTCAATCTTAGAGAAAAACTCGCCCCTTGTAATTGATCAAATAGATCATCTATTCTCGGAAGCGGGTAACGATTCTTAATCATCAACTTATTTAGTTGACGGTAATTGATGCAAAGCCACATCGAACCGTATTTCCTCCTGATAAACAAAATTGGTTCTCCCCAAGGAGACACACTAGGTCGGGTAAATCCTTTGTCTAGAAGCTCGTGCAACTATTCTTTCAATTCCTTTAATTCGGCTAGAGCCATGGGATACGGAGCCTTCGACAATGGCTCAGTACCTGGAGCTAAATTGATAGCGAACTCGATCTCTTGATCAGGAGGTAGTCTAGGTAGGTCCTCGGGAAATACATCTGGGTACTCACATATAATAGAAATATCGGTAATGATCTTCTTTTCTTCCTTCTTATCTTGCAAGTACACGAGGTATCCACTGCACCCATTCTTCATCATACGTACTGCTCAGATTGCAGAGATGAATGGTGCAACACTAGATTTGGCACCACAAAATTGGAATGACTTTCTCTTTGGAGGATGGAGAGTTACCACTTTCTGAAGGCAATCAACACTTACATGATAAGCGGATAGCCAATCCATTCCTAGGATAACACCAAATCCTTCCATGTTTAATAATATCAAGTCTGCCCTAGTCTCATGATCTTCAACTCAAATGATAATCGATTTGTTCACAGTGTCTGTCCTCACTGAACTACCCGTAAGAACTGACACTACTAATATGAAGTCTAATGACTCAAGGGTAATGCTCATACGCGCTAATAACATCGGAGTAACAAAGGAGTGAGTAGACCTTGGGTCAATCAACACTCGTGCCCCAGTTTCACATATATCCCCTTCTTGGCTCATAGGAAGGGTACCTTATGTTTATACAAAGAAAGTTGGATTAAGCGTACACCAAGTGTACAGTGTTTAAGCATATCACTATGTACATAATTTACTAAAACATTCATTATAATTTGTATTAACGATGAAAACTTAAACTCTTAAAGCGTAATGATACCTTGGATCACGTCATTGGATGTCAGGGCATCAACGACTATGACGGCATAAGCTCAAACTTGAACCGTAGGTCGAGAAGATCTCTGAGTTAAAGCTGAAATAGTTCTCTCCGTGCTCTTCTCTGAACAATTTCCTGACCATGTGACCCATCTTGCCACACTTGAAGCAAGCTCCAGTGTCTCTCCTGTAGTCTTCTATCTTGTGTGTTTTCCCACACTTTGCACATAATGGAGATGAAGAAAAAGATGAGACCTGTGAAGATCCCTGTGCAACAGAAGCTCCACTAGAGGAAGAACCGAAAGGTTGGAAAGGTCTGGATGACAAGGGCACTGGTGGTCTCTGGTAAGAGCTCTGTCCTGAAGAAATAGTCTGTCTAGAGTGAGCTGACTGAGTGGGGTATCTAGGAGGTCTCGAGAATCTAACCCTCTTGTTTGATTGATTATAGGCACTTGATTGCCCCTGTGAGACCCTATCCTTGTTCTACTGGTCTCTCCTCAAAAACTATTTTTGAATCTTTTCTTCAGTAATGAGAGCCTTTGACATCACACCCCCATAGGTTTCGATCTTCCACATTACCACTCTCTCCTATATATTTGGCCTTAGACCAAGTTGAAATTTCTTGGCCCTCATTAACTCTGTGGCCACGTGCTGAGGGGCAAACCTTGAGAGCCTGGAGAATTCCGCCCCATATTCCCGCACTATCATCATATCCTATTTCAGTTTTATAAACTGAACCTTCCATTGGTTTCTCACTATCTTGGGAAAGTACTGATCCTTGAATGTCTCAACGAACTTTGCCCATGTCCAAGGAGTATTGGGAATCTCTTGTTCT
The DNA here is from genome assembly GCA_021018995.1 of Chloranthus sessilifolius. Lineage (NCBI taxonomy): Eukaryota > Viridiplantae > Streptophyta > Magnoliopsida > Chloranthales > Chloranthaceae > Chloranthus > Chloranthus sessilifolius. Next base: position 19,099,209 of record CM037586.1, read on the forward strand.
CTATTTCTGGACACTAACTTCCACCAAGGCCCAACCTCTTCTTCTAGCTTGAAGGTTGTCCACCGAACCTTCTCAACATCAGTGCATTAAAGCAACTCAAAAATCTTCTCCATCTCATCCAACCAACTTTCAGCTTTCAATGGATCTGTCTGACCCGAGAAATAAGGAGGTCACATCCTCCGAAACTCAGCAAACCTGGAGGGTTGGTGTTTGGCTGAAATCAACTCTGCTTCCTGAGCCATAGCAGCAGTCTGCAACTTTACTTGCTGAGCTATAGTAGCACTCTATTGAGTCATAGAAGCTGTTTGTTGAGCCATGTTGTTAGCCAAAGCCTCCAACACTTGGTCAACATTTCTCTGGTTGCTTCTTCTTCTTACAGGAATGGAATTAGGACCAGTAGTGATCCCAATACCCCTAGATGTACCGACAACCTAGGGGACATCTTATAACGGAACCGTCCTTGGTCCATCTCTACCTCATCCTCTGCCTCTGAACCTTGATCTATCATTGTTAAATAGCAATAACAATTGATCAGTATATCGATTGTGAAAACAATCAAGCCCATAGTCCTAATGGTTCTGGACCTAAAGCCATAGCTCTGATACCAACTGTGGCAGCCCAGATTTCTGCACCCCAAAACTCATGCCATCAAGATCATCGTCACCGACAATCCCTAGAACAAAACACACACGTGTCTACTCATTTAGCTGAAATCAGAGCATACACCATCTATAGAGGCAGATAGAGTCATCATATATGGCTTAATATAAAAGAGAAATAAACATATGATAAAAACTAAATATACATCCTCAAAAGGAACCAGGAAGAACCACTGGTGATGGCTATCCATCTCCCAAAATAATGGTTCCCAATAGTGGTTCCTTTAGAATGTATCTATCTATATAAGTAAAAGTATCTACAAAATTTATATATAGAACAAAGTGAGCCACCAGGCTCAATAATCCAAAGACATCATACAAAACTCCCAAAAATAACAAGTCCAAATACTCAGACTATGGGTATAACTCATCGGTAGGGATGTCAGTATCCTCTTCCTCCTTAGCCTCAGCCCCCGATTGATAATTAGGATCACTCTCCGTACCAATGCCCTGAGCCTTAGAACCTGTGACAAAGAGTCAGGAATGAGCTACCATCTAAGCTCAGTAGAAGAATCTCAATTTTATTGCATTTTAATTATAAAGCATGGTTATCAGAACATATCAGAATAGATGATCGAAAGCAAATAATTCAAGCATGCGAGTCATAAAACAGATATTGAGTTTCAAATAGCAGAAATTAGATACATTTCCATTAAAATAGAACAGACTTGAAATCAGGTTTATGTTCAAATATTCAGATGCAATGCACTCTTCATTTAAATGACTTAAAACTATACTTAAATAACTCGCGTGTATATAGCACGTGGTAGCCAGATGGTTGCCGATGGGTAACCCCCACCATCGTCATTCAATAAATAATTTCAGGAATTGCAACAAGCCTCTATGTCATGAGAGTAGATTGTGCCAGGTAGATCACAGAACAGAAACATGGATATCCTGCCGTGGCGGTCGGGGATATTCCACTACATCGGTGGGGTTCGTCCCATGAACTTTAAATCACATGCGTATTACATAAGATCGGGAATCAGATATCAGGCATCAGGTGTTAGAATAAGAAATAACAAAACTTCATTTATATGCAACGAATTCTTTAAAATAGTAATCATAAACCATTTGTCAGAATACAAGTCTTAATAGTCCATGAAATCAGAATAAATGTAATTTAGATTGAATTTCCCCTACCTTAAATCACATCTTTCTGAGCAAATCCAAAGCCTTTTTAAGAGTCTCCTGATTTTAACCTAGACCATACGTATAATGCACTAAGTGTCAGAGGTGTCATATAGTCAACTGGTATGATGTACCACAGTGTTTCTTTCCGAAATTAAAGCAGACAGAAACTGGGGAATTCGAGCCGTTCGAATTTCATAAACTGAGAAATTTGATCGATCAAATTTCCCTAGCCTCTACAGGTACACGGACACAAGGTACTTTGAACGATCAGATTCCCCAATTCGATCATTTGAATTCCATTCCGAACGTTCAAATTCTAAATCGAACTGTTCGATTTCCAGAAGTCATTTTCAAAATTTCATACCTCATGTTTGTATAACTACTTATACAATCCGATTGATCGAATTTTAATTTCAATCGATCGATTTACAGTTTGAACTATCGAATTCCCAATTCGATCGTTCAAACTCATCAGGGCTTCAACCTCCAGAAAATCATACTTCTGTTCTATAGGTGTAATATACAATTTGAGCGATCGAATTCCCATTTCGATCGTTGGAATCATAATTCGAACTATCGATTTCTCAAATCGAACCGTTCGAACCCTTCTGAACCCAAAAGTCATAAGGCCTTGTCAAATTTAATCGATCGATTATCAAAATCGATCGTTCAAATTTGATAGTTTCTGTTGGGTCTCTGGTTCATTATTTTTAACCCATTTTCATTGTAACTTCGATGATCTTCATCGAATCACACACACGCGTACACATACATGTTAGGATCTTTAAAACTTCTTAAGGCACACAGTAACTCACCTCTTTACGGTCCCTTCTGTGGTTCTACGGTGACTTTAGCTTGAAGAGGGTTTCGGATCTGAAATCAGGGATTTGTCACCATTTGCGATCCATAGAAACAGATGTGAGGCTCCACGTCAACACACCGAGGAGGGTACCTCTCCCCAGGACAAACACGAAGTACCGATGTCAATTTCACACACTCTTAGATCAAATCAACAAGGATTTTGAAGACACCTACACCTTGTATTCACAAAGAGAGTTCTCTAGAACTCGATTCAAGTTACACGAGATGTATACTATGTGCACAAAGCGATCTAGCAGTCGGGAAAACCAGAGCAAACAAGAAGGAAGGAGAGAAGTAGAGAAGGAACTCTAACCTTTCTCCCTCCTCTTATAACCTATAACCAGGAAATATCCCTGATATTTCTATTTTTCAAAGTTTGGTTCTGGTGTTGAGCATACACACCGCAGTTAGGTGTGTAACATTCTACAGAAGGTCTAATCAAGCCTCAGATTTGCGTCATGTGTGACACATGACTTCACACGCATATAGATTACACTTATTGATATTAGTATTATTATTATTATTAAAAAAATAAGTTTGTCTCAATTTTTATGTCAGGCATGCATATCAAGGTAGTCATGTACGGGTTCAGATTTTCAGAATGTGAGAGTATCCCCAACACAATAGCAAAACGATGACGAGAGCAAATCCTAGCTTCCCTAGAGCAAAAAAGAGATATTTAAGCATAAAAACTCTAAATATATATCGAGGTCCACGGATCGACATACGAAAATAGATAAACACAGACATAATGCGGAAAAGAAAATCAATAAAAAGTAAAAAATTCCACAAATCTATGAAAAACCAAAAAAAAAATAGCATATTAGCTAAAAAAAAAAACCCAGGAATTTAGTAACTTGAAGAAGATAAAAAGGTGTACCTTGGATTGTGAAATAGACTGACCTTGTTTGCGTAGAGAGGCACTGGATCACTAGCTTTATACTTGTGATTCGATGCGTCTGAGATTTCTCTCTAAATCCAATGACATTTATTCCTTTGAGATTCTACAATTTAAATCTCTAGCTAGGGTTTCGAAGAGGGACATGGAGGAAGAGGAGAGATCTCGTATTTCAAGCAATTAGAAGAGAGATTTCGTAGCTCACCAGAGAAATTTCTGATATATTGATGAATCGAACCTCCCAAATCTCGATTTCCAGCCAAAACAAGCAGGAAATCATGCAAAATCTAGGGTTCATCGAGAGAGAGGAAGAGGAGAGGGAGGCTCGGATTTCAAAGGGAAAAAGAAGGAAGAGTTGAGAGAGAGGCGTTTTGTTAGGAGATGAAAAGAGAAAAGGGGGGGGGGGAGGGATTTGAAGGGAGGCCCGATGGATTTGCACATGATGATAGCATCATATGCACGTGATGACTGATTGAACTTATAAAAATACTATTTTAGGCAGTGGTATATTACACCACTATTTTAATTAGTGGTTTATTTTATACTGTTACAGTGGTTTTTTCCTCATTTTGACGTAGTGCACATTTGGGTAAACCGATCAAATCTCAAACTAACAAACTGAATAAGTCGGAATCCCAAGATGATATTCGACCTCCAACGCCTTTACGCCTACCTCCTTCCGGTTGTGAAGTTCCTCCTAGCCTAAGCCGGTTTTGGGGATTTCCTCTCATGCCCTACCATGAGGGGTGATTCGGCCTATCTGAAGGCCCTGATTGAGCGTTTACAACTTGAGACTATGACATTCCACATGTCAGTGGCTGAGATGACCATTACCCCCATTGATTGGTCGATGATTACAGGGATTAGGATAGGGGGTACGCCGGTTACTAGCCTTCGCGTACCAAGTCGGGATGAGGTAGTCCAGTTGATCGGAGATTTCCCCTCCTCTCGGGACATGAGTGACTCTGATGTTTAGCTGTCTTGGCTGGCCGATCTGTATGGCGAGCATGAGTTCACAGATCCAGCCCATCCAAAGGTAGATATCCCTATCAAGCTTGTGTGTGCCTTGATTTTGGCCCGTATCTTGCTCTTGTTCCTCTTAGGCAAGACCCTCTTCGTAAATGCTAACGGCAGCCGGGTCTCATTGTCCCTGCTTAGTCTTATGGGAAATTGGGACAATGTGCATCGGTACGATTGGGGTGGGGTTGGGTATGTCGTGCTGATGTCTGGCTTGGCTCGAGCCTTAGTTGGAGATCTGGATTCTATTGTTGGCTTCTGGCCCGTGATAGAGGTAGCCTCTGACTCTCCCATTTCTCTTGGTTTATTATTCTTCATTTATCATTTATCTCGCCTCTGACACATCTTTCATGTTTGTTCTCTTACAGGTTTGGGGATACTTGCACTTTCAGTCCGGCCGCCCTCTCCTTTTCTCAGACGTTTACACCTATCCCCTTATGAGCAGCTGGCACAAGAGTTGCCGCAGGGACATCAGAATGAAGCATTTGGAGTTGGGCCTAAGGTCCTAATTCGACTTGCTGATCCCGGAGCAAGTATGGCTACTTCTTTCTTTTCTTTCCTAAAGTCCTTTTTTTTTATGCTACCCATTTGACTGATAGGACACTCTTTGTCTGGACAGATCATCTACCCCTGCATCGGTTCTCCCTTCTGAGATCAAGCTGCCATGGGTCAATCCCGGCTCTTCGTCAACCTTCAGGTCCTCTTCTTCTTCAGCGCATGGTTTCGAGCATACTATCTGGGGGAGCGAGTGGTATGTCAGTTTCGAGATTATTTTGCCATGCTGCAGGGCCCTCCGGCGGATGTCATGACTCTTGAGGGTACTATTGAGGAGCTTCTAGCTAGACTTCTCCATCACGGGGTCCCAGTTGATGACCTTCTCGTGCCTGGAGGGTATTAGATATGGTACGAGTCCCTGCCCTACCGGTCCCTCCTTCCACACTTTGTCCTTGGTGCCAACTTTTTGGCTTTTGGCGTTCTGTGATCTCAGGTAGTTTTCCTTTTTCTTTAACCAAGTTTTTGATGGTTCTGATTCAATTCTATTTTGATTAACTGAACCCTTTCTTCTTTCCATAGTTTGATGGGGGAGACGATTCTGATGACAATGACGAGGCAGAGGCAAGTCCTGCTGAGGCTGTGGGTGTTGGTCCTTCAGACCCTTCTAGCAAAGGTACTTTCGATAGTTCGACTGCTGAGGTTCAGGGGACCTTCAGATGCCTTGATGATGCCTTTGTCTCGAGTTTATGCGTTGATGTAGCTGAGCGGGCCTGCTTATCTGCTGAAGCGGTCTGGGTTCCCCCTCCTGAATTGGTTCATGGGGTAAGTGTTCCCTTTCTGTATGTTTGCTTTTTGCAATATGGTTTATGCAGCTGACCCCCTCCTCCCCCTCTTTTTTCTTCTCTCCTATAAGATTACGAGTTGGTGGTCAATCAAGCTGAGTACTATCGTCATATCGCTGGCCTATGGGATGTGGAAATGTTAAGTGTCACACTGACTAGTTCTGATAATTACCCTGTTATCTTTATCTTTCGATCAATCTTGACTGATGATTGTTGGGTATGACTGGTAGCATGCTCGTGAAAAGGAGTTGCACTCCTTGCTTAGCTTACTTTCTCAGGCGTGGCCCCGGGTGGGGGATGTGCGGACCTTCCAGAGTACCTCACGCCATGGCAAGAGATCCAAGGGCGTTGATGAGGATTAGGCCTGCTCTGATTTGAATATTTGAGACTCTTAAGACATTTATTTTTATTTGGGAGCATGTATTGGATGATATGACACTATATTTTGGATGGTTGTTTTTAGCTCTCTTCTTCTTTTTTTTTTTTTCTTTTCAGAATGAATGTTAGTGCCCACTTTCTATTGGATACTTTGTTTCCTCCTCCTTGTTGTGGTATATCGGATCTTTTGCAGGATGGGCTTGGTTTTTCAGAAAACTGGCCTATGGGCCATTCCTTGGTTAATTCTGGCCAAGACTTTCATCTTTGTGCAGATTATTCCTGCAAGGAAAATTGTATAACAGTTAGGCATTAATTATTTATATCCCAGCAAGTGGTTTGGGGTACTTTGAAAAATAAATTGCAGGAAATATAGGGGAGCTGACTAGGGGACTAGTAAAAATGACCCCCCTACTTTCTTTTTTTTCTTTTTGGGTAGCAATAGTGGCCAGGCGTGTGTAATATACACGCTAGGCAAAACTGCGGTCAGAATGTCCTAGCGTGTATATTACACATGCTAAGCAAGCCTTGGGCTAAAAATGGCTTAGCGTGTGTAATAAACATGCTAGGAAAGCCTGGGAAATTTTGCCCTAGCGTTTGTATTACACATGCTAAGTGCTTCTGGGAAAGTGGGGTCTTTTAACACTCGAGAATGCACTTGTTTCTTCCATTTTTTGAGTTGGGCCTTGCACTTTTTGCTGTCATTTTTCTTTTCGCTTGCCCAAGGGTGGGTCCATCATTCTATATTGAATTGTATCTTTGAAACCTCTTTGTATGACCATGGACCCGCTTTCCGACGACCTCTCATGGGTGGTCCGGGACCACTATCTCTTTGGGCATGGGGCCCAATTTTCTAAAGAAGTGGCTTGATAGTTTAAATGAGAGAGAACTCGTAGGTTTGGATTGGCTCGTCTCTCATCTTTCCTTGAAGTCCCTCCACTCTAGGATTTTATACACGCGGCGACCTCTTTTTGGGAAGTGGACACCCATATCCTCCGTTTTGGGAACCGTGTGTTGACTCCTACCCTTGAGGAACTCTCCAGCCTATCGGGTTTAAAGCTGCATAGAGGCCTTGCCAGAGTATTGCCGAAGCCAGGTTCTGCTAAATCCGTCTACATGACTTTGGGTTTGAAGAAAGCCGATTACGAGGAAAGTCTCGTTGGGGGGCCCACCAGGTGTTCGATGAAATTCTTGAGAGAACTTTTTGGTGATGAGAGCCTACAGAAACTACCAATTAGAAATATCCATAATGTGAAGGCTTTTTCTCTTTATCTTCTCTCAGAGGTCCTTTTCTACACGGGGGGAGAGAGCTTCTCGCTTGCACTTTGCTATGTCCTTGTAGAACTAGAGGGGGGCCGTTCTGTGATGCATCTGGTTTTGGCAGAGCTCTATCGTTGTCTTGATGCTTTTACCCTGGGCAAAGTGGTGTGCCTTTAGGAATGCCCTATCCTGTTCCAGGTTTGGCTTGGGGTGCACCTTGCTATTTTGGGACCTGTGCCCCGCTTCTACATTGTTCGTGGTGAGGTAGCTTGCTGCTTCTTGGGTAGATGCCATATGCTGCCGCAGGGGGATGTGTAAGGGCTGAAGCTTTGGATGGCCGAAGCTAAATTGGTGTGGAGGCTTCCCTGGTTAAACCGGACCTTCCCCATAGTTCGTTCTAGAGATCACGAGGGCATCAATCTTCTCGATTTGATGAGCAGTACTTACTACTTCCCATTTCAGGTGCTACGCCAGTTTGGTTGCTCTCAGCAAGTGCCCTATGCGACAACACCACTCGTATGCGACTTGATTTTCTCTCGGGGATCCCTTGGAGACTTGGATAGGATAGCTGCTCTCTAGGAAACACATCAGTCAACGCATATGTGTGATTTGGAGCTGGGGACTTGGTTTTGACCTCTCAAGAGTATGAGGTTTCGCTACTGTCCGAGAGGCCTTCTACTTGTCACTTGGACTAAATTGAGAGTAGTGATGCGGGGGGACTGGCCAAAGAAAGAGTCGGTGCTTCGATCCCGTATTGAGCTGGTGGTGAACGAGAAATGAGTTTTGTATGATCATTTAGGGAAACAAAAAGTTAGAGCAGAGGCGGCAGAAGCCAGAGCTGATGTAGCTGAGTCTGAGGTCCTTCGTCTGGAAGGAGCTTGAGTGACGCTCTGGGTGCTACTGATGCCTCCATGAAACGGTATAGGAGTCTTCATGGCCGCTAGATGACAGAGCAGGATGTTTGGGAGGACACTTTACGTGCAAAGTCTGTGTGTTGTGCTAATATGCTATGCTAATATTTTAATGAAAAGAATGTGATGGCAAAAATATGGTAGCAAAAATATGACAGATGGAATGGATTGAATCAGCATAAAAATATTAGCAATTTAAACACAGCTTGCAAGATCAAGACTGTTGTAGCAAGTTTTAAAGTAAGAGTTAGTCCATAGAGAAATGTGATCTAAATTTTAGGAAATCCCCAGATCTACTGTAGATCTCGCAACCTATTCCTATTCTAACCTAAAATTAAGGAAAAACAGGAAAAAGAGATAGAGTTTGGTTGTCACCTTAAATTAAAATAGCAGGAAATTAAATTTAATTACAAACAGATTTAAAAGCTAAACCAGGGATAAGAAGAAGAAAGATTTGAAGAAGAGAGCAAAAGTTTTGGTAAAAATAAAAGCAAATGTGGAGAATTAATAGCTTGGGGTTTCACTATGAAATTGATTTGTACAATAGCGGAACAGAGGATGGATCTACAACCATTCTTCATTTGGCTACAAGCTCAAATGCAAGGTAGAATAATCCAGATCTGCCCTGAGATATGGACTAGTCTTAGGGTTATACTCTATCCACTCAAATGGTCACAAAGTATCCCAAGGATATAATCCAATCATGGGGGAAAGAATTGGAATAAGAAAACCACTACAGATGCTATGGATGTAAGGCTACAAGCTCAGGCTTCCATAGGAGCATAAAATCTATAGATATTTGATGGAAATCAAATGATCTATAGATTAAATGATCTTTAAAACTAGTAATTTATTGATCTAACAACAACTTACAACAAATTACTCTCGGATCTGTAGTCTCTCCATTCTCTAATCCTCATACAATGCTATCTCACCACTCAATTTACAGATCTAACTTAACCCCTAGCTACTAAAAGAATTTAGCCAACCATGGTTGAGCTAAAGGGAGAATAGAAGAGAAAGAAAAAGACTAGAACTAGGTAGGAAAACAATTCAAAATTACTCAAACTCTCCATGCTTTTCTCTGGCTTATTCCCATCTATTTATACACATTTCCCAACTGCCTCAGATCTGTTTTGGCCAATCAGAGAAGAGAGGAATCAATTCTATTACCGGACTTGATGAGGTGGTTGCATTTCCTCCAAGAATTTCCCAAAGTCTTGTTAGAACCAGTTAACCACATGTGAGGCAGTTAGGCCAATTCTCCTTTGTGCTGTTTGAGTTCTAAAAATGTCCGCCAAAGCTGGCAGATATCAGCTGGACTCTTGCATCAAGTCTTTGGAGCTTCAGCAATCTCAGTCGATAGGTTGGAGCTTCCGAATTCGCATCTCAAGAGGTTTAGAGTACCTCTTGATAGGTTCTCGACAAGTTAAAAGCTCCATAAGTACAATTCGACAGGTTCCGCACATCTTCTCGACAAGATCCTTGCTTCAGAATTTTTAATCTTGAGCAATTCACATAACTGCTCGACAAGATCTGACTAAGTTCTTGGTAGGTTCATTTCAGCATGTTTCAACTTCGCGAGCATGGTTGGCTTCAGGTAACTTCTCGAGTAGTTCAAGTGTACAACTCAACAAGTTCCTCTTCTTCAGATTGAACCATTCGACAGGTTGCTTCTCTATGTTGTAACTGCTCGACAGCTCTAGGCCACTACTCGACAGGTTCACTTTACAGTTACCAACTTCTCAAGTGCACACCAGATCCTATCGACAAGTGCCTTTCAATTGCTCGAACCCTTCTTTTCTGAACCTCTACTACTTCTGTCATTCTGCTATAGCTCTCTGTCATGCATGGGTGTCTTCATCCATCAATGGTTGACTCATATCTCCCTCCATTTGGTCTTGGACTGCATAGTTTTTCTACACTTTACTGCACATTATTGCTAACTACAAAACAACACTCAAAACACATTATTAATCAGCTCAAAGGTCCATCAAAGGTTAGGTTAGGAGGTAAAAAATGGCATTTTTCACTGATTAACATACCCTTAAACCTAATCTTTGTTAGTTCTCGAGCAAACCAAAAAATTAAAAACAGTTATTCAAAATAGTAAATGCCACTTTTGTAGGGAGCACAGATGCATTTAGCATATGCATCAAGCCTTTTAAATCCCTAGGTGATCCCTAGTGAAAGAGTGAACTCTCTTGAGGGTTTTGAGTGAAGGTACCCACAAACTTCCTAATGAGGACAATTACAACAAGTGCAAACAAGGACAAGTCAAATTTTACAGACAAAGCTTCATTCCACCCTTGCTCCCTCAAATTAGAGAAGTTTTAAAACAACAATTGTAAGCCAATTAATACCTAAATCCTCATGCCTACTCATTACAATCAATCTGAAGACATCAAGAGCATAGTGTGTGCCAAATAGTATACAGTTCACCATTAATTCAAAAATTATGTTCAAATAATGCCCCAATGAATCCAATCTTAGACCCTATTCTCTAAAAGGCATACTCTCACAAATGAATTTGAAGGTGCTCAATTTTACTCCAGCTCAAGAGCAGTTACAGACCTCAAATAGGCCTGCAAGCATGAGCATAGGCATTTTCTCTAATGTCCTGGCATCCTTATGTACTTTCACCATAGATCAAGCATCTCTTCACTTTCACATGATAGCTCATTTCACTTTGGATCAGCACGGTCTTTTTCAATGAGTTGTAATGTGGCTTGTGGGTGAGGTTTATAAAGAATAAAAGAGTAAAAAGGATTCATAATTTTTAGAAATCAGAAAGGTAAGGAGGTGATTCATGACTTCGCAACCTTCATTTCAACACATCTTCATCTTCCTTGATATTATTTTTTTGCAGATTCAAAGGGATCATCCTCTTATCTTCTTTTCAATTTTCAAATGAAGTGACTTCTCTTTCTTTTGTTCTCTTTTTTTTCTTTTTCTTTTTGACTTGCCACACATCTACAACTGATATACTGCTGTCTACAACTTTGCTTTTCTTCTTCTTTCACCAACTGCTGAACTCTTCTCAACTATCTTCAACACCTTCTCCTCCACCTTCTGAATTCTCAAAGTGAGGGTAAGGCTAACTCAGTTCAATGAGGTTCAGGTTCATTCATTTTGGTGTATGTCAAAGAAATAAGGCTTTTAAGGCTCAAACGGTGTATGTAAAGGGCAGTTGAATTGGTAAGCACTTTTAGGCTCAAACTGTCCAAAGGATGTCCTTACATCATGTCCTTAGTGTCATAAATTCTATTGAACAGTTTCAATTTAGGGATGCCTAACTTCTAGTGAAAAGATTTGAGTCAGCCAATTCTTAGAGCACAAAGATTGCCAAAAATACTCTGCAAAAGAAATAAAATTTTACATATTTTAGATGGGCACAAATCTCACTGGGTATGGTCCTCATTTGAACTCATAGGGCATGTTCTCACCTTTTTCTCTTTACTGGTTCACTATATACTAATTGTAACAAATTCTCTTAAGGAACTCTGCATGGAAGTGTTGAATATTTACAAAAATTCCAGTATTAACCAGTTTACTTATACATTTTAATTTCCCCTTTTTCAAAATTGCTTAGGTGAAACTCTTTTTTATTTTTTTCAATCTAACTATTACTGCTGCACTTAATTTAATTATCCCATTAGTCTCTACCTTGCCACACCCCCAAACCTAATACAAATAGTGTCCCCACTATTGTAATGAACAGGTAAGTAAGGCAGCAGGGTATGCAAATGAAAACACAAGCAAAAAGTAGGAAATGAAAATAGTCATTACAAAGGAAACAAAGAATCAAACTGCACATGAATACACAAAAACATATGTATTAACAAGAGTAAGAATCACAAAGCGATGTACAATATTAACAAGAAACAAAAACTGTACAATCAATTCTAAAAACAGAAAATACACTACACACAAAAAACATGACCTATATATACTACACTACATCCTTATCAAAGTCTAAGTCTGAACTTAATTCAAAGGGTGGGGTCCATTCATATTTTTCCTCATATTTTTCCTTCTCTTTCATCACAATTGTGGCTTGAGCGGCACCAGCTTTAGTTCTTGTTGCAGCTGGCTTCTGTGGCTTGGTGCTGCTCTTCTCCATTGAAGGCTCCTTAAAGACACACCCTTGGATACTGATGGGTTCATGATTGTGTCCAACATGTCTGATCTTGTCTTGTACACTTTAAGCAGTCTTAGAGCATTCATCACCATTTTCAAATGCCTCTTCAGCTTCTTCTCATTATATTCCTTGATCTGGGAAAGCTAGGCTTCATATGGCTGTATCACCATTGCTGTGACTGTCTCTATCACTGATTGGACATCCCTCCTTATATAAGGATTTGCATACTTAGCTTCTGTGAGGGTGTAAAATGGAGGAATGGGAATGGAAGAAGCAGGAACAATGACCCTTTCCTTAGGGTCCTCAATGATAGGAAGGGTGGGGGAAAAGGATGATGGGATAGATGATGAAGGTGGGAGGGTAGATGGCAGCTCCCCCTCAATAGGGCCAGTCTCGGTGGATGTGGAGGTTATGTTGTAGGGTAAGTCTTCTCCCTCAAAATCAGTTTGGGTAGAGGAAGAGGTGAAGGGTAAAGGAATCAGGGGTTGCTCCTTTGCCTCAAAATTAGTTTGTGTGGCATTTGAGGTGGAGGGTATAAGGGCCAGCTCTTCCTCTACAGATGTCTATGTGGCAGCAGAGGAGGATGCCTCTAAAATGGAAGGCTGGGGCGAAGGGTGTGGGGTGGGTACAGGTACTGAGGTAGGGGTAGGGAGTTGAGTTGGTGGAGTGTAAGTCTGAAGGGTGAGCTGGATGGACTGTAGGCTAGCTTGCATGGAAGCTTGGGTCTCAGTATTGGTCTATACTTGGGATTGAAGAGATGTGAGGAAGGACATAATTTGGGCAAAGGATTCAGGTAAGGTTTGGGTAACAGGTGGGGTAGGTGGGATAGTCTGGAATGGAGATGTAGGGCATGGTGAAAAAGAATAGGTTGTGGAGAGTCAGAGAGGGGTGTGCACTCATGCCCAATATCCTCCACAATGAAGTCAATCTGGGTAGAGTACCCCTCAGTAGTAAATTACTCTAGGGCCTAGGTATGGATAGGTGAAAGGGAATGGGTAGGAGAAGGAACTAGCTTAGTATCAAGGGCTATACAGGTGAATGGTGAAGGTGGGTCAGGTATTGTAGGTTCTGGGCTAGGAATGGATGGGCTATATGTGCTAGGTGTTGGTTTAAGTTGTCGGGGTTTTCTCTGGCATGTACTCTTAATGGTTGGAGTGGGTAAGGTCAATGGGCCAGTGATAGGAGGAGCTGACATAGGTGTGGATGTGGTGATTGTGGAAGGTATGGAAGTGGAACTGGTAGGCATGAAAGATGAAAGAATAGGTGAGGTAATGGTGGCTAGTGCCAAACTGGTAGCAGAGGTGGTGACCATAGTGGGCCTGCTAAGAATTATGTTGCTGCAACTAAAGAGGTTATGGGCACCGATGCTGAACTGTCAACAGTAGTAGCAATGTCAGCAACTACTGTGGTGACCACCAGACTGCTTCTTCTTCCCCATCATGGTCATGCTAGTTGACCATGACTTGTTCCCAAATTTTGTAGGAGGCAAGTCCACAGTAAGCTCTCCCTCTTTCCAAACATACTTCCCTTTCGTCATCAAAGCAATAATGAGTCGGTTGTAGGGCAAATCCAGCACAAGTTGCCTCTTCTTGATGTTCCCAGTAATATCAACCATCCCCTTGAAAATCATCTCAGGGGCATTGAAAAACTGCCCCTTGGAGAAAGAATAGAGGGCATCCACAATGGGGTGTCTTCTCTCTTGTTGATGCCCAGATAAAAAAACATTTTTCCTTAGAATTGTATCTATGAAAAATAAGTTGGGATCCAAGTCTCTCTTCATCAAGGACGCTCCAGATCCCACTATCCCTTGAGTCAAGAGGTGGGCCATGTCCCTAAATGAAATGCTGTCAGGGGCATCTAAACCACAAGAGGTATCATACTGAAATGGAATCCCCAACACCAGTCCAATGTCTCTGTAATCCACCACAATCTCCCAGTCATCAATCATGATTACAAGCACAGGGTAAGTTTTCCCAGGAGTCTTTTTCAATCTTATGTTCTGATACCAAAGTTTTACCAATCTAGGGTACACTTTCTCTTTCAATGGGGTCAAAAGAGGTGTCAAAGAAGCCTTTTCCAGATAGGCTATGGTGACACTACCCCCCTCTACCTTAGTAAAGTAAGGTATATTAAAAGCTATCTCAGGTATCAGACTCAAGGCATCCACAAACTCATTGGGAGTTGTAAGGGGGTTAAAATCAGGCACAGGTTCAGGTATCACAGGTACCTCTTTATCAATTTTCTCGCTGGTCTTGGTCTTTTTAGATTTCTGAGATTTCTTGGGCTTGGATGACTCACTCAACTTCCATTTTACAGGTGGATCCACTTGAGGTTTGAAGCTATTCTATTAGATTTTCTAGTTGATTTTGGGGAAGGTTGGATCAAATTAGTCAAAGGTTCCTCAAATTGGTTGCGGTCGGCCATCAAAAATACAGAACCCTAGCTAATTTCACACAGAACCTCTAAAAAATCACAGCACAACTCTACTTTACTTCAAGCAAATTTCCCACACCAAATAAACTTCCCCAAAATAAAGAACCACAACACTGAAAATTCACAAGAATTGAGATGGTGAAGAACTTATCCAAAACCTAGGGTTTTTCCACAAATGAAGCACAGAACACCAAATCCGTAGAGACTTTGTGCAAAATGATGCCTTGACACAATTGATTCAACCAACAGAAGTACAAAGTGGATGGAGTGCAACCGGTGAGCTGGATAAGAAAGGAGCAAAGCAGTGCACACGAGGACTGAGAGAAAGGTTTCGAGCAGAAGGAGTAGATGGCCAAAAATGAACTTGTCAAAAGGTTTTAAAACCTAGAAACACGACTTCAACAGGTTGAATGCTCCAGAAATGTACTTCTCGAGAAGTTCGCGAGTAGTTCACTTCAACCTATCGAACAGATTAAACTCTTGAAGGCTTCAAAAAACTGAAGAAAGAACTCCTCGAGTAGTTCCCAAACCTCTCGAGGCACAGATAGCTCCAGAATGAAAAGTTCAAGAGGTTCTTTTGACCTCATGATAAGTACTGGTTCTTCAAAAAATAGGATTCAAGAGGTTGCCTTTCAGTGGCAGAACCTCTCGACAGGTTCCCAGCACTACGTAAAAATGCAAGAAAAATAACAGCTGATGATTGTCATTTTTGAAAATAATGACAGTTATTAACCATCGAGTGGGCTGTCATAAAAAATGTCGTAGTATTTGTTAATGACGTATTGTAGCTGTCGTTTATTTCGTTTGATAACGACTGCTTTCAGCTGTCGATCACAAACGACAGTTTATGACCGTTGTTTTAAGTGTTATTTTTCAAAAATAAAATGACATCTTTTCATTATAATCGACATATTATAGCTGTCACTGTTTTCGAGTGTAATGAAAAAATGACGATCTTGAGCAGTCGCATTTTTTTAAAAAAATATTTAAATTTTATGAAAAGACATATATATAACATC
Organism: Chloranthus sessilifolius; assembly: GCA_021018995.1. Taxonomy (NCBI): domain Eukaryota; kingdom Viridiplantae; phylum Streptophyta; class Magnoliopsida; order Chloranthales; family Chloranthaceae; genus Chloranthus; species Chloranthus sessilifolius. The sequence continues at coordinate 19,115,254 of CM037586.1, forward strand.
GTTTTGTTAAAGTTTATCTAAAAAAAATAAAATTGATAATCATTCCAATCCACAAATTTATCGATGTGGATTATATTCATTTATTAAAATAATTGGATGAAACATTATATTCATAACCCTTAATTACAACTTTCAATGTTGACATATAGTCATTAATTTAAAAAAAAAAAAAATACTAATCACCCAAATCTATCAACATAACCACAACCAAATATCTCCAAATAAAAATTACACCTAATTAATCATATAAAAACTAGAAGCCCCTTTGGCCAGGAGATTGTATCGCCAAGTATAATATTTGCTAATGACCATTCAGTTGCATACAACTTTACATCGAGATCATAAATGTCATCTACGATGATGATATATGATTCTGTTGATATTGTGATCTTTCTATTAACACGTCCCAGTGCAACAACTTTTTTCTTGAAGTTCTTCAATAAGAAGCGCGTGGATGATTGGTTCATTGGTGAATCAGGAAGAACCGATGAATTTCATTGTGCCTACAAAAAATTAGAAAAAGAATGTAACTATTTAATATTGAGAATTTATGATTTTGAAAAAAAAATGGGACAAAAAATTCAAATTGGTACTTGGAAAGAACCTGCGATTCAATGCTTTCACGTGCTCTCTTCTCCCGTTGAGTGTTCTCTCTAGAAGGCGCAGATGCTTATATAGTAGTTTTAGATACACCTCTACCTATGCCACGAACACAACTCCTTCCATCACGGCCACAAACCTGAGACGAAAATTTTTTGAACTATAATTTTCCTAATAGGAAAAAAAATGAACAAAAGGAGAGATGAGAGCATCATTTACTTTAGCAACATGATTATTATCTAAATTCTTTTCCCCTAGATGTAGATTGTTCAAAAATGATTCTCTTAATATCATCCTGGGAGCAAAGAATAAATAATAATTAAATATTTCAGTACTAAAACTATCATTTAAGATGAACTAAAATTAATAGTCCTACTACCATTAGGATTATGCTTTTTCTGTATAATAGAAATTACATGCAAATATTAATATTTCAATTAATTAGATAGAAATAAAAATATTAGTTAGATGTTACCAACTCCTCTATTTCTATATTTCTATTTTTATATGAAAATTTAAATATTAGAATTAAATGTTACCAACTCCTCGGCCATATTAGTTGCTCCTCGCCTATCAGTTGTGTGTGGATTTTTTATTTTTTCCCTAGAAGACTTTCCTTTTTCTCGACGTGCCTGCTCTTGTTCTGTTGAACACATATCAACGAAAACTTCTTAGTCATCTTTCTTTACACAATCTGTAAAAAAAATTTAATTATTTTAGGGACACCTAAATGAATAACATTTTGTTTATAATCCATTAATAATCATTATTTAAAAAAATATAACTAAGCAAACTAACCAATATTTTGAATTTCCCTTTCTTCAAATCCATTCGCTTGCGTATTGATTTGTTTGAACCTATTTGGTTGTGTTGTGTCATCAATTCTGTACTAAAAATCAACAAACCTATAAATACTAGTGTAGACACCCAAATTCGGCCCAAGGCCCGATCAATCTGTACTTCGGGAGAGATGTACCCCTGTGCTTCCGATGGCACCCCCCTGAACCCTTAGGAACCTACCTAGACTAGTAGGAATCACTCTAAGACCTTTAGAGCCATTCCCCCAATCCTTAGAAGTCACCCCTACACCCTAGAATCCCTTTCCAGACCTAACTTAAACCCTTCTGGCGGTTGATGGGAGGAGAGCTACAGAATTTCACACAAACCAGTACCATGGATGTGCCATATACCATTGGAAAGAGGACTTCTTCAGCTTTCGAATGAGCCAAAGATCACCCAATTTGGAGCTACGATTCAAACGTTATGGCCGATTGAAGTTTCACATAAAATCATAAAAATTTTACTCAGGCGTGGATATTACATATGCTCAGCCAATTTAGCCTCAGATTAGTCAGGCGTATATATTATATACGCCTGCCTATTTTGGAGAAAATTTGGTCGGGCGTATTTAATATATATGCCTAGTATAGGTGGGACCCACCACGGGCTTCATCTTCTCAAAACTCCCCTGATTTTGGTAAAAATTACTGTTCTTAAACTAGGCATATATAATATATACGCCCAGCTTAGCTACAGTAACTGTCATCAATAGCTCAAATTTCCTCCATCTAGTTTGACCCTTTGACCATCCCCATGGTTGAGGTGGGTGTCTTGAGATTGGTTGCACCCCCTTTGAGCTTATTGGCAACCTTTAAGTCACCCATGGTCTCACCCTATCATCCGCCATTGAAATCAGTTTCTCAAAACCCTAGGACCTTGAAAACCCAAAAAACCTTAGATGGGGGATTACCTAATTGCTAAATCAATTAGCTCTTAAGTAAGCCCCTAACCCATCCCTTCTCTATAAATAGAGAGGCCCCCCCTCTTCCCAAAGGGTTGAAGTTTTGGTTGAAGTTTTGTTGAAGGATTAGAGAGAACCCTAGTGAGAGAAAATGCCAATATTTTCTCAGTATTCCAGCATGCATACCTCACCTATTTCAGTCCATTTCCACCATTAGATCACTCCTTTTAGCTAAAACCTAGCCTCTAGCTTCACTCTACACCCCTTACTTTATTGAATCCTAGCATTAGAACCCATTTTCACACCATTTAAGCCATCGAAAGCATGCCAAAGCGAAGATCTTCCACGGTGCAACAAGGGCCCGTGAGCTCCGGCTCACCCCTCTCTTCCTCTACCTTCTTGGTGACTCCTCCGTCCAAGGATTCAAGCCGTTACGCCGCTAAAATTTCGGTTTGGCTCAAAGCTTGATAGGACCGTATTGCCTTCGGGCAAGGGGAAACTCCGCCCTTTTTATTTTTATTTTTGGCCATAGATAGAGACCGCTACGTGCAGGTTGATCGGGTGCCTAAACCCTTCCCGATCGATAACCGAAGCCCCTACCCTAGAGCCTTTGGCAAAGACCGGTAAATCAGAGTCATATATAGCACTTCGGTGCTCAAAATATCGATTTGAAGGTTTCCCGGGTCACCAAAAGCTCCGGGTGGAGACTCTACATTTTCATTTTAAAGGCGAGCGCATCACCGCGACGGGGTTCAAGAGGATCCACGGTCGCACAACTAGTCATAACGGAGTATTATATGAGTTTCTGGCGGATTCTTTAACGATATATATCGAAAGAGAAATTGTTGTGAAATTTAGTATAGATTCAATTATAGATGATTTTCATTATCTGAAAGGACATCGGATTCCATTTCGTTAGGTGATTGAATTTAAAATTAAATATATTAAAAAATAATTATTTTCTACTTTTCTTTTCTCTATATTCTGCTAATACTTCATGAATGCTATTTTTATTTTTTATGATCTTCATATATTTTTCACTCATGCTTTGGAGTTTGGGGCCTCTATCTTGATACATTTTTTTTTCACACTTTGGACCCGTCTAATAAAAGTTTCTAGCTCTGTCCCTGCTCGAGACATAACACAAACCTCCAAACACCAAACCTAGGTATGCGGCTCCCTAACCAAGAAATGATAGAAACTGGGTTTGGATCTTTGCCCCAGTGGTGATTCCTTCAAGCATTTAGTGTTGAAGTCAGACGTTCAAATCCCATGCTTACCAATCAGAAAAAAGGAATTAAAAAGGAGAAGAAATGACAGAAACTTTTGACCGAAAAAGCACTAAAGTTTCAATTGAGTTTGAAGCCGCCATTAAGTCAACCTTAGAACATCCAAAATTATTTATCTCTATAGCAAGGTGAACAAGACATGCTAGTTTCATGCCAAAAGTTCTAACGCATGCATTTACCCATAGACCTAAACAAATCAGATGATTATCCATAACTAGAAACTAGAAAAGTACAAATATCTACAAAAGCTAGTCCCTAAGATGAGAACCAAATCATTAAACACCTCTAATTCTTAGGAATAAAGAAATATACAAGCATCACTTTGTTAAGCGTAATGGATGAATAGTCAAACGAAGTTAAATAACCGCCCTTACCTCAAATGAGAGATTGATCCTGAAAATATATGCAACTGAAGACACTATGGAAATAGATGAGGCAGTGATGAAAAGTCTCAATAAATTCACATTACTGCGCCTCCAACCTTTTCAACAAGAAAATTGCTGAATATCAAACAACCTTTTTCGAAATCGAACAGATCCTAAGTTACATATTTATTTAAAAAGAAAATAAGCATTAGGAATTTAATACAGAAAAACCTATTTCTCCAGTTAAGAGGGAAATGAAACCACAAACGAATGACAAAATAACAAGCCTATCAAGACCATTGCCCAGTGATGCAAATATAAATGCCAACAACATTCCCATCATCTGACTGAAAGCCTGCAAAAAGGAAGAAAAAAAGAGGTAATCCTATACCTATGTATTCAATTCCTCATTTTGAAACTAAACTAACAGGAAATTAATGGTGGAAATCCTATTTTATCAACTCAAAGAACTATAAGCCAAGCAATACAATAAACTAATACATTAAAAGAATATAACGATGCATCCTCATTTCTATGATACCTTTACCTACTCTAATAACAACATAAAATGTTGGAATACTATACATTTTAAGAAGTGTGTCGCGGAATCTATTAACTAGCTAGTTGAGATCTATATTTCCCCTTGGTAATGTAGGTATTAGGATTTAGCATTGAACTAGATCCAGAATTATTCCAACAGAAGCTCATTTCAACAATCAGACCTGCTAATATGATTAAGTGCCTAATGTGTAGTACTTAAAAAGGATGCTAAAAGATGTCTTGTAGAAGTAAGCACAAAAGACCATTGAGTCATTGACACTATGCAATAGAGGAAACTCCACATTGTTGATACTAATTCTATAAAACATGTGTCTCACACATTTTTGGTGATCTTTCATGGCATGAGAGAACACGAGTGTGTGTGAGTGTGACGATTGATTTGTTGTTGAGATTGACACTGGTCACTAACAAAGCTCCTCTCACCAGCGTACTTTTAGGTCATGGACTCATGGAGTGCCAAGTGGGGCCCATTGTTGGTCAATCCCAAGTGGTTAGGTAGCATGTAACTTCACTTAGCCCAAATAAATTGTAACTATTAGTAGATCAGTACCATCCAATCTAGGCGCTTCAATGTGGACCCTGCATTAGAAATGAACAATGGTCTAAACTAGAGAGCCCAAATCAAATGGTTCGAATCCTTTGATGGGTACCAATTGCAGGCTAACGACAGTTCAGATGATGTCTTCCAATTTGAATGACTTGGATTGGTCAAGGATGTGTGCCATGTGGCAAAACAAGAGCACTTATGAGTTTTCCTTCTATTGACGTAGGTGATGCCCCACCAGGCCTTTGTTTTTCAATGGAAGAAACCAAGGTTGGCAATAGTAAATGGATTTATGCTATAGTTTCCCTACGCTGGGATCTGAGCCACAGAGCTATTGTTTCAGCCAGCGTTCAACCATGTACTATTGCTTAAGTGCATGGTTCCCATATTAGGGTTAAAAAGGGTCAAAGGTTGACCGAACAAGTTTGTATACTCCGAGAAGGCAAAATGGTGGTGTCTACACTTACCATGATGAATTTTGGGGCCTTTGAGTTTATGTTTCAGGTGGTGTTCGTACCCTAACTATCTCCCGCGGCGGGATCCCGATGTGCTTTGAAAGAATCAAAGAAAAAACCTTTAATATATGTGAAGGCACGGGAATCCATGCAAACAACCCAATCCCCCAGAGCAAGTCAATAAGAAGGTAACCTTTTTTTATTGGCGAGGGTGTATTGGGTGTCGAAGAGTGCAGGATCTATCAGGGGTGCTAGACCACTAAGCAGGGAACTTGGGGAAGTAAAAAAGGCCTCAGGATCGGGCTGCCTAGCCCAGAACAGGCTTGGCGTGTGTATTATATGCGCCAGGCCAAAATCTGGAGATTTTGGCTTAGCGTGTGTATTACACTCACTAGGCTAAATCTGGACAGGTTTGGCTTGGCGTGTGTAATATACACGCTAGAGCAATCCTGGGTAAATGTGGCTTGGCATGTGTATTACACACGCCAGGCAAAACAGGGTTATATTTTATATTTTGACAACAAACAACAAGCCCGAAATTGGTCTCCTTTTCTGGTTTTCTGGGAGCGATGCCTTCGGAGACTGATTTTCTTATTGTAACGGGTCCCTCCTCACCAAACTTAAGGATACGAGGTCGATTCGGGATGACTAACGCACTCTCTTAAGGGTTTTAAGCTTTGTAACTGGATTGGCCACCCACCTGATATACCTCCGGCGCAAGCGCCTTCTCAGATACTGGATGGGGTGGTACTTTTTCAGATCATCACCATTAGGGGCTGCCGTCGTAGTAAGACCTGAGACGTTTGTATCGCTGCCTAAATTCTCAACCCTTATAAACTCAGTCCCTGCAAAAATTCAATTAAGTCCCCCTCTTGGTTCAAATTTAATTTCAAATATTAACGGAGTCTACTTAATGTTCAAAATCGGGTGGTGATAGTCCTGTGCCGCCTCTTCGGGTCAGCGTCCACTGTTAGGATATGATTGCGAAAAGTAAAAGCTCACGTAGGCCCGCCAAATGGCTAAGGCGTGTAAATACGCAAGTAAGCCTGCCAATTGGCTAAGGCATGTAAATTATGAGAAAATAAAGGAAAGTGAAGACAATGCTCAAGTAGACCCACCAATCCGCTAAGGTGCTTTAAATGACGGAAAAGTAGGGGGTAAAAATAAACAGAATTGTAGGGGTGAGTGAAACTAAGAGAAAATAGCCAAATGTTAGTAAAAATAGAGAAAAAGGCCAAAATTCAAGGGGAAGCTTACTAGCTAGTCCTCAACAGAGTCACCATCTGTGCAATCGTGGGCTCTCGCAAGTTCGTTGCGACGATGCACACTCTCACTAAACGTATAGAGTTGCACCCGGAGCTTTTGGTGTCCCGCGAAACCTCAAATCAATATTCAATGCATCGAAGTGCCAAATATGACCCTGATTTACGATTCATGCCAAAGGCTCTTGGCTTTGGTTATCGATTGGGAAGGTGTTAGGCAACTGATCAACCCGCTCAAACGTAGTCTCTACTTATGCCCAAAATAAAAGAAAAATAAAGGTGAAAAAGAGCACTTCCTCTTGCCCAAAGGCACTTTATTCCTATTTGTGCCCCTCCGCAGTTACCGAGATTTCGGCGGCGTAACAACACAAATTCAAGGTCAAGGGAAAAGCAAAGAAGGTAGAAGAGTAGAGGGGAGAGTCGGAGCTCTCTGGCCCTTGTAGCACAGTAGTGGACCCTCTCGTAGGTACACTTGGTGAACTTTTGATAGCTTGAAAAGATGGGATGAGGGTTCTAAACCGCTAAGGCTTGATGACTAAGAGGTAGGAGAGGAGGGCTAAGGGGTAGCTCTCACCTAAACTCAAGGGTTTTTTATGGAAGATGGGTCTAAAGGGGGTTTTAAAGTTCTGGAATTTATATGGGATTGGGGCACCAAAGGAGGGAAAAGGTCTCTCTTAATCTTTTCTCTCTTTTGGAATTTTTTTCAAGACATTTGCAAGGGAGGGTGCCTCTCTATTTATAGGAAAGGAGAGGGTTAGGAGGGTACTTAAGAGCTAATTGGATTAGCAATTAGGTAATCCTGAGATCTAAGGTTTCCTAGGATTCTAAGGGCTTACATACATGGAAAGGGTTTCAATAGTAGATGATAGGATGGGGTTTCAAATGACTAGAGGGTTACAAATAGGGTAAATGAGGCTGCAACAGTCCTAATGAAACCCATCCTAAACGTTGGGATGGTCAACAAGTCAAATCCCAAAAGTGAAATTTGGGCAAAATCTAATATTTACTGTAGCTAAGCCTGACGTGTGTATTATCCACGCCAGGCCTATGTACAGTGTCTGGGAAGTCTAGAGCCCGCTGGGGGACCCATCTATGCTTGGCGTGTATATTATACACACCAAACCATTTCTGGGAAAAAATGGCCTAGCGTGTAAAATATTCACGCTACGCAACATTTCTCCAGAAATGGCCTGGCGTGTGTATTACACACGCCAGGCATGCCCACCTCCTCGAGAGGTTCAGCCAGGTGTAGTTTTTCAAGTTTTATTCGGATTGCCGTAACTTTTGATATATGACTCGGACTGAGGTGATTTTTGGCTTATTGGAAAGTTGAGAACCTCTACTTTTCAATAGTATGAGATTTGGTCTTAGTGGAGGTCCCTTCTAGCCCTATAAATCTCTTTCTAACCATTGCCCGGGAGGGTTAACTAAGGGTTCGGAGAAGTTGGGGGTAATTCCTAAGGGTTCAGGTAAGTTCCTAAGGGCTTGTGAAGGTTCCTAAGGGTACGGGGGATGCTATCGAAATCTCAGGAGTGCGCCTCTCACAAAATATGATTCGATCGAGCCTTGGGCCAAATTTGGGTGTCTAAAGTTGTAGAGTCGCTTAGAACCGCTCGAGCAACTCCCCTTCAAAAATAAAGGAAAAATTATGAGAAAAAATAGCTTGAGCAAATTTTCCTCATAATTTAGGCCAAAATAATTCTGGAAAAACTCACTCGCGTGAGTTGGGAATCTTGAAAATTCGCTCAAGCGAATTTGAGCGAGGTACTGACATAGCCCTAGTATTTTGGCCATGACTTTTTGCTCTGAACTCGGATTGATGCGATTCTTACGGCATTAGAAAGAAGACAACGAGCTCTATAGTTTTAAGAAAATACTTATGTATGTCGAAGTTAGTAGTAATTAAAACTGATCCTTAATGCATCATCATATATGTAATATAGGGGAAGGAATCAGTCGCCATTGATAAGGGTCATCTCGCACCTTCTTACAACATTAGGAATCAAGGTAGGAAAATCTCACTACACAATTGCATTTGATTTCGATTCATCGACTTCGTGATTAGAATTTGAATGGTGATCCTCTAAACATTGAATCTGACCTTTGAAATTGAATTTTAAAATTGACCTTTGAGCTTTTAAAATATCAAACTTGGATTTGAACCTTGAATATAAATTTGGAACTTTGAACTTTGAATCGAATAGTGATCAACGTATCAAATTTTATGAACTCAGACCATGAACATGAATTTAGTATGAACTCTAAATATGAGATTTGAATTTCCAAACTCTGAAGTCTGAATAAGAATTTGAATCTAATGTGAATTCTGTATGCGAATGTGAACTTTGAATAAGAAATTTGAATATGATTTTGTATATGAACTCTGAATTCAAACTCTGAATCTCCGAATATGAACTTTGGGCCTTGAATCTGAACTCTATAAGTGAATTTTGAACTTCGAATAAGACTTTGAGTCAAACTCTAAATAAGACTCTGAATGAGAATCTGGATTTGAAAACAAATTCCGTATGTGGACTCCGTATGTGAACTCTGAATTTGAACTCTGTATTCCGATTTGTTTTAGCTATTAATTATGAACATTGTCACTTACTAAGTATTACAATCTGCATTTTGATTTAAGGTTCATCTGAATGAATCCCCTAAATTCGATACTACTTGTGCATTGTTTTAGCCCGACATGGTCCGCATTGTAGCCAGACATAGCTGCCCATTCTCACTCTGAAAAATTGTTCATTGAACGACGATGATTAGAGGGGATTCCCATCGGTTATAGACTCCCAATGCTATATGTGCATTGGAGATATTTAAGTTATCATTTTAAGTCATGCATTAATTATGAAGCTGAATGTAAATGGGAAAAGGAATAAGTGAAATCCGGAACTGAGCTTTGAACATGAATAACAACTCGGAATCTGAATTCGAATTTGTATCTGAACTTGAATCCAAACTTGACCTTTGAATCTGAACACAGAATCTGAAATCGTGAATTTTGTACAATGAATCTAAAACTCTGATTTTGAAGTTAAGGTCTCACAAATTCTGTTTTTGATTAGGAAAATGCTGTTGAAAATTTCCTCTGTTTTCGATACGAAAATGACTTCAAAAATTAGTCATTTTGTTGATTTGAAAATGCCCTTTTGAATTATAATCATTGAGTAATGCATTGATCCATTAAAGATGTACATTGGTATTGATTTTTCTCTACTGAGCTTAGACTGTTAGCTCATCCCGACATTCGTGTCACAGGTGCAGGTGTTATTTAGGTCCGTGAACTTGAGAACGGTCCTGCTTACATGCCAGAAGTAGCAGGAGAACATTCGCCTAAGGATCTTCATCCATAACTGGTGGGTTATGGAATCGGTATAGTTAGACTTTGTACAGTTAGAACTTAGTATATGTCAGTGATCAGTTATTCCTATAGACAATGTAATTTAAACCACTGTTTAGGTGACGGTCGGCCGTCACCAGCGGTCTTTTCTTTTATTTTATATTCTATAATAGATGGAATCTCTGTATCTGTTTAATTCCATATGATATTAATTTGTTCTGATTTCCGATGTGCATATGATATCTGATTTAATTTCCATATATGCATTTGATATATGTTCTGATTTTCACATTCGCATCCAACTTTATGGTCTGGTACAACGCCGTAATGGTGCCACATACGAATATACCACTGTAACGGTGCCACATATGGATATACCGTCGTAACAAGGCCACATACGGATATACCACCATAACGGTTCCACAACAGAGTTCACATACACACATATACCGAGTGTCACATACACATTCTGTAACAGTTGCCACATTTTTATCCTAACAATATCGGGTATGAACTCGAGGAGGGTTAGGCCTGTGCCAAAACGTAACACAACAAACTGATTTAGAATTTTAATGATGACTGTTAAAAAGTGAAACCTTAGTGGCCCAGTATTAATTATTAAGTGAAACAATGATTGATCATTGATTTGGTAATAATTAAAATATATGGAGCCCTCCTTCAAGATGAAAAATTTCATAAAATAATTTTAAATAATGAATAGGACTACTTGAAACTGAGGGGTGTTAACCCTTTGATCCCAAACTATGACAGCCCGAATTTTGGCACCCCGAAACCCGTGCCATCAGCACGACCCTCAAGGCCGTGCCCTATGATTCTTTACGAAATATTGGTATATACAAGCTAAAAACTATAATTAAGGCATATGTATCTACTCTAACAAGTACTCATATGTTTAAAATTAATGGGGTCTCAAAAGGCAGTTCTTGTCCCATGCCAATTCATGGGCATAAGAACTTACCCAAATCGTTGGTGATAACAGTTTGTTCAAGACGGTTTGTCAAAAGAATAACGGTATTTAATTACATTTAAATAAAGAGGCTTGACATACCAAGCCATACCTAATACTCCCAACTCACTCTCAAAGCACGCAATGGGTCTCCTAGAAGAAATCCTCCGGAGGAGGCTCTAACTCCTCTGTGGGCACGTAATCTGAATCCCCTGGATCAAAGTCTCCAAAAGTCTTCGCTGCCGCTAGTCCTGGACCTGCGACGTATAGTCTAGTGGGTGAGCTACATCCTAGCTCAATAGGAAAACAAAATGAACATATAGATTAAATCTCCCATATATGTTAGCAGCTTAAAAAACAAAACACTATTTATCGGATATCACTTTTGGGAAAACAATTGAAATAACAGAAATAAAATGATGGGTAGAGCTATTACTTTGCATGATTTTTGTTTGTTCACACCATACTGGTTTAGTTGTGAATTCGGCCAAATCACTTAAATCTTAACTTAAGTAGTCCCCGAGCAATATAGCATCGAGCCCCGATGGAATACCCACCATCGTCGTCTAACTAGACAGTTATTATATGCATTCCCTAGGAATACCGCCCAAGCCCCTTTCTCATAGGTGGCGGGGTCTATTCTCAAATCTACATCCCTGGGATGTGCTATGAATGTATAGATTGGCCGCCGTATCGGTCACGGATATCCTGCCGAGTCAGTCATGGATATCCCGCCACGTCGGTGGGGTATTCTAATTAAACCTTAAATAATAAAAATATCGAACGTGCTCTACATATAGTTATTCACCGTGATTATGCTAATTTTATTACATTAGGCCTTATCACTAGCTTTCATTTCATTGTCAGTTTTCATCTGCATCCCTGGGATGCCACTGGTTCAATACATCATCTAGATGTCCACTTTATAATTTTTACATCCCCTGCGGACCTCATGATTATCATTTTTGAAACTCACTCACACACCCTTTTTCATAATGATCATGCAATACTTGACTATTTAATTGAAATACACTACATATATAAGTTGACAAAATAATGCACATGTTTCAAGAATATTCCCTACCTCAACGCAAATCCAATGCACACTTTTCTCGTAGAGGTTTACACGTCACGATCACACGTTAAACCTATATTTCATGTGTTTAGAATATGTTTGGAAGTGTCACTAGAATCATTGGAGTACATAGCCTCCATGTATTTACACTAAACTATTAATATCTGCATGGTGCCTCGCGCGAGCTAGTATAATTCCTCACTCGAGCGGTCACTTGACCTCGCTCGAGCGGTTCAAACAGGATTGCTCGAGCGCTTAAAATGAGCCATCTGAAGCAAAATAGGAAGCCTCGCTCGAGCGAGCTTTCCCTTTATTTGGGTCTCGCTCGAGCGAGCCCAGAACGGAATTCGTTCACAGGTTGTATCTTCTGTCCTCGCTCGAGCGAACCACTTAGACCGCTCGAGCGAGGAGCAAAAAAATTTAATTCCTCTATCTGATCGAGAACCCTTATCCTACTTCAATCAAGCCTTATTATCATCGACTGCCATTCAACCAATACCTTATACATTATTTAAGGACACACCTAAGCATTTATTATGCATTTAACATACCTCAATCGATAGGTCTCGTATCAGTTCGATCCACGATTGAAAACTCTATTAGACGAAGAGATCTCCAAAATTCCTCTCCAAAGCTCCTCATTCAACCTTTTCTCTTTCTAAGATAATTAGGTTACGTATTGGGGAACCCCTCTCCCCTTCATTTACTTATATATTTTTTTGTGAAAGCTAGTGTGTTTTACAAACACACACATAGTGTGTACTTGTTAGTTTTGGTTCCCTTGTGAACCACACATACACGTGCATGGTATATGACGTGCACGGTTCCCAAAAATCTGGGGTTATGACATTCACCCCACCTTATAATATTTTCATCCTCGAAAATTGGCGATACCCTTTTTAACTTGGTACGACTATTACTAGGCCGTTAAATAGGCCAATTCCTTACATCATCAGGTAGTTAATCTTATGGTCTAATGACCCTAGGTCAGACCTGCATTGAGCAACTATAAACCATATTTTATTGTACATTACATTCATACATTCACCTAGGCCAATCTTAAACGACAAAAGAGACAAGATACTCATATAATATTTGGTAACTCCACAGTCATTATACTAACTTATTATGCGATAACAATTTATATATATATCGAAGCTATAATAAAGATTACCACTCAAAATTTGTGACATTCATGTCATGATAGTCTGTAAATAAATGTCAAAATACCACCTCACTACGAAATGTCCTAACAAAAAGTTACATTTCTATTTTTCAAAAGAAAATTATATGACTACCTTGTCATCATCCTCCTCATACTCGTCGTCGTCGCCGGAGCCATCATCATCGTCATAGTCCTCGTCATCCTCATCCTCGTCAACCACCCTGGCGGTAGTGGTACCCCCCGTAGTGCTCCTCGTAGCATGGCCCGAGCTAGACGCTCCAAAAATAGCGTCTCTCATAGCACCGACGCGCTCCATGTATGACTGCGGGTATGCCTAGCCCATGAGGTCTATGAGTAGCGCCTCCTGAAACCTTTGATGTAACCTGATCTCCCGCCCCTGCTGGAGGAGCTCTCGATCACGCCGGTGTTGGTGGTAGGTAGGGGCTGTGAAGATGAAGTAGAGGGAGCAGTTGGTCCCGTCGATGGTTGCTGCGTGGCTTGTCGAGAAATTGGCAGTCTCTTTTCTTGTTGACACTAGTTTGAAGGCTTTTTAAGTTTCGGCTCCAGTCTTGGGCTAAATAGGGGACGACATTATCGGTAAGAGATAACTCGTCGGTTCGGATCTTGAATCCTCCTTTTCCATTTTGTGAGTCGAGGAGTCGGGAAATCAACCGAGCATAAGGTAGTCGGTTGATGGGTGGAGGAATAGCACCTCTTACGTTCCTTTTATAAGCATGTGCCATGCCTTTAATGACGACCATGGGCGCGCTAATCCACCTATTATGAAATGTGGCATGTAAAGCTCGCAAAAATGCATCGCGATGTTCTTGATCATGGCTAGTCGGGTGTAAGGTCTTCTTAAAAGTGATATCCAAAAGCAACATGCGTGGCGGTAGCTGAGATCGGGTGATAGATTGACCCGAAGCGGACGTGCCGCCAGTGATGTCGAAAATAATCGTTGGGAACTCTACGTTCCCAGAAAAAGGTGGTTGGATAAGTGGGCTCGGGGCATAGATGTGTGGGCATTTCATAACCGACGAAATCTCGGCACAGCTAAAAATCAATTCTTTTCCTTCGATCGTGACGAGGATGGCGTCCTCATTCACGTTCATGTTAAGGGTTTGGTAAAATAGTTTCACGAGTCTCGAAGAGTACCGAGCTCTGAACGGGGTAAGTAATGGTCTAAGGTTATTGTTGGGGAGGAAATCTGATGTCCATTGGGTGGACGTCGGATCCCCAAAACAAGAGGGATGTATATCCCATTCGATTTCAAAAATTTTTGCCCCCCACCAATCGTCTAGTTCGATTGGGGTAGGAGATGGGGTTGGTGGTGGTTGCGGTGCTTTGTTGCGCGATGACGGCGATCGAATCGCCATTCACTTCTTAGGTTGGGGATTAGGGCTTGAAGAAGCCATTAGATATCTATAGAGCTTTTTGAATGCAATAAAATTTGGAAAAGGGTAGATTTTACCTTTAAAAATGTTTTTGATAGATCGGATCGTTCGAATCCGGCTCTAATCGGACGGAAAAGCTTGGAAGTCGAAAACCCTAAACCCTCGCTCGACTCGCTTCCCTCGCTTGAAGAACAAATGAGTGAATAGTAATCCGTCCACTTTTTATAGTTTGACCTCGCTCGAGCGGTTGAAAAGTCCTCACTTGAGTGAGTCCAGAAAGGTTTCTGTGTATAATTATATGTGGCTCGCCCGAGAGAGCGTAAGTGATCGCTCGAGCGAGCCCAGAAACATTTTTTTTCTGGCTCTTCGAAGCTCATATTTTCTCTAGTCTCTTCTATTATTAGGACATCTTTCACACATGATTCCCTATGTCAGGCAATTGAGATTTTATTCACATGAATCGAACTTTCTGGCAAAAATTTAAGCTAAATGCTCGAATTTTAATCTCATTCGTTTACTTGTTTCAAAATAGGAATCGATATACTATCAAAATATTACATATTATCATATAAAAAAATAACTAGCTAACGTTCTCAAACAAGTTGGGGTATTGTTCTTTGACATCCACCTCTCGCTCCCACGTTGCTTCCTCAGCCGGATGATTATTCCAGCGAACAAGCAGTAAAGGAATAACTTTGGTGCGTAGCACTTGTTCCTTTCCATCCAAAATCTCCACCGGCTCTTCGATCATGCTCATATCTTCATGCATCTCGAATGATTTGCCGCTCAACACATGATCAGGGTCATTAAGATACTTCCTGAGCATAGATATGTGGAATACATTGTGTACCTGATCAAATAACGATGGCAATCCAATGTGGTAAGCAACTTCCCCTACTCGACCCAAAACTTCAAACGGTTCAAGATGGCGGGGACTTAGCTTCCCTCTCTTTCCGAACCTCATCACGCCCTTCATAGGCGATACCTTCACGAAGACATGTTCTCCCACCTTAAAGTTCACGCTTGTTCGCCTGATATCAGCGTAGCTTTTCTGTCTGCTTTGAGCCGCCTTTAGTCTTTCTCTAATCATGCAGACAATAGCGGCGTTATCTTCAAGTAACTCAGGTCCCAAAATAAATTTCTCCCCAGTTTCCTCCCAATTGATTGGCGATTTGCATCACCTTTCGTACAAGGCTTCATACGGTGCCATCCCAATGCTCATCTGAAAACTATTGTTATATGCGAACTCAATCAATGGTAGGTGTTGATCCCACGATCCTTGTAATTCCAACATACATGCCCTAAGCATGTCTTCAATAATTTGATTGACCCTCTCAGTCTGTCCGTCGGTTTGTGGGTGGAATGCCGTACTGAAATTTAGTCTCGTTCCCATTCCTTCTTGAAATTTCTTCCAAAACTTGGATGTATACAATGGGTCACGGTCTAAAATAATGCTACTCGGAATCCCATGTAACCGGACAATCTCTTTCATATAAAGCTCTGCTAGTCTTCCCGCCGTGTACATTGTGTGGTAAGGCAAGAAGTGTGATGACTTGGTCAATCAATCGACCACTACCCAAATGGCATTGTACTTCCTTGCGGTTCACGGTAGCCTGACTATGAAGTCCATGGAGATTGATTCCCACTTCCGAAATAGGTAGGGATTGTAATAGACCTGCGGGGTGTCTATGATCAATCTTCACTTGTTGGCACGTCAAACACCGCAACACGTACTCTGCCACGTCTTGTTTCAAACCTCTCCACCAGTAGTTCTTTTTCAGATCTTGATACATCTTCGTGCTCCTCTGGTGGATAGCATATCTTGACTTGTGGGATTCATCAAGAATCGTTCGTCTTAAATTGGCTTTGTCCGGAATACAGAGGCGAACCTTAAACAGTAAGGAGCCATCTTCCTTGATTGAAAAGTCGGATCTGATGCCCTCGATTACATCTTGACGTATCTTGGTCAGTATTGGGACTAACCAAGATACGTTGGCCAAAAAGGCTCCTGTAACTTGTGACTTGATGTCCGCACCATATAGTGCTAGATCTTCCAACAGCTTCCATCGGTGTATACCCAAAATTAGACTAGCCAACTGAGCTGAACTTTTCTGACTCAAGGCATAGGCCACTACATTAGCCTTGCCTGGATGGTACTATATAGAACAGTCATAGTCCTTGAGGAACTCCATCCATCTGCGCTGCCTCATATTTAGTTCCTTCTGTGTAAATAGATATCTGAGGCTCTTATGGTCGGTGAAGATTTCAAACGTTTCTCCGTATAAATAATGTCGTCATATCTTCAATGCGAATATGACCGCTACTAGTTCCAGATCATGTGTCGGATAGTTCTTCTCGTGCTCTTTCAACTGTCTTGACTCGTAAGCTATTACATTTTTATGTTGATCGAGTACACAACCCAAACCGTTATACGACGCATCACTGTAGACCGCGAATCCTCCACTGCCTGTCGGAATGGCTAACACTGGAGCTGAAGTGAGTCTCTTCTTGAGTTCTTGAAAACTCTTCTCGCATGCTTCACTCCACTCAAATCTTGAATCTTTTCTTGTAAGCCTCGTAAGAGGTCCTGATATCTTTGAAAACCCCTCTACGAAGCGTCGATAATAACCTGCTAGCCCAAGGAAACTTCGGACGTCTGTCACGGTCTTTGGTTGCTCCCAGCTCACTACTGCGTCAATCTTGGCGGGATCTACTGTGACACCATGCTTTGAGACGACATGTCCCAAAAAGCTAACCTCTTCTAACCAAAATTCACATTTGCTAAGCTTGCCGTACAATTAGTGTTCACGCCATATCTTCTACCCGTAAGTGTTCTTCATGCTCCGTCATCGATTTTGAGTAAATCAGGATGTCGTCAACAAACAGGACAATGCAGGAGTCTAGGTGTGGTTTAAACACCCGATTCATTAAGTCCATAAACGACGCTGGTGCGTTTGTCAATCCGAACGGCATCACCAAAAATTCATAGTGTCCATACCGTGTTCTGAATGTCGCCTTCTGAATGTCCTCAGCCTTGACTCTTAACTGATGGTATCCAGATCTCAAATCGATCTTGGAAAAGTACTTCGCTCCTTGCAACTAATCTAACAAGTCATCTATTCTTGGCAACGGGTATCGATTCTTCACAGTGAGTTTGTTCAATTGTCGATAGTCAATGCATAACCGCATCGACCATCTTTCTTTTTCACGAACAAAACTGGTGCTCCCTATGGAGACACGCTTGGTCTTATGAACCCTTTATCCATGAGCTCTTGCAACTATTTTTTCAATTCTTTCAACTCTGTAGGAGCCATCCTGTATGGTGCCTTTGAAACAGGCTCCGTTCCCAGCGCTAAGTTGATAGCGAATTCCACTTCTCTCTCTGGAGGTAATCCTGGCAATTCTTTTGGAAATACGTCTTCAAATTCTCGCACTACTGCTATCTCGGAGATAACATTCTTTCCTTCTTTATCTCCCTTCAGAAATGCCACATAACCACTACACCCTTTTTGATTAAACGTTCTACTCTGACTGCAGAGATGAGTGGCACATGTGTCGACCTCTCTCCTCGAAACCGAAACGATCTCCTCGTGTTTGGTCGGAAAATAACAACCTTGTTCTTGCAATCCACCGTTGCACAATGATGGGACAGCCAATCCATGCCAAGGATCACGTCGAATCCTTACATCTCCAACAATATTAATTGTGTGTTCAATTCGTAGACAGTGTCATCCCGGACGCTCACTACTATCGATTTGCAGAATAACTCTGTGTCCACTAATTCTCCCGTTGGGATAGACACTGATAACACAAAGTCCAGTGTCTCCGAAAAAATCTTCATTTTCTTTGCAAATCTAGGGGTGATGAAGGAGTGGGTAGACCCTGGGTCTATCAACACTCGTGCGTCACGTGCTACATAGCACCCTTTTTCATAGACTTGTAACGTACCTATAACACATACATATACATACATAGCACATACTTTATTTAGAATTATCTAACATACAAACACGGTTCTACACACTGTTCTAATGAATGCACCTTCTCTATCTAAAATTATATTAAATTGAAATTCTTCATTAAAACAGAAATCTTACCTTGAATGACGTCATGTACACTCCCTGCTTCTTGGGCGGTAACTGTGTAGGCTCTCCCTTGAACAACTGACTTCCGTGATTGAATAAGTCGTGGCATGGAAGCTGAGGCCGTCTTCTCCTTAATTGCTTCAGGGTAATTTTTAATTACGTGGCCTATCTTGCCACATTTAAAACAGCTTCGCATTCCTTGCCTGCAATCCGCCGTTTTGTGGGACTTGCCACATTTGGCACAAGTCTCTCTTGGTGTTGAAGAAGCAGCTCTCAAAAAACCTTGTGTAACTGCAGCTCCGTTGGAAATAGCAGGACCCTCGTACCTCATTGGTCTCCCTGATGCCAGCAATGGAAAACTTTGATGAGTAGTTTGTTGTGCGGCTCTCCCATACCCTGTCTGGAACGGTTGCCTCTGATTCGGTGCTACGAACCTCGACTTCTTATTCATTGATTCATAACTCCCAGTCCTGCTTAGATCTGTGCTTCCTCTTCCCTGTTGTTCCTTCTGACGGTATCGGTTATTGTTTTCTTCTTCGACCACTAATGCCTTACTCATGACCTCTCCGTAGGTCTTTAGCTGAAAGGGCGCAACCCCTCCACGGATGTCAGACCTTAAACCCTGTTGGTACGCGATACGAACCCATCTCTACTGCGCAAATTCCTATCATGACCACCCCTGGGTTGGCCTCTTCCTCTAGGAAACATGACGGTCTGTATGAGAAACCACGGTTTCGTTAGCAGAAGTCCCTATGTTCTGACGAGATGATTGTCAGAAACTAAAAAGAAGGGCTTTGAGACCAACTGTGACAGCCCAAATTTCGACACCCCGAAACCCGTGCCATCAGCACGACCCTCAAGGCCGTGCCCTGTGATTCTTTATGAAATATTAATATATACAAGCCAAAAACTGCAATTAAGGCACATGTATCTACTCTAACAAGTACTCATATGTTTAAAATTAATGGGGTCTCTAAAGGCAGTTCTTGTCCCATGCCAATTCATGGGCATAAGAACTTACCCAAACCGTTAGTGATAACAGTTCGTTCCAGACAGTTTGTCAAAAGAATAACGGTATTTAATTACATTCAAATAAAGAGGCTTGACATACCAAGCCATACCTAATACTCTCAACTCACTCTCAAAGTACGCAATGGGTCTCCTAGAAGAAATCCTCCGGAGGAGGCTCTGACTCCTCTGTGGGCACACAATCTGAATCCCCTGGATCAAAGTCTCCAGAAGTCTTCGCTGCCGCTAGTCTTGGACCTGCAACGTATAGTCTAAGGAGTGAGCTACATCGTAGCTCAATAGGGAAACAAAATGAACATATAGATTAAATCTCCCATATATGGTAGTAGTTTAAAAAAAAAACACTATTTATCAGATATCACTTTTGGGAAAACAATTGAAATAACTTAAATAAAATGATGGGTACAGCTGTTACTTTGCATGATTTTTCTTTGTTCTCACCATACTGGTTTAGTTGTTAATTCGGCCAAATCACTTAAATCTTAACTTAAGTAGTCCCCAAGCAATATAGCATCGAGCCTCGATAGAATACCCACCATCGTCGTCTAACTAGACAGTTATTATGTATATTCCCTGGGAATACCGCCCAAGCCCTTTTCTCATAGGTGGCAAGGTCTATTCTCAAATCTACATCCCTGGGATGTGTTATGAATGTACAGATTGGCCGCCGTACCGATCACGGATATCCTGCCGAGTCAGTTGTAGATATCTCGCCACATCGGTGGGGTATTCTAATCAAACCTTAAATAATAAAAATATCGAACGTGCTCTACATTAGGCCTTATCACTAACTTCCGTTTCACTGTTAGATTTCATCTGCATCCCTGGGATGCCACTGGTTCAATACATCATCTAGATGTCCACTTTATAATTTTTACATCCCCTGCGGACCTCATGATTATCACTTTTGAAACTCACTCACACACCCTTTTTCATAATGATCATGCAATACTTGACTATTTAATTAAAATACACTACATATATAAGTTGATGAAATAATGCACATGTTTCAAGAATATTCCCTACCTCAATGCAAATCCAATGCACACTTTTCTCGTAGAGGTTTACACGTCACGATCACATGTTAAACCTACATTTCATGTGTTTAGAATATGTTTAGAAGTGTCACTAGAATCATTGGAGTACATAGCCTCCATGTATTTACACTAAACTATTAATATCTGCGTGGTGCCTCACGCGAGCGAGTACAATTCCTCGCTCGAGCGGTCACTTGACCTCGCTCGAGCGGTACAAATGGGATCGCTCGAGCGGTTAAAACGAGCCATTTGAAACAAAATAGGAAGCCTCTCGAGCGAGCTTCCCCTTTATTTTGGGTCTCGCTCGAGCGAGCCCAGAACGGAATTCGTTCACAGGTTGTATCTTCTGTCCTCGCTCGAGCGAACCACTTAGACCGCTCGAGCTAGGAGCGAAAAAATTTAACTCCTCGATCTGATCGAGAACCCTTATCCTACTTCAATCAAGCCTTATTATCATCGACAGCCATTCAACCAATACCTTATACATTATTTAAGGACACACCTAAGCATTTATTATGCATTTAACATACCTCAATCGATAGGTCTCGTATCAGTTCGATCCACGATTGAAAACTCTACTAGACGAAGAGATCTCCTAAGTTCCTCTCCAAAGCTTCTCATTCAACCTTTTCTCTTTCTAAGATAGTTAGGTTACGTATTGGGGAACCCCTCTCCCCTTCATTCACTTATATATTTTTTTGTGAAAGCTAGTGTGTTTTACACACACACACATAGTGTGTACTTGTTAGTTTTGATTCCCTTGTGAACCACACATACACGTGCATGGTATATGACATGCATGGTTCCCAAAAATTTGGGGTTATGACATATACATGAAGTATCAAATATATCATCAAAACATGTATTGCTATTTATACAAGTTTCCAAAATAAACCTCTCTCTCAATCATTTTCTCTCTCTCTCACCTACTTGCGAAAGAATTCCTCAGCGAATTCTTCCTCCTCATCTTTCATTTCCTTTTCTTCCTCTCCCACCACCGGTTGATACGTGGGATCACCCTCGTGCTCAGGGTCAATATCTTCAGCTAAGACATAAAGTTGTAGGATGAGCTACCATCGAAGCTCAGCAGGGAAATTTACAGTGCTAACTTATATGTTAGATTACCAATTCACCTCTTGACATATAAATTATAAATCTAAGCATATTACATCTTATCTTGTACTATTCTAGCAACATATATCATAAACAAGTCATTAATTATGCGAATAATTTATCATGCTAACATGCTAAAACAATCATGTTGAATAATACAGGGAATTATGCTGAAGCAGATACAAGGAATCATGCTGAAATAGGTTTAGCTTAAACAAGCTATCAGACATAAAATATACATATACAAGAACAAGAGAATCAAGCTCCCGAGTTAGCGGGATCACTTGTCAAGCTCCCGAGTTAGCAGGATCACTTGGACTGAGATAATCAAGCACTCGAGTTAGCGGGATGACTTGTCAAGCTCCCGAGTTAGCGGGATCACATGGACTATGATAATCAAGCTCCTAAGCTAAGTTAACAGGGTCACTTGAACCAAGAAATCAAGCCCCTGAGCTAAGTTAATAGGGTCGCTTGGACCGAGACATCAAGCTCCCGAGTTAGCGGGATCACTTGTTAAGAATGAAGCAAGCGAGTACAAGGAATCAAGACGTGATCATTCATGGTATCAGGTATGCGAGAACATCATGAGCAGATAGCATAAAATCATAAATCAAAACTAAACTAGTATAACTGAAGCTTGCATAACTGAACTATCGTACTATTCATAGTCATGTGTCGAAACTGATCTTACCATCATTTGTACATAACTGATCTTATCATTATCCATATATAACTGATCTTATCATCATTCAAACTTAATTGATCTTATCATCAATTATAACCACACATCTAACTGAATTAGTATCATAGCCATGCGTCAAAACTGCTTGTACCCTTATCATGCATATTCATACATCAAACGTGACACGAGCGTAGTCATGCAAAGGCATTCATTTAAACTAGTATAATCATTCATAGTCACATATCGAAATTGAGCTAACTATTCATCAAAACTGAGCTAGCATGTTCTTACATTATTATACATTGAATCTGAACTTGCATCATGCATCATGATTCATAAGCATTCATCTAGTATCATCACTTCATAATCGTATATCAAACTGAATTTCATAGCATAACCCTATGTCAAATTGATTTGAGTATCATCATGCTGAACTAGCATATTTATACATTAAAACCCTCACTATCCGAGTCATGTAAAAGTATTAATTTCAACTAACTCTATCATCATCATCAATACTGACATTAGCATAACCATACAACAACACTCGCCTATACTGAATCTCTTATCACCATTATACATGGGCATATTCATACATACATTAACTTGCTAAATCAGAGATGAATGAGAAAATAGAACATAATTCAGCAAAGTAAACTCCCTACCTTAAATCAAGCTTACGTGATACTGATTTCATGTGCACGCATGCATTCAAGCTACATTCCTTGGTACGAGCTAGTCATGTGCACCAAACTCCTTATGGTGAACTTGTGATCATAACGATGCCGAAATGGTGTCGGTATCGAGGTCGCCACGCTCGTAAGAACAAGAGCGGTAGGAATTCTTTGAGACCAAGATATTGCCTTCACAATTCTCTTGATCGAATTGCAAGTCACCTTGCGATCCCCGATTTCGAATTCAAGGTTTGAATTCAAGAAATTTAAGAAATTTAAGAAAGAAGGGTTTGAGAATTAGAGCTAGAAGAAGGTTTTCTTTTGCTAGGGGAGTTTACAATTTTTTTGTTTTGAAATTCTGCAGGGTCCGTTTGCTAATGGACTTCTTCAAAGGTTTAAACGGAAGAAGGAAGAAGGAAGTGGCTGGCGAGCTCTTGTAGAGCTTGCGTACTTTGCGTGCATGGGAGCTGAGAATGACTCATGCATTCGTGGAGGCAATAGGCGAAATAAAATAGCTTACAAGCTGTTTAAGGGTTGTATTCCGTGCATTGCTAGCACAACTTTTCCTTGTATGTATATAAGCCAAAATAGGCTTGACTTGCATACAAAGCTAATACACTTGTTAAGTGTATAAGCCAACTAGGTTTAGCTTTAATATAAAGCCAACACGCCTATCATAGATATATTGAGTGGATTAATAGTTTAAGTGTATTTCCTAATACACATAATTAGTACTTGTATTCACTTGCCTCATTTGTCGAGGCAACTGATTCGATTGCCGCAGTTGTCGAGGCAACCAATTGTGCTTGCCTCAGTTGCCGAGGTAAGACCATCAGACCTTGGTTGGCATTTTTCTCTATACACTATTGGGTTTTTGTAATAGTCCCACATCGGATAGGGAAAAGTCCTGACCCTGGGCTATATGTGATTGTGGACGCTACATGTCATGACGCGTTTTGGGTGGGGACTTAAGCCCATGCCAAAAACAAAATCGAGGTGGGGACCTAAGCCCAGAACTGGACAATATTGTGGCATGTGGGTCTGGGTCTTCACAGAATGGTATCAGAGCCAGGACAGCTCTTCTATAAGGTGGGGGGACTGTAATAGTCCCACATCGGATAGGGAAAAGTCCCGACCCTGGGCTATATGTGATTGCGGACGCTACATGTCATGACGCGTTTTGGGTGGGGACTTAAGCCCATGCCAAAAACAAAATCGGGGCGGGGACCTAAGCCCAGAATTGGACAATATTGTGGCATGTGGGTCTGGGTCTTCACAGTATAGGTCTTATTTCCGTTGTTTAGATGGCGGGTGGTCGTCATTGGTGAAAAGATATACATGGCTTTTATTTATATTTTGTATATTTCCTGCTTTTGGATAGATGAACGAATATCAGTTGTTGTCATATTTCTTCGTATCAGAGTTAATTAAATTCGCTTTCGCATATGTAACCCTTTGTACACAATGCCCTTATATGACAGGATCATGTTAGGTGATCAGACGATGCTATCTTTCTCGTATACAATGAGGGGAAAAGTCAGGATGTCATAGGTGGTATCAGATCACTGGCATTAAGTCTTTTGGAGAAGTAACTCTGGGGCGGATATATGGCACAACTTCTAATGTTTATTCCATTGTAGAGTCTAGGCTTTAGGTCTTCTAGGGACTCAAGGCTATGGCAATAGGTTCTGTTTAGAGCATAGGTTGTGGATCTTTACGACTACGTTTAACTGAAGTACTCGATCAATAGTGATCGAAGTATGTCGTTAGGATCCGAGTTAGGATGTAAATTTTGTCAAGTCATGGGCTCATGATGATCACTATTATTGTTAAATGGAACATTTATTTCATTTTGATAGATCAATATGGAAAAT
This sequence comes from Chloranthus sessilifolius, assembly GCA_021018995.1. Lineage (NCBI taxonomy): Eukaryota > Viridiplantae > Streptophyta > Magnoliopsida > Chloranthales > Chloranthaceae > Chloranthus > Chloranthus sessilifolius. Next base: position 19,140,515 of record CM037586.1, read on the forward strand.
CGCAAAAGAGCTAGGACCACACATGCTGGGAAGAATGATCATGAATAAACTAGGCAACTACTGGAGACAATGGTTAGAACAATGGCCCATCAGACGGAGTTACTTACAGCAATAGTATAGCCCAATGCATGCACTTCTTTGCATACACACGTTGAGTCATGCTCACAGTGCAGAATACAGCACAAGATAGGAAAATATAGATGGGCCACAGGTGAGTGTTTTAGATGTGGCAGACTAGGATATCTGATAAAAGATTGCCCTACAATAAAAACGAAAAAGACGACACCCTAATCTCAGCAACCTGCTCAAGGTGTTTATCCGAAACCAACTATATCTACACCTTCGGGGTCATTTCATCACTCGAACCCTACTATAATGGGAGTGTTCGGAGTTCCACAAACTTCACATGCCTCTCCATCCATTCCATTAGCATTCTGTAGAAATTGTGGGAAGACACATAAGATAGACGAATGTCGTAGAGCGTCTGATGCGTGCTTTCGTTGTGGTAAGATGAGACATGGGATTAAGGATTGCCCAGAGATGGTGGGAACGACATCAAAGACGGCACAAGATGCCTAAACCATCGACAATATTATCTAAGGCATGTGAACTATTTAGTTATAAGTTATTTAAATTATTTTTGAGAAAGGTGCATCTAGGTAAATAATTTATATATGTATGCATCTAGTATATTTTTTTCTTTTCATCAGTTTTAGAAATGATAACTTTATATTTTGTTAAGTAGACCCAATTTAGCTAACACTAGTATATATATATACATTAGATACCTGGCAATTGTCTCCAGAGGATGCCTACTTGTTGTATGAGGCACAAGTTTTGATAGATCTTAGATCTACCCATTCATTTGTCATGCATCAGTTTGCTGAACAGTTGGGAAAGTTGGAGCTACCCCAGAACCTGTCAACTTTATTTTAGACATGTCAGTTTCGGCAGGACAATCTGTCACGACTTACATTATGTATCAATCAATTATCATTCTGATCAAAGATTACTGGGTATACGAAGCAATAGTCAACTTGATCATACTCAATATGCAAGGATTTGAAGTAATCCTTGGCATGGATTGGTTGTTCAACCACCATGCAAATATCGACTGTCAAAAGAAAATTATCACTTTTTGTCCCCAAGGGAGGAAATCAACTAGATTTTCTGGTATATAGTCAACCTACTCCCCTTCATTTCAGTGATCTGAGCACGGCGATTACTTGATGATGGCACTCAAGGGTATATCGCGTTCATTCAAAGTCACGAGCAAGAGAAAAAGAAAGTTTCACTTTCACTTTCAGATGTGCTAATAGCTTGTGAATTCCCTGATGAGTTGCTAGGATTTTTGCCGAACAGGGTAGTGGAATTCTCTATTGATTTAGCCTCGGGCACCGAGCCGGTATCAAAGGCATCGTATTGAATGGAACCAACGGAGTTGAAAGAACTCAAGGAGCAGTTGCAAGAGCTTATTGACAAAGGGTTTATCAGACCGAGTGTGTCTCCGTGGGGTGCACCGGTATTATTCGTGAAGAAGAAAGATGGGTCAATGCGTCTTTGCATTGACTGCCATCAATTAAATAAGTTGACGATTAAGAATCGCTATCCGCTCCCTAGAGTCGATGACCTCTTTGATCAATTACAAGGAGCACGATGGTTTTCGAAGATTGATTTATGATCGGGATATCACCAGATGAAGGTGAAAGCTGAAGATATTTCAAAGACAGCTTTTCAGACACATTATGGTCATTGCGAGTTTCTCGTCATGCCCTTCGAGTTGACCAATGTGCCTGCATCATTTATGGACTTGATGAACAGAGTCATCAAGTCTTAGATCAATGTATCGTCGTTTTCATTGACGATATTCTTATCTACTCCGAGACGAAAGCAGAGCACAAAAGTCACTTGCATTTTGCTTTACAGACATTAAGAAATTCTCAGTTGTATGTGAAATGCAGTAAAGGTGACTTCTGGTTAAATCAAGTCAGTTTTCTAGGTCATGTTATTTTCGAAGCTAGTATTACCGTAGATCCTACAAAGATAGAGGCTGTAATGCAATGGAAGCAGCCACAAATTATAATCGAGATTCGAAGCTTTCTAGGTCTCACAGGGTATTACCGATGCTTTGTTGAAGGGTTTTCGAAGCTTACTAAACCACTCATGAAGCTCACTCATAAGAATGTTAAATTCTAGTGGAATGAGGCATGTGAGCAGAGTTTACAGGAATTGAAATGAAGACTCACTTTAGCACCAGTCCTTGTAATACCGTCAAGCAATGGAGGCTTTGTTGTATCCAGTGATGCCTCGTATAGTGGGTTAGGGTGTGCATTGAATCAGAGGGAACATGTGATCTCATATGATTCTCGACAGTTGAAAGATCACGAGAAGAACTACCCCACTCATGACCTGGAGTTAACAGCGATCATTTTTGCGTCAAAAATCTAGAGGCACTACCTATATAGTGAAACCTTCGAGATTTTTACCGATCATAAGAGTTTCAAGTATCTCTTTATCCAGAAAGAGTTAAATTTTAGGCAGAGAAGATGGATGGAGTTCTTGAAGGACTATGACTATTCTATTCAGTACCATCCTGGTAAGGCCAATGTAGTTGCTGATGGACTAAGTCGAAAGTCATCCGCTCAACTATCCCATCTTGTGACACGGTTACAAAGATGGAAATTAATGACTTAGTATCATCTAGTGCCACTATTAGGGCAACAACAACTGGGGGTTTGCTTGCGACTGTTATGATACGATCCACACTCTTCGATAAGATCAGAGAACTCCAAATATATGATGCAGAGCTTATTGCCATCAGGCAGGGAGTACTTAGTGGGCTCTAGCTAGACTTTTCTATTAAGGACTATGGGTCCTTATTATTTCGAGGCTGAGTATGCGTACCATTGGATAGTGCTTTGCGTCATAAAATTCTGAGGCTCTTAAGTTAGGTTATGTCATTCATCCTGGTAGCATGAAAATATATCACGATTTGAAGAAGACATTTTAGTGGGATGGATTGAAATGAGAAGTGGTAGAATATGTTGCAAAATGTTTGACCTGCCAGCAAGAAAGGTCAAACACAAGCACCCAGCTGGGTTATTACAGCCACTGCCCATCCCAGAATAGAAATGAGAACATTTCTATGAATTTTATCCTTGGCTTACCAAATTAGCACATTTCTTACCCTACAATATGTGGTATATAGCATCAAAGTTAGCTGACATCTGTCTGAGGGAAATCGTCAAACTACATGGGATACTAGTGAGTAACGTGTCAAATCATGATTTGTTATATACCTCCCGCTTCTGGCAAAGTTTCCAAGAAGGAATGGGTTCCAAGTTGGAATTCAGTTTTGTATTTCATCCTCAGGAAAAAGACAGACAGAAAGGGTGAATCGGGTAATAGAAGATATGTTACGGGCATGTATGCTGAATTTACAAGGATCATGGGAAAAACACTTACCCCTGATCGAATTCGCATACAATAACAACTTCCAATCGAGCATCGACATGGCACCATTCGAGGCACTGTATGGACGCCGATGTAAATCTTCGATTAACTAGGAAGAAACTAGTGAATGTCTTATTTTGGGCCCTAGCTTGATAGAAAGTACTAATGCAGTTGTTCACATTATTCACGAGAGACTGAAGAGTGCTCAGTCTCTCGTGAATAACTCTTATGTACGGCAGAAGAGTTATTCTGATCTCAAACGAACCAGTGTTGATTTTCAAGTAACTACAAACACCTATATGTATGCTTGTCACATTCATTTTCATTTACATGTATTGTATCTCTAACGTATGCCGTACAAATTGGCCATCACGTCGTTATCAAAATATCTCCGACAAAAGGCGTGATGCGACTTAGGAAACAAGGAAAATTAAGTCCTCGTTATATTGGACCATTCCCAGTTTTGGGCAACGTTGGTGAGGTAGCATACCGAGTTACGTTACCTCCACATTTATCTAGCGTACACGATGTATTCCACGTGTCTATGATGAGAAAGTACGTCAGTGATCTAACCCACGTGTTGGATTATCAACCACTGGATATTTAGGAAGATTTACCAGTGACTGACAGGTCAGCTCAGATATTGGATCATAGAGACTAAATCTTGAGAACAAAACGTATTCCACTCGTATTGGTCTAATGGAAAAATCACGGTTCTCATGAGGCTACCTAGGAACGCAAAGTTGATATTCGCACTCAGTATCCCCATTTATTTCCCTGAGGTAAATCATTTATTGAATTTATTAGAGTAACTTACTGCATATGATATATATAAAAGGTTCGTATGCATTGCCCGTATAATTATGTATAAATTAGATGTAGAGAAATAGATGGATATTAGATTTTGATGCACTATAGACTGGCACATGATACTACACATGATTCAGTTTACTTTATATTGTTCTAAATTTGTTATATGTTTATTTTATTATTCATTATTACCTAGTCATGTTTACCTAGTCATGTTAGGGTATTACCTAGTCATGTGTACTCTGTCTTATAATGGGATATACCTTCAACATATAACTGAATCTGATCTCACTTCTCCACCTTCTTTTATTTTTGAAGATGAAAATTTCTTAAGGGAGAGAGTAACAGCTGCCATATTTTTATCCTGACAATAACGGGTGTAAACTCGAGGAGGGTCAGGCTTGTGCCAAAACGTGGCACAAAGAACTGATTTAGAATTTTAATGATGACTATTAAATAGTGGAACCTTAGTGGCCCAATGTTAAGACCTGAAAAGTATCACTTTTCACTCTTTAACTTAATCTCTGTTAGACCCTTAATCATTTAATAAATGTGTTTTAAGTCTATCCTGTAGGTAATAAGCAGAAGCTGCAAATAAGCCCCTAATCATGCCAAGAAGTTTACCTCTTTGCCCCAGAAGTGCCTCAGGAGAAAGAAAGTTAAACACAAACAGAGAATTAGCTGCAGTATAGGCACAACAAAATAGAAACAAGTCAAGAAGAATGCCTCGCGCAGATGTCGCAGGATTCAATTGAACCAGGAAGAATGCTTCGCACAGTTGTCACGGGCCTCCGAAGGCAGCACAGCAACTGGTCGCGTCGTTCCTGCGCGATTTGATGACGGAAGGAATTGAAAAGCAGACTTCGTGCGATTCTCGTGAGGCTCAGTCATAAGCACGCGCGAAGCACTCGCGCAGTCTCGTGCAGCTAAAAAGAGGAGCCCCTAATCTCTGCGTGATTCACTAAGGAGAGAGAGCTCCAGGTTTTCCTGCGCATAGCTATTGTGCAGTGGCAGAGGGATATCGACCTTCAGGGAAATACTCGCGCAATCCATAGGCCTATGAACACTGCTTCTTCGCGACGATCCTCGCGAGATTCACCAAGGGACGAACCGCGCGAGCAATTCCCGCACCATTCAAAAAGAAAGAGCAATCTCGCGACAGCCAGAAGTATCTCTCGATTGCATGAGCTTCAAGTCAATTCAACCCCGTGATGCCAATTCTACCCCGCGGTAAGACCTAGAAATCTTTTCTACCCAGCGAGGATCGGGTTCTTAACTTCTCCCTACTTCTGCAGGGGCAATCTAGGAATTTTCAACAATTAGGGCACTCACTCTAATGCTCCAATCTCCGTGCACATGCCCCAAGGCATCTAAGGAACAGAATTGGGCCACGATAGCATTAATAAATTAGGGTTTTCCTAACCCTAATTCGGAGAGAGCTGACTGCTATATAAGCCTAAGCCTAGCTTAGGTTTAAAGGACTGGACTTCTGTACTCCTTGAAACCGACTGTAGAATTACAGTAGGCTAAGGTTAGGGTTTAGGAGTTTTCTTTTTTCTTTTTCCTTCTCTCCATAGTCCAACACTTGCTGGCTATGCCTTTGTATGATTATTTGGTATAGTTTTAATGGAGTTTTGTAATAGGATCTATTGCATGTATGGGATTGGTGTTTTGTGAGTTGTTCTGTACAAGGTTGCTGCCTTGAGATCCTCCATTGCTAAGTTGTATTGTAAGCAATGGAGGATTGTCTTTAAGGTTTTACTTAGATCCAAGTGACCTGTGTGTCCAGGTTAGGCACATTGCAGGCCTAGCCCCACCATAGGACCCACTAAATCTGAGTCCCCATGGGAGCTCGAGCTGGTAGCCTTGTGAACATGGTGGCGACAGCAATGTTCTTGTTCTGTCTCAGACCTCTGTGAGGAGGATAGCCTCTGTGGATAGTCTGTCACCATTCAAGTGGACAGATTATAGCCCTAGGGTGAGGCCAATCCACATATCTAAGACAGATTCTTCTTCTCTGCACTTGTGCTTATAGCCTTGTGAGAGATTGTGCAGATACAGACTCTCATGTATTTGTATAAACCCACCATCAGATGACAGATCTGATCTGGCTGTTGAGATTGTAGGCTTGTGACTGGATCACTGCTATCTTTCTAAAGCAGTGAACAATTAAGCTTAAAAGCTAGTACTCAAACACTTGCTGGTTCAGTGTGTCCAGGCTAGTGCACGTTGTAGGCCTAGCCCCACACATAGAACTTTAGAGGTTGAGGTTCCTATGGATTCTTGAGCTGGTAGCCTGGATGAAGTAGTGCCTACAATGATAATCTTGTTCTGACCCATCTCTGAATTGTAGTTCCCCTATTAGATAGTCTGTGACCATTTAAGTGGACAGGTTATAGCCATAAGGGATTAGATCATGGCACAAGGGTGAGTTAGATCCTTTCTCCTCTTTGGTGATAATGTAGCCATTGGATAGAATTTCTATAGTAGCAGATCTGAGTCTGAGTTATAAGACCCATCAAATTTGTACCTAATAGCATACTTCTCACCCTTTTATTTTTATTTTCTCACACTCCATCCTCTTTCTTAACCCTTTCTGTAGTTTAGACATTAAGTTACCTTAGGATTTAGATTATAGTGACCTTAAATCCCCTTCCATTTAGGATTGTCAGATCTGTAGCCAGATCTGGAGAGCCTACTAAAGAAAGCTCCCTTGGAGCTTTAGATCAACTTTCCCTGTGGGACAAACTCCTATCAAAACTTGCTACAACAGGCCCTGTATCTTGGAGGATTGTGCATTTTTAGGCTTGCTGCTCTGTAGTTTTCAATCCACCTTTGATTCATTTTCATTAACCCCATTCTTATCACTGTCTCCAATAAAGTCAGTAGCAAGCTTATAAAAATATCCTAACAAGTTTTTGGCGCCGTTGTCGAGGAATCTTGAACTATTAGTAGACCCTAGATTTTTGTATTCTTTATTCTTTGGTAGCTGTACTTGTGAATAATTGATACTCTGATTTACATTTGGAATTTTTCTTGCAGATCTGGACCGTAGCAGAGAAGGAGAGTAGAACTGCACTGGGAGTCTAGCTACCTCTGTTTTCACTTCTCTAACCCTTAAAACCTCAGTTTATTTCTCCTTTGAAAATTCCATAGCAGTTGATTAGGATAGTTGTAATTTTGTTAAGTGCAATGTGTCTGCCAGTAGTCTTCCCTGCTGTTGGTGTGTGTGCATGTTAGGAAGGAGATCCCTCAGTCCTACATTAGAGCCTCCTAACCCTGAGATAGAAAGGGGTAGAAGACCGAGAAGGCACAGACATACCACAATCGAGCCCCCTATTGAAATTGAGATAGCAGTTATGGGTGAAGAGCAACCTAGAACATTGAAGGAATTGAATGCTCCTGATGATTATAATTCTCCATTCAGCATTCAATTCCCAGATATTCAGGGAAACTACGAGATTAAAACCTCCATCATCCAAATGCTTCCCTCTTTCCATGGGCTTAGCAAGGAAGAACCTTACAAGCACATTGACCAATTCTTGGCCCTGTGCACAACTTTCTCTATCGCTGGTTTGGGACCAAAAGCCACTAGGTTAAGGCTCTTTCCTTTCTCCCTAAAGGACAGGGCCAGCACCTGGTTGTCTACTCTCCCAAACAACAGTATCACTACTTGGAAAGACCTCCAGACAAGATTTCTAACCAAATTCTTCCCAGAGACCAAAACCAGCCAGTTGAGGAAAGCAATACTTGCTTTTGCCCAGTCCCCAACTGAGGATTTTAATCAATCTTGGGACAGATTTAAGGAGATGCTCAAACAATGTCCCACCACAAGATCCCTGACTGGCAGCTTGTCCAGAGCTTCCATAATGGGATTAATGAGAAAAGTAGAGACATGGTAGATGCCTCTTGTGGTGGAACGTACATGCACAAAATGGCTGATGAGGCATGGGACTTGTTCGAGGTCATCAGTGAAAATACTTTCCAGAAGGTGTCCTCATCAAGGACTGTTCAAGAGCCTTCTCCTAAGCTGGGGTTTACTGAAACTTCCAAAGGAAAGATGTATGAAGTTAGGGAAAATGATGACCTGAGACTGCAGATGGCCAATCTTTCGAATAAGTTTGATAAACTTTTAACTGTGGTGTAGCCCAGATTGGCTGCACAAGTGATGGAGGCATGTCTGATATGTCAATCTCCACAACACATAGTGGAAGAGTGCCCATCTGCAGGGCAATACCCTGAGTATGTGATGGAACAGGCTGCTGCTGCCCAATCTTTTGGACAACAATAATCTGGTGGCTACAATAAATAGCCATATGGATACCAACACCAAAATGCTGGTTATCAATAGAGAGACTATCCAAATTTGAGGTGGAGGCAAGACAATTATATGTAGCCACAACAGATGTTGGCCTTACCTCAAAGGCCACAGCAGCAGTTTAACCAGGGTTATGCCCCAAGGTCAAATTTCCAGCAGCAACAGCAACCCCAGCAACAAAATCGATTGGTAGTTCCCCCACCTTAGTCCCAAAGTGCTTCTTTCGAGGACCAGGTTTTGGCCCAATTGCAAAGCCTTGGACCCTTGAATCAGACTATGACTTCTCACAGTCAAAGCATTAAGAAAATAGAAGAGCAGTTTGGCCAAATAGCCAATGCTCTGGCTAAAAGAGAGGAGGGCAGGTTGCCAAGCCAACCAGTAGCCAACCCTAAGGGCTAGTATTCCATCAGAGAAGGCTCCTCCAATTTTGAGGGGGCCAATGTCATAACTGCCCTAAGGTCTGGTAGGCTGGTAGACAACTAGGTGGGAAAGGAATAAGGAGAGGTCCACCCCAAGGAAATGTCAAGTGAAAGTGATAGGGACTTTGTTAGGGCACAGAGTCAAGAACTGCCTGCTACCCTTCAACAAGGAAAAAATAAAGAGGTTGTAGTTGAGCCTCAACAGGAGATAAAAATAAATAAAAGAAAAAAACAAAAGTTTAGTCATAGGCTTGCAGCTGAGGAACCAGCAGTACCTCAGCTGCTATTTCCTCAAGCTTTGAGTGGCCCTGTCCCTTTTGATAAACGGCAGGCTCAGATCGAAGAAATGATGGAGACCTTTAAGTAGGTCAAGATCAATTTACCCCTGCTTGATGCAATCTGATAGGTCCCAGCCCATGCAAAATTTTTGAAAGACCTTTGTACTCAGAAAAGGAAAGCCAGAGGCCATTTGTCCAAAAAGGTCTTTGCAACTAATACAGTTAATTTTGTATTAACCATGACAATGTCTGAGAAGTTGCAAGACCCAGGGATACCCACTATTCCCTGTACAATTGGAGACCACACGATTGGAAGGGCCCTTCTAGACCTTAGAGCCAGTGTTAACTTGCTGCCATACAGTGTGTATCAGCAGCAGGTTTGGGGGAGCTAAAACCCACCCCCATTGTGTTGTTGATGGCTGATAGGTCTGAGAGGAGACCCATGGGAGTGGTTGAGGATGTCTTAGTAGGAGTAGACAAGTTCTTCTACCCTGCAGACTTCCTTGTTTTGGATATGGGCTGCAACAAGAGTACATCCCCGATACCTATTATTTTGGGCAGACCATTCTTAGCCACTGCCAATGCATGCATTCAATGCAGGTCTGGGATCATGGAGGTAACTTTCGGACATATGAAAGTTGAGCTTAATGTGTACAACAGTGTAAAGTACCCTCAGCTGGACAATGAGGAATGCTTTACAGTGGATGTACTAGAAGAAGTTGTTAAAGAAGAACTGCCCACTCTGCTGGAGTGGGGTAACATTGTCACAAATTTAACTGAAGTTTGGAACATGGTAGAGGAAGGAAGCCCAGCTTTAATGCCAGAAGACATGACCACATTGAAGTCTTATGTGGGCTTAGTGCAGCATTCCATGTGGAGACCTACATTGCTGCCCCTTTCTCAAACCAACAAAACACCAATCCTACCATCCATCCAACAAGCCCCTGATCTGGAGCTCAAGAAGCTTTCAGAGACATTGAAATATGCTTTCCTTAAGAAAGATGAAAAACTTCTTGTAATTATCTCCTCTTCTCTTACCAATGAGCTAGAGGAAGAATTACTAACAGTTTTGAGGAAGCACAAGAAGGCAATTGGCTGGACCATTGATGATCTAGGAGGGATTGATGCATCAATCTGTATGCATAGGATCCATTTGGAGGAGGGCTCAACACCCTCCAGGGAAATGCAAAGGAAATTGAATCCTCACATGCAGGAAGTGGTCCTAAAAGAAATCATTAAATTGCTGGATGCTGGGGTAATTTATCCCATTTCTGATTCTGAATGGGTGGCACCTATCTAAGTGGTGCCCAAGAAATCTGGCATAACAGTGATCAAGACTGAGTCTGGAGAACTGAGACCAGCCAGAGAGACCACTGGCTGGAGAGTTTGCATCGATTATCGAAAACTCAACTCCAAGACTAGAAAAGACCACTTCCCTCTCCCCTTTAATGGTCAAATTTTGGATAAGTTGGCTGGGAAAGTTTTTACTATTTTCTTGATGGGTACTCAGGGCACAACCAGATCCCTGTGCACCCTCTTGATCAAGAGAAAACTCCTTTTACTTGTCCTTTTGGCACCTTTGCGTACAGAAGGATTTCTTTTGGGCTGTGTAATTCCCTAGCCACCTTTCAGAGGTGTATGTATGCCATATTTTCTGATATGATTGACAAATTTTTGGAAATTTTTATGGATAATTTTTCTATTTATGGGGATAATTTTGGCCAATGTCTGCAACACCTCTACCTAGTCTTACAAAGATGTGAGGAGACCAATTTGGTCTTAAGTTGGGAAAAGAGCCACTTCATGGTAACACAAGGTATTGTGTTGGGCCATGTAGTCTCTAAAGATGGAATTGAGGTAGACAAGGACAAAGTTGACCTCATTGCAAATTTTCCCCCTCCAAGAACAGTCAAACAAATCAAATCTTTCCTTGGACATGCTGGATTCTATAGGAGGTTCATCAAAGACTTTAGCAAAATTGATAAACCATTGTGCCACCTGCTCTGCCAGGATGTGCCCTTTGACTTTTCTGTTGAATGTCTTGAGGCTTTTGAAACTTTAAAAATCTGCCTCACCTCTGCCCCTGTGCTCTAAACACCTAACTATACCCTGCCCTTTGAGCTGATGTGTGATGCATTCAACTTGGCAATAGGTGCTGTCTTGGGCCAGAGAAAAGATAAGCTGCCTGTGGTCATTGCCTATCTCAGCAAACCACTTGCTGAAGCTCAGCTGAATTACACAACAACTGAGAAAGAGCTTCTGGCAGTGGTTTTTGCCGTGGACAAGTTTAGACCTTACCTACTTGGGTCTAAAACTGTAATCTTCACTGACCACTCAGCATTGAAGTACCTATTGTCCAAGAAGGATGCGAAGCCCAGGTTGATTAGATGGATACTCCTATTGCAGGAGTTTGACATTAAAATCAAGGACAAAAAGGGTGTAGAAAATGTGGTGGCTGACCACTTGTCCAGAATTATGTTGGAGAAAGGTGTTGATGACCTTGCTATAAATGATGTCTTCCCGGATGAGCAACTATTTGCCATCCAATCCTTGGTTCCTTGGTATGTACATATTGTCAATTATCTAGTTATAAGCAAGATTCCTGCCCATTGGACAAAAATGGACAAAGACCTATTTTTCTCACAAGTCAAATTCTTTTTCTGGGAAGAACCTTGCTTATACAAGTATTGTGCAGACCAAATCATCTAGAAATGTATTCCAGAAAGTGATGCCCCCAGTATTCTGGCCATGTGCCATGAAAATTCCTGTGGAGGCCACTTTAGTGGAAGAAAAATAGCTGACAAAGTCTTGCAGTGTGGGTTCTATTGGCCTTCTTTCTTCAAAGATGTCAATACACACTGCAAGACCTGTGAAAGATGTCAAAAATTAGGAGGGTTGTCTAAAAGAAACTCAATTCCTTTGCAGCCCGTCCTTGTTGTGGAACTATTTGATGTCTGGGGTATTGATTTCATGGGCCCCTTTCCTCCTTCAAATGGTTTTCATTTCATCTTAGTGGCAGTGGATTACATTTCCAAATGGGTAGAAGCCATTGTCACAAGAACTAATGATAATCAGGTTGTCCTCAAGTTTATAAAGCTGAATATCTTCTCAAGATTTGGCACCCCTAGAGCCATTATTAGTGATGGGGGTAGCCATTTCTGCAACAGAAATTTCAAGAGCCTGCCCAAGAAATATTCTGTCACCCATAGGATTGCTACTCCCTACCACTCACAAGCCGGTGGGCAAGTTGAAATTTCAAATAGGGAGATCAAGCATATCCTTGAGAAGACTGTGAGGACTAACAAAAAGGATTGGGCTGACAAGCTTAATGATGCATTGTGGGCTTATAGGACTGCCTATAAGACTCCCATTGGTATGTCCCCTTTCAGACTAGTTTATGGCAAGGCTTGTCATCTCCCAGTGGAGTTAGAACACAAAGCCTATTGGGCCATTAAACATTTAAATCTAGACCTAACTTCTGCTGGTCATCACAGGTTGCTGCAGCTGTCAGAATTGGATGAGCTGAGGATGGATGCATACGCCAATGCCCGGATCTACAAGGAAATGTCCAAAGCTTTCTTTGATAAGGGGCTGTTGAGAAAGAGCTTCATGGTTGGTGACAAGGTTTGGTTGTTTAACTCCAAACTTAAATTTTTTCCTTGCAAATTGAAATCCAGATGGGAAGGTCCCTATATTGTCATGCATGTTTCCCCATCTGGTGCTGTGGAAATCAAGGATTCCAAGTCTGGGAAAACCTTGAAGGTAAATGGTTAGAGGATTAAGCCTTGTTTTGAGAAACCTGCGCAACCCATGGACACCATTCACTTTCAAGGGGATCCCTTATTAAACTGATCCACAGGTGTGTCAAAATTATATCATATGTACTTTGGTGTTGTTAGATTTGTATTGCTTTCTTTTGTTAAAATTTTCTAGGAAATTTTAGTGGCCCCACCTGAATCTGGACCTGTCTGTTTTGAATTTTTTTATGCTTGGTTGGATGATTACTGCTTTTGGACTGATGATTTTTTCTTGAATGCACAGTGTTGGATGTTGATTTTTGTTATCTTTGCTTGAATGATTGATTTTAGTATGTCTAGAGGTACCTAGGGTGGTGAGAGTCATGCCTAGGATCCAACCACAGCACACTGGAAATGGTAAAACAGAGAGCACATGCTCTCTATTTTATACTTTGCTGTCGCTGGGCCCAAAAGGAAGCCTGGGAGACTCTCGCGTAATACAAAGAGCATACTTCATTAGCTGCCGTGAGATTCTAAGGCTGTCGCGAGTTTAAAAGGAAGCCTCGGAGACTCTCGCGTAGTTCACATGGAAACATTCAATAGCTGTCGCGAGATTCAAGTGCACCTGAGAACCTCTCGCGCGATCCACATTGAGTTTTTCATTAGCTATCGCGAGATTCAAAGCCTGTCACGGGGTTCAGCAGGAAACCTGGGAGACTCTCGCGCAATATAAAGATCATACTTCATTAGCTGTCACGAGATTCTAAGGCTATCACAAGATTCAAAGTGAACCTCAAAGCTTTTCGCACAATCCAAATGGAGACCTGAGAGCCGCTCGCGCAATTCACATGGAATTCTTCATATACTGTTGCGCGCTCTAAGGTCAACCTGGGAGATTGTCGTGCAATCCTAGTTGAATAGCACCTTCGCTAGGTTCATTTCCAATCCCGCGACCAGATGTTCCAAAGCGCGTCGAGCTTCGCGATAAGTATTTTAACCCCTTCTGGCGCTCTTCCCCCTCTCTCCTCCAGCATCAATCCTACAGCCCATCATTCACTCCACGAATCTACAGAGTTGTTCCTAGCATCACCACCATCTATTGCCCTCTGATCAGAGATCTCGCGGTGCCTTGTGCGTCAGATCACACCCAACCCTAGGATTTTAGGGTCAGCACTTAGATCTTCGTCTCCATTTCTCATATTTGAAGATAGAATTTGAAATGGCTACCAAGAGTGCACAAAAGAGAAAGGGGAAGGATAGGGCCCCTGTTAAGCCTGCGGTTAAGAAGGTAAAAATGTCCAAGGGACAGAAAAAAGGGAAGGAAGTGGTTGAAGAGGTGGAGGAGCCAGCCCTTGAGTTTTCTACACCTTCCGAGCTCATGGTTTCAATCCCATTGGAGCCTGAGACAACTTTTGACTTGCCCTTCTTCAAGAAGGAGCCTCTCTTTGCCCCTGCGTTCAATTCATGAGCAAGGCTGACCTGACACCCTTGCTGAGAGGAATTCCAGTATTAGCCTACCCTAGGCTAGTGCAACTATTTTATCATCACATCAGGGTAAAAAAAAGACAAGGATGGACAAGTTTGCTTGCTGGTGTTGATTGACGATTTTGAGATGTTAGTGAGCCCCAAGGTGATTGCTGAGGTTTTGGGCATCCCAGCCGCATTCAACCCTAGCTATGGATATGGCCCCCCCCTGAGTGCCTCAATTGATACAATTGCAAGGGCTTTGACTAGAGGATTAAAGGCCTCAGGGGATTCAATCAGAAGAAGAGAGTTGGAGCCTGAACTCCTATTCATCGACCAAGTCCTGAGAAAGAACATTTACTGCTCAGGACATCAGTAGGAAAGGAGATCCCCTATTGCTGATGCAGTCTACTCCTTCTCTCTGGACCATGACTTTCATGCAGCCTGACTAATCTTTGAGGCAATGAAAGACCTGGTGGAGAAGTTAAGGCTGAACAAGAAGCCCCACACACTCACCTATGCCTGAGTCATCACCAAGCTGCTAATCAAGGGGGGGTACAAGATAGAAAAAAATGAGCAGACTACCACCCTTGCCCCTACTACTTTTGCCAAGAGGCAATGGGGAATCAGCAGGAGCCTGATGGAGGCCCAGAAGAAGAAGAAAGCTGAGGCTTAGGCCCTTCCCAAGCAAGCAGAAGAGGCAGCTGGAACAAGGTCTACCCCTGCTACCAAGGAGGTGCTCCCAGAGCCTGTTACCACCACTGCTGCAGCAACCCCCATTCCCCCTCCACCTTTTACTCCTGCATCCACTACCCCTCTTCTATCTATCTCTCACCCTCCTCTGTTTTCATTATACATGCCCACTCCCCCTTCACCTGTGACTGGTACCTGGGAGGACACCACCCCCCATGATAGCCCCTCCCCATCCCCTACCTTACCTCAATACACTGCCCCAATACCCCCATCCCCGTCACATAAACCTGACAGCCCTCCACTCATTTCCTATAAAAAATGAAAAATCACTGAGACAACCCCCACCATCTCCCAGACACCACCCTCAATCCCTTCACCTTGAAGAAACCACCACCCCAGCCATACCTACTACATCCCCACTCACAGACATTGACTTAAACCTTAAAACAACTATAGGATTCCAAGCCTTTAAAGCTAGCTTCCTTGACACTATGCCCACCCACTTCACCCCCCTCCCGGACTCCCCAATTACATCACAACATCACTCACCAGAACCCCAATCTCCTCCACCTTTCACTTTCCATCATGCCCCTTCCTCACTTTTTCAACCAGTGCCATCATCTACACAAACTCAATCCCCCAACCCAGACACACTGGCACTCATCCTCTCCCTCATCCAAGACATCCAATCCCAATTATCCACCACTACCCACACCCAGGACCAGGTGCAGACTGAACTCACATCCATCCAATCCACCCTACAGACATTAACCAACCCACCCATCCCTCAACAATCCACTCCAACCCCCCTGGTCCTTTCCACTGACAAACATACCCAAACTGAAACCATCCCTGACTCCCCCCCCACACTCCCTCTAATCCCCACAACCCCACCATTCTCTTTCTTACCTTCCCCCATTCCCATTTTCACTCCCCCATCACCCCCTACTCCTACTGAGCCTACCCCCTATACCTTCCATCCCACCTCTTATCCTACCCCCTCCAACATTCACTAACAAACATACACAAACAGACCCAGAACCTATCCCCCTCCCCCCATAACTAGACTTACCCACTGTTATCCCCCCTTCCCCCCAGGACCAATCACAGTTTTCTCCTTCCACTTCATCACTGCCCATCGCACCCAAACATTTCTTTTATATATTTCCCTACCTCACCATCCTCCATGCCATGAGGGACAATCCCTATCTTAGAAAGGATGTCCTGAGGGGCATGACCCAACTTCGCCAGTCTATTGAGACCCCCCTGCTGTAGCAGATTGATGAAATGAAGGAGGCCCACAGAAAATAACTACTGGGCATGGCATCTCCTTGGGGTGGACTAATATCCTGGAGGCCTATCAGAAGGCCAAATCTACAGCTACTTATAATCAATTGAATTTGGAGCTGGAGAAAGCCAACACTGCTGCAGAGAAGATGAAAGCCAGACTTTTCGAGAAGAGGCTCAACAATGCCCGGGAGATCTTCAGATTTCAAAAGGAAATCCATGAGACTGACCTCCTCAAACACAAAATCCTGATAGCCTCACTAGAAGCTTTGGTCTACAAATGCAACAAGAACCCACACCACTCTCTGCATGCTGCAGCTGCTGAGCCTAAAGCTACTCCAGCTCCAGCTGCCCAGTCTGAGGAGGCACAACCAAAGATCAAGCCAGAGAAAGGGAAGGCCCCTGCTACCCCTCCTTCATCAGCTCATACAGGGCAGCCTCCACCTACCAAGGCCTCTGCTGCACCTCCAAAAGAGCAAACTTATCCTAAACAGAGGAAAGTCACTGCTAAGAGGAGCCACACTGACCTCTATAAAATTGGCAAAAGAGCTTGTCTTGTCATCGAGGAGGTAAAACCCATCACGAACCCAAAGCCAAAGGAAAGTCCCCAGTGGCCCCCACCGAGGAAGACAAAGTCAAATCACCTATGGTCCCTCCTGAACCCAAAACCAGAAAGATGAGGGTGAGGGCACCAAAAGCTCCTTTTGCCAAGAAACCACCAGCCCAACCAAAGAAACTAAGGCAGCCTAGGCAAAGGACTCTAGCTGGGAGTAAAGCTAAGAAGAAATCAAGTCCAACTGAGAAGCAAGCACGAAAAAAAGAGGACAAAGCTGCCCTTAGGAAACATGCTCAAAAGATGGGCTGGGATTGGCTTACAGATTCCTATTCCGATTCTTCTTCCTCTTAGATTAGATTAGATTGCACTTAGGTTTTTCTTTTCGTTCCCTTCCAATTTTCTGATTGTAATTACAATTGTAAATATTTTTCCAAGATTAATAGACTTTTTCTTCTTTTTTGTATATTAATTCATGTGCCATATCTATTCTGTGAGCTTCTTTATTTTTCAAATTAGTCTTCAAATTGTCCAATTCATGTGAAGGGTAGATGTAGATGGAAGCTGAATGGATGCAAGTACAGGCCTCAACACAAATGGTGCACAGAGGTCAACTATTGACCTCGATCATGGGAGTAAAATGGCTTCATTTTTATAATTGTGGGCCCTGTCTGAGCTCCTCGCGTAGTCCTGAACGCGCGCAAAGCAAAATTCTACACCTTCCACTGTGCAGCTGCGCGATACACAGGATCCCCTTAAATACAAAGGTTAAATTTAGACCATCATTTACTGTTCGCTCTCTTTTCCCATAATCAGTTTTGCGCTTTATCATTCCCCACACAATCACAATTTATTGCCAAGCTTGGAAAGGGACAAAACATTAAATATGCCGATTCATTTTCCATCGTCCAAGTCTTTTAAATAGGCCATTAGTTCCTCTTCATCTCATCATTCCTTTTCTAACCCTAGCAGTCCGGCCCTCCTCACAACCATGGTGGATGACAAACCCAACGAGTTCCCTAACAAATTTTACCCTATGTGGTTGGACCCCCTCCGCCTAAGGAGCCGGACCCATTATAATTTCTGTGGGATGAGTTTGAAGAAGTCCAGCGGATCCTGGCAAAGGAAGAGAAGAAAAAGGAGAAGAGAGAGAAGAAGAGAAAATTTGAACCACCTGCATCTCCCCCACCATCTTCCCCCACCATCTTCCTCAAACCCTCCCCCACCGACTCCCCCATGATCCCTGTCCCCCCCCCCCTTTTACTTTTCTTTTTTTTTTTCTTTTTGTAATATCTTTTTTATATTATAATGAATTTTTCTTTTTCTTCTAGACTGTTCTGTTTCTCATTTTGCTTAGTTCTCTTTCGCTGCTATTATGTATTTTTTTTTGTTTATCTTCTTGTCTGTTTATTTGTTCTGTATGGAATCTACTGCACTTTCTCACCTTTGAACCAGTGAGGACACTGCTCCTCATGGTTTGGGGGTGTGGCAGGATAGGTCTGCCAATAGAATAGTTAATTTTAGTGCAGTAATGGTGGAATAACTGGGATGAATAAAGTCAATTTTTACCTAACTTGCTGCAAAGAGAAAACTTGTAAAAAAAAAAAAATTAATAATAATAATAATAATATATTAATTTATCAAAATATTTTTACGGACTTTTCAAAACTAAAAAAGTTAAAATCTTGACACCACCATGAAGCTAACAGCAGAAAAATTTTCAGTTAGTACTCAGTGAACCTAAGAGGAGAGAAACAGATGAAAATACACCCCATGGGTTAATTTGAGGACCATACATAGTGAGATTTGGCCCATCATTTTCTTTTGAAGAGTGTTTTTGGCATTATTTTTTTGCTCTAAGGACTGAGTGAATCAAGACTTTTTCACTAGAATTTGGGCACCTCCAAATCAAAACTAATTGACAGCACTCATGATACTAAGGAAATGATCCAAGGCCTTCATTTGGACAGTTTGAGCCTGAAAATCCAACCTTTTAAAATCTGCCCTTTTGCATGCACTAGTTGAGCCTTAAAAAATCATACTTTTCTTATACAAACACCAGAATACTTGCACCTTAACCTCATGACCTGATTCAACATCACCCTCACTCTGAGAATTCAGAAGGTAAAGGAGGAGTTAAAGATAGTGAGAATGGTACAACATTCTGTGGAAAGTGAAGAAAAGCAACTTCTGAACAGCAGTGTATCAACGGTATTTGTGTGGTAGTTTATCATAAAAAAAAAATCATAAAAAGATTGAATAAAAATAAAAAGAGAAAAAGAAAGAGAAATCTAGAGAAGAACATCATCTAAAAATTGAAAAGAAGAGGAGAAGCTGGCCACTTTGATTCTGGAATATATCAAGGAAGATGAAGTTTTGCTGAAATGAAGGTTGTGAAGTCATGAATCACTCCTTACCTTGCTAATTTCTTTATTTTGATTCTCTTTTTTCCCTTTGATTCTTTATATCCCTCACCCATAAGCCACATTACAACCCATTTAAAAAGACCTTGTAGATCCAAAGTAAAATGAGCTGTCATGTGGAGATGAGGAGTTATCCAATCTATGGTGAAAAGTCATGAGGATGTCAGAAATTAGAAGCTTTGCCTATGCTCATGCTTGCAGGCCCATTTGGGGTCTGTAACTGCTCTTGAACTGTTTTGAATGTGAACACCCTCAGATGGTCAATATTGAGAGATAACCCTGGTAAGAATTGGGTCTAAATTTTAATCTCATTGGGGTTGTATCCAACCTGATTTTTAGAATTTAAGGCAAGCTGGGTACTGATTTTTATACATTAAATTTCTAATGTCAAATGAATGATGGTGATGCAAACACTTGCTAACTTTTGAGTTTCGAATGACATGTATTACTGTTGCAGTTCCCTCTAAGTGTTAAAGAATGGGTGTGGAATGAAGCTTTATACATTGAAATCTATGTTGTCATTTAATTGCACTATACTTAACTGTTATAATGGTGAAGTTTGTGGGTGTCTTTACTGAAAACCCTCAGGATACTTCACTCCTCCACTAGGGATCACCTAGGGGTTTAAAAGGCTTGGTACATATGCTAAATGTACCCGTGATCCCTACGAAAGTGGCATTTAATAACAACTTTGCTAAAGGACTAGCAAAGATTAGGTTTGGGGATGTATTAAGACCTGAAAATTACCACTTTTTACCATTTAACTTAATCTCTGTTAGACCCTTAATAATTTAATAAATGTGTTTTAAGTCTATCCTGTAGGTAATAAGCAGAAGCTGCAACTAAGCCCCTAACCATGCCAATAAGCTTACCTCTTTGCCCCAGAAGTGCCTCAGGAGAAAGAAAGTTAAACCCAGACAGAGAATTGGCTGCAACATAGGCACAGCAAAATAGAAACAAGTCAAGAAGAATGCCTCGCGCAGATATCGCAGGGTTCAATTGAACCCGAAAGAATGCTTCACGCAGTTGTCACAGGCCTCAGAAGGCAGCACACCAACTGGTCGCACCGTTCTCGTGCGGTTAGATGATGAAAGGAATTGAAAAGTAGACTTCGCGCGATTCTCGCAAGGCTCAGTCATAAGCGCTCGCGAAGCACTCGTGCAGTCTCCCGCAGCTCAAAAGATGAGCCCCTAATCTCCACACGATTCTCGCGAGGCTCAGTCATAAGCGCTCGCGAAGCACTCGCGCAGTCTCTCGCAGCTCAAAAGATGAGCCCCTAATCTCCGCGCGATTCACTAAGGAGAGAGAGCTCCAGGCTTTCCTGCGCGTAGCTGTCGCACAGTGGCAGCGGGATATCGACCTTCAGGGAAATGCTCGCGCGATCCATAGGCCTATGAACACTGCTTCTTTACGAGGATCCCCACGAGATTCACCAAGGGACGAACAGCGCGTGCAATTCCCGCGCCATTCAAAAGGAAAGAGCAATCTCGCGACAGCCAGAAGTATCCCGTGACTGCATGATCTTCAAGTCAATTCAATCTCATGACGCCAATTCTACCACATGGCAAGATCTAGAAATCTTTTTTACCCAGTGAGGATTGAGTTTTTAACTTCTCCCCACTTCTGCAGGGGCAATCTGGGAATTTTTAGCAATTAAGGTACGCACTCTAATGCTCCAATCTCCGTGCACACACCCCGAGGCATCTAAGGAACAGAATTGAGCTACGATAGCATTGATAAATTAGGGTTTTCTAACCCTAATTCGGAGAGCGCTGACTGTTATATAAGCCTAAGCCTAACTTAAGTTTAAAGGACTAGACTTCTGTACTCCTTGAAACCGACTGTAGAATTACAGTAGGCTAAGGTTAGGGTTTAGGAGTTTTCTTTTTCCTTTTTCCTTCTCTCCATAGTCCAGCACTTGCTGGCTATGCCTTTGTATGATTATTTGGTATAGTTTTAATGGAGTTTTATAATAGGATCTATTGCATATATGGGATTGATATTTTGTGAGTTGTTCTGTACAAGGCTGCTGCCTTGAGATCCTCCATTGCTAAGTTGTATTGTAAGCAATGGAGGATTGTCATTAAGGTTTTACTTAGATCCAAGTGACCTGTGTGTCCAGGTTAGGCACATTGCAGGCTTAGCCCCACCACAGGACCCACTAAATCTGAGTCCCCATGGGAGCTTGAGCTGGTAGCCTTGTGAACATGGTGGTGGCAACAATGTTCTTGTTTTGTCTTAGACCTCTGTGAGGAGGATAGCCTCTGTGGATAGTCTGTGACCATTCAAGTGGACAGATTATAGTCCTAGGGTGAGGCCAATCCACAGATCTAAGATAGATTCTTCTTCTCTGCACTTGTGCTTGTAGCCTTGTGAGAGATTGTGCAGAAATAGACTCCCCTGTATTTGTATAGACCCACCATCAAATGGCAGATCTGATCTAGCTGTAGAGATTGTAGGCTTGTGACTGGATCACTGCTGTCTTTCTAAAGCAGTGAACAACTAAGCTTAAAAGCTAGTACTCAAACTCTTGCTGGTTCTGTGTGTCCAAGCTAGTGCACGTTGTAGGCCTAGCCCCACACACAGAACTTTGGAGGTTGAGGTTCCTATGGATTCTTGAGCTGGTAGCTTAGATGAAGTAGTGCCTATAATGATAATCATGTTCTGACCCATCTCTGGATTGTGGTTCCCCTATTGGATAGTCTGTGACCATTTAAGTGGACAGGTTATAGCCATAAGGGATTGGATCATGGCACAGGGGTGAGTTGGATCCTTTCTCCTCTTTGGTGATAATGTAGCCATTGGACAGGATTTCTATAGTAGCAGATCTGAGTCTGAGTTATAAGACTCATCAGATCTGTACCTAATAGCATACTTCTCACTATTTTATATTTATTTTCTCACTCTCCATCCTCTTTCTTAACCCTTTCTGTAGTTTAGATATTAAGTTACCTTAGGATTTAGATTATAGTGACCTTAAATCCCCTTCCATTTAGGATCGCCAGATCTGTAGCCAGATCTGGAGAGCCTACTAAGGAAAGCTCCCTTGGAGCTTTAGATCAACTTTCCCTATGGGACAAACTCTTACTTATCAAAACTTGCTACAACAGGCCCTGTATCTTGCAGGACTATGTATTTTTAAGCTTGCTGCTCTGTAGTTTTCAATCCACCTTTGATTCATTTTCATTAACCCCATTCTTATCACTGTCTCCAATAAAGTCAGTAGCAAGCACTTAAAAATATCCTAACGCCCAATATTAATTATTAAGTGACACAATGGTTGATCATTGATTTAGTACAAGTTAAAATATATGAAGCCTCCTTCGAGATAAAAAATTTCGTAAAATAATTTTAAATAATGAATAGGACTGCTTGACACTGAGGGGTATCACCCTTTGACCCAAAACCCAATAGTGCATGGAGAAAAATGCCAACCAAGGTCTAAAATGGTCTTGCCTTGGCAACCGAGGCAAGCACAATTGGTTGCCTCGGCAACTGTGGCAAGAGAAATCAGTTGGCTCGGCAATTGAGGCAAGTGAATACAAGTACTAATTATGTGTATTAAGAAATACACTTAAACTATTAATCCACCTAATATATCTAAGATAGGTGTGTTGGTTTTATATTAAAGCTAAACCTAGTTGGCTTATACACTTAACAAGTGTATTAGCTTTGTATGCAAGTCGAGCATATTTTGGTTTATATACATATTTTTGGCTTATATACATATACAAGGAAAGTTGTGCTAGCAATGCAGGGAATCCAACCCTTAAACAGCTTGTAAGTTGTTTTATTTCACCTATTGCCTCCATGAATGCATGAGTCATTCTTGACTCCTATGCACGCAAAGTACACAAGCTCTACAAGAGCTCGCCTGCCATTTCCTTCTTCCTTCTACCTTCTTCCTTCTTCCATTTAAACCTTTGAAGAAGTCCATTAGCAAGCGAACCCTGCAGAATTTCAAAACAAAAAAATTGTAAAACCCCCTAGCAAAAGAAAGCCTTCTTCTAGCTCTAATTCTCCTTCCTTCTTAAATTTCTTAAATCTCTTGAATTCAGAGCCGGGGATCGCAAGGTGACCTGCAATTCGATCAAGAGAATTGCGAAGGAAATCTCTTTGTCTCAAAGAATTCATTACCGCCATTGTTCTTATGAGCGCGGTGACCTCGATACCGACTTCGTTTCGACATCGTTATAACCACAAGTTCACCATAAGGAGCTTGGTGCACATGACGAGTTCGTACTGAGGAATGCAGCTTGAATGCATGCGTGCACATAAAATCAGTAACACATAAGCTTGATTTAAGGTAGGAAGTTTACTTTGCTGAATTATGTTTTATTTTCTCATTCATCTCTGGTTTAGTAAGTTAAGGTATGGATCAATATGCCCATGTATAATGGTGATAAGAGATTCAATATAGGCGAGTGTTGTTGTATGACTATATTCATGTCAGTATTAATGATGATGATGGAGTCAGTTGAAATTAATGCTTTTACGTGACTTGGCTAGTGACTGTTTTAATGTATAAATATGCTAGTTCAGCATGATGATACTCAAATCAGTTTGACATAGGGTTATGCTATAAAATTCAGTTTGATATATGGTTATGAAATGATGATACTAGATGAATGCTTATGAATCATGATACATGATGCAAGTTCAGATTCAACGTATAATAATGTAGGAACATGCTAGCTCAGTTTTGATGAATAGTTAGCTCAGTTTCGATATGTGACTATGAATGATTATACTAGTTTAGATGAATGCCTTTGCATGACTATGCTGGTGTCAAGTTTGATGTATGAATATGTATGATAAGGATACAAGCAGTTTTGACGCATGGCTATTATGCTTATTCAGTTAGATGTGTGGTTATAATTGATGATAAGATCAGTTAAGTTTGAATGATGATAAGATCAGTTACGTATGAATAATGATAAGATCAGTTATGTACAAATGATGGTAAGATCAGTTTCGACGCATGACTATGAATAGTATGCTAGTTCAGTTATGCAAGCTTCAGTTATGCTAGTTCAGTTTTGATATATGATTTTATATTATCTGCTAAGGATGTTCTAGCATACCTAATACCATGCATGATAACGTCTTGGTTCCTTGTACTTGCTTGCTTCATTCTTAACAAGTGATCCCGCTAACTCGAGAACTTGATGTCTTGGTCCAAGTGACCCTGTTAACTTAGCTCAGGGGCTTGATTTCTTGGTTCAAGTGACCCTGTTAACTTAGCTCAGGAGCTTAATTATCTAGGTCCAAGTGATCCCGCTAACTCGGGAGCTTGATTATCTCGGTCCAAGTGATCCCGCTAACTCGGGAGCTTGACAAGTGATCCCGCTAACTCGAGAGCTTGATTCTCTTGTTCTTGTATATGTATGTTTTATGTCTGATAGCTTGTTTAAGCTAAACCTGTTTCAGCATGATCCCGTGTTTAGCATGATTCCTTGTATTATTCAGCATGATTGTTTCAGCATGTTAGCATGATAAATTATTCGCATGATTAATGACTTGTTTATGATATATGTTGTTAGAATAGATACAAGATAAGGTGTAATATGCTTAGATTTGTAATTTATACGTCAAGAGGTGAATTGGTAATATAACATATAAGTTAGCACTGTAAATTTTCCTACTGAGCTTCGATGATCTTATGACTATGTCTTAGCTATAGATATTGACCCTGAGCACGAGGGTGATCCCACGTATCAGCTAGTGGAGGGAGAGGAAGAAAAGTACGAGAAGGATGAGGAGGAAGAATTCGCTGAGGAATTCTTTCCCAAGTAGGTGAGAGAGCGAGAAAATGCTTGAGAGAGAGGTTTATTTTGGAAACTTGTATAAATAGCAATACATGTTTTGATGATATATTTGATGCTTCATGTATAGGTCTTCTTTCCATTGTTTAGATGATGGGTGGCCATCATCGGTGGAAAGCTATATATGGCTTTTGTTTCTATTTTGTATATTTCCTACTTTTGGATAGATGAATGAATATTAGTTGTTGCCATATTTCTTCATATCAGAGTTAATTTAATTTACTTTCGCATATGTAACCCTTTGTACACGATGCCCTTATATGACAGGATCATGTTAGGTGATCCGATGACGTGACCTTTCCCGTATACAATGAGGGGAAAAGTTGGGACGTCACACATTCATACACAGAGTGTCACATACTCATTCATATACAGAGTATCACATACGAATATACCGTCGTAACGGTGCCACATACGCATATACCATCATAACGGTTCCATAACAAAGTTTCAGAGTTCATATGAAGAGTTCAGATTCGAAGTTCTTATTCGAGATACAATTTCTGAATTCATATACAGAGTTTTGAGTTCCCATACACATTATGTGCTCACATTCAGGGTTCATATACGGAGTGTACGGTGTGGTCCGTCGTACTGGTTGACATCAATTCATGAAGATTTGTTCACTTAAACCTTAACTCATCATGCGGATTTTAATACGTAGTAGGTGTAATTCTTCATAATTAATAACTAAACAAATCAGAGTTAAGAGTGAACATATTCGGAGTTCATATACAAAATTCGTATTCACATACGGAGTTCACATATTCAAAGTTTACATTTCAAAGTTCAAAGTCGATGTTCCAATTTCACGTTCAAAGTCAAAGTTGATATTCACATTCCATGTTTGTGTTTCAAATTCGCATTCAAAATTCGAAGTTCAAATCTTAAGTTCCCATTTTTTAGTCATACTCAGAATTCAAATTAGAATTTGACATTTAATTTCAATCATAAAATCCATGAATCGAAGACAAATGCTATTGTGTAGTGAAGTTTCCCTACCTCAACTCCGAAGTCATGAGGAACGAAAGCAAGGCAAGGTCCTATCAATGGTCTCAAATTTTCAATCTACATCACAGTAGGTTCATAAACCATGTGTCAAAGACAAATGAATCTCATGGTTCAAAGCATTCTCAAGATTTTCCAAAGAAAACTAAGACAGCCCAAAACAGGGAAAATAGCTTGAGCGATTTCACATGGTACCAACCAATTCGTGTGGGTGAAAAATTCCATATCCTTTTTGCCTGTATTTTTGTATGCATTTCGCGCGCGTGAATTTCTCAGACTTTTTCCCTTTATCCTGAAGACAATTCGATCGGGCGAATTTAAATTCGCTCGAGCGAATTTGTCAGATTCTGCATAGGATTAGGACTCTTCTTCTTTCCCCAAAACTTAAAATCCATCAATTTTCGCACCCATCACATCTAAAAACTTGGAAATCAAATACGTATTGATTTAGCTACTTGCTTACCTTCTTAGATCGTGCGTACGAAGTTTGTGATGATTAATTTCAAAAGAGGGTTTCGGTGCCGATTGGGCGGAATCCTATGGTGGTTTGCTCTAAGCATACTCGGAGCCTACGTTGGTCAATTTCGTGCATGCGAGTCTACGACGATGGTTGATTTTGAGGGATCTTGGAGCCTGAGATTTATGTTCGTCCAATGGCTCGATCTCCTCCTTTCTTCGACCTCACGATGTCAAAGCTCGAGGGTTTTGTGCGGTCAAAACACAACGATCTTCTTGAAGAAGAAGAAGAATCTTGAGAGAGATCAAACGGTTAGGGTTTCTCAAAATGGAACCAAGAACAAAGGAGAAACAAAGGTTATCGCGGAAGAAGGAAAAGAAAAATTGTAACTTCCAATGCGAGTGTGACAACCCAACATTTCCCCTTTTTCACATATAGGAAAGGTCGCGTCGTCGAATCACCTAACATGATCGTATCATACAAAGGTGTCTTAGCGTGTACAAAGTATTGTAAATGTGAAAACTATGTAATTACTCTGACATATATTTATATGGAAAAGCAAATTGATATTTACTCATTTAAGTAGAAAATGATCAAACTCTATATTCAAAGCTAACAGATACGATGTATAGCTTTCCACCGATGACGGTCATCCGTCATCTAAGCAATGGAAAGAAAACCTATACATCTCAGAACAAAATATCATGCGTGGTTTATACAAGTTTATCAAAAACATCTCTTTTTCTCTCTCTTTCTCAAACCTATTTAGGAAAGAATTCTTCAACAAATTCTTCCTCTTCGTCTTCTTCGTCTTCCTGTTCTTCCTCTTCGTCCGGTATGTAAATAGGGTCAACTGCATGCTCCTGGTCTAAATCTGTAGCTAAGACATTTAAGTCGTAGGATGAGCTATCATCAAAGCTCAGCAGAGAACTGTACATTGCTAAGTCATATTTTTGATTTACCACATTCACTTCTAGAGGCATAAAATACAATGAAAAATAATAATTTATAAACATGCGACTCATGTAATATGTTGACATGCTGAAGAAATGTAATACCACCTCATGGTGCAACAAGTACAAGGAATCAAGCTGAAAACAAGCTTAGTTTAAACAAGCTTATCAATTGTAACAAAAATACATGTACAGAGACAAAAGAATCAAGCTCCCGAGTTAGCGGGATCACTTGAACCGAGACAACCAAGCTCCCGAGTTAGCGGGATCACTTGTCAAGCTCCTGAGTTAGCGGGATCACTTGAACCGATACAATCAAACTCTCAAGTTAGCGGAATCACTTGTCAAGCTCCCGAGTTAGCGGGATCACTTGGCTCAAAACTGAGTTAAAATGTGTACAGGACATTAAGAAGAGCAAAGATAACAGAGATAACTAACCATGAATATGCATGATAGTGTCTATGAGACATGATTATGGCAGCTCTCATCTCAGCATAAATTGTACTTGCATGCTTGTAGACAATCATTTAATCTTAACTAACATAAGCCATCCTAATTTGATTTCAAAACTTCCTATATATAACATGAAGTCATATATAAATAACTGATATGAATTCATCAAACTGCTTTGAGTTCATGTATAAAATGGACAAGTTCACATGCATTTATGATCACTAAAATGGATAGGCATCATTAGACTTTTCTACAAATCAGTCCTATATAGTGGTTGATCATTAGTTCACCAGTGTGTATTACAATGCACTCAAGGCATATCTATATAGCATTCTATAGATATATAGATATATAGCCATATATGAGCAATAATTTGCAATCTATCGGTGTTTAAGGAAACCAAATGTACATTAGCAACGTAATTTCCCTACCTTATCTCATACGCTTACGTGAATCTGATTGTACGTGCGCCCATGCATCCGAGAACACCATTAGTGGATAAATTTCTCAAAATTGCTCATGTGCACCAAGTTGCACCTATAGTGTATATGGATTTTAGTATATCATATGGGGTAATGGGTCACCTGAGACCCTACATATTTGTTTTATAACGTTAATGGGTCGTAGCATCAATGCACATACCCATGTACAGACCAAGCAAGTCATCACAACAACACCCAAAAATGCAGCAGCCAGACATCTACTTGCCTCGGCAAGCCATAGGGTTGCTGCGGCAAGCAGCCCAGCTAAGGACCTTGCCGCGGCAACCTTGTGAGGTTGCCGCGGCAAGCCTTGCTTGCCGTGGTGCACCCCTTGCCTTCTTGTTTGTTGTGTCTTTGTGTGCCTTTGTGGTTTTGCTTCTCTCTCTCTCTCTCTCTCTCTCTCTCTATATATATATATATATATATATATATCCATGTATTCAATTTAGTATTCAATTTGGCATGAGATATTGGCATGGAAGATCCGGAGTGCATTAGCGAAGGATTTTGGCATGATTTATCCCCTATGCAACTCTGACACCACATAGTGTCTACGTCTGTGCTGCCGATGCAATCTTATGTAATTGACACCACAGATCTATCCTTTAGTGTACTATGAATCCAAATGAACTAGTACATAGGTTGTCTATCTACTTACCATTTTTGATGAACTAGTTAGTTATGACGATGCCGAATTAATGTTGGGATCACGGTTGCCGAACTCATGTAAACGTTTTACCAATGCTACTCTAAGACCAAGGGTTCCTCTGCCGATCTTTGCTTTGACTCCACAGTTTGAAATAGGTGAATCGGAAGTGAGTTTAGACTAGTTTACAGATTTCTACTGTGATGTTCTTATGACAGTTTACTATTGTTTGTTTTTATTTTCAGGGTCGAGTTCCTAGAATCACCTTCAAAGTTTGAAGCGAGAAGATGAAGGCTCTTTGGTGAGATTTTATAGTGGTGTGTACCCACTTTGCGTGCATGAGAGTGCATGGTGACTCACGGAGTTGTGTAATCAAACTGAAATGCAAGTAGCTTATAAGCTTGTAAAGGTATGCTTCCATGCAAGTTCAAC
Source organism: Chloranthus sessilifolius (assembly GCA_021018995.1). Taxonomy (NCBI): domain Eukaryota; kingdom Viridiplantae; phylum Streptophyta; class Magnoliopsida; order Chloranthales; family Chloranthaceae; genus Chloranthus; species Chloranthus sessilifolius. The sequence continues at coordinate 19,170,206 of CM037586.1, forward strand.
ACTTGGTGGCTGAGTGTATCTCACATAAGACAAGCAAGTTTTTTTTTCTTTGTATATTAGCCTTATATACCTTTCGAGTGTATAATCCATTAGGGCTGGCTTCCTATGTAATGCCCATATGGGCTTTTACTTGTATAGGCAGATGAGCCAAAAGAGACTGATCCTTCATACTAAGCTTATACACATAGTTTCTATCTATTGCTGGGGTATTTAACAGCTGTTTATATTGGAATTGAATTTGAATTGACTTGGGCTAGGCTAGCTTAGAAGCCATAAACTTCAGCTAAATAAATCTGAGATATAATGTCCCTCTTATACCCTAGGAAATTTGTATGTCGTATCTAACTCCTTGCATGATCTCGTTTTGCTAAAATTTACGGGGCCATCAAAACTCTCACTTTGTTTTATTAGTTTTGACTACACAACTACATAGATCTTTTATGGCCCGTGATAGGCCCATGCCTGACCTGACCCATGTCTAGACCAAGTAGGGGAACAAGCTGGCAACTGTTACAACGGAACTATGAGAATGAAGAGAAATGGGAACTCAATTGACATATATACAATCCAAATCGCTCGAGTGAAACAAAATTCGCTCAAGCGAATTTCAGTTCACAAAGGGCCACTTGAGAAAATCGCTTGAGCAAATTCCAAAATCGCTCAAGCGAATTTCTCAGGTTCTCTTGACTTACTCTTTTAAAAAATAATAATAATAAAGTTTATGTACTATTCTATGATTCCAATGTCCTTCTAATTTCTAAGGCGTGCATTGTGTACCCTACCGAACACGTACACTCAGTCATTAACGCGTGCTTATTGTGCACATGGTCGCACTCGATAACGCGTACCCAATTCTTCTAGTTTTAATTATTCATTCATAATAATCAACTATACTCAGGTGTTTTAATCTTAGTGTTCTAAGGAGGTGGGACAGAGCTTGGTCTGATCTCATCACAGTCATTAAAGTTTAAGCCAAAGTTAAACCGATTAAGACAGTCGTATGATCATTAAGGTCAATGAGTCAACGTTAGAAAAATCAGAGTTGTTACATTCTCCCCTCCTTATAGGAATTTTCGTCCTCGAAAATTCACTACATGACACGTGGGTCGGAAAACATCGAGCAATTATCAAGTTTCATCATGAAAATTTATAGATGACACATATCCTTATACAAAAGCACTGAAAACATGGTTATTGCCAGTGGTAGTAAAACTAGAGCGAGAGAACACAGTAGAGATAAGGAGATCAAAAATCTCAATAGGGAGAGGTCACAATCTTTTAATTGAAGATTTACACCATGTAGTAAAAAAATCTATCTACTGAACTTTACACCAAAGACATTCATTTTCTCTTTCTTCATTTCCGGACAATCTTTCACAAAATGTCCTTCCTGTCTGCAATGAAAGCATCCACCTGTGTTCCACCTACACTCCTTCGTCTTATGTTGTTTTCCACATCGTGAACACGACTCGACCGGTGTAGATGAAGTGATACGTGACATCTGCCATCCTATTGGCACTCCCATTGTAGTAGGGTTCAAAGGACGGAAAGGCTTTGGAGGTGCAGACATAACCGATTCTAGGTAGATAATCTGAGCAGGTTGTTGAGGTGCTGGCATCAAGAACCTCAGTTCCTTACTTGTCTACTCGGAGATAAATGATTGCATCTGACTTGTCGTACTCTTGTTTTGCGGTTCTCTTCCCTATTGCATCTTCTCGATATCTCACTCGGCTATGAGGGATAAATTCATGACCTCTGCATAGGTCTTCAACTGAAATAGAGAAAACCTTTCTTGGATACTGATCAGTCACATAATATATCAATTTATCACCCTTAACTTACTGATTCTAGGACTTAGTTTGTTACTAATAAGTTACTGATGTGCAGATATTAAGGAAAAATAGCAAAAGAGAACCAAAATGATAATATTCGTCAAAATGAACTCATAAAGCATTAAAAGGATGATTAAACGAAAAAGGCGAATCATCACCTACTGAAATATGAAAAATTATGTTTTACAATTTTATAGTTTGTTGTACTGAAAGAAGTAGAAAATCATAATTTACGATTCTACAGAGAAAATCGTTCAAAAGAGTACGATATAAGAGAAAGCGATGAATCGTAATGAAGAATCGTCTAGAGAGTAAAGAATAGAACATCGTGATTTACGATTTTCCAGAAAAGAAGGTTTCTGAAGCTGTTGATCACATGAGATTAACACCGCCATATATAAAATTAGAAGAATTCTCGACTTAGAAGTCTGGCCAATCATGGATCTAAGGAGATTGATGAAGGAGACTTTTCTCTGCAGCTGAAATAAAGGAAGAAGATCCAGAAGTACATCAACAGAATGAAAGTAAGGAAAAATAAGATTAGAAGTAGAGCTATATTAGGATAGTTTTATTTTAGTAGTTTCTTTTAGTAGAATTAGGAGTTTTGTAACCCTTATGATCTATAAATAAGAGGGCTTGGTATAGGAATTATTATCGAAGAAATTTTCAGCATCAATTGACGCCTGAGGTTGGTTTTTCTTCCGATCATTAGAGTACTTTAGTTTAGATATCTAGGGTTCCTCGATTACAATTGACGACTGGGATTGAGAGCTGGAAGATTAGAGTAGATATCTATTAGATTTAATTTAGTAGTGTGTTTATTTTTATTAGTTTGAAAACAGATGTGGAAAGAATCACACATAAAAAAATAAAATAAAACAAAATCAAAAGATGAACACACAAAAGCACAAAACCAAAACCTACAAACCTGCAAGAATCCAGGGCCTGTTGTAGCAAGTTTTACAAAGAGTTTGTCCCACAGAAAGTATTGATCTGAAACCACAAGGGTCGTATAGTAACCTCCAGATCTAGCTACAAATCTGGCAACTCTAAAACTAAATGTAAAGAGAGGAAGTTTAGGTTTCACAAAAACTAACCTAAAACTAAGAAAAACAGAAGTAAAAACTACAGCTAAAAGGAAGGGGAAAAGAAGATGGATGTAGTGTGAAAAAATAAAGTAAAATGATGAAGAATAGACAGCTAAGGTTAAACCAGTTATGCAACTCAGATCTAGAAATGGAAGTACAGCAGTCCTTCACTTGGTTACAAGCACAAGTGCAAGATATAAGAATCCAAATCAGCCCATGCCATTTAGACTGCTCTTAAGGCTATAATCTGTCCACTTAAATGGTCACAGACTATCCAATAGAGATGGTCAAATCCCTTTGATTAACTCAGAAATCTAACCTAATCTAAAAGAATGGATTGATCTTGAGGCTATAATCTATCCACTTGAATAGCCACAGACTATCTAATGGATTTCCTCCATTCAATGAATTAAATCAACACATGAAAATCATTGCAAACACTATGTTTGCAAGGCTACAAGCTCATGCATTCATAGGAGCAAACAGATCTAGGAAACCAGGTAGAAACCACAAGGAATCCCAGGCTGAATGGAGACTTAAGCTCAGTTGATCATTGCTACAAAAGGCCTGCAATGACCCAGCTCACAAGTTTGCATTCTCTGCAAAACTCATATCTAAACTCTGATAATGGTGATGCAAAATAGAAGAGAGTTTGGCTCTGCAACAATCTCTCACAAGGCTACAAGCTCAAGTGCCGAGAAGAAGAATCCATCTCAGATCTGTGAGGAAGACATTCCTTAAGGCTATAGTCTGTCCACTCAAATGGTCACAGACTATCCTAGAGGTTATTTTCCACACAAATGATGAGACAGAACAGTAAAATTGCTGCTGTCACCATGGTTGCAAGGCTACAACCTCAGGCAACCATGGGAACATCAAATCTATAAAAATCTGTGGAAAACACAAGTAAAATCCAAATTTAATGGAGCATTTAAAACAACAAAGCATTGAATAAAAAGAAACTTACAATGCTTGCCCTCAAGGCAGCAGCCTATGCAAACCCCAAAACAGATCTTCTATTTAAAACAAAACCCATTGCATTACATAAAATTAAACTTAAACTGTTACAAATAATCTAGCCCAGCATTGCTGCGGTGCTAGGGCAAGAAGAAAGGGGGAAGAGAAAAGAAAACTAAAACCCTAAAAGAATCTCTAAAATAAAACCCTAATTTGAACCCGCTATTCTGGCTATCTTACAAGGCAAAATATAGCTCTATATATACAATCCATAGCAGCAGCTATGTGCAATAGCCAATCAAAAAATAGGATGTGTGGAGTTGATTTTGCGGCCAATCCATGACCCTTGGATGCCTCGGAGTGTATGGGCATTGGTAAGTGTGTCCTAGAGATGTGTGAAAACCCCAAACAGTCCCTGAGATTTGAAGTGTTGTTGCTGGAACCCGAGGTTCACACAGATGAGTGCCTCAGAAGCTCAGCTCACGAAGATCCACATTGCACAGCACCTCAGCTTGCGAGGATAAATATACATGGGCACCCAGCTCGCGAGGATCATCATACATGGAGGTTCAGGATCAGCATCTTGCGAGGCTGGCATAAAATGCAGCAGCTATTGCTGCTCATGAGGCTGGAATAAAATGCAGCTTCAGAACTCCCCAGCTCGCGAGGATGGCATGTATGAAGCTTGTAGTCTTGCTTGTGGGGTTGGAGTAGTTGCATCTTCAGAACAACTCACGAGGATGGCATCTATGAAGCTTGTAGTCTTGCTCACGGGGTTGGAGTAGTTGCATCTTTAGAACAGCTCATGAGGATGGAAGAATTAAATGGAGCTTTTAGTGTTCGCAGGGCTGGAAGAATACAACAGCTTGTAGGCTGCTCGCAAGGATCTCTTCAGCAACTCCATGCTAGCGAGGCTAAATGATATATGGAGCTTCAGGTCGTCCTTCACGCAAGGATCTCGCTGGGTTCAGCTCCTTCCTCATTTGCAACAGCTTTAACTAGCGTGGTTCTCAGTGTGTAGCAGCTATGAGCTTCACGAGACATCCATAACACAACACCTCTGCTGCTTGATGGGCTCCATTGTGAAACTCCTCTCCATCCATTCGACAATCACAAAGTAGCACACTAAAGTGCTTGACAAGTTTACTGTTTGCAGCTGTTGTCTCACATTTAAGGCACTGCCCGAGGTGTGTATACTAGCTGCTGGTTTGCAGCTTCTCGAATGGATTCATTCTTCATCAAGTGTAGTTGTGCAATGTTATTGAGCTTCCATCATCAACTCGAATTCTTCACATATATCAGATGTGCTGCTATGATAACTCTTCGGCAAGGGAGTGCAGCTCAATTGATGGAGTGGCAGCTATAAAAGTTCACCTTGAACACATGGTGCAACAACTGCCTGCTTGGTGCAACAACTATGCAGTAGCAGGCTCTAAAGCAACAACTTCTACTTCATGTTTTCATATCTACAGCTCCGGTGCTTGGTTGTGAAGCTGCATGGCAGGTTGGTGGAACCCAGCAGCAGCTCTTAAAGGTTGCTTTGAAGTGTGAATTGCCTGAGCTCTTTATGGTAGCAAAGCATGATGGCTTGAAGTGCTTAATCGTAGTAGCTACACTCAAGGGGCTCTATTTTGTAGCTACAGCAGCTAGGATGATGCTTCACATCTGCTACTGTACTCCAATAGGTATGGGGTGCTTCACATAAAAACTTCTCAAGGTCTTAAATGTATGAGGTGAAGTTTTCTCCTCAGCTGTTCAACTCAGCCCATTGCAGCAGCCCTCCATTGACTTTCACTTTTCACCTTTCTCTCTCTCAACAAGCCTCCAAAGGTCCCACAACAAGCTAAATTGCCCTCAATGGTGTACACCATTATGGCACATTCAAAGTGAACCCATCAGCTCCACAAAATTCCTTCTTCTTGGCTCTAAAAGGATGGATTGCAACATTAGACTCTTATTTTGGTGTTATCTACAAAACATCATTAATACACACTATTAATCAGCTCAAAGGTCTATCAAAGGCTAAGTTAAGGGGTGAAAAGTGGTATTTTTCAAGCATTAGCAATATCTTTAATTTCTCAGAAGCAATTAACGACTGCGGCTGAGGGGTGAAAGATATAATTTTATTGCTTTCTAGTTTAGATTTATTTTATTGCAATTTCCTGCTTTGTAAACATCTTCAAGTTTTAATTTGAATTGACAACCCAGGTTGAGATTTGCAGATTAGTGTAATGGTTTTTATTTTCCATCTTTAATTTTTTGGAGTTTGATTGACACTCAAATTTCTGGTAGATTAAAGATTAGTATAAATCTATATTGAATGATGCTAGTTTTTTATTAACGCCCAAATTCTAGAAGACTGAGATATAGTGCAATGGTATTTTTAAATTATAAACATCCGATAATTGAAGATTGTGATTGATGACCATAATATGAAGTAGGAGGATTTAGGATTTATTTTCTCTAAAATTTAGTTTAAGAAACCATTCTTTATTCATATTTCTCAAGTAGTTTAGGAACTTAAAAGATAAGTATAAGTTTTCAAAAAATTAATATATATACATATATATAATAACATATCGTCGTGGGAACGATCCTATGTTATGCTATAATTTCCATTGTGCACTTGCAATAGGTTAAGACTTAATTAGATACACATATAAGTAGCGATCAAGTTTTTGGCGCTACTGTCGGGGATAGCGTTTTATTTTGTATTTATTAATTTAAGAAAATAAGTATTTATCTTTCGCTTTTTATATTTTTTTTTATTTGTAATTTTCTTTGATCACTTCTTAAGCTTTTGCAGGTTTACTCGGAGTAGCAAATCAGAGGTTTCAACACTTCTGTTGGCCATAAAGATTAGAGGCTCAGATTTATCTCTCTCCCTGCTTATATATATATATATATATATATATATATATATATATATATATATATATATATATAATATTTTATTTAAAATGCAAGGCTGTGATGAAACATCTTGGCCGAATCTCAACATGACTTACCCCCCAATGGAATTCCCAACTATTCCTTGGTATCCAGCCATGTTGGAGACAGAGCAGGCCTTTGCCTCTTAGTGGAGTAGCCTTGAGAATCCTTTTAATTCTTAGTGGGATATTCCTTATGGCTTCCCACGGGTAAATCGATAAGAATTATCTTATGTATACCCACAACATTCTCTGAATTCCCAACAGTCATATAGCCCATACCAATCCTTTGCGCAACTACCATATCCTCATAATGGAAATGATGGTGCTACTATACTCCAAATCCTCCAGGACTTACAACAGCATGTGCACCATTGCTCTAGGGAATTAGTCCAGTTGTCTCAGATCTCCCAAAACTTACACTCTTGTACTCAGTCCATTTCAAATCTTGAAACTCAAATCGGGCAATTAGCCTCACAGTGAGAGGAAAGAGAGTGTAACCAAGCGAGCTCACAGACACTAATTCCTACAGTTCAAGTTGTTTAGACCTTAAGGAGTAGCCAAACTATTGACAATAGAGTAGAGATGCCTACCCCACTAGTTGTCCCTACAACTATAGAAAAAGAGAATGAAGCTAAAGAAGAGACCCCTACAAGAAAAACCAAAAAAATTGGAAAACGAAAAACAAAAAAAAGTTAAAAATAAAGAGGACAGTACACCTAAATCTGTGACCGAGGTACCCTATGTGCCAAAGTTACTATTTCCAAATGCTTTTGGTGCACCATCCCCTTTTGATAAAAATCTAAAAAAATTAGAAGAAATTACTGAGATATTCAAAGAGGTGAAGATCAATTTGCCCCTCTTAGAGGCAATTAAACAAGTTCCAGCCTGTGCACGATTCCTAAAAGAGATGTGTACGCAGAAATGAAAACGGCGAAATAATGTCTCGCAAAAAGTTTTTCTGACAGCGCAAGTAAGCTCAGTCTTGCAAGCTAGAACTCTGCCCAAGCTTAAGGACATTGGGGTGCCTACAATTCCATGTATCATAGGAAATCATGCAATAGATAAAGCACTTCTGGATCTGGGAGGCAGCGTAAACCTGCTACCATACTCTGTTTACAAAAAATTGGGACTAGGAGATATGAGGCCCACTTCGGTAACTCTTTAATTAACCGATAGATCAGAAAGAAGGCCTGTAGGAATTATTAAAGATGGAATGGTTGGGGTCGACAAATTTGTTTTTTCTATCCATTTCCTAGTGTTAGACATGGAACCAAGCTTGAAATCTCTAACACAGATTCCCGTTATACTCGGTAGACCATTCTTGGCCATGGCCAATGCTTGTATAAACTATAAAATTGAGGTAATGGAAGTTTATTTTAGAGATATGTGAATCCAATTAAATGTCTTCACTGCAGCCAATAAAATGGCTTCAATAGACGATGGGGAATTCTTCAGCATAGATGAAATTGAAGAATTAGTAGAGGAAGTGTAAACACCCAAATTCAGCCCAAGGCCGATCAGTCTGCACTCCGAGAGAGATGTACCCCTATGCTTTTGATAGCACCCCTAAACCTTTAGGAATCACCTTGAACCCTTTAGAACCATTCCCCCAACCCTTAGGAATCGCCCAGACCCAACTTAAACCCTTCTGAGCATTTGATGGGAGGAGAGCTACAAAATTTTACACAGATCACTGCCAAGGATGAGCCACATACCATTGGAAGGAGGACTTCTCCAGCTTTCCAGCAAGCCAAAGATCACCCAATTTGGAGTTGTGGTTCGAACGATATGGCCGATTGAAGTTTTACATAAAATCATGACTTTTGCTCAAGCGTATGTATTAGATACGCCTAGCAAATTTGGCCCCATTTTTGTCAGGCGTATATATTATATACGCCTGCCATTTTTGGGCCAAATTTGGCCAGGCGTACATAATGCATACGCCCAACATAGGTAGGGCTCACCGCGGACACCCACCTTCTCAGGTCTCCTCTGGTTTTCATGGAAATCACTGTACATAAACTGGGCGTATGTAATATATATGCCCAGCTTAGCTATAGTAACTGTCATCAAATGCTCGAATTTCCTTCATCAGGTTTGACCTTTTGACCATCCCCTTGGTTGAGGTGGGTGTCCTAAGGTTGGTTGCATCCCCTTTGAGCTATATGCAACCCTTAAGTCACCTATGGTCTCACCCCATCATCTGCCATTGAAACCGATTCCCCAAACCCCTAGGACCCTAAAAACCTAGAAAACCTTAGATGGGGGATTACCTAATTGTTAAACCAATTAAGCTCTTAAGTAACCCTCCAACCCACCTCTTCTCTATAAATAGAGAGGCACCCCCTCTTCCCAAAGGGTTGAAAAATTAAGGTTGAAAGTTGAGCTTAAGAGAGAGAGCCCTAGTGAGAGAAAGTTCCCTTTTATTTTTACATTCTTCAACCAGAATTCCAGCATGCTTAGTTCACCCCTTTTAACCAATTTCAACCATTAGACCACCCCTCTTTTAGTCAAGTTTAGTCCCTAGCTTCATCCTACACTTCCCATCTACCGAATCCTAGCATTAGAATCCATTCCCCTACCGTTTAAGCCCTTTAAAGCCATCGAAAGCACGCCGAAGTGAAGGTCTTCCACCGTGCAACAAGGGCCCGTGAGCTCCGGCTCACCCCTCTCTTCCTCTACCTTCTTGGTGTTTCCTCCATCCAAGGATTCAAGCCGTTACGCCGCCGAAATTTTGGTTTGGCTCAAAGCTTGATAGGACCGTATTGCCTTTGGGCAAGGGGAAGCTCCGCCCATTTATTCTTTTATTTTAGCCATAGATAGAGACCGCTACGTGTGGTTGATCGGATGCCTAAACCTTTCCCGATCGATAACCGAAGCCCCTACCCTAGAGTCTTTGGAAAAAACCAGTAAATCAGAGTCATATTTAGCACTTCGGTGCTCAAAATATTGATTTAAAGGTTTCCCGAGTCACCAAAGGCTCCGGGTAGCGACTCTACATTTATTCTATCGCGAGTGCATCACCGCGACGGGTTCGAGAGAATCCATGGTCGCACAGGAAGCATTACCTCTAGTCTTATCAAAGGATGAGTTTCAGATTACATTATGGTATACAGACTTGGAAGAACCAAACCACCAATTGAAGGAGGTGATTTATTCGACGGACACCTCTATCTGTGAACTTCAATCCAAAACTTGGAAGCCAAAGATAGAACCATTGCCTGTTATTTCCAATGAACCGTTACAGCCATCTATCCAAAAAGAATAATCCTTAGATTTGAAACTACTTTCTGATACCCTTAAATACGCTTTTCTTAGGCCCAACGAAAATCTCCTCGTAATTATTTCATTTGCTCTTAACTAGGAACAAGAGAGTAGGTTATTGGCCATACTCGTAAAGTATAAGCATGAAATAGGATGGACTGTTGTTGACCTTAAAGGGCTTGACCCCTCGATATGTATGCAATGTATCCATTTGGAGGACAATGCCAAAACCTCACGAGAAAGCCAGCGACAGTTAAATCCAAATATGACGGAAGTTGTTTAAAAGGAAATCGCGAAACTATTGGACGCAGGCATGGATCAAATTGCCGGAAAACCGGTACGTATCGTCCGAGCTCAAAACCGATATGTATCTGATGATACGTATCAATATTGGTGCGTATTGGATGATACATTGAATGTATTGTTCAGTACTTTACATAGTAATGATCGATACAGTACATTCAATGTACTATATTGTTCACCACTGATACTGATACGTATTGTCCGATATGTATCGGTATCGAACGAAATTTTGATCCATGGACGTAGGTATTATTTACTTGATTTTTGATAGTGAGTGGGTGAGCCCCATCGAAGTAGTTCCAAAGAAATATGGGATTACTGTGAAAGAAATCCAGCCGGCGAGTTAGGACCACTACACGAAACCACGGGGCGGTATGTATGCATTGACTATCGGAAGCTTAACTAAATGACGCGCAAGGATCATTTTCTATTACCCTTCATCGGCCAACTTTTGGAAAAACTTGCAAGCTAGGAGTATTTTTACTTTCTAGACAGATATTCAGGGTATAATCAAGTTTCGATCTACCCAAAAGACCAAGAGAAAACTACCTTCTCATGCCCTTTTGGAACGTGTGCTTATCGTCGCATGCCCTTTGGGTTATGCAATGCACCTGCAACATTCCAAAGATGCATGATGGCAATCTTTTCTGACATGATAGACAAACTTCTTAAAGTATTCATCGATGACTTTTAGGTATTTGGCCAAACTTTCGATTTTTATCTTAATCATCTTACCCTCAGCTTAGAAAGATGCGAAGAAACTAATTTAGTGCTAAGTTGGGAGAAGAGCCATTTTATGGTTCTAGAAGGCATAGTCTTAGAGCATATTGTCTCCAAAAGAGGAATAGAAGTTGACAGGACTAAAATCGATGTAATAATAAATCTACCACCACTAACTTTGGTACAACAGATTTGATCTTTCCTTGGCCATGTCGCTTTATCAAAGATTTTTTAAAAATCTCGATACCACTATGCCACCTATTAGCAAATGATGTATCCTTTAACTTCGATGATGCCTATCTTGACGCATTCAACAAGCTTAAGGCACTTCTCTCATCTGCACCAATCATTCAACCTCCCAACTATTCTCTACCTTTTGAAGTAATGTGCGATGCTTCTGATTACGCAATAGGTGTCGTCTTAGGACAGCGGAGAGACAAGGTCCCTCATGTAATTTATTATGCAAGTCAAACCTTGATTGAAGCTCAGGTTAACTATACCACCACTGAGAAGGAGCTTCTCGATGTAGTCTTTACTATGGATAAATTCTGACCGTACCTATTAGGATCTAAGATTGTTATCTTTTTTGATCATTCTGCACTAAAATACCTGCTATCCAAAAAGGATGCCAAGCCAAGATTAATCAGGTGGATCCTTCTGTGGCAGGAATTCAACTTTGAGATTAAGGATAAGAAGGGAGTTGAGAACGTGGTGGTTGATCATCTGTCCAAGATAGAGATGCATGAAGCCATCAATAAAAAATCTCTGCACGATACCTTTTCAGATGAGTAACTTTTTGCCATCCAAGCAATAGTACCATGGTATGCGAATATCGTGAATTATTTGGCAACAGGTAAGATTCCCCCAACTTGGTCTAATCAGGACAGATATAATTTCTTTGCTAATATAAAATACTATATTTGGGAGGATCCTAACCTATTTAAAATATGCTCAGACCAAATAATTAAGAAATGTGTGCCTGATAGTGACACCCACAATATTTTATAGTTTTGTCATACATATGCTTGTAGGGGGCACTTCGGTGGTAGGAAAATGGCTGCCAAGATACTGCAATCAGAATTTTATTGGCCATCGCTATTTAAAGATGCCAAGAATTTTTGTCAGGCTTATGTTCAGTGCCAAAAGTCAGGAGCCATGTCCCGAAGAAACATGATGCCCCTTCAACCGATTTTGATCATAGAACCCTTTCATGTATGCGGCATTGACTTTTTGGGCTCCTTTCCACCTTTGGATTCATATACATACTTGTAGCCGTTGACTATGTATAAAAATGGGCAGAAGCAATAGCTACATGAACAAATGACCATAAGGTGGTCATTTCTTTTATCAGGGAAAATATGTTTACACAATTTGGAACCCCATGAGCTGTTATAAGTGATGGAGAAAGCCATTTTTGCAGCACATATTTTAAAATCTTGCTCAAGAAATACTGCGTGACTCATAAAATCGCAACCCCTATCACCCGCAAAACTAGTGGGCAAGTTGAGGATTCCAATCGAGAAATAAAGAAGATCTTTGAAAGAACAGTTCGGTTTGATAGAAAAGACTGGTCCCTAAGACTGAATGATGCCTTGCGGGCATATAGGACGGCCTATAAAACACCCATTGGCATGTCCCCATATAGGTTGGTATATGGAAGAGATTGTCATTTACCTATGGAATTAGAACACAGAGCTCTATGGGCCATCAAAGCATTGAATTTCGAGCTGGATGCATCTGAAGAACAACGATAACTTAAACTCAATGAGCTAGAGAAAATTCGCAATGATGCTTACCAAAATGCTCGAATTTATAAGGCTAAAACCAAAGCATTTCCTGATAAGCACATTTTGAGAAAGAGGTCTGAGTTGGGCCAATAAGTTTGGTTATATAATTCGAGGTTAAAACTGTGACAGCCCAAATTTTTCTTACCATAAAACCTGTGTCGTCGGATCATACACAAGATCCGAATCACAATGATGCTATGGTATCGACACATAACATCACCTCCTGACAGCTCAACCGTTCCTCATATTAAACAATAGAAAGGATCGAGCCATCGCATAATGGTAAGCTCACATAAATGAATACAAGTGTGCAGCATAGAAGCGTAACAAAGTTAAAGCATGGATATAATGGCAACATAAGAACTCACTTGAAGAGCTACGATATATATACAAATCCAAAATAAGCATCCACTGACGAAGGTTGAGCTTCATCTAAACAGTGGATCAAAATCATATCATACCATTTATTTACATCTTCCTTTTACCCTTTTGTCAAAATCTCCCAAAAATAGACAAAACAAACTCTCCCAGAAACTACTCCAAGCTAAGGATAATGCCCTTCAGGCAGATCCTCCTCTTCCTCGAGGGTATAATCCAGATCTTCCTCGCTTTTCGGATCGCGTACCACATGCTCACCTGCAGCTGGGACGTATAGTCTAGGAGTGAGTGTCATCCAATCTCAGCAGAGAAAATTACCATGTTAAATTACACCTTATCATTCAGATTCATATTCTTGATGCATGATTAAAAGAATGGCTAAAACTTGTGTTTATAGTCACAATATATCAAATCTCAACTAGTCAAATCATGGCTAAAACATACTTACACTATGTATAATGAGACAAGAGAGTCAAGGCGCAATCGAAGCATATGACGGAAACAAATAAAGAAGAACATTTCACGATACATGGCGAGGATTCATATCATAATGGATCACATAGCATAGTTCGAGACAAAGCATATCATATGGCATTATAGTATCCCGTATTAGGGAACTGAGTAGTCCGTAGTGGACACAGGGTTGTAACCCCGGGGATTCCACCCCTCTCATGGAGGCTCCACTCCCCTTACATATAATACACTCGAAATCAAGTCACATGGCAAGGCATCCCATATTAGGGAACTGAGCAGTCCGTAGCAGACACAGGGTCGTAACCTCGAGGACTTCACCTCTCTCATGGAAGCTCCACTCCTCATTGCACATGCTCACAAGTTCATAACACACAAGCATGGATCGAGTACACATGAACAAAAGCAAATTTTACGAGTGAGGACATTACAGGACAAGTACACAAGAAGATCAAGAGATGTATGTAATAGCTCATGCAAGACGTGAATGCGAATGTAGCATCAAATATTCATGTTCACAAGTTTTCAAGAAACGTAACAATAAATCATGATGTTAGTACTTAAGTTAAATTCATGGCAAACACATAATTTAATTGAAAATAGCATCATAAAGCATGACTTCGAGAGAACATATAAGTTGGCAAGGTGCTTTCCCTACTTGAAATCGCATCGACCACACGTGCAAGGGTTCACAAGTTTAATGAGTTCGAAACCATGTTCTTCCGTGAGTTTACCCTGAATCATGTTGTCCACTATATGTCTTAGTCCACACATATAACTCACAAGCATGCTAGACAAATCCCAAGTACAGACATTGAAAATAGCCAAAACAGAGGTTTACGATCGAGCATGGATCAATCCCGCTCGAGCGATTCTCAATGGCACCTATGCTTAAAGCTTGAGCGGTTTTAACCCGAGTGAAATAAGCCTACAAATCATGCTCGAGCGTGGGCTTCAGAAGATATCCCGCTCAAGCGGCATGATTAATGCTCAAGAATGTTTCTAGTACAAAACCTCAGGTCCCGCTCGAACAGTTCTAACCTGAGCGAAAATAGCCTAAAATTCCCGCTCGAGCGTACCCTCCAGGTCTTTACCGGCTTGAGCGTACCCTCCAGGTCTTTACCCGCTCGAGCGACTCGATCACGCTCGAGCGTATTCCCAATGTAAATCCTCAGTTCACGCTTGAGCGGTTTCCTCCTTAGTGATTTAAGTCTAAAATTCCCGCTCGAGCGTAGGCCTTCAGGTGATATCCTGCTCGAGCGGTGCGATTTACGCTCGAGCATACCACACATAACTACTATCTTTAACAATTCATACCTCGAACTTGAGCCAGCCCTTATGGCTCCCCGAGATGGTTCTACATCACACCCAACATGCTCTAAATGAGCTATCACTCGCTTATGATATTTCTCTTTCAAAATAAGACAAAACATACCATACAAATCCCGCATTGCGGAGTTTAAACCTACGATTTATTCCCAATCAGAGCTCATGCAAGGTCTCAATGATTAAACCCAATTCTTCCCTTCTCATGATTCTTACATGTTTATTCTTTAAAAACCTTGCATGCAGTCTCGACTATTGCTACATAGCAAAATATACAGACTCCAAAGCATAACGCATGCGAGACGAGGGTTACCTCTATGAGCTTTCCTTGCATGCAAAGCTCTAGGACCCAATGGCATTGGGTCAATGCCTTTGACACGCCGATTCTATGACTCCCTTCCAATGATCGAACGATTGACCTAGTTGCGGTGCTTAGAGGTTAGAGTGTTTGATTTCTACTTGAAACGGAAGAGTTTTTTGGGATGGATCTGAGGTTTAGGGTTTCAAGGAGCTTGAATTGAATGAAGGAGGAGAAGGGATGGCTTCTCTTCTGCACATCGGTTGCTCCTCTCCATACACAGCTAACCAGAACCAATGAAAATAATCATTTGCATGGTTACGTGCATGTAGCTAAAATAGGGGGGCACTGATCAGGTGTATAGCTTGCACATGATTCCCAAGGTATACACAATGCATCTCTTGGCTCCTCACTCATGGGCCTGAGTGTCATGTTCCTCATGGGTCCTGAAAACCTAACCTTTAGTGGACCCCCATCACTATGGTTTTCATTGGGTCCTAATAACCATGAAGAGGGCCCAAAAGGTTTAGTTCCCACATAGGCCCCCAAGTAGTTTGGCTTAGCAGCCCCCCTAGCCTTGGACTAAATTGGTCCTTATGGGTTTCAATCCTAGTTGGTCCTTATGGGTCTCAATCCAAATCGATCGGTGACACACCGTCATTCTAGACCTTACCCATGTGGTTCTTATGATGTGTCACAAAAATTATTCCCAAGAAAACTACGAAGTCGTTGGGATGGACCCTATAATGTTGTAAAAGCATTCCCCCATGGGGCCTTAATCATTCAGGATCCCAAAGACAATCGTATCTTTAGGGTTAATGGGCAGAAATTCAAACTAATGATATCTTTAGAAGAAAAAGGGACAGTGACCACAATGTCACTAAAAGACCCGGAGTATAACTAATAAACTCCCGAGCACCGTCGAACTACCGACTCATCCGTAAAAAATTAGTGTATATTAATAGTAGTTACGGCGACAGATTTTACGATACATCGAGTCATAGTGATTACGATTCGTAGTGTCTACGATTTTTTTGACAATTGTTTTTGCTTGAGTATTCTCTCACTGACAATTGTAGTGATTACGATTGCTGAGAGAACGTGTGTCCAGGCCGCATATTTGTTATCCGAGAGGCACAACTCTCGATACCAAAGGCGTCGCCTCGATTCATTATACACAGACACGTCCCTTAGCATTTAATAAGACTACCAACCGATTTGCATGATTCAACGCCAACCCATAACGTCCATTTATGGTAACTCTTTGAATTCTCTGTTTGGATCGGTTATAAATAGGCAAGTACCGCCTGGTCAATTAATTCCATTCTTTTTGCCTTCTTCCACAGCCAACACTATTGCCATGATAAAACCACCAAGTTGATCTAAAATAAGTGAAGCATTTGAGTGCCTACTCCGGTGCCATGAAGAAGGAATCAATGCTCTCCTAGAAGAAAGGGCGCGACTAATTCAAGAGCTCCTATCTCTTCTCCCCAAACCAAATCCCACTGACGAATCCCCATCCCCCAAATGTCAAAAATATTCCCCATCATCACCTCCTCCATCTTCATGAGTCTTTCTCTTTTACCTCTTCTATTGGACGCACCCATCC
Source organism: Chloranthus sessilifolius (assembly GCA_021018995.1). Lineage (NCBI taxonomy): Eukaryota > Viridiplantae > Streptophyta > Magnoliopsida > Chloranthales > Chloranthaceae > Chloranthus > Chloranthus sessilifolius. The sequence continues at coordinate 19,187,172 of CM037586.1, forward strand.
AAGGGAGAGATTAAGCATCTTTTGAGGGGCAACACAATTTTGGTTAGAAGCCGAGGACCAATCTTTATCGAAGACATCATTTTCTCTCGGATGTTGTTGCCAGTATCATCGATAGTTTGTATCTAGATTTTTCCTAGGTTTATACTTTTATGTAATTAGTTTTTACTTTTTCAGTAAATTTTCTTTTCCTAATCATTGTAAATATTTTGATAATATATGATATTTTTCTTGTGACTAACTGTGTAATTGTTTCTAATTTTTCTTTAATTTTTGTTATTGATGTCTCTGAGAATAAAACATATGTGTTTTCATCAAGTTTGAGGGGCATTATTTAAAGAATTTTTTTCACATCTAGTATACAATCAGTAATATCATTAATTCAAAGGTGAATAAATTTTGAATCTCCCCTAACTTTTTTGCCAATGAGGGCATTGTCCAACTTAAGTTTGGGGGATACACAACTTTTGTGTGTAGTAGTTAATTAGTATAATTAGTAGAATTAGTTGTGTGTAGTAGTTAAGTAGTTAATTAGTATAATCAGTTTTACTTAGTTTATTTTTGCATAATTTTTTAAAAAAATAGTTTTATAGTTAATCATTATATATTAATTATGATAGAAAAAATTACGAATCTTGAACACTTACGATCCATCATAGTAGAAGTTCGATAATCAAGAATATAGAATAGTTACAATTCATGTTTAACTTATTGAACACTGTATTGGAATGAATGTTTGAAACAATAGATTGATATGAATTGTAATATTTTAGATTATAGTTTCAAAATTATAAACCAGTGACCATTAGAGACTAATTTTCCTTTCCTTGAGAGAGAGACTGCTTCTATTCAAGTCGAAATTTCTTTGAACTTCTATGCTTTTATGAAATCTCATATGGCTGAATTTAGAATCAAAATATGCTATGACTATAATAACCTAATTTTTTGTATAAAACTATCTATTAGAAATATCAAAATAATAAGGCATCGATGCTAGTAAATTGTAAAGATGAATAAAGGCCATCTTTTGTTTAAATCAAAGTAAATAAAGCTAAAATCCTAGAAAATAACTTATCCTTTGAACCCATATTAGAAGCCTAAACTGAATTTCTTTATACCAAAATCTTATAAACCCTTAACCATATGTACTGCCCAAAGATTTCAACCTTTAACCCTTACAATTTCTGAGAGTTTAGAATGTAAAAGAAGGGAAGAAGAGGGAGTGAAAGGAGTAAAAAGCAAAAATAGATAAGAGGAATGCTAAAAGAGAGTACAGCTGAAAAAATCAATTGAGAATATGGGAGAAAAGATGAAAAATCGCAAAAAGATGATTTAGAAAGAAAAATCTTGAAGTACAATTTTACAAAGAAATGGGATTTATAGAAAAATAAAAAGTAGTAAATGGGAAGAAGTTATCCAAATTTGTGGATACTTACTGAAGTAGAAAAGAAGAAGAAAAGATAGGAGAAAGAAGAACTAAATTATCAGAAAATTTTTGAATCCTTTTCTACCTTTCTTTGACACCATCTGAAACCCAAAGCCCCATTACAAGCCGAAGAAAAGACCTTTTCTGATTTATGATTTACAAAAGCATAAGCCTAGTAGAGATATGAATAATAGATATTATGGATTATACAGGGAATCATATGAATAGAATAGATTATCTTTTCTATGAGATTCATTAATTTTTGCAACTATCCCTTGACTGAATTTTTCTGAAATATTATATTGAGAGAACCCAAAAGTTTTGATATTTTTCTGAGAGTATGTTAATAGTTAGTTTTTGAATGAAAATATTTTTCAAATCTGTAGTTTAAAAAATTTATGAAGAATAAATTGTTCACTGATGCATACACTTTGTGCTTATTATGAATTGAAATTGTTAGAGTTCTAATCAAGGATAACTATTATAATGGAAAGTAAGGATAAAAGATTGGGTCATTTTAGAAAATCATAATAATTATATGATGGTCAACTTAGTTAACTTAGTGTATAAAATTAGTTTAGATTTTTAACCTTTTATTTTTCATAAAAATTTGAAATATTTATTGAAAAATTCAAAAATAATTGAAGTTTGTACGTAACTTTACTAAAAACCTTTGAGAGACTATAACTCCTCCACAAGGGATCACCAAGGGATTTTAAAGGCTTGTTATATCTGCTAAATACAATCGTGCTTCCTACAAAAGTGGCATTTAAATTCTTAGTTTAGGATGTTTTATATTTCCTTGTTTGCTTGAGACTAGCAAAGCGTAAGTTTAGGGGTGTGATCAGTCACATAATATATCAATTTATCACCCTTAACATAGTAACGCTAGGACTTAGTTTGTTACTAATAAGTTACTGATGTACAGATATTAAGGAAAAATAGCAAAAGAGAACCAAAATGATAATATTCGTCAAAATGAACTCATAAAATAATAAAAAGACGATTGAATGAAAAAGACGAGTCATTGCCTACTAAAAGATGAAAAATCGTGTTTTACAATTTTACAGTATGCTGCACTGGAAGAAGTCAAAAATTGTAATTTACGATTGTTCAGAGAACGCCATTCAAAAGAGAACGATACAAGAGAAAGCAATGAATCGTAATGAAGAATCTTCCAGAGAGTAAAGAAAAGAAAATCGTGATTTATGATTTTCCAGAAAATAAGCTTTCTAAAATTGCTGATCACGTGAGATTAACACCGCCATGTACAAAATTAGAAGAATTCGTGACTTACAAGTCTGGCCAATCACAGATCTGAGGAGATTGACAAAAGAGACTTTTAAAGGACTCTGCTACTGAAATAAAGGAAGAAGATCTAGAAGTACATCAACAAAATAAAAGTAAGGAAAAATAAGATTAGAAGTAGAGTTATATTAGGATAGTGTTTTTTTAGTTGTTTCTTTCATTAGAATTAGGAGTTTTATAAACCGACCCCTTATGATCTATAAATCAGAGGGCTTCGTATAGGAATTATTATCGAAGAAATTCTCAACATCAATTGACGCCTGAGGTTGGGTTTTCTTCCGATCATTAGTGTAGTTTACTTTAGATATCAAGGTTCCTCGATCACAATTGACGACTGGGATTGAGAGCTAGAAGATTAGAGTAGATATATGTAGTTTCTCAGAAGCAATTAATGACTTCGACTAAGGGGTGAAAGATATAATTTTATTGCTTTCTAGTTTATTTTTATTTTATTGCAATTTCCTACTTTGTAAATATCTTTAAGTTTTAATTTGAATTGATGACTCAGGTTGAAATTTGCATATTAGTTTACTAGTTTTTATTTTTCATCTTTAACTTTCTAGAGTTTGATTGATGCCTAAATTTCTGGTAGATTAAAGATAAGTATAAATCTATGTTGAATGATACTTGTTTATGATTGACGTCCGAATACTAGAAGACTGAGATATAGTGTAACGGTATTTTAAAATTGTAAATATCCGATAGCTGAAGATTGTGATTGACGACCATAATCTGAAGTAGGAGGATTTAGAATTTATTTTTTGTAAAATTTAGTTTAAGAAATAATTCTTTATTCATATTTCTCAAGTAGTTTATGAACTTAAAAGATAAGTATAAGTTGTCAAAAAATTAATATATATATACATATATATATATATAATAACATATCCTCGTGGGAACGATCCTATGCTATACTATAATTTTCATTGTGCGTTTATAATAGGTTAAGACTTAATTAGATACACATATAAGTAGCGATCAGATACTGGGCTTCAGGCCACACTTGAACTTCTTGGCCTTCAGGAGTTCGGTGGCAACATGTGGAGTGAATTTGGAAAGCCTTGTGAACTCGGCCTCGTACTCGCTCACGGACATCCAACCTAGCTCTAGTGATAGAAACTCAACTTCCCATTGATCCCTCACTGCAGTCGAAAAGTATTGCTCATTAAATTCCTCCACAAACCGAGCCCAGGTCCATAGGGCATAAGATGCCTCCTGTAGCCTGGTCCTTTCCACAGACTTCCACCAAGAGTGTGATGCTCCAGTCAATTGAAAGGCAGCCAAGTTAACTTTTTCTTCTTCAGTGCTCAAAATCAAACTAAGAAGCTTCTCCATCTAATTCCCCCATTCTTCAGCTTCGAGCGAATCAGCTTGTCCATTGAAGCTTGGAAGATTCATCCTTCTGAATTCTTGAAATCCAGAAGGTGGGCGTCTTGATGCAAGTTGGGCCGTCGTATTGACCATCGTCTCTAATAGTTGTCCTACTAGCCCGTCACCATTCCCTCCTCCCAAGGGAATATTGTTTGCACCAACAGCGACTCTTGTACTCCTGGATGTCTCCTCACCACTTGGTGTGCTTCTATTACGGATAGCTCTCGGTCCACCGTGTGGGGTCATAATGATCTGTCACGATCGAACAAATGTCTTAGTCATAATGACCATGAAAATTCAGGCCATATGCTCCAATGGAATCTAATGCCATAGCCTTGACATCAACTATGAAACAACATGTCAACTGAAGACAATTCGCTCTAGCCATGGACCTGGGCACGGTTCGTAGAAACATTCAATGAGAAATACTTCCCCAAAGTAGTCCAAGATTACTGAGACGTCAAGTTTGCCTCACTGAAGCAAGGTCGGATGTCCGTGCGTGAATATGAAACCAAATTTACTAGACTTTCCAGATTTGCACTGCAACACATTGCCACGAAACTCATGAAGGCCAAGAAGTTTAAACGTGGCCTAAAGTCAGCCATCAGGGAGAGGATTTCTCTGTTCCATGCAACGACCTATGCTCAAGTTATAGACCTAGCCCTTATCGTTGAACAAGATATTGAGAATATGCACCAAAGGAGAGAATAGCGAAAAAAGAGTAGGGCGGATTGATCAGTCACATAATTTACCATTTTATCGCCCTTAACTTAGTGATGCTAGGTCTTAGTTTGCTACTAACAAGTTAATGATATGTAGATATTAAAGAAAAATAGTAAAAGAGAGCCAAAGTATTAATGTTCATCAAAATAAACTCAAAAAGCAGTAAAAAGATGTTTGAGCAAAAGAAGACAATTTGTGTAATATCCCCAAAAATTGAGTGATAAATAATGACCTCGAGATCCATGCCCGATTGGTCGTAGGTTGACCAAGTGATGGTCAAACAGTAGACTTGAGAAGGAAAGTGTTTCGTGATATAAATGTTACCTAAGCATGGAGTTAGAGGTTAGTTAAGGGTCACGTACACCTATCTCTGGAGTATGTGCTCAACACCAAAGCAAGAGGGTTATAAGGGTTAATGGCCTAAGAGAAGTTATTTCTCTTGTTTGGTTGGTGAGAGAAGTTAAGAAGAGAGAGAGAGAGAGAGAGAGAGAGTAGAGAAGGGCGAATGCTAAGGAGGTTGAGGCACGTTGCGAATTTAAGATGGGATCAAGCAATAAATGTCAGATTTAACGTAATTGGAATCATTGGAACAAGAGCTGGAACCCTAGCCATTAAACCAACCAATCCATTCTTTAAGAGATTGATTTAAGGTGAGTTTTGTTAGAATTAAATGCATGAGTTTTGATGATTAAATTCAGTCAATATATGGGGTAAATGATAAATTAAAATGATGAAAAAGATAGAAAAATAAGAAGAAAAAGATTTGGAAGAACAGCCTGAAAAGGAGCTGAGTTCTGGCCAAATCGATTAATCGATTTTGGTCTGAAAGTTGAAAAAACATAAAAACCCGAGTTCGATTAATCAATTTTGAAATTCAAGTAATCAATTTAGAAATTGACTAATCGACTCTGTACCTCCAGTTGCTTGAGAAATAAGACCTAGGGAAACCGATTAATCGAATTGAGAATCGATTAATTGATTTGGGAATCAATTAATCGATTTGGGATCAATTAATCAATTTTGGATTTTGATTAATTGATTTGGGAATCGATTAATCGATTTAGGGTTTCGATTAATTGATTTTAGAGATCGATTAATCAATCATGACAATTTGAGTTGACTTCTTAGTTGAACATTGAGGTTCATGGAGGGTCTTGGACCTTCTCTATTACGTCCTTATTGATGTTGTGCATATGTTATGATGTACCATAGGTGGTACAAGCTAAGGCAAGTATGAGGAGCCGTGTGGGACCTTGATGCTTGGACAAATAAACACTTGAGATAGGGAACACCTTAAACATATATTTTGATTATAAGAGCATGTATGTAGTGATATAGAAATGAAAAGAATCATATAATCTCTATGCGTGTGTGTGTGATACACCACTGAAATGAAAATGCTTTAATCATATAATCCTCTCAGTATGTGTGTGTGTGTGTGACATCAAGTAAGCATATGAAAATGAGACATCCCCGGGGGATGAGAAAGTAATAAAGGCATCAGTGTGATGCGAGTAATTTAGACATCCCAGGGATATAAGTGAGATTGTAAAGTAAGATTGAACAAAAACGGATATGGCCTAATTGATATAAAGTAGCACATTTACATGGTGAATAACTATATATAAAGCACATGATATTTTTATTATTTAAGGTTTGAACAGAATACCCCATCGACATGGCGGGATACCCACGACTGACTCGACAGAATATCTGTGACCGGTACGGCGGCCCATCCGTACACCGGTACGGCGGTCTATCCGTGCACAGTAGCACATTCCAGGGATGTTGAGATGAGATTAGACTCCGTCGCCTATGAGAAAGGGACCTGGGTAGTATTCAAAGTGATATATTTATAATAACTGTCTATATAAATGATGATGGAGGGTATTCTATCGGGGCTCGATGCTATATTGCTCGGGGATTACTTAAGTTGAAGATTTAAGTTTCTTTAGGCCTATTCAGTACAGTGGATAATAAATGTAACATATAAACTACCAGTAAACTTTAATGCATATTGTAATCATTAAACTGTTTCCCAGCAAGTTCATAAATACATCATACTATCATATCATGGAATATATGTGAGGATTTGACTTATATGTTTATTGTGTTGTTCCCTATGACCTATGATGTAGCTCACCCTTTAGACTATATGTCGCAGGTCCTTTGCTTGCAGCCGTAGAGGCTTCGGGAGATGCTAATCCGGGGGATTCAGACTTCGTGCCCGGAGACGAGTTAGAGCCTCCTCTCGAGGACTTCTTCTAGGAGACTCCATTGTGTACTTTGATAGGGAGAGTTTTGAGAGTATTTTGTGCGGCTTGATATGTCAAGCCTTTATTTTGAGAAATAATGTATTTAAATAATATAATTCTTTTGGCGAACCATCTGAGGTGATCTGTTTATCATCGATGGTTTGGATCGGTTCTCTATTCATGCGTCGGCATGAAAGTAGAACTGTCTTTTGAGTTTATGCCTAGTTTAGCATATTTATTTTTGTATCGTGCAGTTAATTATCTTATTTTGTTTAGTTGTTGCTTGCTATACCAATGTTTCGCACTGATCTATAGGGCATGGTCTGGAGGATCATGCCGATAGCACGAGTTTCGGGAGGGCCGAAATCCGAGCTATCACAGTTGGTATCAAAGCATTTTCGTTTAGAAATTTTGGCAATCATTATTTTTGTCAGAGCATAGGGACTTCTGCTAACGAAACTTTGGTTTCACGTACAGACCGTGATGTATTCTAGAGGAAGAGGCCGACCCAGGGGTAGTCATAATAGGAATTTACATAGTCGAGATGATTTCATCTCGGATACCAATCGAGTGCCTTTGGGAGATAGAGGACTTCAGGCAGTGGTGGCCAAGAGAGACAAGATCAGGCAGAGAATCGGGATCAAGATCGTCAGGATCGAGATCGTCAGGATCGAGATCAGAGGGAACAGGAGAGAATCAGAGAAATAAATGAAGATAGAGAGGAGCATCAGAGGATGATGCACACTATAGAAACCATGGCGACTGTCATGGCACAAGAGGCAGCATCCTTGGCATCTCATACTACCCACGAGCAGCATCAGCCACCGACACCTCCAGTGGCTCCGACATCGCCAGTATCTTCTGCGTTTACTGATTTTAGGAGGATGACTCCTCCTAGCTTTTTGGGGCAGGCAGAGCCCATGGCAGCTGAGAACTGGCTAAGTGAAATGGAAAATGTGTTTAGTGTGCTCACGTGCACAGAGAACGAGAGAGTTCGTTGGGCAGCCTACATGTTAGATGGGGAGGCTGGGCCTTGGTGGAAGTCTGTTTCTAGGACTAGGGCTCAGGAGACCCCAGATTTGCCCTAGACATGGGATGAATTCGTTGAAGAGTTCAACAAATAGTATTTCCCAGAAGTGGTGAGGAATCAAATGGAAATACAGTTTTTGCAACTCATGTAAGGGAAAATGACTGTTAGAGAGTATGGAGTAGAATTCATGCGAGTTGCTCGCTTCGCGCCCGACTATGTTATCACGGAGATGATGAGAGTAAAGAGGTTTCAGCAAGGGTTGAGACCGGACGTGAGGGGAGGAGTAGCACCATTCCAGTTGAGGACCTATGGAGAGGTCATGAGCAAGGCGCTCGTGGTAGAGGAAGAAAATAATAATAAATATCGCCAAATGGAGCAGCAAGGAAGAGGAAACACCGATCAGAGTAGAACGGGAAACTATGAGCCGGTGAATAAAAAGCCGAGATTCGTAGCCCACATTCAGAGACTACCATTCCAAGGAGGTTATGAGAGACCGGGTAGCAAAGCAACCAGCAGAGATTTCCATTGCTCGCGTCGGGGAGACCGATACGATATGAGAGCCCTGCTATCACTACCGGAGCTACAATTATACAGGGTTTCTCTCGAGCTGCATCTTCCACATCGTGGGAGACTTATGCCAAGTGTGGCAAGTCTCACAAGACATTGGATTGTAGGCAGGGAACTCAGGGCTGCTTCAAATGTGGCAAGGTGGGCCACTTGATCAAAGATTGCCCTGAGGCAAACAAGGGGAAGACGACTTCAGTTGCTATGCCACGACCTATACAAGCAAGGAAGCCGATCGTCTAAGGGAGAGCCTATGCGGTCACAGCTCAAGAAGCCTAGAATACAAACGACGTAATCCAAGGTGAGAATCTCTTTTAAAAAAGAATTTCAATTCTCGAAAATTTTTAGATAGAGAAGGTGCATCTATATAGAAAATAGGAAAGAACCTGTATGTAATAATTTTGGTATTATGGTATACATTATATATATATATATATATATATATATATGTGTATGTATGACTAGATACGTTACAAATCTATGAGAAAGGAAGTAATCCGACATATGAAGCTCGAGTGTTGATAGACCCGGGTTCTACCCACTCATTTATTACCCCTCGCTTCGTAAAGAAGATGAAAATCAACCCAGAGGAGTTAGACTTTGTGCTAATCATGGCTATTCCGACTGGGAAATCGGTTGATACCGAAAAGGTTTGCAAATCCGTGATCATGAGAATCATGGATGGAGACATCTTTGAACTATCGACAAATTTGATCATGTTAGACATGCAAGGATTCGACGTGATCCTTTGCAAGGATTGGTTGTCGACTCATTATACAACTGTGGATTGCAAGAATAAGGTCGTCATCTTCAGACCTAACACGAGGAGATTGTTTCAATTTTGAGGAGAGAGATTGACGTGTATGCCACTTATCTCTGCAGTCAGGGCTGAGCGCTTGATCAGAAAAGGGTGTAGTGGATACTTGGCATTCTTGAAGGAAGATAAGGAAGAGAAGAATATTATTTTAGAGATAGCAGTTATGCGAGACTTCACTGACGTATTTTCGAAAGAATTACTCGGATTACCTCCAGATAGAGAAGTTAAGTTCACCATTGACTTAGCACCAACAACAGAGCTTGTTTCTAAAGCACCATATAGAATGGCTCCTGCTGAGTTGAAGGAGTTGAAAGAGCAATTACAAGAGCTCATGGACAAGGGGTTTGTTAGACCGAGCTTATCTCCATAGGGAGCACTGGTCTTGTTTATAAAGAAGAAAGATGGGTCAATGCGTCTGTGCATTGACTATCGTCAATTAAACAAACTCACTATAAAGAATAGGTATCCTTTACCTAGGATAGATGACTTATTCGACCAGCTGCAAGAAGCAAGGTATTTCTCTAAGATTGATCTGAGATCTGGATACCATCAGTTGAGAGTCAACGCAGAGAACATCTAGAAGACTGCATTTAGGACACGGTACGGACACTATGAATTCTTAGTGATGCCGTTTAGGTTGACGAACACACCGGCGTTGTTTATGGCCTTGATGAATCGGGTGTTTAAACCACACCTAGGCTCTTGCGTCGTCGTGTTCATCGATGATATCCTAATATACTCTAAGTCAAAAGAAACACACAAACAACACTTGAGGATTGCTCTACAAACTTTGCGTGAACAGCAACTGTATGTCAAGCTGATCAAGTGCGAGTTTTGGTTAGAGGAAGTTAGTTTTTTGGGACATGTCGTCTCAAAGCATGGTGTCACAGTTGACCCGACTAAGATAGAAGCAGTGGTAAATTGGGAGCAACCAAAGACCGTGACTGACGTCCGTAGTTTTCTCGGACTAGCTGACTATTATCGGCATTTCGTTGAGGATTTTTCAAAGATATCGAGACCACTCACGAGACTTACACAGAAGGATGCAAGGTTCAAATGGAGTGAGACATGCGAGAAGTGTTTTCAAGAACACAAGAAGAGACTCACTTCAGCTCCAGTACTAGCGATTCCATCAGGCAGGAGAGAATTCACAGTCTATAATGATGCTTCGTATAATCGTTTGGGTTGCGTGCTCAACCAACATAAAAAGGTGATAGCTTACGGGTCGAGACAGCTGAAAGAACATGAGAAAAATTATCCGACGCAAGATCTGGAACTAGCAGCGGTCATATTTGCGCTAAAGATTTGGCGACATTACTTGTACGGTGAGACTTTTGAGATTTTCACCGACCACAAGGGCCTCAGATATATGTTTACACAGAAAGAATTAAATATGAGGTAGCGCAGATGGATGAAGTTCCTCAAAGACTATGATTGTTGCATACAGTACCATCCAGGCAGGCTAATGTAATAGCCGATGCCTTGAGTCGAAAGGGTTCAGCTCAGTTGGCTAGTTTGATTTTGGGTATGCACAGATGGAAATTGGTTGAAGATCTCGCACTATATGATACAAATATCGAGCCGCAAGCCACAGGAGCATTTTTGGCAAACATTTCAGTGAGGCCAGGGATATTTGAGCATATCCATGAGCTATAGATGAAAGACCCGACACTAACCAAGATTCGTCAAGATGTGATTGAAGGCATCAAGCCAGACTTCTCAGTGAAAGAAGATGGTTCCTTATTGTTCAAGGGTCGTCTCTACATTCTGGACAATGCTGATCTGTGGCAAACTATCTTTGATAAATCTCACAAGTCAAACTATGCGATCAACTCTGGTAGTATGAAAATGTATCAAAATTTGAAAAAGAATTACTGGTGGAGAGGTTTGAAGCAGGACGTGGCAGAGTACGTGTCATGGTGTTTGACATGTCAGCAGGTGAAAGTTGATCATAGACATCCTACTGGATTATTGCAGCCTCTACCTATACCAGAGTGGAAGTGGGATTTGATCTCTATGGACTTCATAGTAGGACTACCACATACAGCAAAGAGGTATAATGCCATTTGGGTAGTCGTAGACCGACTGACTAAGTTAGCACACTTCTTGCCCTACAACATGATGTACACGGCTGAAAAACTTGCAGAATAATATATGAAAGAGATCGTTCGCCTACACGGGATTCCAAGCAGCATTGTTTCTGACTGTGACCCATTATATATATCAAAGTTCTAAAAGAAATTTCAAGAGGGAATGGGAACACGATTGGATTTCAGTTCATCATTTCATCTGCAAACTGATGGGCAAACAAAGTGGGTAAATCAGATCATCGAGGACATGCTTAGGGCGTGTATGCTAGAATTGCAAGGATCATGGGATCAGCACCTGCCACTGATTGAGTTTGCATACAACAACAGTTTTCAGACGAGCATTGGGATGGCAGCTTATGAATCTCTTTATGGGAGACGATGTAAATTGCCCATCAATTGGGAGGAAATCGATGAGAAATTTATTTTGGGACCTGAGATGCTTGAAGATAATGCCACCTATGTTCGAATGATAAGAGCAAAACTCAAAGCAGCTCATAGCAGGCAGAAAAGCTACGTTGATATCAAGCGAACCAGTGTAGACTATGAAGTGGGTGAACACGTGTTTGTCAAGGTGTCGCCTATGAAGGGCGTAATGAGATTCAGAAAGAGAGGGAAGTTAAGTCCCCGTTATCTTGGATCCTTTGAGGTTTTGGGTCGAGTAGGAGAGATTGCATATCGTGTTGGCTTACCGCCACGATACGATCGGGTACACAACGTCTTCCACGTATCGATGCTCAGAAAGTACGTGAATGATCCTTCTCATATCTTGGGAGGCAACCTCTTGAGATGTACGAAGATATGAGCATGATAGAAGAACCGACGGAGATATTGGATCGAAAAGAACAAGTGTTGCACACAAAGGTAATTCCATTAGTGCTTGTTCGATGGAAAAATCATCCGGCCGAAGAAGCTACGTGGGAACGAGAGACTGACGTGAAAGAACAATAACCGGACTTGTTTGCGACGAATTGAGAGTCAAAATTGTATCGCCGCAAGCATGTTTGTGGATTTAAACCGTCTATTGTAAATCCAATGTTGGCCATTTGGCCAATTTATCCAGTGGACAGAATGTTAATCAAAAAAAAAAAAAAATTTGTGTTGTGATGCGATATAGAATGTATGGTTAGAATTCATCATACCACGCAATGGCTATGAAGACATGCTTCACAAAACCAATGACCCACTGGTCACGTATTACCAAGAAAATAAAAGAGACATAAAACAAGAAAACTTTTGAATTGCTGATGAAAACTGATTAGTCAATTTTCAAATCGATTAATCGATTTGAAAATTTGATTAATCGATTTTGGTCGACTGATCGACTGGCATACTCCAGTGAGTGGAGATTTAGAAAATTAATAAAGTGGATTTTCGATTAATCGAGGGGAATTCAATTAATCGATCTGAGAATTCGATTAATCAACTAGCACACGACAGTGAGCTGGGAATTTTGGAAAAATTTAAGGGTGTAACGATTTCGATTAATTGAGGTGAAATTCGATTAATCTATTTTGGGAAATCGATTAATCGACTGGCACATGCTAGTGAACTGGCAAACCTGGAATGTTAAATGATCGAAAATTTTGATTAGTCGAAATGAATTCGATTAATCGATTTTGAATTTTGATTAATCAATTTTTTGAAATCAATTAATAGATATCGCGCGGCTAGAGAAATTTTTTAAAACCGATTAATCGATTTCGGCCTATATATATGAAAAAGGGGGATTTTTCCCCATTCAAATTTTTTTTTGGTTTTTCTTTCACGCGCCACTTCGTCTTCCTCCTCGAGCCAACTTGCAAGCTAGGGTTTTTGGGGATTTTGAACCGATTTCGAATCGAAATCCTCGCACATTAGGATCGAACTCCTAAGGTAAACCTGCGATTCTGATTTTTGCTTGAAATTTCAATCTTTACTGCCCTACATTTTGATTTTTGATTCAAAATGCCTCGGAGAACTCGCTTGACCACGAAGCAAGCGGCTTTGAAGCTCCCGATATGATATAAGAATGCCGCACAGCCACCACCATCACCGTCACCACTACAAACCCCATCCCCATAGTCATCGGATACCACATCCAGGTCGACAAGCGCATCTTTGCGTGAGTCTTCACCGACCCTACCACCACCACCTGTAAACTTGCCCCAACCAAACGAGTGGTGAGGGCAAAGAGCTTTGAAAATGAATATATTATCGATGAGGCCTTGTTTACCAACCCCGACATCAAGGGTGAGACCAAATGGGCTTAGAACTATCTTGTCAACGCAGGCCTCGGTAACCTGTTGAAGCCGCTACACGGGTATTACTACCCTAGGCTAGTTTGCCTCTTTTACCAGAAACTAGAAAAGGGCCACGTTGATGACACCATGGTGACCAAAATTAACTGTCGCCATTACCTTTTTACCAGAGCCCACATACATCAATCACTTGAATGCTACCTCGACCGCGTACCAGAGACCAACCTTTTCCCCCCCCTTTGAGCAAGAAATCCCAATTATGGAGATTCGGACCGAGACGACCAAGGGGCTCGGCGAATCCGAATTGTCTATTAAGAGGGTAGACTTACCCCACTACATGCGGATGCTTGATTCTATAATCAAGTGTAACCTCTACCTAATGCGCCATGATACAGAGAGGGTGGAGTTGGTCCAACAGGCCTTATACGCGACATTCCGCGGCCGTTGGTTCGACGCCACCAAGATCGTCTTAGAGGGGATGACCTATATAAAGGGGAAGTTGGTGAAGGGTCCTTTGAGGCCCAAGGAGAAGATGCCATATGCTCGCCTCATTTCGAGCATGCTGGAGTGCTATTTCGACGCTCCAGGGTACGCCATCTCACCCCAAGAGGAGAAGGCTATGGACCACGTGAAGCACTACTCCATCACTTCATGGGGTCGTAGCTACCGATTGTTGAAGAAGACCCTGCCAGTTGAGGTCTCAACAGCAGCAGCAGTAGCACCACCACCACCCCCACCACCTCATTAGGACCCGCCAGTAGGGGGAACACACCCCGTTATTCCACCAGCTGAGGGGGCACCATCTCATACTACCGCATCCCCTACGCCACCTTCACAGTTAGTGGTCGCCACACCTACATCATCATACCGTCGACGAACAGCTCGCCCAGTGCCTATGACCGAGGATGTGTTGGCCCAAATAGAGGCCAACAACCAGCAGATGAATTGGTGCATGGACTTGTTGATGTATCACACCATGTGATACATCTATTCTTTGGACTACCAGCAACACCTCGTGTAAGAGTAGGCTTGGACTACGGGTGCGACCACTTTCCATACGGGTGCCGCAGATGTCGGCCCATCTGGCTCGGCGCCACAGCAACCCAGCGAGGCGAGTCACCCAGCACCAGACTAGCCAGGGGAGGGGACGGCCTGAGCTTGCGGTGATGATGTTCTTTTGTGGTCACTTTTTGAGTTTTTGTGGTGTTGTACTTAAATTTTGACTTATAATTATTGAGCAACGGGCAATTGCAAATTTTTGGAACACATGAAATGAAAATCATATTTTTTGAAATTCGTTTGCATTTACGTTACTTCTTGCATTGCATATGGCAATAATTATTTAATTTTTGTGATTGGGCATGTAACATCACCTGTGTGTGGGGTACCCAATCGACACACCTTTTAGGTCCATTTTTGAGGATGAAAATTCTCAAGGTGGGGAGAATATAATATCCCCAAAAATTAAGCGATAACTGTGACCTCGAGATTCGTGCATGATTCGTCGTAGGTTGACCAAGTGATGGTCAAACAGTAGACTTGAGAAGAAAAGTGTTTCATGATGTAAATGTGACCTAAGCATGGACTTAGAGGTTAGTTAAGGGTCATGTACACCTATCTCTGGTGTATGTGCTCAACTTAAAAGCAAGAGGGTTATAAGTGTTAATAACCTAAGAGAAGTTATTTCTCTTGCTTGGTTGGTGAGAGAAGTTAAGAAGAGAGAGAGAGAGAGAGAGAGAGAGAGAGAGAGTAGAGAAGGGTAAATGCTAAGGAGGTTGAGGCACGTTGCGAATTTAAGACGGGATCAAGCAATAAATGTCGGATTCAACATGATTGGAATCATTGGAGCAAGAGCTAGAACCCTAGCAATTAAACCAACCAATCCATTCTTTAAGAGATTGATTTGAGGTAAGTTTTGTTAGATTTAAATGCATGAGTTTTGATGATTAAATTCAGTCAATAGATGGGGTAAATGATGAATTAAAATGATGAAAAAGATAGAAAAATATGAAGAAAAAGATTTGGAAGAACAGCCCAAAAAGGGGCTGAGTTCTGGCCAAATCGATTAATCGATTTGGAGAATCGATTAATCGATTTTGGTATGGAAGTTGAAAAAATATAAAAGCCCGAGTTCGATTAATCGATCTTGAAATTGATTAATCGACTTTGAAATTCGATTAATCGATTTAAAAATCGACTGTGTACCTCCAATGGCTGGAGAAATAAGACCTGGGGAAATCGATTAATCGAATTGAGAATCGAATAATCGATTTTAGATTTCGATTAATCGATTTGGGAATCGATTAATCGATTGTGGACTTTCGATTAATCAATTTCGGATCGATTAATCAATTTTAGATTTCGAATAATCGATTTGGGAATTGATTAATCGATTTAGGGTTTCGATTAATCGATGTTGGAGATCAATTAATCGATTTTGGCAATTTGAGTTGACTTCTTAGTTGAACATTGAGATTCATGGAGGGTCTTGGACCTTCTCTATTACGTCCTTATTGATGTTGTGCATATGTTATGATGTACCATAGGTGGTACATGCTAAGGCAAGCATGAGGAGCTGTGTGGGACCTTGATGCTTGGATAGTCAGACACTTGAGGTAGGGAACACCTTGAACATATACTTTGATTACAAGAGCATGTATGTAGTGATATAGAAATAAAATGAATCATATAATCTCCATGCGTGTGTTTGTGTGTGTGATACACCAATGAAATAAAAATGCTTTAATCATATAATCCTCTCAGTATGTGTGTGTGTGTGACACAAAGTAAGCATATGAAAATGAGACATCCCCAGGGAATGAGAAAGTGATCATGGTATCAGTGTGATGCAAGTAATTTAGACATCTAAGGGATGTAAGTGAGATTGTAAAGTAAGATTGAATAAAGACAGATAAGGCCTAATTGATATACAGTAGCACATTTACACGGTGAATAACTATATGTAAAGCACATGATATTTTTATTATTTAAAGTTTGAACAGAATACCCCACCTACGTGGCGGGATACCCACGACTGACT
The DNA here is from genome assembly GCA_021018995.1 of Chloranthus sessilifolius. NCBI lineage: Eukaryota > Viridiplantae > Streptophyta > Magnoliopsida > Chloranthales > Chloranthaceae > Chloranthus > Chloranthus sessilifolius. The sequence continues at coordinate 19,204,030 of CM037586.1, forward strand.
CTGTAGAATATCCGTGACCGGTACGACGGCCAATCCGTACACCAGTATGGTGGTCTATCCGTACACAGTAGCATATCCCAGGGATGTTGAGATGAGATTAGACCCCGTCGCCTACGAGAAAGGGATCTGGGTAGTATTCAAAGTGATATACTTATAACAACTGTCTATTTAGACGACGATAGACGGTATTCCATCGGGGCTCGATGCTATATTGCTCGGGGATTACTTAAGTTGAAGATTTAAGTTTCTTTAGGCCTATTCAGTGTAATTCATGAATAGTTGATAATAAATGTAACATGTAAACCACCAGTAAACTTCAATGCATATTGTAATCATTTAAACTGTTTCCCAGCAAGTTCATAAATACATCATGCTATCATATCATAGAATATATGTGAGGATTTGACTTATATGTTCATTGTGTTGTTCCCTATTGAGCTAGGATGTAGCTCACCCTTTAGACTATACGTCGCAAGTCCTTTGCTTGCAACCATAGAGGCTTCGGGAGACGCTGATCCAGAGGATAAGGACTTCGTGCCCAGAGACGAGTTAGAGCCTCCTCCCGAGGCCTTCTTCTAGGAGACTCCGTTGTGTACTTTGATTGGAAGAGTTTTGAGAGTATTTTGTGCAACTTGGTATGCCAAGCCTTTATTTTGAGAAATAATGTATTTAAATGATATAATTCTTTTGATGAACCATCTGAGGTGATCTGTTTATCACCGATGGTTCGGATCGGTTCTATGTTCATGCATCGGTATGAAAGTAAAATTGTCTTTTGAGTTTATGCCTAGTTTAGTATATTTATTTCCGCATTGTGCAGTTAATTGTCTTATTTTGTTTAATTATTCTTTGCTATACCAATGTTCCGCACTAATCTATGGGGCACGGTCTAGAGGATCCTGCTGATAGCACGGGTTTCAGGGGGCCCGAAATCTGGGCTGTCACAATTTGCCGCTGCTGAAAGTCAAGAAATTGTAGTTTACAATTGTGCGCTAAAGGTGAAGACAAAAGAAATAAAAAGTTAAGAAATCATAATTAGCGATTCTTAGAAAGATGATTCTTCAGAAAGCAACAAAAAGAGTAAATAGCGATACAAGAAAGCGATCGTTCGTTTAAGGAAATCGTCCAGTAAGAGAGCTGTGAGAAAATGAGAAATCGTGATTTACGAATTTTCAGAAAAAGAAGAGAAATCATGATTTACGATTGTGAGAAAGAAAAGCTTTTCGTATGCTACTTATGTTGTTGATCATGTGAGAGAAGACTATCACCGCTATGCACCGAATTAGAAAATCTCTGAAAATAGAAGTTTGGTGAAACACGGATATGAGAAGATTGATCAAGAAAATCCTAGGACTCTGCTATTGAAACTAAGGAAACAAATCCGCAAGCACATCTACCATCCAAAAGCAAGGAAGAACAAAATTAGGAATTAGTGTTATATTAGGATACTTTTATTTTAGTAGTTTCTTCTATTAGAATTAGATCTCTGTAAACCGACCCTCTATGATCTATAACTAAGAGGGCTCATCATAGGAATAAGCATTGAAGAATTCTTAGAATAGTTTAGATATCCAAGGTTCCTCGATCACAATTGATGACTGGGATTGAGAGCTGGAAGATTAGTGTCGATATTCTAGCTTCTCAGAAGTAATTGACAACTACGGCTGAGGGGTGAAAGATATATTTATTTTACTTTCCAGTTTAAATTTATTTGCTTTATATACTGGTTTGTAAATATCTTCAAGTTTTAATTTGAATTGACGACTCAGGTTGAAATTTGTAGATTAGTGTAACGGTGCTTACTTTTCCATCTTCAATTTTCTTGAATTTGATTGACGCCCAAATTTTTAGAGTTTATTGATTAGATTAAATCTTTGTTAAAAGATTTTAGTTTTTGATTGACGCCCAAATTCTAAAAGACTGCAATACGGTGTGATGGTACTGTTTATTTGTACAAATATCCGATAGCTGAAGATTGGGATTGACGACCTCAATCTGAAGGAGGATTAAGATTTATTTTATGCAATTTAGATTAAGAATCCATTCTTTATTCATATTTCTCCAGTAGTTTAGAACCTTAAAAGATAAATAAAAACTTTTGAAAAAGGAATATAAAGATATTTGTAAGATAATCACTTCCTCGTGGGATCGATCCTATCGCTATGCTATAATTTCCATTGTGCGCTTGCAATAGGTTAAGACTTAATTAGACATAATAGTAAGTCGATCAAGTTTTTGGCGCCGCTGCCGGGGAAGTGATTTATCTTTTACCTTTTGTCTATATTCCATTTTTAAAAAGCAAGTATTTCTCTTTCTCTTTTTATATTTCTTTATATATTTATTTTTCTTTAGCACTTCTTAAGATTTTGTGGGTTTATTCAGAGCAACAGATCTGAACTTCAACACTTCTGCTGGCCACAAAAACTAGAGGCTCAGATTTGTTTCTCTCCCGCCTTCTAAGAAAAAAAAATAATTTACTGTCAAGCTAGGCCACGACAATTTAGCTTGGTCAATTTATCAACCAACCTATGCCCCGGTGGAATACCCAATTATCCCTTACTATCCATCCATGGTGGAAACCAAACAAGTTTTTGCTTCTCATTGGGGTAATTACGAGAGTACCTACAACCCTCAGTGGGGAAACCATTATGACTTCTCAAGGGTAAACTAGCAAGACTTCTCATATGCATACCCACAATACTCTCAGGGTTTTCAACAACCCTATGTCGAAAACCAATATTTTGACCAATAGTCCATTAGAAATGATAATGCTGCTATTGTTTAGATCCTTCAAGACCTGCAGCAACAGGCACATCGACTATCTAAGGAACTATCTCAACTGAACCAAATTTCCCAAGACCTATAGTCCTGCTCTCAATCCATTACAAATTTAGGGACCAAAGTTGAACAAATAGCCATGCAATGGGAGAGAACGGGAGACAACCAAAGGTGTTTCCCTACAGGGACCAATTTAAGAGGATAGTCAAGTGAGAATTTACACCAAGTCCTACACCTCACATTCAGGCTGTTCAAACTCTACGAAGTGGGAAAACTATCGATAATAGGGTAGAGATGCCTACACTATTGGTCGCCCATGAAACCTAGACAAAAAAGAAGTGAACCCTAGAAGAAGTCTCCTTGCCAGAAAAACAAAAAAATAGTAATGAGGAGAGTACGCCAAAATCTATGGATGAAGTACCTTATGTACCGAAGTTACCGTTTCCAAATGCCTTTGGTGCACCATCTCCTTTTGATAAAGCTCCAAAAAAATTAGAAGAAATCACTTAAATCTTCAAGGAAGTAAAGATCAATTTGCCTCTCTTAGAAGCAATTAAACAGGTCCCAACCTATGCATGATTCCTACAGGAGATGTATACACAAAAACGGAAAAGGTGAAATAATGTCTCACAAAAAGTCTTCTTGACCAAGTAAGTAAGTTCAATCTTCCAAGCCGCCTAAGCTTAAGGATCCGGGAGTGCCTACAATTTCATGTATCATAGGTAATCATGCAATAAATAAAACCCTTCTTGATCTGGGAGCTAGTGTCAATCTGCTACCATACTCCGTCTACAAAAAGTTGGGACTGGGAGATATGAGTCCTACTTCGGTAACTCTTCAGTTTGCCGATAGATTAGAAAGAAGACCAATAGGAATCATTGAAGATGTTATGATTGGGGGTCGACAAATTTTTTTCCCTGTAAACTTCTTACTATTAGACATGGAACCCAATTCGAAATCTCCAATACAAATTCCTGTTATACTCGGTAGACCATTCTTGGCCACGGCCAATGCATGTATCAATTGCAAAGCTGAAGTAATGGAAGTTTCTTTTGGAGATATGCGAATCCAGTTAAATGTTTTCTCGACAGCCAATCAAATGGCCTCCATTGACGATGAGGAATACTTCAACATAGATGAAATTGAAGAACTGGTGGAAGAAGAATTGCCTCTAGTCTTATCTAAGGATGTGCTTCACCCCGCATTATGGTATACGGACCAGAAGAATCAGACTACCAACTAAGGGAGGTGACTTCTATGTTGGACACTTCTGTCTGCGAACTCCAGTCTAAATCATGGAAGTCGTGGATAGAACCTTTGCCCACTACTTCCAATGAACCATTACAACCTTCCATCGAAAAAGCACCATCCCTAGACTTAAAACCACTTCCCAGCACCCTTAAGTACACTTTTCTTTGGCTTAATAAAACTCTCTCAATGACTATTTCATCTGCTCTTAATAGGAAACAGGAGAGCAAGTTGTTGGCTATACTTATAAAGCATAAACGTGCAATAGGATGGATAGTTGCTGACCTTAAAGGGCTTGATTCGTCAATCTGTATGCATCGAATTCATCTAGAGGAAAATGCCAAAACTTCACGTGAAAGTCAGCGACAGTTGAATCCAAGTATGAAGGAAATAGTCTAAAAGGAAATTGTAAAACTATTAGACACAGGTATTATTTACCCAATTTCTGACAGTGAGTATTCAAGTAGTACCAAAGAAGTCTAGGATTACAGTGAAAGAAAATGCATTCGGTGAGCTAGTGCCATTACTTGAAACCACAGGATGGCGTGTATGCATTGACTACCGGAAGCTTAACTCCATGACACGCAAGGATCATTTCCCTTTATCGACCAAATTTTGGAAAAACATGCAGGCCAGGAATATTTTTGTTTTCAAGACGGTTACGCAGGGTATAACCAGGTTCTGATCTATCCGAAAGATTAATAAAAGACCACCTTCACGTGTCCTTTTGGAACGTTCACCTATCATCGCATGCCCTTTGGGCTATGCAACGCACCCTCCACCTTCCAGAGATGCATGATGGCCATCTTTTTTGATATGATAGACAAGTTTCTACAATTATTCATGGACGATTTCTCAGTATTCGGTCAAACCTTCGATTCCTGTCTTAATCACCTTGCCCTTGTTCTAGAAAGATGTGAGGAGACGAACCTAGTACTAAGTTGGGAGAAGAGCCATTTTATGGTTCAAAAAGGCATAGTCTTAGGGCACATTGTCTCCAAAAGAGGAATATAGGTTAACAAGGCTAAAATTGACGTCATAGCAAATTTACCACCACCAGCCGCAGTATGGCAGATTCGATCTTTCTTTGGCCATGCCGGATTTTATCATCGCTCTATCAAAGATTTCTCAAAAATCTCGAGATCACTTTTCCATTTATTAACAAATGATGTACCTTTTAACTTTGACGATGTCTACCTTGACGCATTTAATAAGCTTCAAGCCTTCTCTCATCTGCACCAATCATTCAATCACTGACTACTCCTTGCCTTTTGAAGTAATGTGCAATGCTTCTGATTACACAATAGGTGTCGTACCTTGATCGAAGTTCAGGTTAACTATACTACCACTGAGAAGGAGCTTCTTGTTGTCGTGTTTATTACGCGAACCACACCTTGATCGAAGCTCAGGTTAACTACTCTACCATTGAGAAGGAGCTTCTTGCTATTGTGTTTGTATTGGATAAATTCTTATAGTATTTATTGGGATCAAAGATTGTCATCTTTTCTGATCCTTCTATACTAAAATATTTATTATCTAAAAAGGATGCCAAGCCAAGACTAATCCGGTGGATCCTACTTTTACATGAATTTAACTTCGAAATCAAGGACAAGAAGGGTGTTAAAAATGTGGTAGCTGATCACTTGTCTACAATCGAACTGCCTAAAACCATCAGTAGAGAGTCTTTGCATGATACCTTCCCAGATGAGCATCTTTTTTCCACCCAAGCAACAGTACCATGGTACACAAACATCATAAATTATTTGGCAACAAATTCCCCCAACCTAGTCCAATCAGGACAGGTACATTTTCTTTTCTAATGCAAAATATTATATTTGGGAAGATCCTGACCTATTCAAGATATGTCCGGACCAAATAATCTGAAAATGTGTGCCCGATAGTGACACCCATAAGATTGTATAATTTTTCCACACATATGCTTGTGGGGGTCACTTTGGAGGCAGGAAAACGGCTACCAAAGTACTGCAATCTGGATTTTATTGGCCATCATTATTTAAGGATGCCTAGAATTTTTGTTAGGCCTGCGATTGATGCCAGCAGTCAGGAGCCATGTCCCGAAGGAACATGATGCCCCTCCAACCAATTTTGATCGCAATGCCCTTTGACGTCTAGGGCATAGACTTTATGGGACCCTTCCTGCCTTCGTTCAGATTAATGTATATACTTGTAGCCGTTGACTATGTATCAAAATAGGTAGAAGCAATAGCTACAAGGACAAATGACCATAAGGTGGTAATCTCTTTTATCAGGGAAAACATGTTTTCAAGGTTTGAAGCCCCACACGCCATTATAAGTGATGGAGGAAGTCATTTTTGCAACAAGCATTTCGAGAGCTTGCTCAAGAAATATGGTGTCACTCATAAAATCGCAACCCCCTACCACCCGCAAACTAGTGGGCAAGTTGAGGTCTCCAATCAGAAAATAAAGAAAATATTGGAAAGAACTGTTCGTCCTGACCGAAAAAGACTTGTCCCTGACACTGAATGATGCCTTATGGGCGTACAGAACGACCTATAAAACTCCTATTGGCATGTCTCCTTTCTGACTGGTGTATGGTAAGGCCTGAGCATAGAGCCTTGTGGGTTATCAAAGCATTGAATTTCTAAGTAGATGCTTCCAGATAAACCAAGAAAGCTTGAGCTTAAGGAACTGGGAGAAATTCGAAATGATGCCTATCAAAATGCTCGAATTTACAAAGCCAAAACTAAAGCATTTCATAATAAACATATTTTGAGGAAGAATTTTGAGTCGGGCCAACAAGTTTGGTTATACAATTCTAGGTTAAAACTGTTCCTAGGGAAATTACGAAGTCATTGGGACAGACCTTACAATGTGGTCGAAACATTCCCTCACGGGGCTATCATTATTCAAGATCTCAGGGATAATCGTACATTCAATGTTAATGGACAGAGACATAAACCTATGGTATCTTTACAAGAGAAAAGGACAGTGACCACTATGTCACTAAAAGACCCAGAGTATGTCTAATATGCTCTTGGGCAACTGCCGTACTCTCGACTCACCCATAGTACTTTGTATGAAATTTATTTTCCTAATTTTAGATGTACAATATTAGGAGTCATTTTATCAATTCCGCCAGTATGAGAGAGCGTAGTGATTATGATTCCTTGTAGCATATGGGTTCTCCCATACACAATCGTAGACCCTACGATTGTTGGGGATACGATTTATTCAGGCTTTATATGCTGCTATAGAAAGGGCAAGACTTTCGATATCACCGGCATCGCCTCGTTTCACGCTGCGTAGCGACGTCTCCTAGCATTAATACCAACCGATTTGCATTCTTCAACGACAACCATAACTTCCATTTATAACAACCCTTCGTATTCCCTGTCTTAGATTGCTTATAAATAAGCATTCTTTCCATTCGTCACTTCATTACATTCCTTTTGCTTCTATCTTCACTACCAATATCCTGCCATGGCAAATCCATCAAACTGGTCTAAAATCTCAAAGGCCTTCAGCCGCTTCATTCAACGCCATGAGGAGGAGCTCGCTGCGATCTTAGAAGAAAGGGGGCGAATAATTAGTGAAATCGTCACTCTCTTCTCCTCCCTCCCTATTCCCAATCCAACAACGGAAACACCACCTCCATCCTCCTCTCCATATTCACCTCAAACACCATCGCCACCTCCTTCATCCTCTTAAACCGTCCTTTTTCCTTTTCTATTTGATGCACCCACCACCGGACAGTGACCCCTTTTTTATATGGGCGACAATAGAAGCCGAGGACCGATCTTTTTCGAACATTCCTTTTCGGGCGTTGCTGCCGATGTCATATATAACTTTGTGTGTGTCTAGATTTTTCCTAAGTTTATACTCTTTTATGTAATTAGTATTTTTATGGTAATCCTTCATTATTATTTCTCTTTTTGTTCATTGTATATATTCAGTAATTATTATATGCAATTTTCATTTGACTGACTTTCATTTTTACTAACAGTGTGTGTTACTAACAATTTTACTAAAATTTTTGTTATTGATCCTTCGGAGACTGTGCCGGATGTGTTTCCTCTCATGTTTGGGAGGGGGAGTTTCTTTTACTAAGAATTTTTTTTCATAACCGGTACCCAATCGGTCGTTTTATCAATAACTTTAGCAAGTTTTATGTATCCCCTATTTTTGTGCCAATGAGGGCATTATCCTATTCAAGTTTGGGGGGGGTATATAGCATTGTATAATATTAGTTTTTGTCTTTTATTTCTAGTTTTGTCTTTTGGTTTTAGTTAAAATTTAATTTTGCTTCTTTATACAAAAAAAAAATTTTGCTGATTAAATCATCATATGCGAGTCAGAAAGAAAATTTATAAACCCAGAAACTTAACGTTCATCATAGTAGAAGTTCAACGATAAAATAAACAGTTATAATTCATAATTAATCTCGGAAACACTGCATCTAATGAATGTTTGAAACTATATGATTAATTTAAACTGCAAAATTTGTTTTCCCCTTTGTGAGATCCCAACCATTTGAGCTCCTCTCTATTTCTTCTTCATGCAAGAAGGTTCTTACTCCGTCCACCGCAAGAACTCTGATTTTTGACGCCGTGAGATCAAATGGATCGATCATCAAATGAACGGCAAGTTCGACGTTGATTCTATCTATTTCGGCCATGACAATCTTCGTATGCGCACTTAAAGAAGGTAATCTTCGAAATCTATCACATGCATGTGTGGATTTTAGAATGATTCATGAGATTTAGATGTGATTAGTGTGTGTGTGTTTGGATTTCTTGCAAGGATTCGAGAAGTTCAGGCTCGAAGGAGGGGAATCGAATCATTGAAGAGATGAGCGACAACTTCGATGTTGATTCCGTCGATTCGACCGTTGTAGACTCTGTATACACGATTTAAAAAGGTAAGATTAATGTTTCAATAATATGAAATTAGTTTTGTTTTGATATGTATGTGATTAAGATGTGCGTACAATGATTTTGGGACATTCGAAGTGGAGAAGATGAAGTTCTAAAAAGTTGTAGAGTCTCTCCGAACCGCTCGAGCGAGTTGGAATTCACTCGAGCGAGTCCCCTTCAGAAAGAAAGGAAAAATTATGAGAAAAATTCGCTCGAGCGAATTTTCCTGAGAATTTAAGCGAAAAATTTATGGAAAACTTGCTCGCACGAGTTGGGAATCTGGAATATTTGCTCGAGCGAATTTGAGCGAGGCGCTGACACAGTGATCACTGGTTTTTCTATATATAAAATTATGTTAAATTCCAGTCTTAACCTATTGCAAGCGCACAATGGAAATTATAGCGTAGCGATAGGATCGTTCCCACGAAGAAGTGATTATCTTTTATATTTCTTATTATTTATATCTTTATATTTAAATTCTTATTTCAAAAAGTTCTATCTATAAGATCTAATCTACTGGAGAAATATGAATAAAAGAATGGTTTTTATACTAAGGTGTAGAAAATAAATCCTAATCTTCCTTCTTCAGATTGAGGTCATCAATCCCAATCTTCAACTATCGGATGTTTACAAATTTAAAATACCGTTACATTGTATTGCAGTCTTCTCGAATTTGGTCATCAATCAAAAACTAAAATTCCTTAACACAGATTTAACCTAATCAGCAATCTCCTAAAATCTGAGTGTCAATCAAACTCTAGAAAATTGAAGATGGAAAAGTAGAAACCGTTACACTAATCTGCAAATTTAAATCTGAGTCGTCAATTCAAATTAAAATTCAAAGATGTTTACAAAGTAATAAAAAATAAAATAAAAAATTTAAACTAGAAAGCAATATAAGTATATCTCTCACCCCTCAGTTGCAGCCGTCAATTGCTTCTGAGAAACTACGAATATCTACACTAATCTTCAGCACCCAATCGTAATCGTCAATTGCTCTTGAGAAAACTTGAATATCTAATCTACAAAGCAATAAAATCTACTCTAATGATCAGAAGAAAACCTATCCTCTATAATATCCCTAATTTTCATGTACCGTGCAGGTCACATATGTCATGAACAGAGCTAGGATGTTTATGGTTCACAAGGAAACCACACTTACTATATACACTCTTAAATGTATATGTTCTACATGGGAGTTAGGTGAAAATAAAATACTTTGTATGTGTGTGTGGGTTTTACACACTAGTTAAAACAAGTTGAAAAAGGGGGAGAAGTCTCCGATACGTTATCTTTTCTTGAGTTTAGAGAGAGAGTGAGAAATAGAGAGAAAGAGGAGAGAGAGTTTGGTTGTAAAGAGAGTGAGAAATAGAGATTCTCTTTTGATCCAAAGGTAAGATCTACCTTATAGATGTTAAGTTCATGAGATACGGATGATGTGGTGAAGAATCTAGAAGAAGATCTAAGGATTGGAGCTTGTGGTTAATCTAGAGAGTTGGAGAAAGGGTTTTGAAACCCTCTTTTGTTGAGAAGATCATGGATCAAATCAAGAGGAGATCTAGCATTTAAGATATGAATCTAGTTTTTTATGAACATTAAATGCAGTATTTATGATGGGTTTAGTTAGGTATAAAATATGGTTTAAGTAGGGTAAGATTGAAGTTCTTGAGAAGCTCAAGCGGTAGCTATAGCTATTCCTCGCGCGAGCACTTATAATAGCTCGCTCGCGCGAGGGGATAATTATAGTGTGAAAATGAGTCCTGTGTTCGCTCGCGCGAGGGCATTTTGTAAAGGGAAGCTCGCTCGCATGAGCTTCAAGTGACCTCGATTATAATCGCTCGAGCGAGGGTAAGCAATCGCTCGCACAAAGACAAGTGATCACTCACGCGAGTTATAATCGCTCGAGCGAGGATAAATAATCACTTGCGCGAGGATAAGTAGTCCCTTCCGTGAGGTCTAGTGGCTGCTCACGCGAGGTAGAGCATAGATGTTTGTCTTATTTTAATTAGATCCTTGGAGTTATGTTTCCTTAGATCCTCGTGAGCTTTTCTAAGGGTATTTTGGATCATGTAATGCAGGTTGGGTGAATGGTTGGATGATGTTAAGGTGATCGGATGATGGCTTTGCTTTGAGGTAGGGAATATTCTGAACTTGTACACTTGATTACAAAAGCATGTATGTCGTAATATTTTAAGTATGCAAACTTGTTAAATCATAGTTGATAGCTTGTGTTTTAAGAATGCTAAAATAAGTATGTGAAAGTATGGTGTGCGTGAGTACACGGAACATGAGAAAATCAATAAGTAAAAGAATTGTGACATCCCAGGGATGTATTTGTTAATAGGGCATCTGAGAGATGCAATTGAATGTGAGACATCCCAGGGATGTAAAGTTAATGTCAATGGGATTTGAATTATTAATATTTAGTACAATTACATGGTGAATAACTATATATAGTTGCACAATTGATTTAAGGTTTATAGAATACCCCACCGACTCGGCGGTATACCTGTGACTGACTCGACAGAATATCCATGACCGATACGGCAACCAATTCGTACACCAATAAGACATCCCAGGGATGTTCATGAGTTATGTGCCGGTCTCTTATGAGAAAGGTATTTGGGCTAGAGCACATGAAAATAGTCTCATTGGACGATGATGGAGGATATTCCATCAGGGCTCGATGTTATATTGCTCGGGGATTATTTAAGTTATTTGATTTAAGTCATAAGACCAGCCCATTAATAAAATGAGAATCAGTTGCATATGATAGCACGTGTAGTGTAGAAATTACACTCAATTCATTCTTTCAGTATCTCAAATTGTTTCTAACTATTTTATATAGATGAAATCATGCTTCAATTATGTCATGAAATGTATGTGAGTAAGATAGATTTACTTGTTCAGATATCTTCCCTATTGAGCGAGGATGTAACTCACCCTTTGACTATGCATCACAAGTTCAGAGTTAGGAGCTGCTTCTGGTGATGTCGATCTCGAGGATTCAGATCACGTTCTAGGGGAGGATTTTGAGCCCCCACCTGAGAGGTTCTTTTATAAGACCCTCTACGTACTTTGATAAAAAAAATTTCAGCATGAGAGAGATAGTTACGGCTTGGTACATCCAGCCATATTTTGTAAGGATAATGTAATATGTAATATTCTTTTGTCGAATCATCTGAGGTGACCGTAGTTATGGCACTGATGGTTTGGGTTGGTTCTTTTGCCCATGTAGAGGCATGGGATTAGAACGATCTTTTGGGTTGCATATATTTTTTTGTATTATATAGTAGAACTAGAGATTTAGTTCTTTTGTTTATATTTTACTTATGATTGTATGGATATACCAAGTGTTCCACACTTATTATTATGGGGCACGGCCTCAAGGGTAGTGCCGATGGCACGGGATTCGGGTTGTCAAAATCCGAGCTGTCACATCCTTAGTCATCAATTGATGATAAGAATTTTTTCGATGCTTATTCTTATACCTGGCCTTCTTATTTATAGATCATAAGGAGTCGGTTTACAAAGACTTCTAATTCTAATAAAAGAAACTACTAAAGTAAAAGTTTTTTAATATAACTCTAATTCCTAATTTTATTCTTCCTTGCTTTCAATCTATGGATGTGCTTCGGCTTTATTTCTTGATAACAGCAGCAGAGATCTTCGGAATTTATCTTCATCAATCTTTTCAGATCCGTGATTCATCAGATTTATAATTCAAGAGATCTTCTAATTCTATACATGGCGGTGGTAGTTTTCACGTGATCAACAGTAGTAAGGAAGTTTTTCTTTCGCACAATCGTAAATTACGATTGTCTACTTTCTTCTTTTTTTGGAAAATCGTAAATCACGATTTTCTATTTTCGCCTTGCTTCTTTCTATGACAATTCCCCTTTTACGAACGATCGCTTCTTATTTCTTTTGTTACTTCAGCTTCTGGAGAATCATAAATTATGATTTCTTATTCTTTTTTTCATTAACGCTCGATCGCCTTTTACGATTTTTTGGCTATCAGTATTCAGTGAATCGTCTTTTACGCTTAGTCCTTTTCTTACTTCTTTTTGAGTTCATTTTGATAAATATTAACCCTTTAGCTCTCTTTTATTATTTTTCCCTAATATCTGCACATCATTAGCTTGTTATTAGCAAACTATGTCCTAGCATCACTATGTTAAGGGTGATAAAATGATAAATTATGTGACTGATCACACCCCCAAACTTAAGTTTTGCTAGTCCCTAGCAAACATGAAAACATAAAATATCTAAAACTATGAATTTAAATGTTACTTTTGTAGGGAGCACGATTACATTTAGCAGATGCAACAAGCCTTTAAACCCCTAGGTGATCCCTAGTAGAGGAGTTAAGTCTCCTGAATGTTTTCAGTGAAGTTACTTTCAAACTTCAAATAATTTTTTTTTTATTTTTCAAAACTAAAAAGGAAAATAAAAATTCAAAATATCTAGACTAATTTTGTACACTACTAATTAATCAATCAATCATTATACGGTTATTATGTTTTTCAAAAAATTTAAATTTATTATCCTTAGCTTTTCATCACCGTAATTATCCTTTATCAGAAGTCAACAATTTCAATTCAGTATAGCACAGAGTGTGTGCATATCAGTGAAAAGTTTATTCATCATAGATTTTTCTAAAATATAGCTTTAAAAAATATTTTCATCCAAACTCTCACTATTGGCATACTCTCAAAAAGATACTGAAATTTTTGGTTCTCACTATGATATGTACAATAAATTTCAAAGGACAATCAACTAAGGTGAATCATATAGAATGCATAATCAATTCTGTTCATATGTTTTTTTATTTATTCATAGTATCTATTTTATACATCTCTACTAGACTCATACTTTTACAAATCGTAATTCACAAAAGTCTTTCCTTCAGCTTGTAATGGGGCTTTAGGTTAAAAAGGTTTCAAAGAAAGGTAGATAGGGTTCAAAAGTTTATGAGATTTTAGTTCTCCCTTCTCTATCTTCTTTTCTTTTTTTCTATTTCTACTTCAGTAAGTACCCAAAAAGTTCGATGACTTCTTCTCATTTCTCTTTCCTTGTTTTTCTTGTGTAAATCTCATTTTCATAGAATCGTGTTTTACGATTTCTTTTTAAAACAATCGTCTTTTTGCGATTTTTCTTTTCGTTTCCCATAATTTTCTCTTGTATTTCTTTTCAGCCCTTTTTCAGCAGATCCCTTATCTGTTAAGCGTATACTCCTTTCCTTCTTCTTCCCTTCTTTTACATTCTAAACTCTCAGAAATTATAAGGGTCAAAGGTTGAAAGCTTTGGGCAGTACATATGATTAAGGGTTTATAAAATTTTTGTACAAAGAAATTCGGTTTTAAGCTTCTAATATGGGTTCAAAGGATAATTCTTTTATGGGATTTTGGCTTTTTGGCTTTGGTTTAAACAAAAGATGGCCTTTGATAATTTTCACGATTTACTAGTGTGGATGTCTTATTGCTTTGAAATATTTAACAGATAGTTCTAAAGAAATAAATCATTATAACCACAGAATATCTTAATTCTAAGTTCAGCAATATGAGATTTCTCAGTAGTAAAGAATTTCAAGGAAATTTTATTTGAATAGAAACAGTCTCTCTTTCATAATAAAGGAGGATATAATGGCTCTAAAGCTCGCCAGTTGTATAATTTTGAAGTTATAATCTAAATATTGCAGTTCAGATCAATCATATAGTTTCAAGCATTCATCTGAGACAGTGTTCTAAAGATGCTTAACATGAATTACAACTGTTCTATTTTGAATTACTACTATGATGGATTGTTAAGTTTTATGGATTCTCAATTTTTCGATCATAATTTGCATATAATGATTAACTAATCTAACATATATGGAAAATATTTTAAACTAAAAAAAATTAAACAAATATAAACTAATATACACAAAAATTGGTGCATCACCCCCAAACTTAAATAGGACAATGTCTTCATTGTGCATAAACAGTGGACACAGCAAAAGTATATTTACCTTGATGGTGCTATTTAGTTACCGGGTCTATGATCTGCCAAAAAATATTCAAAAATCCTCCCCTCAAACTTGGGAGAAATTACTTCCGATTTTATGAAAATGAAAAGTGCACCATTAGAAAAAGAAAAAAATGATTAAAAAGAGAAATTATAAAAGAACTTTTCATAAATAAACGAAATATATATAGAAACTCGGAAAAAAAACTAATTACATTAAAAGATAAACCCTAGGAAAAATCTAGACATACACTAAACTAAGACACCGGCAGGAACGTCTGAGAAAAAGATCTATCTTCTCTAAAGCTCGGTCCTCGGCTCAAAAATTGTTACCTTTAAAGAGATTGACTACCCTCCAGCAGTGGGTGCGTCCAATAGAAAAAGGGAAAATGGTGGTTTAAGATGATGACAGGGGGGGGGGGGGGGGGGTGGAGAAGGTGTTTCATCGGTCGGTTTTAGGATAGGGAAGGAGAAGAAAAGAGCAACAATTTCACTAATTAACAGTACCCTTTCTTCTAGAAGTGCAGTGACCTCTTCTTCATGCCGTTGGATGAGGCCGTTGAAGGCTTCGGTGATTTCAGACCAGCTTGGTGGATTTGCCATGGCAAGAATGTTGGGGTTGAAGAAGATTGGAATGAGTTGACCGAAGGTAAGGATAGGTATTTATAATCAATCTGAGGCAGGGAATATGAAGAGTTTCCATAAATGGTGGTTATGGTTGGCGTTGAAGAATGCGAATCAGTTGGTATTTCTATTAATGCTGAAATACTTGTCTGCGCAGCGTGAATCGAGGCAACACTTTTGATATCGAAAGATGTGCCCTTCTGATAGCAAACTACACGGTTTGGATAAATCGTATTCCCATCAATCGTAGGGTCTATGATTGTATATGGGAGAGCTCGTATGCTACAAGGAATCGTAGTCACTATGAAATCTCGTACCAGCGGAGTCTATATAACGACACCTAATCTAGCTTAGCTAAAAAGTGGGAAAATAGTTTACACAAAAAGTACTACAGTTGAGTCGGTAGTGCGACAGTTGCCCAAGAGCATATCAAACAAACTCTAGGTCTTTTAGTGACATTGTGGTCACCATCCCTTTCTCTTGTATAGATACCATCAGTTTAAGTCTCTGCCCATTGACATTAAATGTACAATTATCCTTGGGATCCTGAATAGTGATAGCCTGGTAAGGGGATGTTTCTACGATATTATAGGGTCTGTCCCAATGACTTTGCAATTTCCCTGGGAATAGTTTTAACCTTGAATTGTATAACCAAACTTGTTGGCCTTGCTCAAAACTCCTCCTCAAAATGTGTTTATCATAAAATACTTTAGTTTTGACCTTATAAATTCGAGCATTTTAATAGGCATCATTGCGAATTTCTTCCAGTTCATTAAGTTCCAGCTTTCGCTACTCGCCCGATGCATTTAGCTCAAAATTCAATGCTTTGATGGCCCATAGGGCTCTATGTTCTAATTCCATAGATAGATGGCAAGCTTTACCTTACACTAGTCGGAAAGGAGACATGCCGATAGGTGTTTCATAGGCCATTCTGTATGCCCATAAGGCATCATTCAGTCTCAAGGATCAGTCCTTCCTGTCATGTCTAATAGTTCTTTACAATATTTTCTTTATTTCTCGATTGGAAACCTCAATCTGCCAGCTAGTTTGCGGGTGGTAGGGGGTTGCGATTTTATGAGTAACATCGTATTTCTTGAGTAAGCTCTCGAAATACCTATTGTAAAAATGGCTTCCTCCATCACTGATAATGGCTCGTGGGGTTCCAAATTGCACAAATATATTTTCCTTGATGAAAGAAACTACCACCTTATGATCATTTATTCTTGTAGTTATTGCCTCAACCCATTTGGATACGTAGTCAACGGCTACAAGGATGTATTTGTATCCGAACAAAGGTGGAAATGGGCCCATGAAGTCTATGCCCCATACATCAAAGGGTTCTACGACCAAAATTGGTTGGAGGGGCATCATGTTCCTTCAGGACATGGCTCCTGACTTCTAGCATCGATCGCAGGCCTGCCAAAAATTCTGAGCATCCTTAAATAACGATGGCCAATAAAATCCTGATTGCAATACCTTGGTAGCCATTTTCTTACCACCGAAGTGGCCCCAAAGGCATAAGTATGATAAAATTGTAAAATATTGTGGGTGTCACTATCAGGCACACATTTTCAGATTATTTGGTCTAAGCATATTTTAAATAGGTCAGGGTCCTCCCAAACATAGTATTTTACATTAGAAAAGAAAATATACTTATTTTGATTGAATCAGGTCGGGGGAATCTTACCTATTGCCAAATAATTTACGATGTTTATGTGCCATGGCACTATTGCTTGGATGGCAAAAAGCTGCTCGTCTGGGAAGGTATCGTGGAGAGGTTCTTTACTGATGGCTCCAGGCAGTTCTATTCTGGACAGATGATCTGCCACCATGTTTTCAACTACCTTCTTATCCTTGATTTTGAAGTTGAATTCCTACAAAAGTAGAATTCACAGGATTAGTCTTGGCATGGCATCCTTTTTAGACAATAAATACTTCAGTGCAGAATGATCCAAAAAAATGACATTTTTTATCCCAATAGATACGGTCGAAATTTATCCAATGCAAACACGATAGCAAGATGCTCCTTCTCGGTGGTGGTATAGTTAACTTGGGCTTCAATCAGGGTTCAACTCGAGTAATAAATTACGTGAGGGATCTTATCCTTCCGTTGTCCTAAGACTGCACCTATTGCATAGTTGGAAGCATCGCACATTACTTCAAATGGTAAGGAATAGTCAAGAGATTGAATGATTGGTGTGGTTGAGAGAAGAGCTTTAAGCTTGTTAAACGCGTCAAGACAGGCATTATCAAAATCGAAATGTACATCATTTGCTAACAGGTGACACAGAGGTCTCGAGATTTTGAGAGATCTTTAATAAAGCGGCGATAGAAGCCGACATGGCCAAGGAAAGATCGAATCTACCGTACTGAGGTGGGTGGTGGCAGATTTGTTATCACATCGATTTTGGCCCTGTCAACCTCTGTAATATCCCTGAAATTTGAGCAATGAACAGTGACCTCGAGATTCGTGCCCGAATGGTCGTAGGTTGACCGAGTGATGGTCAAATAGTAGACTTGAGAAGGAAAGTGTTTTGTGATGTAAATGTGACCTAGGCATGGAGTTAGAGGTTAGTGAGGAGTCACATACACCTATCTCTGGTGTATGTGCTCAACACTAAAGCAAGAGGGTTATAAGGGTTTTAATACCTTAAAGAAGCTATTCTCTTATTTGGGTTGGTGAGAGAAGTTAAGAGGAGAGAGAGTAAAGGGGAGTTAATGGCAAGGAGAGTTATTGTAGTTAAGATTTGAGGAAGGGTTTGAGTATTGAATGCCGGATTCGACGGGTGAAGGACCGTTGAAGCAGGAGCTGGAACCCTAGCCACTAAACCAACCAATCCATTCTTTAAGAGATTAATTTGAGGTAAGCTTTGTTAGATTTAAATGCATGAGTTTTGATAATTAAATTCAGTCAATAGATGGAGTAAATGATGAATTAAAATAAGGGAAAAAGATAGAAAATAGGAAGAAAAAGATTTGGAAGAACAACCCGAGAAAGGGTTGAGTTCTGGCCAAATCGATTAATCGATTTTAGTCCAGAAGTTGAAAAAGTAAAAAGGCCCGAGTTCGATTAATCGATCTAGAAATCAATTAATCGATTTTGAAATTCAATTAATCAATTTAGAAAACGACTAATCGACTGAGTACCTTCAGTGGCTGGAGAAATAAGGATTGGGAAAACCGATTAATCGATCTAAGAATCGATTTATCGATTGTGGTTTCGATTAATCGATTGTGGACTTTCGATTAATCGATTTGGGATCGATTAATCAATTTTGAATTTCAATTAATCGATTTAGGGTTCTGATTAATCAATTTTGGAGATCGATTAATCGATTTTGGCAGTTTGAGTTGACTTCTTAATTGAACATTGAGGTTCATGGAGGGTCTTGGACCTTCTCTATTGCATCCTTATTGATGTTGTGCATATGTTATGATGTACTATAGGTGGTACGAGCTAAGGCAAGCATGAGGAGCCGTGTGGGACCTTGAAGCTTGGACAGTCAGACACCTAAGGTAGGGAACACCTTCAACATATACTTTTATTACAAGAGCATGTATATAGTGATATAGAAATGAAATGAATCATATAATCTCCATGTGAGTGTGTGTGTGTGATACACCAATGAAATGAAAATTCTTTAATCATATAATTCTCTCGGTATGTGTGTGTGTGACACAAAGTAAACATATGAAAATGAGACATCCCTAGGGGATGAGAAAGTGATAAAGGCATTAGTGTGATACGAGTAACTTAGACATCCTAGGGATGTAAGTGAAATTGTAAAGTAAGATTGAACAAAGATTGATAAGGCCTAATTGATATAAAGTAGCACATTTATATGGTAAATAACTATATGTAAAGTACATGATACTTTTGTTATTTAAGGTTTGAACGGAATATCCCATCGACGAGGTGGGATAACCACGACTGACTCGACAGAATATCCGTGACCGGTACGGTGGCCAATCCGTACACCAGTACGGTCGTCTATCCGTACACAGTAGCACATCCCAAGGATGTTGAGATGAGACTAGACCCTGTCACCTTTGAGAAAGGGACCAGAGTAGTATTCAAAGTGATATATTCATAACAACTGTCTATTTAGACGACGATGGAGGGTATTCGATCGAGGCTCGATGCTATATTGCTCAGGGATTACTTAAGTTGAAGATTTAAGTTTCTTTAGGCCTATTCAGTGTAATTCTTAAACAGTTGATAATAAATGTAACATGTAAACCACCAGTAAACTTCAATGCATATTGTAATCATTTAAACTATTTTTCAAAAAGTTCATAAATACATAATGCTAAGAATATCATGGAATATATGTGAGGATTTGACTTATATGTTCATTATGTTGTTCCCTATTGAGCTAGGATGTAGCCTACCCTTTAGACTATACGTCACAGGTCCTTTGCTTGTAGCCGTAGAGGCTTTGGGAGACACTGCTCCGGGGGATTCGGATTACGTGCCCGGAGACGAGTTAGAGCCTCCTCCCGAGGACTTCTTCTAGGAGACTTCGCTGTGTACTTTGATAAGGAGTGTTTTGAGAGCATATTTGGTGCGGCTTGGTATGTCAAGCATTTATTTTGAGAAACATGTACTTATATGATATAATTCTTTTGGCGAACCATCTGAGGTGATCTGTTTATCACCAATGGTTCTGATCGGTTCTTTGTTCATGCGTCGACATGAAAGTAGAACTGTCTCTTGAGTTTATGCTTAGTTTAGCATATTTATTTCTGCATCATACAGTTAATTGTCTTATCTTGTTTAGTTGTTGCTTACTATACCAATGTTCTGCACAGATCTATGTGGCACGGTCTGGAGGATCGTACTGATGGCACGGGTTTCAGGGTGCGAAAATATGGGCTGTCACAGTTGGTATCAGAGTATTTTCTTTTAGAAAGTCTGACAACTCTTGTTTTGTCAGAGCATAGGGACTTCTGCTAACGAAACTTTGGTTTTTCATATAGTCATTGTCTTCTAGAGGAAGGGACCGACCCAGGGGCGGCCATAGTAGAAGTTTGCGTAGTCGAGATGATTTTATCTCGGATACCAATCGAGTGCCCCTGGAAGATAGAAGGGCTTCAGGTAGTGGTGGCCAAGAGAGCCAAGATCAGACAGAGAATCAGGATCAAGATCGTCAGGATCGAGATTAGAGGGAACAGGAGAGAATCAGAGAAAGAAATGAAGACAGAGAGGAGCGTCAGAGGATGATGCACACTATGGAAACCATGGCGACTATTATGGCACAACAAGCAGCATCCTTGGCAACTCATACTGCCCACGAGCAGTATAAGCCACCTACAACTCCAGTGGCTCCGACACCGCCAGTGTCTTCTGTGTTTACTGAGTTTAGGAGGATGAGACCTCCTAGCTTTTCGGGGCAGGCAAATCCCATGGTAGCTGAGAACTGACTGAGTGAAATGGAAAAAGTGTTTAGTGTGTTCACATGCATAGAGGACGAGAGCATCCGTTGGGCAGCCTACATGTTAGATAGGGAGGCTAGGCCTTAGTGGAAGTCCGTTTCACGGACTAGGGCTCAGGAGACCCCAAATTTGCCCTAGACGTGGGATGAATTTATTAAAGAGTTCAACAAACAGTATTTTTCAGAAGTGGTGAGGAATAAAATGAAAATACAGTTTTTGCAACTCTTGCAAGGGAAGATGACTGTTAGAGAGTATGGAGTGGAATTCATGCGACTTGCTCGCTTCGCGCCTGACTATGTTATCACGGAGATGATGAGAGCAAAGAGGTTTCAGCTAGGGTTGAGACCGGACGTGAGGAGAGGAGTAGCACCATTCCAGATGAGGACCTATGGAGAGGTCATGAGCAAGGCATTAGTGGTTGAAGAAAAAAATAATAACCGCTACTGCCAGAGGGAACAACAACGAAGGTGGAGTGTGGATCAGAGTAGAACGGGAAACTACGAGCCGGTGAACAAAATGCCGAGATTCGTAGCCCACAATCAGAGACCACTATTCCATGGAGGGTATCAAAGATCAGCGCTGCAGAGCAACCAGCAGAGATTTCCATTGTTTGTGTCGGGGAGACCGATACGATATGAGAGCCCTGCTATCACTATCGGAGCTACAGTTACACAAGGTTTCTCACGAGCTGCATCTTCCACACCGTGGGAGACTTGTGCCAAGTGTGGCAAGTCTCACAAGACGGCGGACTGTAGGTAGGGTACTCGAGGCTGCTTTAGATGTGGCAAGGTGGGTCACTTGATCAAAGATTGCCCTGAGGCAAACAAGGGAAAGACGGCTTCAGTTGCTATGCCATGACCTATACAAGCAAGGAAGCCGATCGTCCAAGGGAGAGCCTATGCGGTCACAGCTCAAGAGGCCCAAAATACAAACGACGTGATCGAAGGTGAGAATCTCTTTTAAATAAAGATTTTCAATTCTTGAAAATTTTTAGATAGAGAAGGTGCGTCTATAGAGAAAATAGAAAAAGAACTTATATGTAATAATTTTGGTATGATGGTATATATTATATTATATATATATATATATGTGTGTGTGTGTGTGTGTGTGTGTATATATGACTAGGTACATTACAAATCTATGAGAAAGGAAGCGATGTGACATATGAAGCTCGAGTGTTGATAGACCCGGGGTCTACCCACTCATTTATTACCCCTCGCTTCAGAAAGAAGATGAAAGTTAACCCAGAGAAATTAGACTTTGTGTTAACTGTGACAGTTCCGACTGGGAAGTCGATTGATACCGAAAAGCTTTGTAACTCCGTGATCATGAGAATCATGGATGGAGACGTCTTTGAACTACCGACAAATTTTATTATGTTAGACATGCAAGGAATTGACCTGATCCTTGGCATGGATTGGTTGTCGACTCATTGTGCAATCGTGGATTGCAAGAACAAGGTCGTCATCTTCAGACCTAACACAAGAAGATCGTTTCAATTTCGAGGAGAGAGATCGACGTGTATGCCACTTATCTCTACAGTCAGGGCCGAGCGCTTGATTAGAAAAGGGTGTAGTGGATACTTGGCATTCATGAAGGAGGATAAGGAAGAGAAGAATATTATTTCAAAGATACCAGTTGTGCGAGACTTCGCTGACGTGTTTTCGAAAGAATTACTCGGATTACTTTCAAATAGAGAAGTTGAGTTCGCCATTGACTTAGCATCAGGAACGGAGCCTATTTCTAAAGCACCATATAGAATGGCTCATGCCGAGTTGAAGGAGTTGAAGGAGTTGAAGGAGCAGTTACAAGAGCTCATGGACAAGGGGTTTGTTAGACCGAGTGTGTCTCCATGGGGAGCACCGGTCTTGTTTGTAAAGAAGAAGGATGGGTCAATGGGTTTGTGCATTGACTATATATCGATAATTAAACAAACTCACTATAAAGAACTGATATCCTTTGCCTAGGATAGATGACTTATTCGGCCAGCTGCAAGGAGCAAGTTATTTCTCCAAAATCGATCTGAGATCTGGATACCATCAGTTGAGAGTCAAGGCAGAGGACATCCAGAAGGCTACATTCAGGACACGATACGGACACTATGAATTCTTAGTGATGTCGTTTGGGTTGACGAATGCACCGGTGTCATTTATGGACTTGATGAATAGGGTGTTTAATCCACACCTGGACTCTTGCGTCATCATATTCGTCGACGATATCCTAATATACTCCAAGTCAAAAGTAGAACATGAATAACACTTGAGGATTGCTCTATAAATTTTGCGTGAACACCAACTGTATGCCAAGCTCAGCAAGTGTGAGTTTTGGTTAGAGGAAGTTAGCTTTTTAGGATATGTCATCTCAAAACATGGTGTCACAATTTACCCGGCTAAGATAGAAGTAGTGGTCAGTTGGGAGCAACCAAAGACCGTGACTGACGTCCGTAGTTTCCTCGGACTAGCTAGCTATTATCGACGTTTCATTGAGGGGTTTTCAAAGATATCGGGACCACTCACAAGACTTACACGAAAAGATGCAAGGTTCGAATGGAGTGAGACATGCGAGAAGAGTTTTCAAGAACTCAAGAATAGACTCACTTCAGCTCTAGTACTAGCGATTCCGTCAGGTAGTGGAGGATTCATAGTCTACAGTGATGCTTCATATAATGGTTTGGGTTGCGTGCTCAACCAACACAAGAAGGTGATAGCTTACGGGTAGAGACAACTGAAAGAACATGGAAAGAACTACCCGACACATGACCTGGAATTGGCAGCGGTCATATTTGCATTGAAGATTTGGCGACATTACTTTTCCGGTGAGACTTTTGAGATTTTATCCACTGCAAGAGCCTCAGATATCTGTTTACACAGAAAGAACTAAATATGAGGCAGCGCAGATGGATGGAGTTCCTCAAGGACTATGACTGTTCCATACAGTACCATCTAGGCAAGCCCAATGTAGTGACAGATGCTTTGAGTCGGAAGGGTTCAGCTCAGTTGGCTAGTTTGATTTTGAGTATGCACAGATGGAAGTTGTTTGAAGATCTAGCACTATATGATGCGAATATCGAGTCACAAGTCACAGGAGCCTTTTTGGCAAACATTTTGGTGAGGCCAATGATATTTGAGCATATCTACGAGCTACAAATGAAAGACCCGACGCTAACCAAGATTCATCAAGATGTGATTGAAGGCATCAAACCGGACTTCTCTGTGAAAGAAGATGGTTCCTTACTGTTCAAGGGTCGTCTCTGCATTCCGAACAATGCCGATCTACGGCAAACCATCCTTGTTGAATCTCACAAGTCAAACTATGCGATCCACCTGGTAGCACGAAAATGTATCAGATTTGAAAAAGAATTACTGGTGGAGAGGGTTGAAACAAGACGTGGCAGAGTATGTGTCACGATGTTTGACCTGTCAGCAGGTGAAAGTTGAACATAGACATCCTGCTGGATTATTGCAGTCTCTACCCATACCAGAGTGGAAGTGGGAATCGATCTCTATGGACTTTATCGAAGGACTACCGCATATTGCAAAGAGATATAATGCCATTTGAGTAGTCGTAGATCGACTGACTAAGTCAGCACACTTCTTGCCCTACAACACGATGTATACGGCGGGAAGACTTGCTGAATTGTATATGAAAGAGATCGTGTGACTACACGGGATTCCAAGTAGCATTATTTCTGACCGTGACTCATTATATACATCAAAGTTCTAAAAGAAATTTTAAGAAGGAATGAGAACGCGACTGGATTTCAGTTCAACATTCCATCCGCAAACTGATGGGCAAGCAGAGTGGGTAAATCAGATCATTGAGGACATGCTTAGGGCGTGTATGCTAGAGTTGTAAGGATCATGGGATTAGCACCTGCCATTGATTGAGTTCGCATACAACAACAGTTTTTAGACGAGCATTAGGATGGCACCGTATGAAGCTCTTTATGGATGGTGATGTAGATCGCCTATCAATTGGGAAGAAATCTGTGAGAAATTTGTTTTAGGACCCGAAATGCTTGAAGATAATGCCGCCTATGTTCGGATGATAAGGGTAAAACTTAAAGCGGCTCAGAGCAGGCAGAAAAGTTGCACCGATATCAAGCGGACCAGTGTAGACTATAAGGTGGGTGAACACGTGTTTGTCAAGGTGTCGCCTATAAAAGGCGTCGTGAGATTCAGAAAGAGAGGGAAGTTAAGTCCTCATTATCTTTGACCCTTTGAGGTTTTGGGTCGAGTAGGAGAGGTTGCTTATCGTGTTGGCTTACCGCCACGATACGATCGGGTACACAACATCTTTCCCTTATCTATGCTCAGAAAGTACGTGAATGATCCTTCTCATATCTTGGGAGGACAACCTCTTGAGATGTACGAGGATATGAGCATGATAGAAGAACCGGCGGAGATATTGGATCGAAAAGAATAAGTGTTGCGCACAAAGGTAATTCCATTAGTGCTTGTTCGATGAAAAAATCATTCAGCCGAAGAAGCTACGTGGGAACGAGAGGCCGACGTGAAAGAACAATATCCGGACTTGTTTGAGAGTTGAGAGTCAAAATTGTATCACCGCAAGCATGTTTGTGGATTTAAACCGTCTATTGAAATCCAATGTTGACCATTTGGCCAATTTATCCAAAGGAGAGAATGTTAAATAGAAAAAAATTGTGTTGTGATGCGATATAGAATGCATGGTTAGGATTCATCACACCACGCAATGACTATGAAGACATGCTTCATAAAACTAATGACCCACTGGTCATGTATTACCAAGAAAACAAAAGAGACATAAAACAAGAAAAAAAATTGAATTTATGAGGAAAACCGATTAATCGATTTGGAAATTCGATTTATCGCTTTTGGTCGACTGATCGACTGGCATACGCCAGTGAGTGGAGATCCAGAAAATTAATAAAGTGGAATTTCAATTAATCGAGGGGAATTCAATTACTCAACTAGCACACGCCAGTGAGCTAGAAATTTTGGAAAAATTTAAGGGTATAACAATTTCGATTAATCGAGGTGAATTCGATTAATCGATTTTAGGAAATCGATTAATCGATTAATCGACTGGCACATGCCAGTGTGGTGGTAAACCTGGAATGTAAAATGACCTAAAAATTTCGAATAATTGAAATGAATTCGAATATTTGATTTTAAATTTCGATTAATCGATTTTGGAAATCGATTAATCGTTATCGCACGGCTGGTGAAAATTTTTAAAACCGATTAATCGATTTTAAAAATTGATTAATCGATTTTGGCCTATATATATGAAAAAGGGGGATTTTTTTCCCTTTCAAAAATTTTTAGTTTTTCTTTCGCGCGCTACTTCGTCTTCCTCCTCGAGCCAACTTGCGAGCTAGGGTTTTGGGGATTTTGAACCAATTTCGAATCGAAATCTTCGCACATTTGGATTAAACTCCCAAGGTAAACCCTAGATTCTAATTTTTTCTTGAAATTTCAATCTCTACAACCCTACATTTTGATATTTTGATTCAAAATGCCTCTGAGAACTCGCTTGACCACGAAGCAAGCGGCTTCGAAGCTCCCGGTACGGCATAAGAATGTCGCACCGCTACCACCATCACCATCACCTCTACAAACCCCATCCCCATCGTCATCGGATACCACATCCGATTCGACAAGCGCATCTTCGTGCGAATCTTCACCGACCCTACCACCACGACCTGTAAACTTGCCCCAACCAAACGGGTGGTGGGCAGCAAAGAGCTTTGAAAATGAATATATTATCGATGAGGCATTGTCTATCGACCCCGACGTCGAGGGTGAGACCCAATGGGCTAAGAACTATCTTGTCAACGCGGGCCTCGGTAACCTATTAAAGCTGCTACATGGGTATTACTACCCTAGGCTAGTTTGTCTCTTTTACCAGAAACTGGAAAAGGGCCGCGTTGATGACACCATGGTGACCGATATTCATGGTCGTCATTACCTTTTTACCAGAGCCCACATACATCAGTCACTTGAATGCTACCTCGACCACGTAACAGAAACCAACCTTTTCCCCCCCTTTGAATAAGAAATCCCAATTATGGAGATTCGGACTGAGATGACCAAGGGGCTCGGCAGATCCGGATCGTCCATTAGGAGGGTAGACTTACGCCACTACATGTGGATGCTTGATTCTATAATCAAGTATAACCTCTACCCGATGCGCCATGATACAGAGAGGGTGGAGTTGGTCCAACAGGCCTTATATGCGGCATTCTGCGGCCATTGGTTCGATGCCACCAAGATTGTCTTAGAGGGGATGACCTATATAAATGGAAAGTTGATGAAGGGTCCCTTGAGACCAAAGGAGAAGATGCCATACGCTCGCCTCATTTCGAGCATGCTAGAGTGCTATTTCGACGCTCCAGGGTATGCCATCTCGCCCCATGAGGAGAAGGCTACGGACCACGTGAAGTACTACTCCATCACTTCATGGGGTCGTAGTTACCGATTGTTGAAGAGGACCCTGCCAGTTGAGGGCCCAGCAACAGCAACAGCTGTAGCACCTCCACCACATAAGGACTCGCCAGTAGGGGGAGCGCACCCCGTTATTCCACCAACTGAGGGGGCACCCTCTCATACTATCGCATCCCCTATGCCACCTTCACAGTCAGTAGCTGCTACACCTACATCATCATACCGCTGACGAGCGGCTTGCCCAGCACCTACGATCGAGGATGTGTTGGCCCGGATGGAGGCCAACAACCAGCAGATGAACCGGCGCATCGACCACTTTCCATACGGGTGCCGCAGATGTCCGCCCATCTGGCTCGACACCACAGCGACCCAGCGAGGCGAGTCACCCAGCACCAGACTAGCCAGGGGAGGGGGCGGCCTGAGCTTGCGGCGATGATATTCTTTTGTGGTCACTTTTTGAGTTTTCGTGGTGTTGTAATTCAATTGTCAATGATAATTATTGAGAAACGGGATACTTATAAATTTTTGGGACATGGATAGTGAAATATAAATCATATTTTTGAAAATTCGCTTGCATTTACGTTACTTCTTGCATTGCGTGTGGCTATATTAGTTAATTTTTCGTGATCAGATACGTGACATCACCTGTGTGTGGGGTACCCAATCGACACACCTTTTGAGTTCATTTTCGAGGATAAAAATTCCCAAGGTGGGGAGAATATAATATCCCCAAAAATTGAGCGATGAATAGTGACTTCGGGATCTGTGCTCGATTGGTCATAGGTTGATCGAGTGATGGTCAAATAGTAGACTTGAGAAGGAAAGTGTTTTGTGATGTAAATGTGACCTAGGCATGGAGTTAGAGGTTAGTTAGGAGTCACGTACACCTATCTCTGATATATGTGCTCAACACCAAAGGAAGAGGGTTATAAGGGTTTTAATACCTTAAAGAAGCTATTCTCTTGTTTGGGTTGGGGAGAGAAGTTAAGAGGTGAGAGAGAGAGAGAGTAAAGGGGAGTTAATGGCAAGGAGAGTTATTGTGGTTCAGATTTGAGGAAGGGTTTGAGCATTGAATGTCAGATTCGACGTGTGAAGGACCGTTGAAGCAGGAGCTGGAACCCTAGCCACTAAACCAACCAATCCATTCTTTAAGAGATTAATTTGAGGTAAGCTTTGTTAGATTTAAATGCATGAGTTTTGATGATTAAATTCAATCAATAGATGGAGTAAATGATGAATTAAAATGATGGAAAACGATAGAAAATAGGAAGAAAAAGATTTGGAAGAACAGCCCGAGAAGGGGTTGAGTTCTGGCCAAATAGATTAATCGATTTGGAGAATCGATTAATCGATTTTGGTCCAGAAGTTGAAAAAGCAAAAAGGCCCGAGTTCAATTAATCAATCTTGAAATCGATTAATCGATTTTGAAATTTGATTAATCGATTTTGAAATCGACTAATCGACTAAGTACCTCTAGTGGCTGGAGAAATAAGGCTTGAGAAAACCGATTAATCGATTTAAGAATCAATTAATCGATTGTGGTTTCGATTAATCGATTTGGGATCGATTAATCAATTTTGGATTTCAATTAATCGAATTGGGAATCGATTAATCGATTTAGGGTTTCGATTAATTGATTTTAGAGATCAATTAATCGAGTTTGGCAGTTTGAATTGACTTCTTAGTTTAACATTGAGGTTCATGGAGGGTCTTGGACCTTCTCTATTGCATCCTTATTAATGTTTTGCATATGCTATGATGTACCATAAGTGGTACGAGCTAAGGCAAGCATGAGGTGTCATGTGGGACCTTAATGCTTGGATAGTCAGACACCTAAGGTAGGGAACACCTTGAACATATACTTTGATTATAAGAGCATGTATGTAGTGATATAGAAATAAAATGAATCATATAATCTCCATGTGTATGTGTGTGTGATACACCAATGAAATGAAAATGCTTTAATCATATAATTGTCTCAATATGTGTGTATGTGTATGACACCAAGTAAGCATATGAAAATGAGACATCCCTAGGGAATGAGAAAGTGATAAAGGCATCAGTGTGATACGAGTAATTTAAACATCTCAAGGATGTAACTGAGATTGTAAAGTAAGATTGAACAAAGACTGATAAGGCCTAATTAATATAAAGTAGCACATATACACGGTGAATAACTATATGTAAAGCACATGATACTTTTGTTATTTAAGGTTTGAACAGAATACCCACCGACGTCACGGGATAACCACGATTGACTTGGCAGAATATTCGTGACCAGTACGACGGCCAATCCATACATCAGTACGGCGGTCTATCCGTACACAGTAGCACATCCCAGGGATGTTGAGATGAGACTAGACCCCGTCGCCTTTGAGAAAGGGACCTGGGTAGTATTCAAAGTAATATATTCATAACAACTGTCTATTTAGACGGCGATGGAGGGTATTCCATCGGGGCTTGATGCTATATTGCTCAGGGATTACTTAAGTTAAAGATTTAAGTTTCTTTAGGCCTATTCAGTGTAATTCATAAATAGTTGATAATAAATATAACATGTAAACCACCAGTAAACTTCAATGCATATTGTAATCATTCAAGCTATTTTTTAGAAAGTTCATAAATACATCATGCTCAGAATATCATGGAATATATGTAAGGATTTGACTTATATGTTCATTGTGTTGTTCTCTATTGAGCTAGGATGTAGCTCACCCTTTAGACTATACGTCGCAGGTCCTTTGCTCGCAGTCGTAGAGGCTTCGAGAGACGCTGATCCGGGGGATTCAAATTATGTGCTCGGAGACGAGTTAGAGCCTCCTCCCGAGGAATTTTTCTAGGAGACTTCGCTATGTACTTTGATAGGGAGAGTTTTGAGAGCATATTTGGTGTGGCTTGGTATGTCAAGCCTTTATTTTGAGAAACATGTACTTATATGATATAATTCTTTTGGCAAACCATCTGAGGTGATCTGTTTATCACCGATGATTCGGACCGGTTCTCTGTTCATGCATCGGCATGAAAGTAGAACTGTCTCTTGATTTTATGCCTAGTTTAGCATATTTATTTCTGCATCGTACAGTTAATTGTCTTATCTTGTTTAGTTGTTGCTTGCTATACCAATGTTCTGCACAGATCTATGTGGCACGGTCTGGAGGATCATGCTGATGGCATGGGTTTTGGGGTGCCGAAATATGGGCTGTCACAACCTCTATTCCTCTTTTAGAGATAATATGACCTAAGACTATACCTTCTTGAACCATAAAATAGCTCTTTTCCCAGCTTAACACCAGATTGGTCTCTTCACATCTTTTTGGAACGAGAGCAAGATGATCAAGATAGGAATCGAAGCTTCAGCCAAATACAGAAAAATCATCCATGAATACCTCCAGAAATCTATCTATCATATTAGAAAAGATAGCCATATGCATCGTTGGAACGTTAGTGGAGCATTGCATAGCCCGAAGGGCATGTGACGGTATGCGAAGGTTCCAAAGGGGCACGTAAAGGTGGTCTTTTCTTGGTCCTCCGGATAGACAGGGACTTGATTATACCGCGAATATCCATCTAGAAAGTAGAAATATTCTTGACCCATAAGTTTTTCCACGATTTGGTCAATGAAGGGTAATGGAAAATGATCCTTGCGTGTCATGGAGTTAAGCTTCTGGTAGTCAATGCATACAATCCACCTTGTAGTTTCGCGTAATGGCACTAGCTCACTGGATGTATTTTCTTTCATGGTAATCCTAGATTTCTTTGGGACTACCTGAATGGGAATCACCCACTCACTGTCGAAAATAGGGTAAATAATTCCTGCGTCTAATAATTTCATGATTTCCTTTTGTACTACTTCCCTCATATTTGGATTCAGTCATCGCTGACTTCTCATGAAGTCCTGACATTGTCCTCCAGATGAATTCGGTGCATATAAATTGACAGATCAAGCCCTTTAAGGTCAGCGACAGTCTACCCTATTGCACGTTTGTACATTTCTCCAGTTTCCTGCTAAGAGCAGATGAAATGATTACTAAGAGAGTTTCATTAGACCCAATAAACGTGTACTTAAGGGTGTTGGAGAGTGGTTTCAGGTCTAGAGATGGTGCTTTTTCAATAAATGGCTTTAACGGCTCATTGAAAGTGATGGGTAGAGGTTCTATCCATGGTTTCCATGTTTTAGCAGTGTCCAACACAGACGTTACCTCCTTTAGCTAATGGTTTGATTCTTCCAAATCCGCATACCATAATGCGGTTTGAAGCATATTTTTAGATAGGATGAGGGGCAGTGCTTCTTCTATCAATTCTTCAATTTCATCTATGCTGAAGCATTCCTCGTTATCAATTGAAGCCATTTGGTTGGCTGCTGAGAAGACATTTAACTGGATTCACATATCTTCAAAAGAAACTTCCATTATTCCAATTTTACAATTTATGCAAGCATTGACCGTGGCCAAGAATGTTCTACCGAGTATAACGAGAATTTGTGTTGCAGATTTCAAACTAAGTTCCATGTCTAATACTACGAAATCGACAAGAAAAATATATTTATCGACCCCAACCATTACGTCTTAAACGATTCCTACTGGCCTTCTTTCTAATCTATCGGCTAACTAAAGAGTTATCGAAGTAGACCTCATATCTCCAAGTCCCAACTTTTCATACAAAGAATATGGTAGAAGATTGACACTAGCTCCCAGATCTAGAAGTGTTTTATTTATTGCATGATTACCTATCATGCATGGAATTGTAGGCACTCCGGGATCCTTAAGCTTGAGCGAAGTTCTGGCTTGCAAGACTGACTTACTTCCCCGTCAAGAAAACTTTTTGTAAGATATTATTTCGCCTTTTTCTTTTCTGCGTACACATCTCTTCAAGAAATTGTGCATATGATGGTACTTGTTTGATTAATTTGCCTCTAAAAGGGGCAAATTAATCTTCACTTTTTTGAAGATTTTAGTCATTTTTTCTAATTTTTTTAGATTTTTATCAAAGGGCGATGGTGCACCAAAGGCATTGGGAAAAGGTAACTTTGCTATATGTGGTACTTCGCTTACAGATGTAGGTGTGCCATCGTTATTAATTTTTTTATTTTCTATTTTTTTTAGTTTTTCTGGCAACAGGACTTCTTTTATGCTTTCTTTTTCCTTTTTCTGAGTCTCAGAGGTGACTAATGGTGTAGGCATTTCTACCCTATTGTCCAACTTTGCCACTTCATAGGGTTTGAGCAGCTTGGATGTGAGGTGTATGACTTGGTGTAATTCCTTCACTCAATTTCCCTCCCATGTTGGTTGCTAGTAGTGAACATCCTTGATTATTTCCTGTTTCTTCCCACTATGCAGCAATTCGTTCAATTTTGGTTCCTAAATTAGCAAGGGTCTGAGAACAAGAATATAGGTCTTGGGAAATTTGGGATACTTGAGATAATTCCTTAAAACGTTGATGCGCCTGTTGCTGCAGGTATTGAAGAATCTGAACAATAGTGGCATCATCATCCTTAACAGGTTGTTGATAAAAAGGTTGATTTGTGAATAAATTGGCTGGAAATTATAGGGATATTGTGGGTATGCGTATGAGGAGTTTTGTTGGGTTATCCTTGGAAAGTCATAATGGTTTTCCCATTAAGGGTCATAGGAATTCTCAGAACTTTCCCATTGAGAAACAAAGACTTGCTCAATTTTTGTTGGATAGAAGGGGGTAGTTGAGTATTCAACCGGGACATAAGTTGACTGATAACTTGGCCAGAATGAGTAATTGTGGCCTTGCATGACTGTAAAATTATATTTATTTATTATATTTTTTTGTTTTAGAAGGGAGAGAGAGAAACAAATATGAGCTTCTAATTTCTGTGGCCGACAGGAGTGTTGAAAATCTTAACTTGTTTTTAAGCTTTTATTTCTAAACATCTTTCTGATATTAATCATAGGACAAAGGATATTCTTTGTCCTAAAGTATCTGATTTAGAAAGTTTATTAATGCAATCAGGATCGCCTTTTATAGCTAATTCATCCCATGGTGTAGATAATTTATGATAAAATTGTCTTAACCATGATATATTAATTGGGGGTTCCAATTGATAATAATATTTTTTAAATATATTACAATATTCCTTAAATTGACAGATATTGCATAATTCTAATTTTGATAGAATATATACAGCATCTTGTTGTAGGTTCTGTTCTCCTATATAACCACAAAGATGATCTTTAATGGTTATCATAAAATGTTTTAAAATATCATCAAGAGTATTGAATTTTCCAATAATGTTGATTTTTTTGTTTGTCCATCATTTGATTTTTCCCATTGTTTTAACCATTGCAGGACACATCACCTTGATGTGTTGCTGTAATATAGTCAAGAAATTTTTCTATTGACCAAGTTGATTTTTGATTTGTAATTACTATGGACATGGATTGTGCCCAATCGTCTATAACCTTTTCTTGATCCTTAAAGGGAACATTGGTTAAATCAAGATATGTTCCTCCTTGAGCTACGTTTTGTTTATTTAGATCGTCTCTTCTATTATGAGAATTGGGTTTTCCTCATCCTTAACGCTAGATGATGAACTGCCGTCATTCAAATGAATATTATGTTTTAAATATTCTTCTTGTTCTTCAAGAGTAAGAGTTTGTAAATATGTTTCCAAATTTTCAAATTCTTCTAACCGTTCCTCAGCTTTTCTTTTCCTCGGAGTCAAATGAGTTTATGACTCACTAAAGGTTGAAGACGTATTTGATTGATCGGAATTTACATTCATTGCATCAGATTTAGATTCTTCATCTAATTCCTGGTTTTGGAAATATGTTAAAAGAGGTTCATTTTTTAACGAAACTTCTTTTATTTGGGAGATGATATGATTTCTATCTTCTACTGGAAGGGTTTGATCCATATAAAGATTTTTCCAATATTCAATAATTTATTTTACATTTAAATATTCTTAATAATTATATTCAGTATTTAAAATACAGATATCATCTGTATTTATTTCATCAATTCCATAGAATAATCTTGTGTTAGAATATTCATCAGTTTGTTTTTCTAAATTGATTTTATTTAATTTTGTTATTAAATCTTTCCTTTTGCTCTGAACTCGAATTGATGTGATTCTCACAACGTTTAAAAAAAGTCAACAATCCCTATAACTTTATGGGAAATAGAAATTACATGATCCAAGGTTAGCACGAACTTGCCCATTCCACCTTACTTTTTGAAATAACACTTAAGTGTGTAGAAGTTAGTAGTAATTAAGATCGATCCTCAATGCATCATCGTATATGTGATGTAGGGGAAGGAATCAGTCGCAATCGATAAGAGTCATCTCGCACCTTCTTGCGACGTTAAAAATTGAGGTAGGGAAATCTCACTACACAATTGTATTTGATTTCGATTCATCGACTTCGTAATTAGAGTTTGAATGGTGATCGTCTGAACATTGAATCTGACCTTTGAAATTGAATTTTGAAATTGACCTTTGAGCTTTTAAAATATCGAACTTGGATTTGAAACTTGAATATAAATTTGGAACTTTGAACTTTGAATCGAATAGTGATCAACGTATCAAATTTTATGAACTCTGAATATGAGATTTGAATTTTCGAACTCTGAACTCTAAATAAGAATCTGAATCTAATGTGAACTCTGTATGTGAATGTGAACTTTGAATAAGAACTTTGAATATGAATTTTGTATATGAAATTTGAATTTGAACTCTGAATCTACGAATATGAACTTTGGGCTTTGAATCTGAACATTGTATGTGAACTCTAAACTTCGAATAAGACTTTGAGTCAAACTCTGAATAAGACTCTAAATGAGAATCTGGATTTGAATACAAATTTTGTATGTGGACTCCGAATTTGAACTCTGAATTCTGATTTGTTTTAGCTATTAATTATGAACACTGTCACTTACTCAGTATTAGAATCCTCATTTTGATTTAAGGTTCATCTGAATGAATCCCCTAATTTTCGTATTGGTTTTGCATTATTTTGGCCTGGCATTGTCCGCGTTGTAGCCCTGCATATCCGCGCATTCTTATTCTGAAAATTATTCATTAAACGACGATAGTTAGAGGAGATTCCCATCAATTATAAACTCCCAATGCTATATGCGGTTTGGAGATATTTAAGTTATCGTTTTAAGTCATGCATTAAATATGAAGCTACATGTAAATGGGAAAAGGAATAACTGAAATCCAGAACCGAGCTTTGAGCTTGAATAAGAACTTTGAATCTAAATCCGAATTTGTATCCGAACGTGAATCAGAACTCGAACTTTGAATCAGAACACAGAATTCAAAATCGTGAATTTTGAACAATGAATCTAAAACTCTGATTTTGAAGTTAAGGTCTCACAAATTCTATTTTTGGATATGAAAATGCTGTTGAAAATTTCCTTTGTTTCCAATATGAAAATGCCTTCGAAAATTAGTCATTTTGTTGATTTGAAAATGCCCTTTTGAATTATAATCATTGAGTTATGCATTGATCCGTTGAAGATGTACATTTGTATTATTTTTCTCTACTGATCTTAGACTGTTAGTCAGGTCCGTGAACTTGAGAACGGTCCTGCTTACATGCCCGGAAGTAGCAGAACTTCCGCCTAGGGATCTTCGTCCATAACTGGTGGGTTATGGAATCAGTATAGTTAGGCTTTGTATAGTTAGACCTTAGTATATGTTAGTGATCAGCTCTTTCTATAGATAGTGTAATTTAAACCACTGTTTAGGTGACGGTTGGCTTTCGCCGGTGGTCTTTTATTTTAGTTTATGTTCTGTAATAGATGGAATCTTTGTATCTGTTTAATGTCACATGATATATGTTTGTTCTGATTTCCGTTGTGCATATGATATCTGATTTGATTTCCTTATATGCATTTGATATCTGTTCTGATTTTCGCATTTGCATCGAACCTGATGGTCCGGTCTTCCCCAAAATCCGTGATTCCGTCTAGGGGGAAAATCAGGTTGTCACAATTGTTGATTAGTATAAATCTGTGTTAAGAAAATCTAGTTTTTGATTGACGCCTAAATTCTAGAGGACTGAGATATAGTATAATGATATTTTAGTTTTGTAAGCATCCGAGAACTGAAGGATTGTGATTGACGACCATAATCTGAAAGTAGGAGGATTTAGATTTACTTTTCTTGTAATTAGTTTAACCATTCTTTTATTCATATTTCTCAACCTTTAAAAGACATAAAAATTTTTACATTAAGAAGAAAAAAGAAAGTTTTCCTTTCCCTATGGGAGTGATCCTATACTAGTGCTACAATTTTTGTTGTGTTCTTGCAATAGGTTAAGGCTAAGTACAATTAAAGCCGTATCAATCACTATCCGAACCTTTCTTCCTCATGTCGTTACAAAGCAGTGCCACTGTATCCGACTCCAGTTTAATAGTATCCTTCCCATAGAGCAGCGTAGTAACAAGGTGCTCATAGGAATCGAGGAGGGAAGATAAAAGCAATAGTATTATGTCTTCATCCTTAACCTCTTCTCCAACATTTAATAATTCAGATATTATTCTATTAAATTCATTAAGATGTTCGTTAAGAGAAATATTTGCCTTCGTGTACAACTTGTACAGTTACTTCTTGAGATATAGTCGACTCGTTAGAGATTTCGTCATGTAGAGACTCTCCAATTGACCATTACCTACTTCTATCATTAGCTGATTGCTCCTATCCCAAATTTACTTCATGAGATGGTATTAAGTAACCAATCCGAGCATCACCAACAGTGCTTGGTCAATCTCCTGCTGCCAAAGTGGTCAAGCCTTAGGAAATGCACAACTATTTATAAGTGCATGAATGAGTGAAAGTAGGTTTTTTTACCTTTATTCTCTTGGAGCTTAAAAATATCCATGCAACTCCCTAGATTAGTGGAGTGATATTGACTAAATTATTGTTGTCTCACACCGACTACCTACAACACTCCTTCATTTCCTTATTCTGTTAATATATTGTACCAATTTCTTAATAAATGCAATCCATTGGTTTTTGATCGACCAATTGTAAATTGGCACTTATCTTGATGATTCCTAACCTACCTAGAGAAAAATATTAAGGACTATTACAGCAGCCATATCCCCCGACAATAATGTTATTCCCAGCGGCCTAATATACCAAAAATATAGTCAATGTCGGCAGTCCCAAATGGAATAGCCACCGGCAAATGCCTTCTTTCGTAAATTTATAGACCATCAGTGGCGGCCAGAAGCCGCTAGCAAAGAAAATGCGGCCGCCAGTGATCAGGACGATTAGTGACTGTTAATAAACATTTTTGACGGATCATAGCTGCCGGCAAATACGTTGGCCTTCGGCAATTCTGACGGTTAGTGACCGTTAAAATAACATTGTTGGCGGATCATAGCCGTCGGTAAAAATTACTTTGGCCATCGGCAATTGTATCCTCAACAGAGGAAATTGTGGCAGAGGGATAGCCGCCAGTATTGGTATTCACCGACGGCTATGGGTGCTTTGTCGGCGGATTGTGACTGCCAGTAAAATCCAGTAATTTTGTAGTGTTTATATATCCATAAGGCCCTAGTATAATGAAATAAAGAAACCCTAAAACAAATATAATTACAAAGAGGAAAGAAAGAATTCTCATATTTGCTAGCATCCCAAAATAACTCCATTTCTACCTTTGTTTTGCACATCTCGATTGGTCGAGATTCACTAATTGTGAATCTGGATAGATGATCTCTACTAGTCGAGTTTCAGTGATTTTGAATCTTTCTTCTAGTCTCGACTGGTCGAGTTGGACACTTTGACCAGTCAAGATGGTTTTTCTCTGATTTTCTTCTTGCAACCTCGACAGGTCGAGATGGGACTTCGACCAGTCGAGTTTGACTATTTATGGGTTGTTCTTCTTTCTTTCTTTCTTTGAGTTTCTGTCACGACCTAGAATCCTAGCCAATCCATAGGGCCTAGAATTCCGTGTTATGACACCGCACTTTTGTTAAGGTGATAAGCAGACATACAAATCTTACTAAATCTTATATAAAATTGAACTCCTAAAAATCATGAACCAAATTTTCTTCTCACATTAATATTTCCCTCATTAAGTTTACAATGAATTTTGAATCCATTATACTAAATGACCAAAAATAAACGTACAGTCAACCACTGAAAAGTTTTTCTAAATATTTAGCACATGCCTAATATAGTCTATATGGTCATCTGTGTTGTCACCCTCATAAACTGCATAATCTACTAGTGCATCAAGTCCCCTTAGATAGTATATTCCATATCTTCACCTGTAGCTATTAGTTTTTGAGAGGAGAGTGAGTTTACTCAGTCACGTAAACTCAGTAGGTTACACAACCGATACACTACAATCTACCCATGTGATCGTGGGTGCAACCGTGTGAGTGAAAGTGAATCATTTATAACTTTATATAAACAACATAATAAAAATTCTCATAAATATTTTATAAACATAAAACTAAAAGGACATAACAAATTTTAGTACATATAATGCTTCTAATGCTTATCACTTTTCGTACTTGTTTTGACAACCTAACTTATATGACATAACTTAAGTCTTATTGTAGCTTCATACACCTATACAACGTACTTCATATCATACTTATTTTACGTAAACGACCTATATCAGGGTCGCTGCTCGAGCCTACCATGTGAGGTCCACGTGTAGATAATCACCTAACCTCCATATCATATCGTAAACCACCATTCATCCCGATGAGGTTGCGCGCATAAAAATTAGTATTCCCTTACGTCGAGACACTGTCATATCATATTGTCCTTAAGACCTGTCTTGACTGTAGACATTAAACCCTTATGGTGGCTAGTAAGGTATGACACGTATAAAACTTAATTTCATATTCAGCTGGCCTTCACAGCATATCTTATCATATCTTAACATATTTTTATTTTCTTAATATTTTCATACAACTTAAATTAAAGTGAGTCATGGTGTGATAAGCTCCGCTAAATGACGCTTTCAAAGGAATGGATTCTATAGTAACCTAGATATACTTCGTGTGGCAGCCTATACTCTTATAGAGGTGTTGCATTCGTGCATGAATGTCTATATTCCAAGTTTCATATGACCGTAAAAGGAACCCTACCATGACGAAGGCTTATAAGTCGTGTGTTGTATCTTATTCAATTTTCTTATCATACATATGTCCTAACGTACTTTTAAGTGATGGATGTCACACAATGCAAATGAAGCATATAATAAGAAAAAAACTAACCATAAGGGAACTAATATTACTCATAATATGTCGAACGATAATTCAAACAAACAAAGATGAGTTAGACTTTAACTCTCAAATATTGGATTGAACTCTAAGACCTTATAGGGTAAAAGTGTGGTCTAAGAGTAATTAAGGGTGCCTCACTCATCTTTAAGAGAGAGAAGAAGGTGACGTACAATGAAGGTACATAAGTTCTAAAGTACATATCACAAAGTGATTTTAGACTGATCTCATCTGATAAGTCCTGTCCATCTAATGAAAACCGACTGATCATTTATGAAATTTGGCGACAGATTGACTCTCGCGTGACTCAAACAAGTTTCGACTGTCAGATCCTTGGGATATGTACACCTTTATAGTGTGGGTAGAAGATGCATTTAAATAATTATCCTAAGCTTAGAAGGTGGGTTGGGCCTATTCCAAAAGTTTTGACTTCGACTTCTCAAGAATCTTTGGCTTAAATTGAGTATTTGGGCTTCTTGTGTACTTAGGTCCATCTAGGGTCTAAAGGTCAAATAGGTCTACTTGACAGAATTCGTGAACTCAATTAATGATTTGTAGGATTCATATAATTAAAGACATGGACTTATTTAAAGGTTTAGGGTCCTTACGTCTCAATTTGAGAATTTGGTTATAAAGTAATAAGGCCTATGTGCGATCATGATGGTAGAGGGTCTTATAGCACCCTCGACTGATAAGTCTTTACCCAAATGTAAAGAGAAAGGTTGAAACTCTTAGATTTTTATTAGTGTACCCCAATGGCTAGAAATTAAGATTTTACTCACTTCGGAAAGCGTAAAGAATTTCAATCTAATTTTTTTGGTGTAACTAGATTAACATAAATGGAGACTTTTTCTCCAACTGAGATTTTTTCAAAATTTAGGTGGGGTCTGTGTTCTGACTATACCTTTGTTTTACCCAAAACTGGGTCAAATGGGTGGTCAAACAGACCCCCTTACCTTAAATGTACAAGGGTTCAAACCCCTTAATTATTTCTCCACAACTTTCGAGTTTCGTAAATTTTTCCTATAAATATATTCATTAGAATTTAATCAATTGGATCAGATGTATATTTACCCAAGGCCATAAAGTACCTAGCATGAGGATTGATTCGGCTCAAGCCCCCAAAGTCAAGGTGGTCAAATGTGGTCAATGAGGTTTAATTCTAAGTAGCCCGCAAGCATTAGTTTCAACTGTGTGCAAAGAGTTTTCATGCGTTTTCAAGTGGCTCAAAAGCCGAGGTACAATCGTGATTAAATAGATCTGACCATTAGATTTATAGATGGTCATATGATAATTAACATTATGCTCCTTAGGGCTAGATCATATATTGCACAAATTGTGTGCAACCTATTAATCTATTTGTGCACATTTATATATAGATATACAAATCATACAAACATTATATATAATATATTAGGAAATATAATTTACCTACGGAATGAATTTGAGATGCATTGTGTCAAAGTGATGACCAACGGCTACAAACACGAAGGCATAAGTGTGTGCGCCATGATCAATAAAAAGGGTGCAAACATATGAATTTTTGAGTTTTTACATCTGAGTTTTAAAAATTATAACTAAGTGAATCATGTTTTAAAAGTGAAATTAGTAGATTGAAGAAGATAAGAGGGTTATAGAAGCTTTTGGTCGGTTGAATTAGCACGAATTCTAGCTTTAGGCGATTAACTCACTTGCTTTTAACCGCATTCGAACTCCATCAACCATGATAAGCCTTGTGTAACATGAGGAGTTTATCCAATGTGAGGGTCGCAACTATTATGTTGGAGTGCATAGATTGAGGGAGGGGGGTTGTCATATGCTGCGTTTTTAACAAGATGGATGGGTTGTGATCATAAGTTCCAATGCAAGGTTGAGAAAGGGTTACTCACAGTGTTTTCGTCGCAGGTAAAGCCAGGATGTAGGTAGCGATGATGATGGTGTATGGTGGCTGATAAAAGGAACCATTGTAGCTACTTTGGTTAGTGCTCAAGGAAGAGAAAGTGGTTGTCTTAATCGCTGTTGAAGAAGAAAAAGTGGTGAAGAAGATGGCTACTTGGACATAATCAATGCGTGTATGGGATTTGGAACAGTTCGAGTCGGCTAAATGGGTCGGTTGCAGTGTGGGGATCTCATTGGGTAGGAGGAGATGAGGAGAGAGAGAGAGAGAGAGGGCGTCCAATTAGTAGCAACAGAAGGGCTGCTTGGACTCCAAGCTTTAACTGGGAGAGAGAGAGAGAGGCAGAGACCCATATGGGTCTCTAGCTGTAATATCCCTGATATTTTTGGCCTATTTTCATTTATCTCGGTAAGCGTGTTCAGAAATTATTACGAAATTTTTTTGAATTTTTGTTTAGCTTTGGATATGATGAGAATAATGGCCAAAGGATTTTGTTTCATGACGTGTGGAAGTCATATAAACGATGACTTACACAATAAGTTAAATGTTTGTATTTCACACCGAATATTAATGCAATTAAGTAGATAGAGTTGTATTTACAAAAAAATCTAGATGTTTGGTTGTTAGATAATATTATAAAGAGAGGGACTTGCAACAGAAGTTACACTTCTCTCTCTCTCTCGTTTGAATCTGAGTTTGCAACCCTTGACATTGCCCTTGATCTTAGATCTTGTGAGCTTGAGAATTTCTCTCCCCATCTAAACCATTGATTAGACTAGTATTTGAATTTTTATCGATTTGAGCTATTGAAAGAGAAGAGAGATAGGGGAGAGTGGTAGGTTCTGTGTGAATTTAGTTGTTGAAGTAGAGGCAACCTTGTGATGGATTGATTGGAGGCTTTGGCCTATTAAACTTTGATGTTTGGTTCATGTGCTTGAATTTGGTGCAACGGGATCAATGGATTGAACGTCAAAGAGGTAGGCTTTTAAACCTCCATAAGTTATTTAGATTATGTCCTGTTTAGAGTAGAAAATGTTGTATTTAAATTGATAAACAAACTATGGTTAAAGGATGAAAAGGGTCCAAAGATCCAAAATTTAACAAACACAGAACTGAAGAAATTCGAGGGTCGATTTTCAAATCGAGAGTCAAATTAATTTCTTCACTCGAGGGCCAAATTCAAATTCGATGGTCGGATTTGAAAATCAATGGTCGAATTTTAAAATTTTAAGCCTGATGCAATTTTTGAAATTCGAGGGTCGAATTTGAATTCTACCATCGAATTTGAATTCGAGGGTCGAATTTGCCCTGTTTCAGACCTTTGGAATTTTGTCAGAATTTTTCTTGGAAAACTTTCAGGTTTGACTTTTTGACCTGTATTAACACTGGTAGTGTTAATCTTTGTAGGTTTTGGAATTAGAGGGTCCTTTGTGAGGACTGTTTTTACTTGTTTTGGGACCGTCTTTATTGAGGCAGGGGAACCCTATACTTTATTTACATTCTATTATAAGTAGGGACTGTTTTGATGAGGAGCATAATTTTTAGAAATATTTGTTCAAACACAGCATGAATAAGAACCTGGAATTATGACAAAAATCAGAAAATTGGAAAACTTTGTTATGACTAAGAATTGTGAAATTTGAACTTCAGAGCCTCAGTTATTTTTTAATGTGAACTTCGAATCAGAACTCCGAAAAATTAGTAAATATGCTATGAATATAAGCTTTGATATAAGTTAGCATTAGCATTCGATTTGAGGTACATACGAACGAAACTCTAGATTCTACCAACTGTGTGGACAGTGTTTATTTTGGCGCAAGTTTCCCTCATAACATAGGGGCTTGTTGCTCTTCAGAAAATGGGTTCATGAACGACGATGGTCAGTAGGGCTTCCCATCAATAACGTAGTCCGCTCTCATGCTATATGTAATTTGGGAGATAAAATTAAATTATAATTTTAAAACAAGAAGCATGCTAATTCAGAAGTTTTTGAACACATGAGATGAATGTTATTAGTTTTGACTAATGATTAGAACTAGAGATTTAGTTTACAAGGCATCTTTTGAAAACCATTTTTAATCCAATTTCTGTCTTTGAAAACCTTTACTTATAATGAAATACAAATAGACATGTTTCCTCTATTGAGCTTTGTTGTTAGCTCACCCTCGACTATACATCACAGGTGCTAAGACTGACCTAGGATCTAAGGATCTAAAGGACTCCGATTATATTCCTGAGGAGGAATTGGATACACCTGCAGAGGAGTTTTTCCCTTTATTCTAGATTACTTCTTTTTGATACTTTTGTTTAGAATTATTCTTTGAATATTGGGCCCTAGGCCATTGTTTTGTCTTTTTTATATCACTCGAGGAACCATTATTAGGAACCACTATTTTAGGTGCTGGATTGGCCATCACCGGTGGTTCTTCCTGGTTCCTCAGGATGATATATTATTTTTGTTAAGCTTTTGTTATTGTTTACTCTATTCCTTGCCTCTGTTTTAAATCTTTATTATGCTGCCAGCTTCTGTTTGTTTCGGCTTATTGAGAAATCAATAAGTTGATGAATCGGCCTTTCCTATACCTTAGGGATTGGAAAAGTCGGATCGTCATACTAGCTTGTGGGTAAAAGAATAGAGTGAAGAGAGAGGGAGAGAGAGTGGCTAATAGGGGCTTCGGCTGCTGTTTGGGGGCTTCAACAAACAGGGCTAAAGAGAGAGAGAGAGAGAGAGAGGGTCAACTAATTGGGTGTTGGGGTATACGGTGAGAGAGAGAGAGAGAGAGCATGGGCTGAGAGAGAGAAAGGAGGTGGACTGCTGGGCTGAGATGGGTCTTGATGGGTTTTTGTGTAGAGAGATAGAGAGAGAGTTGAAGAGAGTTTGAGGCGTGGTTGTTTGGGTCATTGAGGAGTCCTAATGCAAGAGCTCTTTAGAGCGAGTGAGAGTTGAGAGTTTCAAGCATGGCTGCTTGGGTCATTGAGAAGGAATCCTAATGCAAGAGGTCTTTTTAGAGAGAGAGAGAGACGTTTGCAAGGCTGGGTAATAAATAAAGAAAAAGTCCTAGAAGGACTGGAAGGTGGGTA
Source organism: Chloranthus sessilifolius (assembly GCA_021018995.1). Classification (NCBI taxonomy): domain Eukaryota; kingdom Viridiplantae; phylum Streptophyta; class Magnoliopsida; order Chloranthales; family Chloranthaceae; genus Chloranthus; species Chloranthus sessilifolius. The sequence continues at coordinate 19,248,645 of CM037586.1, forward strand.
GGGTTGTGATAGGGTATAGAGCACTCCCACGGAGTTCTGCTCTATTGCATCTAACGCCATCAAATGACCCTCCTAAGATTCGGATCATAACAGTTTCTTAGCTTATTTTCTTTCATTCTACCTTTAAAACCTCATATACATGAAAACATATTAAACATAGACATTAGTGATCATACGAGGCCTAATAATATTGAATTTATGGTGATTTATTTATGATTTTGAAGATTGTTCACATCATCTCGCTCCAAATATGTTTAGCCCAAGTTAATGGTTTGTGACCTCTCCATCAACTTGCATGGGTGCATCAACGGTACATCGAATGTGGAGTCATCACATTCGAATATTAAAAGTCAAAGCACCTAAGCCCACATATTTCTCTTTCAGTCAGCAATTGTAATCTATTACAAAAACTATTGTAATATGATGTAACAACTAACAACTCAATATCAGTCATTTCATTCGATAGTTCTCTCATGTATTATTGAAATCACAATAGAACAAACATCTGAGTGTGTCACCATCTAAAGTAATATTTAGATCTAATACATATAAAAATAGTCTCCATCAGAGTCCATTTTTGGAGAAATAATGGCCTACTCCGATTTTCCAAAAACTCCTAACTCAAAAGCTCTCTTCAGATCTTCTTCAAAATTAAATATTCATGGGAAGAACCCATCTTCAGAGGAGACAAGTTATACAGTACTTAATTGATCTCTTCTATATCTTGTAATCGCAGCCTTCAAACCGCATGTTAAATGGTTTCATCCCAACACGCATCCGGTTGGGATGCGTGTGACTGCTCGTCGGCATGGTGACAAAAAACATTTTTTTTTTTTCAAGAAACACACGTTTAAAACACATTTTTGGAAGAAAAAAAAAAACTTCATTTCCCCTTCTTAGCAAAACAATAATTACATTGTTGATCACGCCATATATATTTCGTATTTCTATAATTATTAATACTTTGTATAATATTTTTTATATCTCAAAAAAACATTGCAATTTTTTTGGAGCTGTTTTATTCCTGTACCTGGACTAAATTGGTTATCGTGGTCCTCGAAATGGAACCTACTTTGTCACACTTGACCACCTAAGCCTTTTATCACTGCACCAAGCAATGACCCCATTTGAATTGGAGAAAATTACACCATATCTTATGCAAATACATATATATATATATATATATATATATATATATATATATATAGATATATATATATATATGGAAAATATTCTTAGTCCTATGCAAATAGAACCTTCCCCTCTTTAAAACAAGAAAGGGTTTTTTGTATATACCCCTCGAGATATGCCGATATTGTATCAAAACCCCCTGAGTTATGGGTATTTATTCTGCAATTGTTTTTTACTTAAAGCTAAGCTTCCAATCTTCTATACATACAATAGTTATCTATTTGTTTTGTATGTGGTTCTCTCTCAATTGCTTGTTCCAATCTTCCTTTTCCATTCACGCGTTTTCTACTTGTTTTTTGAAATGAAATTTCCTTCTACTTTTCAACAAGTTCTCAACCCGAGCATAGCGACCCAAAGAAACCCGCACTGGCAGCTCATAGTCGCGGCAAACGCACTTTGATTGTTCAATCATTATATTACTTTTGTGTTTTTATTTCATATACTCCCTTGCCATTAACTAGCCGTGAGTTTATGGATAGAATGACTATTTTGCCCATAATGAAATCAATATTCTAAAAATATCACCATTCTAAAAGGCCCTTCATTCATATATATTTACAAGTCATGCCATTAAAGTATACCACTATTCTAAAAAGCCCTTCATTCACCTTTATTTACAAGTCATGCCATTATAATTTACGACTATTCTAAAAGTAGTACCTTTAAATCCACCCACAAAATTTTTGAGTTCCCCCACGTTGAAACACATCGACTGCATTGAATCAGACGATGGAGATTGCTTATCATCCCAATCTTTCATGAGATCGATCTTTATATCATGGGTGTACCATCAGATGGTCGATTTTTTATTTCATGTGGTTCACACCCATAAAAGCGACTTTAAAATCAATTTTAAACGTGTACATGATGTTAAGATCACTTGTTTGAAATATGTGTCACGTGAAATAAAACACTAACCGTCTGATGGTATGCCGATAATCTCAAGATCCATCGTGTGAAATATCAGAAAAACATCTGATGAGTCTTAAATCATTTATCCTCCTAATACTTCACACGATGGATCTTGAGATTATCAGCGTACCATCAGACGGTCACTTTTAAAAATAGCCATAATGAACCTAGCCCATATCGCAACCAGGCCCATACATACTTCTCCGAAGAGAAACTGAGAAACTTTGCAAGTATGTAACCCCAGTAAAAGTAACAAGTCGAAATCTGTCGTAACGAACTAAAAAATATGATGAATCGGGTCTTTCAATTCAAATGTGCAATCAAGGTTGCGTCATATGGCACCAAACCCCGCATAATAAATAAGTTGAAATTACATAGCATTAAAAACATAAGAGCAATAAACTTGACATAAATGGCAATACTGGTTTTGCATATCCCATATGATTGTTGAAAATGATATTAAGTTATAATGCACAGGCCCTGATTAACATTTGGTACTTATCCTTTGCTAAGGGTAACTGGTTAGGCCGTGCCCAATCCAACCTTTTTAGGGTCAAACGTCAAAAGGGGTAAATGATTCAAGACCCATCATATGTTTTTCTGATATTTCACAGGATGGATCTTGAGATTATCAGCGTACCATCAAACGATCAGTGTTTTATTTCACGTGGCACACATCTTAGAAAAGTGACCTTAATATCACGTGCACTCTTAAAATTGATTTTAAGGTCACTTTTATGGGTGTGTACCACGTGAAATAAAAAAACGACCGTCTGAAGGTACACCCATGATCTAAAGATTGATCTCATAAAAGATTTGGACGATAAACAATTTTCATCATCTAATGTCGATGTGTTTCAGCGTGGGTAAACTCAAAAATTTTGTGAGTGAATTTAAAGGTACTCCTTTTAGAATGGTGGTAAACTATAATGAAATGACTTGTAAATAAAGGTGAATGAAGGGCCTTTTAGAATGATGGTAAAATTTAATGGCATGACTTGTAAATATAAATGAATGAAGGGTCTTTTAGAATGGTGGTATTTTTAGAATATTAGTTTCATAAGGGCAAAATAATCCTTTCGTCTATAAACTCTCGCCTAGTTAATAGCAAGGGGGGTATATAAAACAGAAACATAAAAGTAAGGGTTGCAGAATAAATATCCATAACTCAGGGGGTTTGATGCAATATTGATATATTTCAGGGGTATATGCAAAAAACCCAACAAAAAATGATTTAATATAACCATGTTTTGATACCTTAAAAATAATTAAAGAAAACTTTACAAATGAGAGACAGATCTGTAGTGATCTCATGGGCATTTCTTGAGTGATCTCTACGAAATTAATTGCCTTATAAGGGCACGCATCATGGCCATCTAAGCAAACGGTTTAAATATCGGTGACAGATAAGCGTTGACCAACATCCAGGCGTTGACTTGCTAACTAGCACGCATATGAACTAACTTTTTGCACCAATAACCAAACTATTTAAGTAACTCCTCACATGCATCAAACTCTCATCAAGGAAATCTCATCTAGGGAGACGCATTTGGGTGATCTCAGAAGCTTAGGAGTACTTTTTTTTCAGCTGTTATAAAACTGTATGGTTCTGATTAGTGATCAAAGTCTCTAACCAGTTTGTTCGCGCCTTGACCTGCGGTCCACATCGTAGCTCGATTCCAGTCTCGTGCCCAAGGAGTGACAACAAAGGGTCGTAACGATCGGTTCTTGGTGGATAGAGATGTCTAACATGGATGTTACTGTTAACGGTAGAAGTGATACAAATGTGTAAGTGTCAATCGAAATCAATATTTTTCTTATACAAAGATTTGGTGGGTCGAAAAATGCGTCCAAAACCATCACCTTTGTGTTTTCAAAGTGATCATATGCTTTTAAAATAAACGGCTACCATGTAAATATCAAAAGTCAGTTTTAGTCATTCATTTTAATGAGTTTGATTGCTTTGAATCAAATTACAGAATTGCTTTTTCGTTGTAATCTTCAACATCATAGATCTATAAATGATAGGTCTTTGTATCTCATAGCATACAAACAACAATAAAGTATACAAGTAAAACGAAAGCGACTCATCCGTAATCTAGATTATGTACGGGTCGGGTACCATATATAAGCGCTTGAAATTTTGGTCAAGACCCTTTATCAAGGGTCCATTGTACTACACATTAAATTGATCACTATACAATTACTTACCTAATTTTGATGGCACATTGATTCCATATAGGGATGAGAACATAGACACCAACGTTGGATCAGCAGCTCCAGCTCCAGCAGAACAATCCATCCTTAAATGGTAACAATTTCTTTTTGGCTTCTTTTTTTATTATATATAGAAATTGCTTGACATGTGCTTGAGTAATACATATGAAAGCTCCTCAAGCATTGCTATCTGAAAAATCGAATCGCCCGAAGAAAATCAGAATAGATACAAGAGCAAAAGTAGGAAACCCTAATGAACAGAAAAAAAACCTATTTCATGAGGAAACCGACATATCCTAGAAAAACCTCCGAAAAAAGAAAAAACAAACCCTCTTAATAGGACAAAATCCTAAAACGATACAAGGAAAACCCCATTACAAAGTGTTGAAAAAAACACAACAGTTGCTCTACTTCGAAGCTCTTGAGACTGAAAATCGAAGGATTTCCTTTACCTTCAGCCACTGCCCAATTACAAGTAGTGAGGGTACTGTCACGAATCAGCTTGTCTTCACTGAAGAGATCGCCCACGCATCTGCTATTGGCGGCGTTTTGGCATAGCTCTTTTCATTTCCCATAGATATACTTGCTTTAGCAGGCTCCCCTTCTCCTGGCTAACTCCCTGCAAAATAAGATTTTACTTGCTCTAGCAGTTACCTCCCTGGTCTCTGCTAATTTCCCGCAAAGCAAGATTTTACTTCTTCCAGTAGGTACCTCCTTGGTCTCTGCTAACTCCCTGCAAAACAAGATTTTACTTCTTCTATCAGCTACCTCCCTGGTCTCTAATAACTCCTTGCATGAGCAAATAAAATTTGCTCTGACAAGGAGTGAGCAGAGAACAGGACAGAACTACTCTCCCCTATTTGAGCAGGTAAATTATGCTCTGTAGAGAGTTTGTAAAGAGAAAGGTAACATGCTAAAACAGGTAGCATGGATTTTGCAAAGATCAAGGGAACCTACTAATTAAAGCAGGTAAACCTTGCTCTAACAGAGAGCTTTTCCAAACACAGTTGTTGTTTCTCATTACCAATATATTTCATTGAATAGGTATGTGAATGTAAACCCAAATCCATTTTTCCAATCCCTGAATTGAACATTAACACAACAGGTGACCACATCGATAACGCCCTGTGGATAAAAGTTGACAAACTGAAGTCTCTAAAACATTTTTCCAAAATGGGTCAAATATTTTCCAAGTGTAGGAAAAGATGGTGCGGAACTTTCTCCTAAGGTTTTAAATGGTAAGACAATAAGTTCAATAATTATATTACTCGTAAGGATTTGATAAGATTTTTAGGTAGCCTTCGACAATAGAGAAGACAACGCGAGGATGATGATGATAAATTGATCCATAATCTTCTTTAACCCAATTTTGCATGGATGATGATGATAAGTTGATAATCTTCTTTAACCCAAATTTTACATGTTTCATATAGGGTGGGTTTGATTTTTGGGTGTATAATATCCATAATTGGGCCACTTTTGAAGAAACCACTGGAAACAATAGATGGTAAGTGCTTGAATCAATTTATATTAAACACTATGACAACTTAGTATGATGATAAAAATCGGCTTGTTTATTGGAAGGGTACCTTTATTTGCGCCTATAGATTAGTGAGGGCACCTACCTTTCAAACCTATCAACTACTTGAAATCAGATGATGTAGATTATTTTTTACCTTGATCTTTGACCTAATGGATCTTGAAATCATGGTGCACCTATTGAATGGTCAAGATTTTTTTATTTCATGTGGCACAGATCCTAAAAAGTTGCCCTAAACTTACATGGCCTACATCATGCACAAACGTGAGTCTTGGGCTACATGTTGGGACCTGTCCCATGTTGAATCAAAATCTTAATAGTCTGATAGGTGCACCATGATCTCAAGATCCATTGGATCGAAGATCGGGGTAAAAAACGATCTCCATCGTCTAATTTAAGCAATCAATTGGTTTTAGGGTATGCGCCCACTAGTAAATCGGTGGGATCAAAGAGAGGTATCCTTCTTGCAAAGATGATGCCCCAAATGTGCGGTTTTTGGTAGGGTCTCAACGGGTTGTGTGTGAGCCGGGCCCGGCCGTAATTGGACAGGTAGGGCTATGGTAGCTAGGTAAGCTTGATATATAAATCGGATCAGTCCTGCCCAGCTCGATTAGTTAGTTGAGCCGGGTATAGTCTGGTTCCGAAAGCTCGATTAAAAATTGGCCGGTTTAATCCCGATCTGAACCCGGCATGAATTGATCAAATGTGTTCTTTTATATCAAAATTAATAAATGGGCTAGTTAGCAATTGAGCTGGTATATGGGCTGGCTCCAAGAAGCCTGATTATACTTGATCGGCCCGTTTAACGCCCGGCCCTTCCCACTGAGACCCCTAGTTTTTGAGTTGATGTGTTGAGCTTGTGATGATCTAGATAGCGTCGAAACTGTTATCGATGTGGCGGATAATGTGGTCGTGGCTGTCGGAAACGCTGCAACTGCAGTGGGAAATGTTGCTTCTGATATAGCCGAAACACTTTCCGAGGGGATTCAGAAAAATTCTGCTTTGATCATTGAAAATATAGCTACAGAAGTTGCAAAGGATTCTCAGATAGCAGACGAATTCCTTGATAAGGTATCAACCCCAAGTTTCTTGATCTATTCCAACCGTTTTTTTTGTTTATTTTGGATGAATTGGTCTATTCCAACCGTTGGATGTGAAAATATTCATCGCTTTTACAAGGTGAAATCAGTTGCACACCCATGTTCTAACAGCAATTGAATGAGATGATGGAGATTGTTTTTTGGCCCAATCTTCCACCGAGCTGATCTTTAGAATTTAGACAATGGCTTACCTATCCAATGGTCATATGTTAATAGCACGTCGCACACATCCCCAAAAGTGAATGTGATCATGTATAAGAAAGTGTTCTCATGTCACTTTTAATGTGGAATCAACATATGATCGTTTGATTCTCTCAGCGAAGTCGATGGCTTTTATGTGCCAAAACCCATGAATGTTTTCCATTTCAAAAAATGGGCAATGGTCAGGTCCTACCAAGTAGAAGCGGATTTTCAGTCCTACCCAATCCACTGCCCTTGGAAATCAGAGAATCTTGACTTTATTGGTTTTCACATTTTGTAGCATGACGTGCAGTCAAGATTCTCCTATTTTCAAGGGGAGCCGATGGGGTAGGATTGGAAATCCAGTTCTACTTGGTAGGACATGATCACCATTGCCCTGAAACGATTTTTGTTTCTTTAATGAGTTAGCATTGACCATTTCCAGATAGCAATGTCTATGGTGTTTGCATGAGATTTCGGGGTTTTCAGGTCTCTTATCCTGTTTTTCTTATTAATAAAAACTACAATTTTCAAAAAAAAAAATGAGTTATTATGATATGATAGGTGCATGTAGGGCTCTCAGTGAAACGGGCTGCCCCGCAATTCAGCCGGGATCTTACCCTGGATTCTGCCTTAAAAGGTCGGCCTTGGACCTAGTTAGGCATAATCGGCCCAAGTTAACTCAGGCCGGGCTTGGACTAGATACATAAAGACTCAGCTTGGACCCGGCCCAAGTTATATATGCTTAAGTTTCGAAAGAAAAGTATGAAAATGTGCCACATTTTTATTTTTATTACGAAGACGAAAAAAAATTTAATTATAAAAATGAGCCCTATACGGGCTAATAGGGGCCTGTATTAGTACGCATTCTCCATGGATGCTTAATAAAAAAAAGGGTTAAATTTTTTTTTTTAATAAATGAGAATTTGTTGGTAAGGACAACATTATTATTACTCATGTAAATTCATCAATGTTATCCATGAGTTAATATGTATAGCTGTCCATATAAGTGGGGGCGCTGTTTAGGAATGAAAAACGGCGTTTGATTTGTTTTTTGTGATGAAAAATGGCACATGACATTATATTTCATAAATAAAAACCCCCTAAATACTATATATTTGTGAAATATGGCACATGACATGACTACCTTCACTTTGTTGGGTAATTGCAGGTCGACGAGTTGAGGGAGCAAGTCAACGACTTCATCTAGCCAGCTATTCATTTATGAAGACTATTGGGAAAAAGTCTACTATTTATCACCTTCACTAATGAAGGCGCTTTTATAGCCGTTCATTTATTTCTCACGTTGAGAGTTTGCCAGTTTTTAATTCTATCAACTATCTATTCATTATGGTTTGTACCCGTATAGGTACACCTGTGTTGTAGACGATATGGTTTATATTTATTAAGTGAATACTGAATTGTAAGTGTTTTAGAGATACCTTTTCAAAATATAAAACAAGCTCAATCTGTTCATTGTGACCTGTTATACCTTACACAAAGAAAATAAAAGAAAGAAATTTCGAAATTCCAACTTGTCGCTAAGAAATTCGGGTAAACTCAATGTATCTTGAAATGTGCCCAGACATATTGTTTATCTCATTTGACTCTTTCAATAGTCATTATGCTAGTTACTTTCTGTAATGGCCCAAAATTTTTAACCTTTGAACAATATGTCTCGTGATGCGTGTCCGATTGATCACGCACCAAATAAGATAAGATATTAAAATATTAATGTGAGTTAAATTAAATTAAGTTTTTGAATGAAAAAGGAAAGATTAGAATGTGCATGAACCATTGATGAGGCAGCGTGCACCGAAGTTCGGTGCATGTACTTAACACCCAAGTCATGACTTTTAAGTATATAAGTTAAATGGTAAGAGAAATAAATTCTCTTGTCTTAGTTGTTGAGAGAAGAGTTATTGAGAAGAGAGAGAAAAGAGTGCTTTGAATTCGATTGTGTGCGTGCAAGGTCGGAATTGTGTGCGTGATTAAGGGGATTTGGATCGGAGAGAAATCCAAGTTCCAATTTTGGCAAGCCCTAGCTTTAAACGTGACCTGTGGATCAAGGGAATCGATCAACTCAAAGTTAAGAATTATGTTAGGTTGTATTTTGCATATATGTTAGCAATTAGATAATATGTGGGTAAGAAATTAAAAGAAAAGAGGTTAAGTTTTAAACAAAATGAGTTTTAGAAATTAGAACCCGTGATTGGGAGGAATCTGATAAAACCGATCGATCGAAATAAGTGATTGATCGATCGATTTTGTCGTGTGTGAAAGTATGAAGGTTTCTGAGAAAATCGATCGATCGAAATTAATTTCAATCGATCGATTTTGTAAACCAATCGATCGATTCAAACATTGATCGATCGATTTGTGAAAAACAGTGAGTGTGTTAAGGGAAACCAATCGATCAATTTGAAAATCGATCGATCGAAACAGTTCGACAAGATCCCGAGGAGTTCGACAAGATGAGATTGGTTTCTGAGTCAATCGATTGATTGATTTGAGAATCGATCAATCGATTTAGGAATCGATTGATAGATTTAGGAAGATTTAAGATTTTATTGTGTTTTGTTTTAAAGACTTTGGGGAGACTTTATATCTTCCTATTTTATGTCACTTTTAACGTATGAGCTATGATTTGACGTGTTTAGGTATGAGCATACGTGTGTGAGATAAGGACTAGCTCGAAGTAAGAAGACTTCATTTTAGCTTCTCGTCAAGGTAGGAAAAACTTCGTAACTTGTATTGTAAAGACCCGTATTTTGAACCCGAGTTAGACTAACCCCGTGTGCGTATTCGGCTCGGCGACCAACGTCGCCATTTGTTTTGGATCTTTATCTAGATGTGATTGTGCGGACAAATTCTGATTTAGAGCCATTTGGACCCTCGTGCGAAAGTCGTGCACCGACCTCGGTGTGACCTCTCAACACCGAGTTTGAGTTTTAAAATTAGAAGTGTATAACACACAAGAGGTGTGTGTATGCTTAACTTTGTGAGCAATCCTATTATAAGAAGGAATTGCATTTCCGTATTATAGTAGGTTTTGTTAAGAGAGAAGGAGACGTGAGTGCCGTGAAGAACCGCAGTCGTGTGATAGTCGCCCAGCCGCTCGAGACTCTGTCTTCTCTCTTCTTCAATCATTGTAGGAGATCGGTTTAGAAACCTCCTCCTCTAGAACCCTCTTTTGTTGAAACACTTGAATCTTAGAAAGAACTTGAATCAACCTTGGATTCGTAGTTGACGATTGGGAGAGGTTGAGATTATTGAGGACGAGTTGGAGTTGTCTCTGCGAACTCGTGGGATCGATCGCGGCACGAATCGTCGAGAAAATCTGACGGTTTTGTCCGAAACCTCATATGCGTAACTCGTTTTCAAATCGGAAAATCTTTGGTTAAAGGTACGATTTCGATTAAGATTGTTGATTTGAATCAATAGATTATATGCGAGTTTTATTTTAGAAATGTGTGGGATTCGATTCGGGTGAAAACGAGGCGAATCGCATCGTTGTAGCTCGCTCGAGCAAGGATTATCATCGCTCGAGCGAGATGGCACCAAAGGTTTGACTTTAGAGGTCATATACTCGAAAAAGCATTCTCTGTCCTCGCTCTCGCGAGCTTAAGTCATCACCCACTGTTAAGACCTGAAAAGTACCACTTTTCACCCCTTAACTTAATCTCTGTTAGACCCTTAGTCATTTAATAAATATGTGTTAAGCCCATTTTGTAGGTAATAAGCAGCAGCTGCAGATAAGGCCCTAACCTTGCCAAGAAGCCTACTTTTACCTCAAAAGAAAGGAAGTTGAATCCAGACAGAATTGGCTGCAGCATAAGCAAAGCACAGCAGCAACAAGTCAAGAAGTGAGCCTCGCGCAGATGTCGCAAGGTTCAATTATTTCAGAGAAGAATGCTTGTCGCGAAGTTTCGCGGACGGCAAGACACCAATCGCCCTTTCGCGCAGATTAATGCCAAGGGCCTGTAGCGATTTCGCAGAGTTCTCGCGAGGTTCGGGTAGGTGCTCATAGCCTCGGCATTAAGAGAGGAGCATTTAATCTTCGCACGATTTACTGAGGAGAGAGCTCCAGGCATTCCTGCACGCAGCTTTCGCGTAGTGGCTGCGGGATGCAGATCTTCAGGGAACTGCTCACGCAATCTAGAGGCCTATGCATATCGCTTCGTCGCGAGGATCCCCGCGAGATTCACCAAGAAATCAACTGCGAGTGAGATTCCCGCACCACTCAAATGGAAAGTGCAATCCCGCGACGACCAGAGCAAAATCCCGTGACGACAACTCTATCACGCGACAAGACCTGGAAACTCTTGCTACCTAGCGAGGCTCGGGATCTTAACTTTCCCCCACTTCTGCAGGGGCAGTTTGGGAACTTCCAACAACTAAGGAATGCACTCCAATGCTCCAAACTCCATGCACACGCCCCGAGGCATCGAAGGAACAGAAATGGGCCACGATTACATCGATAAAATTAGGGTTTTCCTAACCCTAATGCCCCCCCAGCCGACTGCTATATAAGCCTAAGCCTAGTTTAGGTTTAGGGGGACTGAATTGGACGCTATCTTCTTGAATTAGCTGTAGAGTTTCAGTAGGCTAAGGTTAGGATTTAGGTAGCATTCTTTTTCCTTTTTCTTCTCTCCATAGTCCAGCACTTGCTGGCTATGCCTTTGTATGTTTATTTGGAACAGTTTTAATGGTGTTTTATAATAGAATGTTATACTTATATGGGATTGGTGTTTGAGGGTTGTTCTGTACAAGGCTGCTGCCTTGAGATCCTCCATTGCTAAGTTGTATTGTAAGCAATGGAGGACTGTTGGTAAGGATTCACTCAGATCCAAGTAACCTGTGTCTCCAGGTTAGGCACATATGCAGGCCTATGCCCCACCACAGGATCCACTAAATCTGAATCCCCATGGGAGCCTGAGTTGGTAGCCTTGTGAATATGGTGGTGGCAGCAATCTACTTGTTCAGTCTCAGACCTCTGTGAGGATGATAGCCTCTGTGGATAGTCTGTGACCATTTAAGTGGACAGGTTATAGCCCTAGGGTGAGGCCAATCCACAGATCTAAGACAAATTCTTCTTCTCTGCACTTGTGCTTGTAGCCTTGTGAGAGATTGTGTAGAGACAGACTCCCCTGTATTTGTATAGACCCACCATCAGATGGTAGATCTGATCTGGCTATAGAGATTGTAGGCTTGTGACTGGATCACTGCTGTCTTTCTAAAGCAGCGAACAGTTAGACCTAAAGCTAGTACTCAAACTCTTGCTGGTCCTGTGTGTCCAGGCTAGTGCACATTGCAAGCCTAGCCCCACATACAGAACTTTAGAGTTTGAGGTTCCTATGGATTCTTGAGCTGGTAGCCTGGATGAAGTAGTGCCTGCAATGATAAACATGTTTTGACCCATCTATTGACTGTGGTTCCCCTATTAGATAGTCTGTGACCATTTAAGTGGACAGGTTATAGCCATAAGGGATTGGATAATGGCACAGGGGTGAGTTGGATCCTTTCTCCTCTTTGGTGATAATGTAGCCATTGGACAAGACTTCTATAGCAACAGATCTGAGTCTGAGTTATAAAACCCATTAGATCTGTACCTAATAGCTTACTTCTCACCCTTTTATATTTATTTTGTCACACTCCATCATTTTTCTCAACCATTTATGTAGTTTAAGCATTAGGTTACCATAGGATTTAGACAATAGTGACCTTAAATCCCCTTCCATTTAGGATTGCTAGATCTGTAGTCAGATCTGGAGGGCCTACTAAAGATAGCTCCCTTGGAGCTTTAGATCATTTTTTCCTATGGAACAAACTCTTACTTATTAAAACTTGCTACAACAGGCCCTGTATCTTGCAGGTCTGTGTATTTTTAGACTTGCTGCTCTGTAGTTTTCAATCCACCTTTGATTTATTTTCACTAACCCATTCTTATCATGTTTTCAATAAAGTAGCAGCAAGCAACTTAAAATAACCAACAACAAGTTTTTGGTGCCGTTGCCGGGGATTCTTGATCTATTAGTATACCCTAGATTTTTGTATTTTTTATTCTTTGGTAGCTGTGCTTGTGAATAACTGATACTGCTGATTTACATTTGAAATTTTTCTTACAGATCTGGACAGTAGCAGAGAAGGAAAGTTGAACTACACTAGGAGTCTAGCTACCTCTGTTTGCACTTCTCTAACCCTCAAAAACTCAGTCTATTTCTTCTTTGCAAATTCTATAGTAGTTGATTAGGATAGTTGCAATTTTGATAATTCTTTGAGTTAATTGTAATGTGTCTGCAAGTAATCTTCCCTGCTGTTGGTGTGTGTGCATGTTAGGAAAGAGATCCCTCAGTCCCACATTAGAGTCTCCTAACCCTAAGATAGAAAAGGCCAGAAGACCAAGAAGGCCCAGACACACCATAGTTGAGCCCCTTATTGAAATCGAGACATCAATCATGGGTGAAGAGCAACCCAGAACATTAAAGGAGTTGAATGCTCCTGGTGATTATAATTCCCCATTCCGCATTCAATTCCCATATGTTCAGGGAAACTATGAGATTAATACCTCAATCATCCAAATGCTTCCCTCTTTCCATGGGCTCAGCAAGGAAGACCCCTACAAGCATATTGACCAATTCTTGGCCCTGTGCACAACATTTTCCATTACTGATTTGGGACCAGAAGCCACTAGATTAAGGCTCTTTCCTTTCTCCCTAAAGGACAGGGCAAACACCTGGTTAGCTACTGTGCGACCATGGATCCTCTCGAACCCGTCGCGGCAATGCGCTCGCTTTTAATAAAATGTAGAGTCGCCACCCGGAGCTTTTGGTGACCCGAGAAACCTTCAAATCGATATTTTGAGCACCGAAGTGCTAAATATGACTCTGATTTACCGGTCTTTGCCAAAGACTCTAGGGTAGGGGCTTTGGTTATCGATCGGGAAGGGTTTAGGCACCCGATCAACCCGCACGTAGCGGTCTCTATCTATGGCCAAAAATAAAAATAAAGGGCGGAGTTTCCCCTTGCCCGAAGGCAATATAGTCCTATCAAGCTTTGAGCCAAATCGAAATTTCGGCGGCGTAACGGCTTGAATCCTTGGACGGAGGAGACACCAAGAAGGTAGAGGAAGAGAGAGGTGAGCCGGAGCTCACGGGCTCTTGTTGCACCGTGGAAGATCTTCGCTTTGGCGTGCTTCCGATGGCTCAAATGGTATGGAAATGGATTCTAACACTAGGATTCGATAAAATAAGAGGTGTAGGGTGAGGCTAAAGGCTAGACTTTAGCTAAAGGGAGTGATCTAATGGTGGAAATGGACTGAAATAGATGAAATATGCATGCTGGAATTCTGAAAAAATATTGGCATTTTCTCTCACTAGGGTTATCTCTTAAGCACTCTCTAATCTTTCAACAAAAAATTCAACCCTTTGGGAAGAGGGGGGCCTCTCTATTTATAGAGAAGGGAAGGGTTAGGAGCTTACTTAAGAGCTAATTGGTTTAGCAATTAGGTAATCCTCCATCTAAGGTTTTCTAGGTTTTCAAGGTCCTAGGGTTTTGGGAAACTGATTTTAATGGCGGATGATGGGGTGAGACCATGGGTGACTTAAGGGTTGCCAATAAGCTCAAAGGGGGTGCAACCAATCTCAAGAAACCCACCTCAACCAAGGGGATGGTCAAAGGGAACCAGATGGAGGAAATTCGATCTACTGATGACAATTACTGTAGCTAAGCTGGGCGTATGTATTATATACGCCCAGTTTATGCACAGTGAATTTCACAAAAATCAGGGGAGTTTTGGGAAGATGAAGCCCGTGGTGGGTCCCACCTTTGCTGGGCGTATATATTATATACACCAGGCCAAATTTGGCCCAAAAATGTCAGGCGTATATATCTGGGGCCAAATTGGCTGGGCGTATGTAATATACACGCCTGAGCAAAATTTTATGATTTTATGTGAAACTTCAATCGGCCATAACTTTTGAACCGTAGCTCCAAATTGGGTGATCTTTGGCTTGTTGGAAAGCTGGAGAAGTCCTCGTTCCAATAGTATATGGCTCATCCTTGATAGTAGTCTGTGAAAAATTTTGTAGCTCTCATCCCATCAACTGCTCAGAAGGGTTTTAGTTAGGTCTGGGAAGGGATTCCAGGGTTTAGGGGTGATCTCTAAGGGTTAGGGAATGGTTCCAAAGGGTTCAGGGTGATTCCTAAAGGTTTGGGTGGATTTCTAAGGGTTCAAAGGTGCCATCGGAAACACAGGGGTACATCTCTCTCGGAGTATAGACTGATCGGGCCTTAGGCCGAATTTGGGTGTCTACAGCTACTCTCCCAAACAACAGCATTAGTTCTTGGAAAGACCTCCAGACCAAATTTTTGACCAAATTCTTCTCGGAGATAAAAACCAACCAGTTGAGGAATGCAATACTTGCTTTTGCCTAATCCCCAACTGAAGATTTTAATCAAGCTTAGGACAGATTCAAGGAGATGCTCAAACAATGTCCCCACCACAAGATCCCTGACTGGCAGCTTGTCCAGAGCTTCTATAATGGGATTGATGAGAAGAGCAGAGACATGGTCGATGCCTCTTGTGGTGAAACTTACATGCACAAAACAACTGATGAGGCATGGGATTGTTCGAGGTTATCAGTAAAAATGCTTTCTAAAAGATATCCTTATCAAGAACTGTTCATGAGCCTTCTCCTAAAATGGGACTAGCTGAAACTTCCAAAGGAAAGATGGATGAAGTAATTGGGAATAATGACCTACTAATGCAGATGGCTAATCTTTCTGATAAGTTTGATAAACTATTAACTGTGGTGCAACCCAGATTGACTGCACAGGTGATGGAGGCATGTATGATATGTCAATCTGTACAACACACAGTGGAGGAATGCCCATCTGCAGGGCAATATCCTGAGTATGTGATGGAACAAGCTGCTGCTGCCCAATCATTTGGCCAGCAATAATCTGTTGGCTACAACAAACAACCATTTGGATACCAGCACCAAAATGCTAGTTATCAGTGGAGAGACCACCCAAATTTGAGGTGGAGATAAGATAATTACATGCAGCCAAATCAGTTGGTAGTTTCCCCACCTCAGCCCCAAAATGTTTCTTTTGAGGATCAGGTTTTGGCCTCATTACAAAACCTTGGAACCTTGACTCAGACTGTAAACTCTCACAGTCAAAGCATAAAGAAAATGGAAGAACAACTAGGCCAAATGTCCAATGCCTTGGCCAAAAGAGAGGAGGGCAGGTTGTCAAGCCAGCCAGTGGCCAACCCTAAGGGCCAATATTTGATTGGAGAAGCTTCCTCAAGTTTTGAGGGAGCTAATGCCATCACAACCCTAAGGTCTGGCAGGCTGGTGGACAACCAGGTTGAAAAGGAACAAGGAGAGGTCATTTCCAAAGAATTTTCGAATGAAAGTGAAAAAGAATTTGTTAGAGCACAGAGCCAAGAGTTGCCTACTACCCTGCAACAAGAGAAAAGTAAGGAGGCTGTAGTTGAGCCTCAGTAGAAAATAAAAGATGAAAAAAGAAAAAAATAAAAGTTTAGTCATAGGCTTGCAGCTGAGGAACCAGCAGTACCTCAGTTGCCATTTCTTCAAGCTTTGAGTGGCCCTGCCCCTTTTGATAAGGGGAATGCACAGATAGAGAAAATGATGGAGAACTTTAAGCAGGTAAAAATCAATTTGCCCCTGCTTGATGTAATTAGACAGGTCCCAGCCTATGCTAAAATTTTAAAAGACCTTTATACCCAGAAAAGAAGAGCTAGAGGCCATCTATCTAAAAAGGTCTTTACAACTGATACAGTTAATTCTGTATTAAACGTAACAATACCAGAGAAGTTGCAAGACCCAAGGATACCCACTATCCCCTGCATAATTGGAGACCACGCAATTGGAAGGGCCCTTCTATACCTTGGAGCCAGTGTAAACCTGCTGCCATACAGTGTGTACTAGCAGCTAGGTTTGGGGGAGCTAAAACCCAACCCCATTGTGTTGTTAATGGCTGATAGGAGTGGTTGAGGATGTCTTAGTAGGGGTGGACAAGTTCTTTTTCCTTGCAGACTTCCTGGTTTTGGACATGGGCTGCAACAAGAGTACAACCCCTATTCCTGTTATTTTGGGCAGGCCATTCTTGGCCACTGCCAATGCATGCATTTAATGCATGTCAGAGATTATGGAGGTAACTTTTAAACACATAAAGGTTGAACTAAATGTGTACAACAGTGCAAAGTACCCTCAGCTGGACAATGAGGAAAAATTTGCAATGGATGTACTAGAGGAAGTTGTTGAAGAAGAATTGTCCACTCTGCTGGATTAGGGCAATATTGTCACAAGTTTAATTGAAGTTTCGGACATGGTAGAGGAAGGAAGCCTAGCTGTTATGACAGAAGACATGACCACATTAAAGTCTTCTGTGGGCTTAGTGCAGCATTCCATTTAGAAACCTACATTGCTGCCTCTTCCTCAAACCAACAAAGCACCAATCTTGCCATCCACCCAACAAGCCCCTGATCTGGATCTCAAGAAGCTTTCAGAAATATTGAAATATGCCTTCCTTGAGAAAGGTGAAAAACTTTCTGTAATTATCTCCTCCTCTCTTACCAATGAGCAAGAGTGTAATAACCCTGAAAATTCAAACAAGAACCAGACTGTATCGATATACGTGCATGGCACAGAAATCAAGATGAATTTAAAAAAAATTAGTAAATGATATTGTTTAAAATAATATTCGCCTGTGATTAGGTGAGTTCACGTGTGAATTCTCACTTAAATCCGAGTCATGTAAGACGTCGAGATGGCGTGCTACGCCGCATCGATCGTGTTCGTGCTTCACACCGAAGTCTAAACTAGAGAAAACTGAAATATCAAGGATATTTCAGTTGGTAACTTATAAAGGAAGAGACCTAGGGAGATCTCCTTTCTTCTTCTTCCTCTGGTTCTTGAGTAAAGAGATCTGTGGCTAGGTGAGATTGAAAGTGTTTTGTGAGGAAATAGGGTTAGAACTACGGAGATCGAGAGTCGGAATGAGATGAGGTAGGGTGAGTTCAATAAAACGAACTCAGGTACAATCTAAGTGCATGTGAAACCTCCGCGTGCTGAATCGGAGTCGAGACATTGCGTATCGGAGTCACCACGGAGATACGACTCGAGTTCCAGATCCGAAACCCTCGTTCGGATCGATTTGCCGAAACCCCGAAAGGGCCCAACTAAAGGTGAGTCCGTGTGTTTAAGAATGGGCAGTTGGATGTCCTTAAATGTGCAAGTGAGTGTGTATTAAGGGTTGTAAGAAACCATTAATGAAAATGGGTTTAAAATAGGGTTGTAGATGGCCTCCATTAATGACAGGAGTTCTGTCATTATTGATCGATCAATGAAGGTATTGATCGATCAATGACTGGTGGTGATCGATCAATGAAGACCATTGATCGATCAATCTATATAGGACAGAAAAGTCAACAGAAGCTTGAGAATTCTGAAAGTTCAGTGCTCGAAGAGCATTGATCGATCAATTTAGGCATTGATCGATCAATCCTGGGTATTGATCGATCAACATGAGAGTGATCGATCAATGACAGTTAGTGATCGATCAACAAAGGTATTGATCGATCACCGGAGTGTATTAATCGATCAATGAAGGCATTGATCGATCAATCTGTATAAGAATTTAATGTGAATAGAAGGTAGGAAATTTGAAATTTAGGCTATTGATCGATCAATGAGGGCATTGATCGATCAACAAGAGGCATTGATCGATCAACCAAGCTGGTGATCGATCAATTTAGGCTATGTTAAAGTGAGGAAAGAAGAGGTTATTGATCGATCAATAAGAATATCGATCGATCAATAATGAGTAGTGATCGATCAATAGACTCTGTTCCTGGTTGAGAGTAGAGAGAGGAATTGATCGATCAATGGAGTCATTGATCGATCAACAAGAGGGATTGATCGATCAATAAGAGTGGTGATCGATCAATCACCCCTGTTTTCTACATGAATTAGTTTTGTGAGTGAAACCTCACTGGACATTATGCCAGCTTATATTCTGACAACCCTGACACTTAAAATACTATGTTTAGGGCCTTGGATCAGACCATGACTTTCTGAAAGGCTTTGGATTTGTTTAGAAAGAAGTGTGACTTGAGGTAGGGGAAAACCAACCTAAACTGTTTTTGAGCATGATTTCATGTTTATTTCATATCTGCACCCTGATTTATGTTTTAGCAAGCATGTTAGCATATTTGATTCTTGTTTTCTAATCTTAAATTCTGAAACTTACTCCTGATTTCTGCTATCTGATTTGTGAGGTCTATGTGTGTATGTGATTTGATGATTTAACCAGATGATCCCCACCAACCCGGCAGTATATCTGATGCCTGGCACACTTGTGCATCTGCTTGTAATCCCTCGGCACAATTGCACTCCATAGATGAGGCATTGTTGTAATTTAAAATTATTCATGGAACGACGATTGGTTGGGGTTTCCTATCGAAATATTCCTGTTTACTCCGTGCTATATAGTCACGGGAGTTTCTTAAGTTAAACATACACAATTTAAGTTCTCTGACCATATACTTGCATAACATCTGATTTCTTGTTCTAAAAGCTCAGTATTTGATTTGATTTGTCATAATTGTACGTTCTGATTTGAATTCTATTTTGAGATAGCATGATCTGCATATTCAATTCATTTTAGTTGGAATTCTTCTATTGAGCTATGATGTAGCTCACCCTGTTTTAAATCATTTATAGGTTTTGAGGCGGTAGCTCCCGGCACTGAGAGCGACCCAGATTACCAACCTGACCCAGAAGCTAAGGCTGAGGACGAGGAGACAGACATCTAGGCAGACGAGTTCTACCCGTAGCCTGGGTATTTGAGTCTGATGTTTTGCATTTTGACATTTGGATTATTGTGTGCCTGGTGGCCACTTTTGTATATATTTTTAGTAGACTTTACTTATTGTATTATTTATATATTCTACTCGGAACCACTATCAGGAACCATTGTTTGGGTGATGGATGTCCATCACCAATGGTTCTTCTTGGTTCCTTTTTATGGATGTATATTCTTTTTGTTATATATAGATGCACGATTTGTTATTATTCTTTTATATTAAATGCATTATGTGATGACTCGACCTACCACTGCTGGATAGTGTCTGCTTGGTTTCCGCTATACGAGCAGACACTTTATGATTTGTCCCTGGGGATCATCCAGAGTATGATCCTGATGGCACGGATTTTCGGGTGTGGAAATCCGGGCTGTCACAGTTGGTATCAGAGCCTAAGCTTTAGGTTGAACTACGGGTTCCGGTTGGATTGTTTTCACAATCTATGTACTGATCAATGTTGTTGTTTTCATAATGACAGACCAGTATGGGCCCTAAGTTTAGAGGTGGGCACAGTGGAGGTAGAGCAGGTCAGAGAGAAGTTCCTTTGAGGGAGATACCCGAGGTGATAGGCACGTCGAGGGGATTGGAATTCCTTTCGCACACAAATGTGGTTCCAGTGGGACCAAGAGGAGGTAGAAGAGGTAATAAAGAAAGAATGGAGCAGGTGTTGGAAGCATTGGCTACCAACGTCGCTCAGCAGACGACTGCTCTGACTCAATAGGCAGCTAGACCACCTCATCAGCCTAGTGGATTCACGGAGTTTAGGAGAATGAGACCTCCTAACTTCTCGGGTCAGATGGATCCCATAGAGGCAGAGGGATGGATAGAAGAAATGGAGAAGCTTTTCGAAGTGCTCCAATGTAACGATGTGGAGAAAGTGCGCTGGGCCACTTTCAAATTAGACGGTGACGCCGGACCTTGGTGGAAGTCGGTGTCACGGAATAGACAGAGAGAGTTTCCTCACACTCCTTGCACGTGGGAGGAGTTCACGAAGGTGTTTTATCACAAATACTTCCCGAAAATTGTGAGGCATCAGTGGGAAGTGAAATTTATAGAATTGAAGCCGAGTGCCATGTCAGTAAGGGAGTATGGAGCTGAGTTTGATAGACTAGCAAGGTTTGCACCCCAGCACGTAGCCACAGAACTGATGAGAGCAAGGAAGTTTCAACTTGGCCTGAGACAGAACTTGCAGAAGGATGTCGCCATGTGGGAGATGGAGACATATGAGGGAGTGATGGCCAAGGCTCTCATAGCGGAGGAAGAGAACCAGAAACAGTCCTCGTGGAAAGACAAGCAGGTGAGAGAGAGACCATTTCAAGGGCAGTCTCAGGACACGGAGCAGAACAAGAGGGCTAGATTTTCCAGACCTCCAAGATACCCTACGCACTCTCGACCGGTGATTTCTTCAGGTCCGAGTTCATACCAGAGAGCAGCAGTGCCTACGTCTTCAGGTGTGGCAAGATGGGCCACTTGGTTAGGAACTGCCCAGAGGAGAGCAAAGAGCGATCAGGATTGGTATCTATGCAGAGATCTTCTCGACCTGTGGTTCAAGGTCGAGCATACGCCGTTATCGCTACCGATGCTCTGACATCGAATGATGTCATCCAAGGTATGATTAAAATTCAAGAGAAGCCATTTTATTTAATAAGATGAACTGGAAATTTAGTAAAGATAGAATTTAATTGATTAAGTATGATGATAATAGTACACATACGCACACACATCTGAAACGCTTGATTTGATATTGTAATTGGCATATAGGTGAGCTAAAAGTGTATAGGAGTTGCGACATTTGCTTCCATAGGGCTCGAGTCTTGATAGACCCAGGCTCTACGCATTCTTTCATAAGGCCTCAATTTACGAAGGAATTGAGTGCCACTCCTGAGTAGCTAGATTTCATTTTGACAGTGTCCATTCCTACGGGTAGCGCAGTGAATGCACTCACAGTGTGTAAATCAGTGGTAGTGTCAGTAGATGATCACGAGACACTGGCAGACTTGATTATGTTAGATATGAAGGGATTCGACATCATTCTGGGAATGGACTGGCTATCCGCTTACTACGCGAGCGTGGATTGTCTTTGGAAGATAGTAGTTTTTCGTCCTCCAAAGGAGCGATCTTTCAGATTCTTCGGGGTGAAGTCTAAGGTAGCTCCGTTGATATCTGTTATTCGGGCTGAGAAGATGATGAAGAGTAGATGCAGTGGATATATAGCCTTTCTACAAGAGTAACGAGAGGAGACGAATGTGATATCCGATATTCACGTTGCATGCGAGTATCCAGATGTATTCCCTGAGGATTTGCCAGGACTACCACCAGCTTGGGAGATTGAGTTTGCAATCAATCTGGTTTCAGGCACTGAACCAGTATCTAAGACTCCTTATCGGATGGCTCCAGCAGAATTGCAAGAGTTGAAGGAGCAACTACAAGAACTGCTTGACAAAGGGTTCATTCGACCGAGTGTGTCTCCTTGGGGAGCACCCGTGTTGTTTGTCAGAAAGAAGGATGGTTCAATGCGTCTGTGCATTGACTATCGACAGTTGAACAAGTTGACGATTAAGAATCGTTACCAGCTCCCTAGGATCGATGATTTGTTTGATCAGTTGCAAGGAGCGAGGTTCTTTACGAAGATCGACTTGAGATTAGGTTATCATCAACTACGAGTCAAAGCTGAAGATGTTGAGAAGACGGCGTTCAAAACCAGATATGGGCACTATGAATTCTTAGTTATGCCATTTGGATTGACGAATGCACCTGCGTCATTTATGGACCTGATGAACCGAGTGTTTAAATCACACTTGGACAAGTCAGTGGTTGTCTTTGTAGATGACATCCTGGTCTATTCCAAGACAAAGAAGGAACATGAAGAGCATCTACATGTAGCTTTACAGACCCTCAGAGAGCACAAATTATATGTGAAGCTCAGTCAGTGTGAGTTTTGGCTAGACCAATTTAGTTTCTTGGGCCATATCATCTTTTCTAAGGGTATAACAGTTGATCCTACAAAAATCGAGGCCGTAGTGAATTGGGAACAGCCGAGAACAGTAACTGAGATCCATAGTTTCCTTGGTTTGGCATGATACTACAGGCGATTTGTAGAGGGGTTCTCCAAGCTATCGAGTCCACTTACTCAGCTTACTAAGAAAAATGCTAAGTTTGATTGGACTGATCAGTGTGAGAAGAGTTTTCAGGAATTGAAGACGCGTCTGACTACAGCACCAGTGCTGGCTATACCTTCTGGTAGAGGAGGTTTTACTATCTACAGTGACACATCATATAGTGGATTGGGTTGTGTCCTCAACCAGCACTAGAAAGTTATCGCATATGGCTCTAGACAGCTTAAGGAATATGAGAGAAATTACCCGACTCATGATCTGGAGTTAGCGGCGGTGATCTTTGCTTTGAAGATTTAGAGGCACTACCTATACGGTGAGACATTTGATATCGGCACTGACCACAAAAGTCTTAAGTATCTGTTTACCCAGAAGGATTTGAATATGCGACAGCGCAGATGGATGGAGTTCTTGAAAGATTACGATTGTTCCATCCAGTATCACCCTGGGAAGGCCAATGTTGTGGCAGATGCTTTGAGCAGGAAGTCTTCAGCTCAGTTGACACATCTTATCACCAGAGTACAGCGGTGGCATCTACTTGAGGACCTGGCCTTATGCGATACGCTGATTGATGTCAGAGGTTCAGGGGCATTGATGGCTACTATTGTGATATGGCCCACGTTGTTTGATAACGTGCGTAAGCTCCAGATGATTGACGGTGAGCTTATGGCCATTAGAAAGGATGTGATCAATGGGATCAGGCCTGATTTTACCATCAAGGATGATGGCACTCTGCTGTTTCGAGATCGGATGTGCATACCTGATACGAAGGACTTAAAAGATACAATTTTGGAAGAAGCGCATAAGTCTACATATGTTATACATCCTGGGAGTACCAAGATGTACCAAGATCTCAAGCGAAGTTTTTGGTGGAGAGGACTGAAGAAGATGTTGCAAATTATGTTTCTCGATGTTTGGTCCGCCAGCAGGTGAAAGTGGACCATCGGAATCCAGCGGGTTTGTTACAACCATTGCCAGTGCCAAAGTGGAAATGGGAAGCCATTTCTATGGATTTTATACTTGGATTGTCGAGCACCTTGAGAAAGAACAATGCCATTTGGGTCATTGTAGACCGACTGACGAAATTTGCACATTTTCTGTTGTATCGGACTCCATATACAGCCAATAAGCTAGCCGAGCTGTACATGAAGGAGATAGTTTGGTTACATGGCATACCAGTCGCATCGTATGTTATAGAGATCCGCTATATACATCGCAGTTTTGGCGACGATTCCAGGAAGGCATGGGTACTAAATTGGAGTTCAGCTCAGTGTTTCATCCTCAGATAGATGGGCAGACTGAGAGAGTGAACCAGATCATAGAGGATATGTTGCGTGCATGTATGTTGGACTTTCATGGTTCATGGGATCAACACTTTCCTCTGATCGAGTTCGCTTACAATAACAGTTATCAGTCAAGTATTGGGATGGCGCCTTATGAAGCCTTATATGGACGTCGATGCAGATCTCCATTGAATTGGGAAGAAGTCGGCGAGAAGCTTGTTTTGGGACCTAAGATCGTGGACAGTACCACCGAGATGGTTAGGTTGATCCGCGAAAGGTTGAGGGTTGCCCAAAGTCGCCAAAAGAGCTTTGCCGATCTCCATCGGACGCAAGTGGAGTTTCAGGTATAACCAAATGCGTTAGACAAAGCGTAAGTCCATAGTTAAATTGATTTGCTATGGAATTAACACTTGTTTTCAGGTTGGAGACAAGGTCTTTGTGAAGATCTCGCCAACCAAGGGTGTCATGCACTTTGGGAAATGTGGAAAGCTGAGTCCTCAATATATCAGTCCATTTGAGGTACTCGGACGGGTTGGCGAAGTGTCTTATCGGATTGCCTTGCCACCACAGTTGGCAAGCATGCATAACATTTTGCATGTGTCTATGCTACGACGCTACGTACGCGATCCGACTCATGTCTTGGATTTCCAATCGATTGAGCTACAAGAGGATTTGACGGTGATTGAGGAGACGATCGCGATCTTGGATCATCGAGATCAAGTCTTGCGGACCAAGTTGATTCCATTGGTGTCAAATGGCGAAATCATTCGAATACAGAAGCTACTTGGGAGAGCGCAACCAAAATCCGTAAACAGTATCCACACTTGTTTACCTGATGAGAGGGGTAAATTCTTAGTTATTTTCGCTTAAGGATTCGTCACCATAATTAAGTTGTTGTGCGTGAGCATGCGTCATTGGCTCGAGAAAATCCCCTTCTGTGGGTTCTGTATGAGATGTACATGTACCCTATTTTCGAAGTGCGGATGGTTCGCTTTAAAGAGTTGACTGTGTTACGAAATAGTGTCACAGCCAGCATTGATCGATCAACAGAGGTATTGATCGATCAATTTAGTGATTGATCGATCAACAAAGTGAGGTGATCGATCAATGACAGTGAAGAATTGTACTCAAATGTTAGGCTATTGATCGATCAACAGGGGCATTGATCGATCAATATTGGTTCCATTGATCGATCAACAAGGATTAGTGATCGATCAAATTCGCAGTGAAAGGTCAGCAATGATCGATCAACATAGACATTGATCGATCAATAGGGGTGTCAGTGATCGATCAACAAGGGTTGGTGATCGATCAATGCATCAATTTAGGGCATAAAGATGCTTCATTGATCGATCATTGAAAGCATTGATCGATCAATCCTGGGGTTTAAGTTAAGAAGTGGGGTTTCGAACAGTCATTTGCACGAAGCTCTAAGATTGATCGATCAAGGGTTTTGCACTTCGACCGTTCAACCTCCTTCCCGACTCATCCTCGGCCATCTACATCCTTCCTCCGGCTTGATTCGAGTGGACATTGTTCCATTCGCTCGGTAAAACTCTCGTTCTCATTCATTTCGGTTCTCGTTTTCGCATTTTTTTTTTTGCACAGATTTGACCATGGGACCTCGCACGAAGAACGCTTCACGTAAGGTACCCACGTCTCGGGCTCGTACACCTGTACCGCCCTCCATTCCCGTTCCCTAACCACCCGTGCCACCTGTGGCATCGGTTTCGACAGTGGTACCACCTATTCCGGACCCCCGTTTCGATTCCCGTCGAACGTGAAGTCCCCAAACCTTGGTGGGCTTCCAAAACCTTCTTGCCCGAATACGTTTTTGTGTCCTCACTTTAAGAGGACCGACTCGAAATGGCTTGGGCCAAGGGTTATATCCAAAAGCTCGGGTTGAAACCCTTGCTAGAACCGTTTTATGACCATTATTGTCCACGTCTCGTGAGACTATTTTTCCAAAACCTACGATGGGGTGATAGTCGCCATCGACTCGTCATGACCATCGATGGGTTTGAGTATAAATCTAACCATTTCCATGTGGCGGCGGCACTTCAATGCCCGTCCGCTTACATTGAGAACGCGGGCTTGGATGCCCCGTATGTAAAAGAGGTCTCCTTCACGGACGTGGTCACCAAGATGACCCAGGGTCAACACGGGAAGGGTCAATCCATATCTCGGGCCCAGTTACCTGATAAATTGTGGATGCTTGATTGATACATACATCAAGTGTGCACTTAACCCATTTTTACACAAGTCCTCGCGGACTGGTGTGGTGCAACAAGCACTATTTTTTGCCTTTGAGAACCGTTGGTTCTCTATGGCTGACTTGGTCATCGATGGCATTATAAATGCCAATGACCTTATGTCAGAGAAGGTCAAATCCGGGGTTAAGAAACAAATCCCCTACGCTCGCCTCATCACCAAGATGGTAGAGCAATATGCCGCTCTACGCGAAGCATATACTTTGGCTCCTCACGAGCCTCACTTGGTCGACAACACCAAAATATTTCACTTGAAAGACTGGACCAAGAGTTATAATTTGTTGGTTCGACGGCTTCCTGAGGAGGAGGAGGAGGGTGCAACTGAGCCCATTCCACCCGTCTTCGCTGCGGGTGCGGCACCCGCCGAGCCTGTATCTAGAGAGGGGGAGGCCCCACATGATCCACCACCTCCGCCTGAGGTGTCTATACGACCGACCCCCACTACACCCCGTCGACAGATCCGTCACACCACCGCCCATCCTCCACCACCTTCCTCAGACGACATTGCAGCAATGCTTCGTGAGCTGTGGAGGGTAACCGGCGTATCCACGAGCGGTTAGATGGCATGGAGGTGTTCCAGAGACAGATCCATCATCACCTGGATTACCATGAGGGCATGCATGAGCTGGTCATGCAGCATTTATATGCCACGAGGTCTACGCCGATGATCGCCCACGCTCGTCAGCATGTGGTGGACCCTCGTGACTACAGCACCCCACCGCCTCATCTTAGCAGACCTACGCCTGACAAGGCCAGCCCATCTGACGTCCCGACAGGTATTACTATACTCTAATGTGTTGTTCTTTTAATTATTATACCGTATATGTATTTCTGTATCATGCTTTCCATTTAAATTCGATCTGCATATCTATGTTCTGATGACTGCTTACTCTGCTTGCTTGCTCGGTTACTATTTTGTTCTGCCTGTTACAATTCCGACATATCAACCATTATATCACACAACCTCTTAGACATTTTCGAGGATGAAAATTCCTAAGGGGGGGATAATGTAATAACCCTGAAAATTTGAACAAGAACCTGACTGTATCGATGTATGTGCCCAACACGGAAATCGAGACGAATTAAAAAAAAAATTAGTTAATGATATTGTTTGAAATAATATTTGCCTGTGATTAGGTGAGTTCACGTGTGAATTCTCACTTAAATCCGAGTCATGTATGACGTCAAGACGGCATGCTACGCTGCATCGATCGTGTTCGTGCTTCACACCAAAGTCTAAACTAGAGAAAACTGAAATATCCTTATAAAGGAAGGAAGAGACCTAGGGAGATCTCCTTTCTTCTTCTTCCTATGGTTCTTAAGTAAAGAGATCTGTGGCTAGGAGAGATTGAAAGTGTTTTGTGAGGAAATAGGGTTAGAACTACGGAGATCGAGAGTCGGAATGAGATGAGGTAGGGTGAGTTCAATAAAACGAACTCAGGTACAATCTAAGTGCGTGTGAAACCTCCGCGTGCTGAATCAGAGTCGAGACATTGCGTATCGGAGTCACCACGGAGATACGGCTCGAGTTCCAGATCCGAAACCCTCGTTCGGATCGATTTGTCGAAACCCCAAAATGGCCCAACTAAAGGTGAGTCTGTGTGTTTAAGAATGGGCAGTTGGATGTCCTTAAATGTGCAAGTGAGTGTGTATTAAGGGTTGTAAGAAACCATTACTGAAAATGGGTTTAAAATAGGGTTGTAGATGACCTCCATTAATGATAGGAGTTCTGTCATTATTGATCGATCAATGAAGGTATTGATCGATCAATGACTGGTGGTGATCGATCAATGAAGACCATTGATCGATCAATCTATATAGGACAGAAAAGTGAACAGAAGCTTGAGAATTCTGGAAGTTCAATGATCGAAGAGCATTGATCGATCAATCCTGGGTATTGATCGATCAACATGAGAGTGATAGATCAATGACAGTTAGTGATCGATCAACAAAGATATTGATCGATCGCTGGAGTGTATTGATCGATCAATGAAGGCATTGATCGATCAATCTGTATAAGAATTTAATGTGAACAGAAGGTGGAAAATTTGAAATTTAGGCTATTGATCGATCAATGAGGGCATTGATCGATCAACAAGAGGCATTGATCGATCAACCAAGCTGGTGATCGATCAACCAAGCTGGTGATCGATCAATTTAGGCTGTGTTAAAGTGAGGAAAGAAGAGGTTATTGATCGATCAACAAGGATATTGATCGATCAATAATGAGTAGTGATCAATCAATAGAGGATATTGATCGATCAATAGACTCTATTCCTGGTTGAGAGTAGAGAGAGGAATTGATTGATCAATGGGGTCATTGATCGATCAACAAAGGGATTGATCGATCAATAAGAGTGGTGATCGATCAATCACCCCTATTTTCTGCATGAATTAGTTTTGTGAGCGAAACCTCACTGGACATTATGCCAGCTTATATTCTGACAACCCTGACACTTAAAATACTATGTTTAGGTCCTTGGATCAGACCATGACTTTCTGAAAGGCTTTGGATTTGCTTAGAAAGAAGTGTGACCTGAGGTAGGGGAAAACCAACCTAAACTATTTTTGAGCATGATTTCATGTTTATTTCATATCTACACCCTGATTTCTGTTTTAGCATGCATGTTAGCATATCTGATTCCTGTTTTCTGATCTTAAATTTTGAAACTTACTCCTGATTTCAGCTATCTGATTTGTGAGGTCTATGTGTGTATGTGATTTGATGATTTAACCAGATGATCCCCACCGACCCGTCGGTATATCCGATGCCTGGCACACTTGTGCATCTGCTTCTAATCCCTCGGCACAATTGCACTCCATAGATGAGGCATTGTTACAATTTAAAATTGTTCATGTGAAAGACGATTGGTTGGGGTATCCTATCGGAATATTCCTGTTTACTCCGTGCTATATAGTCACGGGAGTTTCTTAAGTTAAACATACACAATTTAAGTTCTCTGACCATATACTTGCATAACATCTGATTTCTTGTTCTAAAAGCTCAGTATTTGATTTGATTTGTCATGATTGTACGTTCTGATTTGATTTCTGTTTTGAGATAGCATGATCTGTATATTCAATTCATTTTAGTTGGAATTCTTCTATTGAGCTATGATGTAGCTCACCCTGTTTTAAACCATTTATAGGTTCTGAGGCGGTAGCTCCCGGCACTGAGAGCGACCTAGATTACCAGCCTGACCCAGAGGTCGAGGACGAGGAGACAGACATCCAGGCAGACGAGTTCTACCCATAGCCTGGGTATTTGAGTCTGATGTTTTACATTTTGACATTTGGATTATTGTGTGCCTGGTGGCCACTTTTGTATATAGTTTTAGTAGACTTTACTTATTGTATTATTTATACATTCTACTCAGAACCACTATCAGGAACCATTGTTTGGGTGATGGATGTCCATCACCAATGGTTCTTCTTAGTTCCTTTTTATGGATGTATATTCTTTTTGTTATATATAGATGCACAATTTGTTATTGTTCTTTTATATTAAATGTATTATGTGATGACTCGACCTACCACTGCTGGATAGTGTCTGCTTGATTTCCGCTATACGAGCAGACACTTTATGATTTGTCTCGGGGATCATCCAGAGTATGATCCTGATGGCACCAATTTTCGGGTGTGGAAATCCAGGCTGTCACAAAGAGGAAGACTTACTAACAGTCTTGAGGAAGCACAAAAAGGCAATTGGCTGGACCATTGTTGATCTAGGAGGGATAGATGCATCAATATGTATGCACAGGATCCATTTAGAGGAGGGCTCAGTACCCTCCAGGGAAATGCAGAGGAAATTGAATCCTCACATGCAGGAAGCGGTCCTCAAAGAGATTATTAAATTGCTGGATGCTGGGGTAATTTACCCCATTTCCGATTCTTAATGGGTGGCACCTATCCAAGTGGTGCCTAAGAAATCTGGCATAACAGTTATTACAACTGAGTCTGGAGAGCTGAGATCAGCCAGGGAGACCACTGGCTGAAGGGTTTGCGTAGATTATCGAAAGCTCAACTCTAAAACTAGAAAAGACCACTTCCCTCTCCCCTTAATAGATCAAATTTTAGGTCAGTTGGCTGTAAAAGCTTTTTATTATTTTCTTGATGAGTACTCAGGGTACAACTAGATCCCTATGCACCCTCATGACCAAGAGAAAACTACATTTACTTGCCCTTTTGGCACCTTTGCTTACCGAAGGATGCCTTTTGGGCTATGTAATGCCCCAGCCACCTTTCAGAGGTGTATGTATGCCATATTCTCTGATATGATTGATCAGTTCATAGAAATTTTTATGGATGATTTCTCTGTATATAGGGACAGTTTTGGCAAATGTCTGCAACACCTCCACCTCGTCTTGCAAAGATGTGAGGAGACCAATCTGGTCTTAAGTTGGGAAAAGAGCCACTTCATGATAACACAAGGTATTGTGTTGGGCCATGTAGTCTCTAAAGAAGGGATTGAGGTAGATAAGGCCAAAGTTGACCTCATTACAAATTTGCCCCCTCCAAGAACAGTCAAACAAATCAGATCTTTCCTTGGACATACAGGATTCTACAGGAGGTTCATTAAAGACTTCAGCAAAATTGCTAAACCATTGTGTCACCTGCTCTATCAGGATGTGCCCTTTGACTTTTCTGCTGAATGTCTTGAGGCTTTTGAAACTTTGAAGATATGCCTCACCACTGCCCTTGTACTCCAAACACCTGACTATGCACTGCCCTTTGAGCTGATGTGTGATGCATCCGACTTGGCAATAGGTGCTGTTTTGGGCAAAAAGAAAGATAAGCTGCCAATGGTCATTGCTTATCTCAGCTAATCACTTGCTGAAGCTCAGCTGAACTACACCACAACTGAGAAAGAGCTTCTGGCAGTGGTTTTTGTTGTCAACAAATTTAGACCTTACCTACTTGGGTCTAAAACTGTAATCTTCACATACCACTCAACATTGAAATACCTATTGTGTAAGAAAGATGCTAAGCCCAGGCTGATTAGATGGATACTCCTGTTGCAGGAGTTTGACATTGAAATCAAGGACAAAAAGGGTGTGAAAAATGTGGTGGCTGACCACTTGTCCAGAATTATGTTGGAAAAATGTGTTGATGACCCTGCAAATGATGTTTTCCCGAATGAGCAATTGTTTGCCATCCAATCCTTGGTTCCTTGGTATGCACACATTATAAATTATTTAGTTATAGGCAAGATTCCAGCCCATTGGACTAAAATGGACAATGACCTATTCTTCTCACAGGTCAAATTCTTTTTCTGGGAGGAACCTTGCTTATACAAATATTGTGCAGACCAAATCATCCGAAAATGTGTTCCCGAAAATGATGTCCCCAGTATTCTGGCCATGTGCCATTAAAATGCCTGTGGGGGCCGCTTTAGTGGAAGAAAAATAGCTGACAAGATCTTGCAGTGTGGGTTCTATTGGCCTTCTTTATTCAGAGATGCCAATACACACTGCAGAACATGTGAGAGATGTCAGAAATTAGGAGGGCTGTCCAAAAGAAACTCAATGCCTTTGCAGCCCATCCTTGTTGTGGAACTGTTTGATGTCTGGGGTATTGACTTTATGGGTCCCTTTCCTCCTTCAAATGGTTATCATTTCATCTTAGTGGCAGTGGATTATGTTTTCAAATGGGTAGAAGCTATTGCCACAAGAGCCAATGATAATCAAGTTGTCCTCAAATTTGTAAAGCATAATATATTCTCAAGATTTGGCACCCCTAGAGCCATTATCAGTGATGGGGGTAGCCATTTCTGCAACAAAAATTTCGAGAGCTTGCTTAAGAAATATTCTGTTACCCATAGGATTGCTACTCCCTACCACCTGCAAACCAGTGGGCAAGTTGAAATTTCTAATAGAGAGATCAAGCACATCCTTGAGAAGACAGTGAGGACTGATAGAAAGGACTGGACTGAAAAGCTAAATGATGCATTATGGGCTTATAGGACTGCCTATAAGACTCCCATTGGGATGTCTCCATTCAGACTGGTTTATGGCAAGGCTTGCCATCTCCTAGTAGAGTTAGAACACAGGGCCTATTGGGCCATAAAAAATTTAAATCTAGACCTAACTTCTGCTGGTCATCACAGGTTGCTGCAGCTGTCAGAACTGGATGAGCTGAGGATGGATGCATATGCCAATGCCCGGATATACAAGGAAAGATCCAAGGCTTTCTTTGACAAGGGTTTGTTAAGAAAGAGCTTCATGGCTGGTGATAAGGTTTGATTGTTTAACTCTAAACTTAAATTTTTTCCTGGTAAACTGAAATCCAGATGGGAAGGCCCCTATATTTTCATGAATGTTTCCCCATCTGGTGCTGTAGAAATTAAGGATCCCAAGTTTGGGAAAACCTTGAAGGTGAATGGTCAGAGGCTTAAGCCTTGTTTAGAAAAACCTGCTGAACCTATGGACACCATTCACTTTCAAGGGGACCCTTCATTAAACTGATCCACAGGTGTGTCAATATTGTATTATATGCACTTTAGTTTTGTTAGGTTTGTATTGCTTTCTTTTGTTCAAATTTTATAGGAAATTTTAGTGGCCTCACTTAAGTCTGAATCTGTTTGGTCTGATTTCTCTTTATGCTTGGCTTGATGATTACTGCTCTTAAATTGGTGGTTTTTGCTTGAATGCACGATGTTGGATAATGATTTTTGCTATCTATGCTTGAATGTTTGAGTTTAAAGTGTCTGGGGGTGCCCCTGGTGGTGAGTTTTACCTAGGATTCAGCCACAGCACAAATGCAAATGGCAGAATGAAGAGCACATGCTCTTTGTTTAATGATTTACTGTCACGGGGTCCAAAAAGAGGCCTGGGAGACTCTCGCGCAATCCAAATGGAATACTTCATTTGCTGTCGCAGGGTCCAAAATGAACCCTAGGAGCCTCTCGCGCAATCCAAATAGAGCACTTCAATTGCTGTCGCGAGATTCAAAGTGAACCCTGGGAGTCTCTCACGCAATCCAAGTGACAATTACACCGTCGCTAGGTTTCATTTCCCATCTCGCGACCAGATATTTCCAAAGCGCGCCAAGCCTAGCGAAAAGTATTTTAAACCCGTGCTTGTCTCCCTTTCCAGTACTCTCTCTCTTCTCCATCCAGCGAAACCCTATAGCTTCCGGCACTCTTCTAGCTCTCTCCTCCAGCGTCCATTCTACAACCCATTATTCACACCAAGATCCTAGAGATTTGTTCCTAACGTCATCCCCATCAGTTGCCCTCTGCTCAGAGATCTCGTGGTGTACTATGCGTCAGATCGAACCAAACCCTACGATTTTAGGGTAAGCACTCAGATCTTGGTCCCCCTTTTTCATCTTTAAAAGTAAAGTTTCTAATGGCCCCTAAGAGTGCACCAAAGAAAAGAGCCAGGGATAAGACCCCTGCTGAGCCCACTCCTAAGAGGGTCAAGACTTCTAAGGCACCGAAAAAAGGGAAGGAAGTGGTTGAGGGGGTGGAGGAGCCAACCCCTAAGTTTTCTACACCCTCTGAGCTCATGGCTTCAATCCCCTTGGAGCCTGAAATATCTTTCGACCTGCCCTTCTTTGAGAATGAGCCTCTCTCTGCCCTTGCCATTCAATTTACGAGCAAGGCTGGTCTGACACCCTTGATGAAAGGAATTCCAGCACTAGCCTACCCTAGGCTAGTGCAACTTTTTTATCAGCACATCAGGGTCACCAAGGACAAAGATGGACAATCAGGCTTCCTCGTGCTGATTGATGATTTTGAGATGTTGATTAACCCCAAGCTGATTGTAGAGGTATTGGGCATCCCAGCCGCATTTGACACTAGCTGTGGATATGGCCCTCCCCTGAGTGCCTCAATTGATACCATTGCAAGGGCTCTTACTAGAGGATTAAAGGCCTCAATTAAACCCCACTGGTCCCTTCCCCTTCCAGCCCTGACTCCACAACTCAACCATTCTCTTTCATACCTTTCACCTTTCACCATTTCCTTTTTCCCTTCCCCAGCATCACTTACTCCTAGTGAGCTTACCTTATTTTCTTTCCCCCCATGCCTTCCATCCCACCTCTTATACTACCCCCTCCAACATTCACTGACAAATCCACCCAAATAGACCCAGAACCTATTACCCTCTCCCAACAACTAGACTTAACCACTGATAACACCACTTCCCCCACCCAGGTGCAACCACATTTGGCTCCTTCCACTTCTTCTCTTCCTATCGCCCCCAAACACTCCTTTTACATCCCTCCCTATCTCACCATCCTCCATGTCATGAGAGACAATCCCTACCTTAGGAGGGATGTCCTGAGGGGCATGGCCCAACTGCGGCAATCCATAGAGTCCCCTCTGCTGCAGCAGATCACTAAACTAGAGGAAGCCCACAGAAAGTAATTACTGGGTATTTCCCTTGGCTGGACTAACATCTTGGAGGCCTATGAGATGACAAAAACTATGGCTGCTTATCATCAGATGAATCTGGAGCTGGAGAAAGCTAATACTAATGTGGAGAGGATGAAGACAAGAATGTTCGAAAAAAGACTCAACAATGCCCAGGAAATCTTCAGACTCCAAAAGGAAATCCACGAAACTGACCTCCTGAAAGCCCAAATCCAGATATCCTCTTTGGAAGCTGCATTGGGCAGAAGTGCTTTCACCACCACTCACTGTACTCATGCCAGCACCTGAGCCTCAAGCAACCCAAACCCCTGCTGCCCCTCCTTCATAACCTCCTACTGAGCAAACTTATCCTAATAGAGGAAAGTCACTGCTAAGAGGACTGCTTCCATAACAGCCTCTTCCAAAATTGGCAAAGAGCCAGCTGCCCAATCTGAGGAGGCACAACCACATGGCCAGCCAGACAAAGGGAAGTCCCCTGTAGCCCCCCCTGAGCAAGATAAGGAAAATCCCCTATGATCCCTCCTGAACCCAAGACCAGAAAAATGAGGGTGAGGGTACCAAAAGCTCTAACCATGAAGAAACCTCCAGCCCAACCAAAGAAACCAAGGCAGCCAAAGAAAAAGAGTCCAGCTGAGAGCAAAGCAAAGAAGAAAAAGACCAAAGCTCCCATAGATAGAACCAAGTCCAAGCCCAGTTCTGAGCACAAAGCTGAACTTAGGAAACATGCACAACAGATGGGTTGGGACTGGTTCACAAATTTAGATTCCGATTCCTCCTCCTCTTAAACTAGATTGTAGTTAAACTTTTCTTTCCTTTCCATTTCTTTTCTTGTCATTGTAATTACAGTTGTAGATTTCTTTCTAAAATAATAGAATTTCTTTTTGTATATTGCTTTGTGTATATTGTCTGTGTGTTAACTTTTTTTTTCTTCCTGACTATTATCCTGCACTTTCTGACCTTTGAACCAGTAAGGACACTGCTCCTCATGGTTTGGGGGTGTGGCAGGGTAGGTCTTCCAATAGAATAGTTAACTTTAGTGCAGTAGTGGTGCTATAATTGGGATGAATAAAGTTAATTTTCACCTAACTTGCTGTAATGAGGAAATTTGTGAAAAATTAAAATATTTTTGCAGACATTTCGAAACTGAAAATTTTAAAATCTTGGCACCACCATGAAGCTAACATAAGAAATTTCAAATTAGTACCTAGTAAACCTAAGAAGAGAGAAAAAGATGAAAATACACTCTATGAGTTAATAAGAAGACCATACCTAGTGAGATTTAGGCCCGTCAATGTCTGTTGAAGAGTGTTTTGGTATTTTTTATGCTCTAAGGTTTGATTGACTCAACACTTTTTACTAGAAGTTAGGCACCTCCAAATGAAAACTGGTTGACAGCACTCATGACACTAAGGAAATGATTCAAGGCCCTCATTTGGATAGTTTGAGCCTGAAAATCTAACCTTTTAAAAACTACCCTTTTGCATACACTCTTTGAGCCTCAAAAAGTCCTATTTTTTCTTCAACAAACACTGGAGTACTTGCACCTTAACCTCATAACCTGATTCAACCTTACCCTCACCCTGAGAAATCAGAAGGTAAAGGAGGAGTTGAAGGAAGTGAGAGTGGTCCAACATTTGATAGAAGGAGAAGAAAAGTAACCTATGAACAAACAGTATGTTGGTGGTATATGTGTGGCAATTCATCACAAAAATCATAAAAATAAAAAGAAGAAAAATAATAAAAAGAGAAAAAGGAAGAGAAGTTTGGAGAAGAACATCATCTGAAAATTGAAAAGAAGAGGAGAAACTGGCCACTTTGATTCTGAAATATATCAAGTAAGATGAAGTTGTACTGAAATGAAGGTAGTGAAGTCATGAGTCACTCCATACCTTGCTGATTTCTCAATTTTGATTTCCTTTTTACCCCCTCATTCTTTATATCCCTCACCTATAAGCCACATTACAACCCATTTAAAAGACCTTGAAGATCCAAAGTGAAATGAGCTGTCAGATGGAGATGAGGGAGTGTCTAATCTATGGTGAAGAGTCATGAGGATGTCAGAAATTAGAAGTTTTACCTATGCTCATGCTTGCAGGCCCATTTGGGGTCTGTAACTGCTCTTGAGTTGCTTTAAATGTGAACACCCCTAGATATTCATTCTTGAGAGATAGCCCTGGTGAGAATGGGGTTTGACTTGTAACTTCATTGGGGTTGTATCCAATCTGATTTTCGAATTTAAGGCAAGCTTGGTACTGATATGTGCACATTGAATTTCTAATGTAAAATGATTGGTGGAAATGCAAACACATGCTAAAATTTTTTTGAGTTTTAAATGGCCTGCATTACTGCTACAATTTCCTCTGAATCCTAAAGGAAAGTGGATTGATGCTTTATTCATTGACATTTGTTTTGCCATTGACTGCACCACTTTTAACTATTTTTATTGTGAAGTTTGTTTGTGAGTATCTTCACTGAAAACCCTCAAGAGACATCACTCCTCCACTAGGGATCACCTAAGGGTTTAAAAGGCTTGGTACATATGCTAAATGTACCCGTGATCCCTACGAACATGGCATTTAATTAATTAAAGCTTTGCTAAGGACTAGCAAAGATTATGTTTAGGGGTGTGTTAAGACCTGAAAAGTACCACTTGTCACCCCTTAACTTAATCTCTGTTAGACCCTTAGTCATTTAATAAATGTGTGTTAAGCCCATTTTATAGGTAATAAGCAGCAGCTACAAATAAGGCCCTAACCTTGCCAAAAAGCCTACTTTTGCCTCAGAAGAAAGGAAGCTAAATCTAAACAGAATTGGCTGCAGCATAGGCAAAGCACAGCAACAACAAGTCAAGAAGTGAGCCTCGCGCAGATGTCACAAGGTTCAATTTTTTTAGAGAAGAATGCTTCACACAGTTGTCATGGGTTTCTGAAGGCAGCACACCAACTGCTTACGCTGTTCTCGCGCAGATTAATGCCAGAAGGGCCCAGAAAGTAGACTTCGCGCAGTTCTCGTGAGGTTCAGTTGTAAGCGCTTGCAGAGTCTCGCGCAGCTCAAGAGAGGAGCATTTAATCTTCGTGCGATTCACTGAGGAGAGAGCTCCAGGCATTCCTGCACGCAGTTGTCGCGCAGTGGCCTCAAGATGCAGATTTTCAGGGAACTGCTCGCGCAATCCAGAGGCCTATGCATATCGCTTCGTCGCGAGGATCCCCGCGAGATTCACTAAGAAATCAACTGCACGCGCGATTCCCGCGCCACGCAAATGGAAAGCGCAATCCCGCGACGACCAGAGCAATCCCGTGATGACAACTCTATCACGCGACAAGACCTAGAAACTCTTGCTACCTAGCGAGGCTCGGGATCTTAACTTCCCCCCACTTCTGTAGGGGCAGTCTGAGAACTTCCAGCAACTAGGGTGCGCACTCTAATGCTCTAATCTCCGTGCACATGCCTCGAGGCATCCAAGGAACAAAAATGGGCCACGATTACATCGATAAAATTAGGGTTTTCCTAACCCTAATGCCCCCACAGCCGATTGGTATATAAGCCTAAGCCTAGTTCAGGTTTAGGGGGGGACTGAATTGGACGCTATCTGCTTGAATTAGCTGTAGAGTTCCAGTAGGCTAAGGTTAGGGTTTAGGTAGCATTCTTTTTCCTTTTTCTTCTCTCCATAGTCCAGCTCTTGCTGGCTTTGCCTTTGTATGTTTATTTGGAACAATTTTAATAGTGTTTTATAATAGGATGTTATACTTATATGGGATTGGTGTTTGAGGGTTGCTCGGTACAAGGCTACTGCCTTGAGATCCTCCATTGCTAAGTTGTATTGTAAGCAATGGAGGACTGTTTGTAAGGATTCACTCAGATCCAAGTGACTTGTGTGTCCAGGTTAGGGACATATGCAGGCCTATGCCCCACCACAGGATCCACTAAATCTGAATCCCCATGGTAGCCTGAGCTGGTAGCCTTTTGAACATGGTGGTGGCAGTAATCTACTTGTTCTGTCTCAGACCTCTGTGAAGAGGATAGCCTCTGTGGATAGTCTGTGACAATTTAAGTGGACAGGTTATAGCCCTAGAGTGAGGCCAATCTGCAGATCTAAGACAGATTCTTCTTCTGTGCACTTGTGCTTGTAGCCCTGTGAGAGATTGTGCAGAGACAGACTCCCCTGTAATTGTATAGACCCACCATCAGATGGCAGATCTGATATGGCTATAGAGATTGTAGGCTTGTGATTGGATCACTGTTGTCTTTCTAAAACAGTGAACAGCTAGACCTAAAGCTAGTACTCAAACTCTTGCTGGTCCTGTGTGTCCAGGCTAGTGCATATTGTAGGCCTAGCCCCACACACAGAACTTTAGAGTTTGAGGTTTCTATAGATTCTTGAGCTGGTAGCCTGGATGAAGTAGTGCCTGCAATGATAAACATGTTCTGACCCATCTATGGACTGTGGTTCCCCTATTGGATAGTCTGTGACCATTTGAGTTGACAGGTTATAGCCATAAAAGATTGGATCATGGCACAGGGGTGAGTTGGATCCTTTCTCCTCTTTGGTGATAATGTAGCCATTGGACAGGACTTCTATAGCAGCAGATCTGAGTCTGAGTTATAAAACCCATCAGATCTGTACCTTATAGCTTACTTCTCACCCTTTTATATTTATTTTGTCACACTCCATCATTCTTCTCAACCATTTCTATAGTTTAAGCATTAGGTTACCATAGGATTTAGACAATAGTGACCTTAAATCCCCTTCCATTTAGGATTTCCAGATCTGTAGTCAGATCTGGAGGGCCTACTAAAGATAGCTCCCTTGGAGCTTTAGATCATTTTTCCCTGTGGGACAAACTCTTACTGATTAAAACTTGCTACAACAGGCCCTTTATCTTGCAGGTCTGTGTATTTTTAGACTTGTTGCTCTGTAATTTTCAATCCACCTTTGATTTATTTTCACTAACCCATTCTTATCATGTTTTCAATAAAGTAGCAGCAAGCAACTTAAAATAACCAACAACACTCACGCGAGGAGGGCTCGCTCGAGCGAGAATTATCATCGCTCAAGCGAGGACAGAACTTGGCTCCGATACTATCTTAATATTTTAGTTGTAACTTTTTACACCAAACTCCGATTGAGATGATTCTTTTGCATTGGAAGGATAACAAAAAACTCTACATCTTTTATGTTTTGAACAACTCGCGAATCAATCGTCATGAGGGTAAAAAATATATAAGAAGGTTACATTAAATTCAAAGATTGACACAACTTGCCCGTTTTGACTTGTTTTTGAGGAAACCCTTAAATAGGTCTAAATTATTAGTGATTAGAGTTAACCTTAATGCATAATCATATATTTGTGATGTAGATTGAGGGCGAGAGGCCATCAATAAGATTTTACTTGACTTCTCATAACTCCGAGTTTTGATAGGAGAATCTCATCTTTACAGTATTTTATTTTGATTCGCATGGATATTTTGAATTAGAATCTTTGAACTTGCATATGTCATTGAAATCACATCTGTAAATTGAAAATCTGATATAAATGCTGAAAATCAGAATCTGTCTGAACTCCAAAATCTGAAATTTGAAATCTGAAATCTGAAATCTGAACTATGTATAAGAAACTTGCATCTGAATTATATTTATCTGCATCTGTTTTATGATTCATCTGAACGACCCCTAACAAATTCCTGAATAACTTCCTGGCACAAGTTACCCTCCGAGTGTAGGAGCTTGTTACATCCTGAAAAAGGGTTCATGAACGACGATGGTAGGTAGGGGTTCCCATCGGCTATATTCCTACTCTCGAGATATAGTTTACTCGAAAGGTATTTTAAGTTGAGGATTAAATCATGAATTATTGAACTTTGCATATAGAAGTTAGAGAAACTAAGACACTGAAACTCTGCATCTGTTCTTGAAACTATTTTCACATATTTAGAAATTAATTGTACATATGATTTTCGCACTTAAATTCAGTTTATTATCTGCATATATGTTTGACAAGCTATATTCTGGTATTTATGTTGAAACCATGTTAGTTAAAGGAAAATGTCGTGGATGTCTTTCTTCTACTGAGCTTTATTGGTTAGCTCACTCCGACTATACGTCACAGGTACAGGTACTGATGTGGCTGTTCAAGGCTATGAGACTGATCCTGACTACATACCTGAGGAAGAGCTTGAGGTTCCTCCTGAGGAGTTTTTCCCAGTATAGAACTTATTGATTTTCTTACTTGTAGTGAGAGTTAGACT
Source organism: Chloranthus sessilifolius (assembly GCA_021018995.1). Classification (NCBI taxonomy): domain Eukaryota; kingdom Viridiplantae; phylum Streptophyta; class Magnoliopsida; order Chloranthales; family Chloranthaceae; genus Chloranthus; species Chloranthus sessilifolius. The sequence continues at coordinate 19,289,969 of CM037586.1, forward strand.
TGGATTTGTGGGCCCATTTTAGTTGGATATCATAGTTTTATACTTGACTTTGATTTCTGTTATGAGCCATGTTTCGATGATGGTCGGCCATCATCTGTGGTTCTTTACTTTTAATTGCTTCCGCATTTATTTTCCTAGCTTTGGGTTCTTTTTTTATGCTTTACTCTGATATGTGCTTTGTTTGTCTGGCTTATCGTTTAATCGATAGGTTGGCGAACCGTCCTTTCCTATACCTGAGGGATTGGAAAAGTCGGGTCGTCACCATTGGTATCAGAGCCCATGGTTTTAGATTTCTCTAAGGACCCATAAGAACCCAATCGTGACCGGTATAGTTCGCATTAGAGTTATGTTGTTAGGTCCTGAGTCCATTATGACTGTGTGCATGATTATGGTCACAATCTGAATACTGACTGATGTTGTGGTGTTCACAATGACAGATCAGCATGGCCCCAAGATTTAGAGGCAGAGTCAGAGGTAGGACAGTTCCTTTAGAGGACATTCCTGAAGGTGTCGGTACATCGAGGGGAGTTGCCTTCGCAACCGATTCTAATGCAGTTCCAATGGGAGCTAGAGTTGAAAGAAGTCAGGGTGAAAGAATGGAACAAGTGTTGGAAAATCTGGCCACCAACATAGCTCAGCAGACCTCATCCATGGCTCAGCAGATTGCTACAATCGTCCAGTAAGTAGAGCTGATTGCTGCTGGACAACAACAACAATCATCAGGATTTGCCGAATTCAAGAGGATGAGACCTCCAAATTTTTCTGGACAGACCGACCTGATGGAAGCCGAAGGTTGGTTGGATGAGATGGAAAAGATCTTCGAGGTGCTTCAGTGCACTGATGTCGAGAAGGTTAGATGGGCAACCTTAAAACTGGACGGACAGGCTGGACCATGGTGGAAGTCCGTGGCTAGACACAGGGAGCAGGAGTTTCCCAATACTCCTTGGACATGGGCTGAGTTTATGGAGGCGTTCAACGATCAGTACTTTCCCAAGATCGTCAGGCATCAGATGGAAGTCCAGTTCATTGAGCTGATGCAGGGGACACTGTCAGTGCGTGAGTATGGAGATGAGTTCACACGACTTTCGAGGTTTTCACCTCAACATGTGGCCACTGATATGATAAAGGCCAAAAAATTTCAGCTGGGTCTTAGGCTGAGTATATAGGAGAGCGTGGCTATGTGGGAAATGAAAATATATGGAGGAGTACTGTCCAAGGCCCTCATAGCTGAGGAAAAAATTCATAAGTGGTTTTTGAGAAGGAGTCAGCCGAACAAGGACAGGGTCGTGCAAGGGCAGTCAGGTGCTTATGAGAATAAGAGGGCCAAGTTTATGAAGCCGTCAGTGAACCTTATTCAACCAGTATTTTCTAGACCAACATTTTCTTCTTGACCGGCCCCTTATCAGAGATCGACAGCATCATCACCTGTGCAATATGTACGACCAGCAAGTTCTACGGCTAGTGGATCTTCAATGGCATAGGGATCCTCTCGTGCGCCATATTTTGTTTCGGTCACTATGTGCCTAAGGTGTGGGAAACCACACAAGATCGAGGATTGCAGGAGGAACACTGGAGCGTGTTTTCGGTGTGGCGCAATGGGACACATGGTTAAGGATTGTCCTCAGGAGGACAAAGGAAGAACTAGTTCGACTTCTACTCAGAGATCGACCCGACCTACTATTCAGGTCGAGCCTATGCCGTGATAGCTCAGGAAGCCGAAACATCGAATGACGTGATCCAAGGTATTATCAAAAGTTGAGATGTCTTTTTATTTTATTTTGTTATACATAAAATTGCTAAGTACTTAATAAATTTTATTAATAAGTTATAGATGAACACACATGCTTAGAGAATTTAATTGAAACATTGGTATAAACTAAGGTACCCTTTTTATGCGTCGAGGGAGCGACGTAAACAAAATCGAAGTGCAAGTGTTGATAGACCCCAGGTCTACATTTTTTTTTGTCACTCCATTGTTCGCTGAGAAGTTGGGCATCATTCCCAAGGCCCTTGATTTTATCTTGGCAGTGTCAATTCCTATGGGTAACTCAGTGAACACCGATACCATGTGTCAATCAGTGATTGTGATGATCGAAGACCAGGACACGATAGCTGATTTGATCATTTTGAGCATGGAAGGGTTCGACGTGATATTAGGGATGGATTGGCTATCTGCTTACCATGCGAGCATGGATTGTCTTCAGGAAATTGTGACATTTCGCTCGCCGAAGAGAAAATCTTTCTGATTTTGTGGACTCAAATCCTGTGTGGCACTGTTTATCTCTGTCATTCGAGCAGACCGTATGATGAAGAATGGGTGTTGTGGATATCTGGCATACTTGCAAGATCATAGGGAGGAGAAGAAAAATATTACAAATATTACGATTGCTTGTGAGTATCCAGATGTTTTTCCTGAAGATCTACCTGGATTACCACCTGACAGGGAGATTGAATTTGTGATTGAGTTAACGTTGGGTACCGAACCAATATCAAAAGCTCCGTATCGAATGGCACCTGCAGGTCTGAAAGAGATGAAGGAACAACTTCAGGAACTGAAAGAGTTGAAGGAGCAACTTCACAAACAAAACCGGTTCTCCCAGGGTTTTATCAGACCGAGTGTGTCACCCTGGGGAGCACCAGTTTTGTAGTGAGGAAGAAAGACGGCTCAATGCGGCTTTGCATCGATTACCGCCAGCTAAATAAGTTAGCAATTAAGAACTGTTATCCACTTCCAAGAATTGATGATCTGTTCAATCAGTTACAAGGAGCAAGATTCTTCTCGAAGATTGAATTGAGGTCAGGCTACCATCAGTTGAAAGTTAAATTTGAAGACATTCAGAAGACAGCGTTCAAAACCCGATATGGACACTACGAGTTCTTGGTCATGCCATTTGGGTTGACAAACGCACCCGCGTCATTTATGGACTTGATGAACCGAATATTCAAATCACATTTGGACAAGTCGATAGTAGTTTTTATAGATGACATCCTCATCTATTCAAAGACACGAGAAGAATATAAGCAGCATTTGCGAGTGGCCCTACAAACCCTCAGAGACCATTAGTTATATGCAAAACTTGGTCAGTGTGAGTTTTGGCTTGAGCAGGTCAGTTTTCTAGGCCATGTTATCTCTGAGACCGGTATTACAGTTGACCTAGCAAAGATTGAGTCAGTGATGAATTGGGAACAACCAAAGGCCGTTACAGAGGTTCGTAGTTTCCTCGGTTTAGCAGGCTACTACAGAAGGTTTGTGGAGGGCTTCTCCAAGATATCAGGTCCTCTTACACAACTTACGAAGAAGAACACTAAGTTTAATTCGATAGAGCAGTGTGAGCAGAGTTTTCAGGAACTCAAGAAATGATTAACTACTGCGCCAATACTTGCTATACCGTCAGGCAGGGGAGGCTTTACATTGTACAGTGACGCATCGTATAGGGGTTTAGGCTGTGTGCTTAACCAGAATGAGAGAGTCATTGCTTATAGGTCTAGCAAGCTAAAAGACCATGAGAAGAACTATTCGATACACGACCTTGAGTTGGCTGCAGTGATATTTGCCTTGAAGATCTAGAGGCATTACCTTTATGGGGAGACCTTCGATATATTTACCGATCATAAGAGCCTCAAGTATCTCTTCTCATAAAAGGAGTTGAATATGAGACATCGTTGATGGATGGAGTTCTTGATTGTACCATCCAGTACCACCCCGGGAAAGCAAATGTAGTGGCAGATGCATTAAGTCAAAAGTTCTCTGCTCAGTTATCACATCTCACCGTAAGGGTGTGACGATGGCATCTATTGGAAGATATGGCTCTAAGTAGCATGAGATTTGACGTAAAAAGTTCAGGTGTGTTAATGGCTACGCTGGTGATACGTTCCACTCTGTATGAGAACATTCGTAGACTTCAGATGACAGATGATGAGCTTATGGCAATCAGACGGGATGTGATTGGGGGAAGCAAAATAGATTTTTCTATCAAAGATGATGGTACTTTATTGTTTAGAGACCGGGTATGTGTACCAACTAGTACTGAGCTTCGGGATACCATTTTGGAAGAGGTTCATAAGTCTATGTATGCTATTCACCCTGGCAGTACCAAGTTGTACCAGGACTTAAAGAAAAGCTTCTGGTGGAGAGGTTTAAAGAAAGATGTCGCTGGGTATGTCTCGAGATATCTTGTGTGCCAGCAAGTAAAGGTGGATCACCGAAATCCGACAGGACTATTGCAACCACTACTGATACCTAAGTGGAAATGGGAGGCCATTTCTATAGACTTTATTTTAGGATTGCCAAGGACATTGAGAAAGTACAATGCCATCTGGGTCATTGTAGATCGATTGACTAAGTCCGTACACTTTCTGCCTTAAAATACGTCGTCGTATACGGCCAACAAGCTCGCAGAATTATATATCAAGGAGATAGTTAGGCTGCATGATATACCGGTCAGTATCGTATCCGACAGAGACCCGATGTATACATCTCAGTTTTGGCAACGATTTTAAGAAGGGATGGCGTAATAACCCAGATTTTCGTGACACGTGTAGGTCACGTGTGACTTACACGATGTGGGAGTGTATGCAGCGAACAAGTGAACCACACCTACTTTATATACTACTAGGTGTAGGTGTCTTGTATGTGAACCTTATGAAGGTAAAACATCTAACATATGTGTGTATGTGAAACACACTAGTTTTCACTAGATAAGAGAAAAGGGAGGAGTCTCCCATACGTGTCATATTGAGCTTAGATAGAGAAAGAGTAAAACAAGGAGAAGGAAGAGAGGGTTTTGTAAAAGAAGATTAGAGGAAGGAGTTTTCTTGTGATTAAGAGACAAGATCCACTTTACGGATCTTAAATACGTAGGATGAGAAGAGTGTGGTGAAGAAATTTGAAAGGATCTTGTGGATTTGAGCTAGTGGATGATCTAGAAAGGGGTTGGAAGAGGTGTTTTTGAAACCCTCTTCATTTGATTTGATCTTGGATCAAATCCAGATGAGATCTAATGACTTGATGTATGTTTTAAGATTTATATGTGCTTTAAATATAGTATTAATTGTTTAGTTAAATTATATGGGCTTTTAATAGGGTATTAAATGAGGTAGAAGATGAATTCTCAAAAAAGATCGAGCAATAATTGTGATCACTCCTCGCGCGAGCGGTTAAAACAGCTCGCTCGCGTGAAGAAGGACAAGTTATATAAATTAAAATGTTCTGGACTCGCTCGAGTGAGGCCCTTTGTGAAAGGAGAGCTCGCGCGAGCAAGGGCTTGCGTGACCTTTAGGTATCTCGATTGTTATCGCTCGAGCGAGGTCAAGTGCCTCGTTTATAACCGCTTGAGCGAGGGATGGAATATATTATATATAACCAAAATATGTTCTGTGCTCGCTCGAGCAAGGACATTTTGTAAAAGGAGGCTCGTTCGAGTGAATGCTCGCGTGACCTTTAGATACCTCAATTATCATTGCTCGAGTGATGATTAGTGCTTGCTCACGCAATGAATAGTTCTTGCTTGCGCGAGATCAGTGCTCGCTCGCGCAAGGAACAATACTCGCTCACGTGAGGTACTATATAGATTTTTATACTATTTTACTGCTCTTGGGAGCTATGGGTCCTCAAGATTCTTATAGGCTTTTTCTAAGAGTGTTTTGACACATGCAATATAGGTTGGCGTGTAATTGTTGTGTTAGATCCTCTAAGAGATAATGATGCGTTTCATATTATCAGAATTGCTGTGAGGTAGGGAACACCTTGAACATGTACTTTGATTGTAAGAGCATGTATGTAGTGATATAGAAATGAAATGAATTATATAATCTCCATGTGTGTGTGTGTGATACACCAATGAAATGAAAATACTTTAATCATATAATCCTCTCAGTATGTGTGTGTGTGTGTGACACTAAGTAAGCATATGAAAATGAGACATCCCCAAGAGATGAGAAAGTGATAAAAGCATCAGTGTGATGCAAGTAATTTAGACATCCCAGGGATGGAAGTGAGATTGTAAAGTAAGATTGAACAAAGATTGATAAGGCCTAATTAATATAAAATAACACATTTACACGGTGAATAACTATATGTAAAGTACATGATATTTTTGTTATTTAAGGTTTGATCATAATACCCCACCGATGTGGCGGGATACCCACGACTGATTCTGCAGAATATCCGTGACCGGTATGGCGGCTAATCCGTCCACCAGTATGGCGGTCTATCCGTACATAGTAGCACATCCCAGGGATGTTGAGATGAGATTAGACCCCGTCGCCTATGAGAAAGGGACCTAGGTAGTATTCAAAGTGATATATTTATAACAACTGTCTATTTAGACGACGATGGAGGGTATTCCATCGGGGCTCGATGCTATATTGCTCGGGGATTACTTAAGTTGAAAATTTAAGTTTCTTTAGGCCTATTCAGTGTAATTCATAAACAATTGATAATAAATATAATATGCAAACCACCAGTAAACTTTAATGCATATGTAACCCTTTAAACTGTTTTCCATTAAGTTCAAAAATACTTTATGCTATCATATCATGGAATATATGAAAGGATTTGACTTATATGTTCATTGTGTTGTTCCCTATTGAGCTAGGATATAGCTCACCCTTTAGACTATACATCGCAGGTCCTTTGCTTGCAACCGTAGAGGCTTCGGGAGACGCTGATTCGGGGGATTCAGACTTCGTGCCCGGAGACGAGTTAGAGCCTCCTCCCGAGGACTTCTTCTAGAGGACCGCCTGCGTACTTTGAGAGGGAGATTTTTGAGAGTACATTTGTACGGCTTGGTATGTCAAGCCTTTTTGTGAAGCATATAATTAACTTATAAAATTATTTTGGCGAACCATCTGGGGTGATCCGTTTATCATTGATGGTTCGGGTCGGTTCTTCTGTTCATACATTGGCATGGAAGAAGAACTTTCTTTTGTGCTTATGCTTTAGATTAGTATATATGATTTCACATTGTTCAGTTAATCATCTTATTTTGCGTAGTTGTCCCTTGTTATACCAATGTTCTGTACATATCTATGGGGCACGGCCTAGAGGATCGTGTCGATGGCACGAGTTTTGGGGTGTCGAAATTTGGGCTGTCACAGATGGGCTCCAGGCTCGATTACAGTATGGCATTCCATCCTCAGACCGATGGGCAGACTGAGAGGGTGAATCAGATTATAGAAGATATGTTACATGCTTGCGTGCTAGATTTTCAGGGGTCATGGGACTAACATTTAAAATTGATCGAGTTCGCCTACAATAAAAGTTACCAGGCTAGCATCGGCATGGCACCCTATGAAGCTTTGTATAGACGACGGAGCAGGTCTCCACTTAATTGGGAAGAAGTGGGTGAGAAACTCATTTTAGACCCCAAGATCATGGAGAGTACGATCGAGACAATTCGATTAATCCGTGAGAGACTATGCATTGCTCAAAGTCGTCAGAAGAGCTACGCTGATCTTAAAAGGAATCATATTGAGTTTAAGGTTAGTAATAGGATATGGTTCACTTTTTGTTATGTCAAGAGAAGTAAACTGTTTTGATAACTAATACCTGTGTTTCAGGTGGGAGACAATGTATTTGTCAAAATCTCTCCTACAAAAGGCGTGATGTGTTTTGGGAAGCGTGGGAAGCTGAGTCCACTCTACGTTCGACCTTTTGAAGTATTGGGTCGAGTCGGCGAGGTCACTTACCGTGTAGCCTTGCCACCACAGCTATCAGGCATGCACAATGTGTTTCACATATCCATGTTGTGGAAGTACGTGGAGGATCCTACTCACATATTGGACTACCAGCCCATTGAACTCCAGGAAGATTTATTGTTGGTCGTGGAACCAGTACAAATCTTGGATCGTAAAGAGCAGATCTTAAGAACCAAGAGCATTCACTTAGTACTCATGAAGTGGCGGAACCATTCTTCAGAGGAAGTCACATGAGAGCGTGAATTGGAGATTCGCGAGCAATTTTCTTAACTTTTCGAGTGAAGGTATATTGTAAACTATAGTCATATAAGAAAACCCTACGTACCTTTAAATTCTTGAAAATTTTCAACGTTAAATTGGTTAATAACATCGATGCTTTATATATATATATATCTATAACGATCACACAATAAAATCTTAAATGTCATATTTATTCATTCTCGGTTAGAACCGTGTGTCTGTTGGAACCCGTGTCATCAGTTAGAACATGTTACCAGGCATGTGATTATGCTTCTGAATAAGTATTCGATTCTGACATCTGAAATTTCTGCTCAAGTAATTACCGACATAGTGTATGTAGTCTAGCGAGAAAAGGGTGAGGTAAGTGTGTGTGCTAGGTTTGTGTCACGGTGAAGTACATTTCCAGGCAGGTGACACTCGGAAAGGTATGCATCCATGTACGAATGCAATCCTCTATGGCAGTATGGGATGCCATACAGTACATCCAGGTTACTACGGATCTCGACCCTTGAAAGCGTGCTTGGTGAAGCCTATCACATCGTGACCAAAGTTCTTTTAGACTTTAGACTATTTCAATTTTGCTTTATACTGGTGTTAGGATAAGGATTTACTGTAGTTCGGTTTAGCTATCCGTACATTTTTGAGGATGAAAATTCCTAACGAGGGTAAAATGTAAAGACCCGTATTTTGAACCTGAGTTAGACTAACCTCGTGTGCGTATTCTGCTGGGTGACTAACGTCGCCATTTTTTTAAGATTTTTATCTAGATGTGATTGTGCGGACATATTCTGATTTAGAGCCATTTGGACCCTCGTGCGAAAGTCTTGCACCAACCTCGGTGTGACCGCTCAACACCGGGCTTAAGTTTTAAAATTAGAAGTGTATAACACACAAGAGGTGTGTGTGTGCTTAACTTTGTGAGCAATCCTATTATAAGAAGGAATTGAAGTGTATACTAGGTTTTGTTAAGAGAGAAGGAGACGTGAGTGTCGTGAAGAACCACAGTCGTGTGATAGTCGCCCAGCCGCGCGAGACTCCATCGTCTCTTCTTCAATCATTGTAGGAGATCGGTTTAGAAACCTCCTCCTCTAGAACCCTCTTTTGTTGAAACCCTTGAACCTTAGAAAAAACTTGAATCAACCTTGGATTCGTAGTTGGCGATCGAGAGAGGTTGAGATCATTGAGGACGAGTTGGAGTTGTCTCTGAGAACTCGTGGGATCGATTGCGGCGCGAATTGTCGAGGAAATTTGACGATTTCGTCCGAAACCCTAAATGCGTGACTCATTTTCAAATCAAAAAATCTTTAGTTAAAGGTGTGATTTTGATTAAGATTATTGATTTGAATCAATAGATTAGATGTGAGTTTTATTTTGGGAATGTGTGGGATTCGATTCGGGTGAAAACGAGGCGAATTGCATCGCTGTAGCTCGCTCAAGCAAGGATTATCATCGCTCGAGCGAGATTGCTCCAAAGGTTTCACTTTAGAGGTCATATACTCGAAAAAGCATTCTTTGTCCTCACTCGTGCGAGCTTAAGTCATCGCTCACGCGAGGAGGGTTCGCTCGAGCGAGAATTATCATCGCTCGAGCGAGGACAGAACTTGGCTCTGATACTATCATAGTGTTTTAGCTATAACTTTTTACCCCGAAGTCTAATTGAGATGATTCATTTTGAATTGGCAAGATAACAGAAAACTCTACACCTTTCATGTTTTGACCAACTCATGAATCAATCGTCTTGAGGGTAAAAAATGTATGAGAAGGTTACACTAAATTCTAAGATTGGCACAACTTGCCCGTTTTGACTTGTTTTTGAGGAAACACTTAAATAAGTCTAAATTATTAGTGATTAGAGTTAACCTTAATGCATAATCGTATATTTGTGATGTAGATTGAGGGCGACAGGCCATCAATAGGATTTTTCTTAACTTCGCGTAACTCCGAGTTTTGGTAGGAGAATCTCATCTTTACAGTATTTTATTTTGATTCGCATGGATATTTTGAATTAGAATCTTTGAGCTTGCATATGTCATTGAAATTACATCTGTAAATTGAAAATCTGATATAAATACTGAAAATCAGAATCTACCTGAACTCCGAAATCTAAAATCTGAAATCTGAACTATATATAAGAAACTTGCATCCGAATTATATTTATCTGCATCTGTTTTATGATTCATCTGAACAACCCCTCATAAATTCCTGAACAACTTCCTGGCGCAAGTTACCCTCTGAGTGTAGGGGCTTATTGTATCCTAAAAAAGGGTTCATGAATGACGATGGTAGGTAGGGGTTCCCATCGGCTATAGTCCTGCTCTCGAGATATAGTTTACTCAGAAGGTATTTTAAGTTGAGGATTAAGTCATGAATTACTGAACTTTGCATATAGAAGTTAGAGAAACTAAGACACTTTCTTGAAACTGTTTTCACATATTTAAAAATTAATCTTACATATGATTTTCGCACTTAAATTCAGTTTATTATCTACATATATAATTGACAAGCTATATTCCAGTATTTCTTTTGAAACTATGTTAGTTAAAGTAAAATGTCGTGGATGTCTTTCTTCTACTGAGCTTTGTTGGTTAGATCACTCTGACTATACGTCACAGGTACAAGTACTGACGTGGCTGTTCAAGGCTGTGAGACTGATCCTGACTACGTACCTGAGGAAGAGCTTGAGGTTCCTCCTAAGGAGTTTTTCCCAGTATAGAACTTACTGATTTTCTTACTTGTGAGAGTTAGACTTGAATTTGTGGGCCAATTTTAGTTGGATATCATAGTTTTATACTTGACTTTGATTTCTGTTATGAGCCATATTTCGATGATATTCGGCCATCATCGGTGGTTCTTTACGTTTAATTGCTTCCGCATTTATTTTCCTAGCTTTGGATTCTTTTTTTGCGCTTTACTCTGATATGTACTCTGTTTGTCCGTCTTATCGTTTAATCGATAGGTTGGCGAACCATCCTTTTCTATACTTGAGGGATTAGAAAAGTCGGGTTGTCACATGTATAATTGACTACAACAAGCATGTATGTAGTGATATGATAAGATTATGTGTGTTTTGCGATTTGCTTTTGTGATTGCATGAATTTCATTCATAGCTTTTGAACATGTGAATTCCGTATATATGAGAACTAAGATAAAAACTACGTGTGTGTGTGTATGTGACATCAAAAGGATGTAAATATGTTATGACATCATAAGATGTAAATATGTGTGTGACATCAGAAAGATGTGAATAAGTATGTGTGTGCAAGTTTTGAAAACTTCGAACTATTATAATTACCACAAACTCACAATGATAAACTATATATAGATTTAGCACTATGATTTAAGGTTCATGTGTGATACCCTACTGACGCGGCGGTATAACCGTGACCGGTACGGCGGGATATCCGTAAGTGTGTTCCGGTACGGCAGAATATCTGTTCTATGATTACTATTTCGTGATAATAATTCGTGCGACAAGTGACCTCCATCAAGGGGCTTATAAACTATGTGATATATGAAATTGTTCATTGAACGATGATAGTTAGGATTTTCCATCGGTAAATTATACGACTCTCGATGCTATATATGCTCAAGAGAATATTTAAGTGATTGATTTAAGTCTTTGTGAAATAAGAACAAATCTTTCGGAAATCATGATAAGTGTGAATTTGAAATGTGCATAAGATATTCGTTTTGTCAATTTAAATGCTTTCAAATTGTGATTATTAGTAAGGAAAATATGCTTTGAAGTATGTCATCAGATATGTGTGATATGAACTATATGCATGTTATTACATTTCCCTATTGATCTTAGACTGCTAGCTCATCTCTCGACTATACGCCACAGGTACAGGAGTTCATACGGGTACCGAGGATCTAGACTTGGAGGATTCTGAGTACATACGTGAGGAGGAGACCAAGCCCCCTGCTGAGGAATTTTTCTAGCAGGTTGTGCTGCGCTTACTTTTGAGATTTATTTTGTAAGGTTTGATACGTCCAGTCATTATAAGATAGAATTTATGTAATTATGTTAGATATGGTGTGACAGCCTGACTTTTCCCCTTCTCTTAAATGGGAAAGGTCACGCCGTCGGATCACCTAACATGATCCTGTCATACAAGGGCATCATGTACAAAGTGTTACATATGCGGAAGCGAATTGAATTAACTCTGATATATAGAAATATGGCAACAACTGATATTCATTCACTTATCTAAAGCAGCAAACTGAACAGGAATATAAACAGAAACCTATACCTGAAGTAGTAAACTATCTTAAACCACACTGCTGTTTATACATGTTTAATGTTTAAACATGTATAAACCACACTACTGTTTATACTCTCTCAAACCTCTCAAGGAAAGAAGTTCTCCGCAGAATCTTCCTCCTTGTCTCCCTCATTCTCCTCTTGATGATAGGCAGGAACAGCCTCGTGCTCAGGGTCTTGAGCAATATCTACAGCTAAGACATAAAGTCGTAGGATGAGCTATCATTGAAGCTCAGTAGGGAAATTTACAGTGCTACTTTATATGTTAGATTTCCAATTCACTTTTCAATGTATAAATTACAAAATTAAACACATTATATCATACCTTGTACCTATTCTAGCAATATTTAGTATTTATTCTAGCAACATATAGTATACTAAGCAATAAATTATGTAAATATTGTATCATGTTGACATGCTGACAGATTCATACTGAACAAATATGAGAAATCATAATGACAAGGAATCATGCTGGACAAGTACAAAAATTATACTAAAACACGACATATACAAGAAACAATAAAATCAAGCTCCCTAGTTAGCGGGATCACTTGTCAAGCTCCTGAGTTAGCGGGATCACTTGGATTGAGAAAATTAAGCTCCCGAGTTAGCGGAATCACTTGGACGAGATATCAAGCTCCCGAGTTAGCGGGATCACTTGGACGGGATGTCAAGCTCCCGAGTTAGCGGGATCACTTGTTTTAAGATGAAATAAAGACGTATACATGACATCAAGGATAACAGAATATGAACAATGCATGGTAACATATATGCGAGCACATCGTGAACAGATATCATATTTCCTATACACATGATTCTACTAAGAGTTTACTTAACTAGATGAGAATATAAAACTCAATATCATTTAGTTCAGAAAAGTCCCTACAACAGCAAACATCGAATCTATCTCATTATAAGCAACTATTTTATACTTATAGCTTTATTGAACAAAATAATTTTATATGCTATCTAGATGTGAATGAGCAATTAAAACACAAGTTAGCAGAGTACATTCCCTACCTTATACTAGGCTTATGTGTAACTGGTTACCCGTGCACGCATGTCTTCAAGCAACCTCATCATATGCACCAAATACCTAGGATTTATGATCATAGTTTTAGTAATTTTAATGGTTTATTGGGTCAACATAGACCCAAAATATGGATCATTTATGGTCCTAAGTCTCATGATCAAACTCAGTAAGTCATCCCAATACAAACCCCTGACAGAGGTGTCACCAAGTGCGTCAGATGCAGGGTTCCTGCGGCAAGCAACATAGGTTGCCTCAGCAAGCTTTGCAGTTGAGCACATTTCCGCGAATTGTCACTAATTTTTGACCCCTTAAACATTGGATTCAGAAATTGTGTCCTTCATAAAGGTTGTAGGGATCGTTGTCTCCTTTCTAACGCATTAAGAATCGTGCTAATCGGAGTTTGGAGTCAAGCCTATCAGACTTGGCTTGTCGGGGTGTTTTCTACTCCACTTTGGCTTCTTTTACTCAGGCAATTGACTGAGTCTCTTACCTTATATATATAGCTTATATTTAGTTTATAATTGAGTGTATAAATTACTTAAAAAACTTTAGTTTATTTTTAATGTCGGCTTTTAACGTTTTGGAGTGCAACCAAAGGCATTCTTGCCTCTGAAATTGGCACTTATAATTTCAGCTTTGACGTTATGCACAATGCAAGTTCTCAAGTTCAAAGCTCGATCGAGTAGAACGTGCAAACGTGGCATAACAGATCCTTTAGTGTAATTGAATTGTATGTTGTACTTGATTTGGAATGCATACCTTTTGGTGGACTCGCGGTTACGACGATGCGGAGAATGTATTGTCGTTGCATTCACCGAGAGCGTAGAAAAATCAGAGATGCGAGGAGCTCGTTGAGACTAACGGGTGTTTCTGCAATCGCATGAATGACTTGGAGGCTACTGTGTGAGCTACGGTTCTAAAGGTTCAAGGGGTAGGAAGAAGAAGAAGGCCTTTGCCTTTTCTATTTGTTTAGCTGCACTTTGCGTGCATGCTTCGCATGGTGACTCACACCATCATGTAGTCAAACGAAGCTCAAAGCAGCTTATAAGCTCCAAAGGGTAAGCATCCCCTATATAGCAACCACATGCCACATATGTTATCAGCAAATAAGACAAAATGGCTTTCTTTGAATCCAAGTCCCCTAACCGATAAGTGTCATTCCTTAGTGCTTATATTGTTATGCAAAGCTAGTATTTGGTATTAGATGAGTTAAAACGGCTGGATTATAGTGTAATGCTAACACCAAGTTAAACATATATACTATGTGGGTATATAAGATAGTGTAATTGTTTTAGTGTAAAGCAATGACACTAATATACTATGTAAGCTTTAGATTACTATACATAGTATAGTCATTTTAACGGCTGGGCTATAGTCCTTTTTTTTTTGTTTTTCTGACCACATCTATGATCCACCGTTGTTTCTAATACTGGCCACTAAGTCAGTTCTTTGTGTCACGTTTTTGGCACAAGCCTGACCATACTCGGGTCAATACTCAATATTGTCAGGATAAAAATGTGATAGCTGTTACATACGGTATTCTTCTTGCGAATCATCCTAGGGTGACTTTTGTGGTCATTGATGGTTCGGTTCAGTTCTTTTCCTCATGCGATTGGCATGGGATTAGAATTGTCTTTTGTATACATTACGATTTTTCATTATATAGAAATAAAGATTTAATTTTCTTATGATGACTCTATCTGTTAGTTAGTGTAATATCTCGAAAGTTTGAGCGTTAAATAGTGACCTCGGGATCTGTGCCCGATTGGTCGTAGGTTTAACCAAGTGATGGTCAAACAATGGACTCATGAAGTGATAAACTAATGAAATATAAATTTGACCTAAGTGTAGTGTATGGCGTGAGTTTAAGGCCACATACACCTATCTCTGGTGTATGTGCTTAACACTGAAACTTGAGAGAAGATATAAGGGTTTAATAACCTAGTTTTCATTGTTTGGTTGGTAAAGAGAGTTAAGAAGAGAGACAAGGAGAGAGAGCCAAGGTGAGTTAATGGCAAGGAGTTAATGTGGTTGGATTGAAGGGAAGGTTGAGCAATAAATGTCAGATTTAACATGATTGGATTCGTGAGAGCCAAAGCTGGAACCCTAACCATTCAATAAATTAGGAGATTGATTTGAGGTGAGTTTTATTAGAATTAAATGCATAGATGTTCAATGGTTAAATTCAGTCAAGTGTAGTTAAAATCATAAAATTAAATGGATAGAAAGGAAAGAGAAAGAGAAAAGATTTGGAAGAACAGCCCGAAAAGGGGCTGAGTCTGGCCTTTTAGAAGTTGAAAAAAGCAAAGATGCCCGATTTCGATTAATCGATTTGGAAATTGATTAATCAATTTTGAAAATCAACTAATCGATTTGGAAATCAACTAATCGACTGGGTGCCTCCAGTGGCTAAAGAGATAAGGCTTGGGGAAATCGACTAATTGAATCGAGAAATCGATTAATCGATTTTGGATTTTGATTAATCGATTTGGGATCGACTAATAGATTTTGGATTTTTGACTGCTTGATTTGAGAATCGATTTAACCATTTTAGGGAATTCGATTAATCGATTTGGGATCGATTAATCGATTTTGGATTTCGATTAATCAATTTTGGGAATTGATTAATCGATTTAGGCAATTTGACTTGACTTCTTAATTGGACCTTGGGGTTCATGGAGGGTCTAGGACCTTCTGTATTACATCTTTAGTGATATGTTGCATGTGTTATGATGTACCATAGGTAGTACGTGTGAGAGCAAGCATAAGGAGTCGTGTGGGACCTTAATGCTTGGACCTTCAGAGACTTGAGGTAGGGAACACCTTGAACATATACTTTAATTGCAAGAGCATGTATGTAGTGATATAGAAATAAAATTGAAAATATTTTAACTGTGTAAATCTTTGTAAAAAGGGTATGTATGTGACACCATGAAAGTAAATGAGAATGAGACATCCCCAGGGGATGAGAACGTGACAAAGGCATCAGTGTGATGTGAGCAATTTAGACATTCCAAGGATGTAAGTAAGATTGGATAACTACTGATAAGGTCTAACTGATATAAGGTAGTACTTTCACACGGTGAATAACTATATGTAAAGTACGTGTTAATTTTGTTATTTAAGGTTTGAATAGAATACCCCACCGATGTGGCGGGATACCCACGACTGACTCGGCAGGATATCCGTGACCGGTATGGCGGCCAATCCGTACACCGGTATGGAGGTTTATCCGTACACAGTAAGCACATCCCAGGGATATTAAGATAAGATTTAACCCCATCGCCTATGAGTAAAGGGGCTTGGGTCATATTCTCAGGGAATATATATAACAACTGTCTATTTAGACGACGATGGAGGGTATTCCATCGGGGCTCGATGCTATATTGCTCAGGGACTACTTAAGTTGAAGATTTAAGTTTTACTTTAGGCCTAATCAGTGTAATTCATGAAAATTTGAGAATAAATGAAACATGCAAACCACTAGTAAACTTCAAGGCATAATTGTCATCTTTTTAAATTGTTTTTCCAGCAAATGCATAGATACATCATGCTTAGAATATCATGGAATATATGTGAGATTTTGACTAATATGTTCATTGTATTGTTCCCTATTGAGCTAGGATGTAACTCACCCTTTAGACTATACGTCGCAGGTCCAGTGCTAGCAGCGGCCAAGGCTTCGGGAGACGTGGATCCGGGTGATTCAGATTACGTGCCTGAGGATGAGTTGGAGCCCCCTCCTGAGGACTTTTTCTAGGAGACTCCGTTGAATACTTTGAGAGAGTAGTTTTGAGAGCTCATTGGTACAGCTTGGTATGTCAAACCTTTATTTTGATAAAAAATATAATTAAATGATATATTCTTTTTGGCGAATCATCTGAGGTGATCTGTTTATCACTAATGGTTCGGATCGGTTCTCTTTTCATGCAGTGGCATGAAAGTAGAACTGTCTTTTGAGTTTATACTTAGAGTAGTATTCTACTTCTGCATTGTATAGTTATTGTTCCATTTTGTCTTAATATTACTTGTTATACCAATGTTCTGTACATAGTCATGGGGCACGGTCTGGAGGATCATGCTGATGGCACGAGTTTCGGGGTGCCAAAATCTGGGCTGCCACAGTTGGTATCAAAGTATTTTCTTTTAGAAATTATGACAATCGTTACTTTTGTCAGAACATAGGGACTCCTGCTAACGAAACTTTAGTTTCACGTGCAGACCATTATGTCTTCTAGAGGAAGGGGCCGACCCAGGGGCGACCATAGTAGAAGTTTGCGTAGTCGAGATGATTTTATCTCGGATACCAATAGGGTGCCTATCAGAGATAGAGGGGCTTCAGGCAGTGGTGGCCAAGGGAGCCAAGATCAGGCAAAGACTCAGGATCGAGAACAAGATAGAGTCAGAGAAAGAAACGAAGATAGAGAGGAGCGTCAGAGGATGATGCACACTATGAAAACCATGGTGACTGACATGACACAGCAGGCAACATCCTTGGCAGCTCATACTGCCCACGAGCAGCATCAGCCACTTACACCTCCAGTATCTCCGACACTGCCAGTGTCTTCTGCATTTACTAAGTTTAGGAGGATGAGACCTCCTAGCTTTTCGGGGTAGGCAGAGCCCATTGCAGCTGAGAACTGGCTGAGTGAGATGGAAAAAGTATTTAGTGTGCTCACGTGTACAGAGGACGAGAGCGTTCGTTGGACAGCCTACATGTTAGATGGAGAGGCTTGGCCTTGGTGGAAGTCTGCTTCACGGACTAGGACTCAGGAGACTCCAGATTTACCCTGGACGTGGGATGAATTTGTTGAAGAGTTCAATAAATAGTACTTCCCGGAAGTAGTGAGGAACCAAATGGAGATTCAATTTTTGCAGCTTGTGCAAGGGAAGATGACTGTTAGAGAGTATGGAGTGGATTTCATGCGACTCGCTAGCTTCGCGCCTGACTACGTCATCACAGAGATGATGAGAGCGAAGAGGTTTCAGCAAGGGTTGAGACCAGACGTGAGGAGAGGAGTAGCACCATTCCAGATGAGGACATATGGAGATGTCATGAGCAAAGACTCGTAGTGGAGGAAGAAAATAATAATAAATACCGTCAGAGGGAACAACAAGGAAGGTGGAATGTGGATCAGAGTAGAACGGGAAACTACGAGCTGGTGAACCAAAAGCTGAGATTTGTAGCAAATAATCAGAGACCACCATTCCAAGGAGGGTATCAAAGACCGATGCAACAGACCAACCAGAAAAAATTTCCATTGCTTGCATCGAGGAGGCCGATACGATACAAGAGCCCTGCTATCACTACAGGAGCTATCGTTACACAGGTTTCTCGCGAGCAGCTTCTTCCACACCTCGGGAGACTTGTGCCAAGTGTGGCAAGTCTCACAGGACAGCGGATTGTAGAGAGGGAACTCGGGGCTATTTCAGATGTGGTAAGGTGGGCCACTTGATCAAGGATTGCCCTGAGGCAAACAAGGGGAAGACTACTTCAGCTCCTTGCCACGACCTATACAAGCAAGGAAGCCGATCGTCCAAGGGAGAGCCTATGCAGTCATAGCTCAAGAGGCCCAAAATATAAATGATGTGATCCAGGGTGAGATTTCATTTAAATAAAGAGTTTTAATTCTTAAAAATTTTAAATAGAGAAGGTGCATCCATATAGAAAATAGAAAAGAACTCGTATGTAATAATTTTGTATGATAGTGCACATTATATATATGCGTGTATGTATGACTAGATACGTTACAAATCTATGAGAAAGGAAGCGATGTGACACATGAAGCATGAGTGTTGATAGACCCGGGGTCTACCCACTCATTTATTACCCCTCGTTTCACAAAGAAGATGAAAGTCATCCCAGGGGAGTTAGACTTTGTGTTAATCGTGACTATTGCGACTGAGAAATCGGTTGATACCGAAAAAGTTTGCAACTCCGTGATCGTGAGAATCATGGATGGAGACGTCTTTGAACTACCGGCAAATTTGATCATGTTGGACATGCAAGGATTCGACGTGATCCTTGGCATGGATTGGTTGTCAACTCACTGTGTGATGGTTGATTGCAAGAACAAGGTCGTCATCTTCAGACCCAACACGAGGAGATCATTTCGATTTTGAAGAGAGAGATCGACGCATATGCCACTTATCACGGCAGTCAGAGCCGAGCGCTTGATCAGAAAAGGGTGCAGTGGTTTCTTGGCATTCTTGAAGGAGGATAAAGAAGAGAAGAATATTATCTCCGAGATAGCCGTGGTGCGAGAGTTGGAAGATATATTTCCAAAGGAATTACCCGGATTACCTCCAGATAGAGAAGTTGAATTCGCCATCGACTTAGCACTGGGAACGGAGCCTGTTTCTAAAGCACCATACAGAATGGATCCTGCTGAGTTGAAGGAATTGAAGGAGCAGTTACAAGAGCTCATGGACAAGGGGTTTGTTAGGCCGAGCATGTCTCCATGGGGAGCACCGGTCTTGTTTGTAAAGAAGAAAGATGGGTCAATGTGTCTGTGCATTGACTATCGGCAATTAAACAAACTCACTATAAAGAATAGGTACCCTTTTCCTAGGATAGATAACTTATTCGACCAGCTGGAAGGAGTAAGGTATTTCTCCAAGATTGATCTGAGATCTGGATACCATCAGTTGAGAGTCAAGACAGAGGACATCCAGAAGACTGCATTCAGGACACGGTACGAACAGTATGAATTCTTAGTGATGCCGTTTGGGTTGACGAACACACCAGCGTCATTTATGGACTTGATGAATTGGGTGTTTAAATCACACCTGGACTCCTGCGTTGTCGTGTGCGTCGACGATATCCTAATATACTTCAAGTCAAAAGCAGAACACGAAGAACACTTGAGGATTGCTCTACAAATTTTGCGTGACCACCAACTATACACCAAGCTCAGCAAGTATGAGTTTTGGTTAGAGGAAGTTAGCTTTTTGGGACATGTCGTCTCAAAACATGGTGTCACAGTTGACCCGGCTAAGATAGAAGCACTGCTCAATTGGGAGCAACCAAAGACCGTGACTGACGTCCGTAGTTTCCTCAGACTAGCTAGCTATTATCGGCATTTTGTTGAGGGTTTTTCAAAGATATCAGGACCACTCACGAGACTTACACGAAAAGATACAAAGTTTGAATGGAGTGAGACATGCGACAAGAGTTTTCAAGAACTCAAGAAGAGACTCACTTCAGCTCCAGTACTAGCGATTCTGTCAGGCAGTGGAAGATTCGCAGTCTACAGTGATGCTTCATATAATGGTTTGGGTTGCGTGCTCAACCAACATAAGAAGGTGATAGCTTACGGGTCGAGACTGTTGAAAGAACATGAAAAGAACTACCCGACACATGACCTGGAACTGGCAGCGGTCATATTTGCGCTGAAGATTTGGAGACATTACTTGTACAGTGAGACCTTCGAGATCTTCATCGATCATAAAAGCCTCAGATACCTGTTTACACAGAAAGAACTAAATATGAGGCAGCGCAGATGGATGGAGTTCCTCAAGGACTATGACTGTTCCATACAGTACCATCCAAGCAAGGCTAATGTAGTAGCCGATGCCTTGAGTCGGAAGGGTTCAGCTCAATTGGCTAGTTTGATTTTGGGTATGCACAAATGGAAGTTGTTTGAAGATCTGGCACTGTATGATGCAAATATCGAGTCGCAAGCTACAGGAGCCTTTTTGGCTAACATTTCAGTGAGACCAGTGATATTTGAGCATATCCACGAGCTACAGATGAAAGACCCGGCTTTAACTAAGATTCATCAAGATGTGATCGAAGGCATCAAACCGGACTTCTCAGTGAAAGAAGATGGTTCCTTGTTATTCAAGGGTCGTCTCTGCATTCCGGACAATCCCGACCTACGGTGAACAATCCTTGATGAAGCCCACAAGTCAAACTATGCGATTCACCCTGGCAGTATAAAAATGTATCAAGATCTAAAAAAGAATTACTAGTGGAGAGGCTTGAAGTAAGACGTGGTAGATTATGTGTCACGGTGTTTGACATGCCAACAAGTAAAGATCGATCATAGACACCCCGCAGGGTTATTACAGCCTCTACCTATCCCAGAGTGGAAGTGGGAATCGATCTCTATGTACTTCATCGTTGGGCTACTGCGTACTGTAAAGAGGTACAATGCCATTTGGATAGTGGTTGATCGATTGACCAAGTTAGCGCACTTCTTGCCTTACAACACAATGTACACGGCGGGAAGACTCGCAGAGCTATAGATGAAAGAGATCGTCCATTTGCATGGGATTCCGAGTAGCATTATTTCTAACAGTGACCCATTATATACATCGATGTTTTGGAAGGAATGAGAACGCGACTAGATTTCAGTTCAGCATTCCATCCGCAAACCGATGGGGAGACAGAGCGGGTTAATCAGATCATCGAGGACATGCTTAAGGCGTGTATGCTGGAACTGCAAGGATCATGGGATCAACACCTACCGTTGATTGAGTTTGCATACAACAACAGTTTTCAGACGAGCATTGGGATGGCACCGTATGAAGCTCTTTATGGACGACGATGTAGATCGCCCATCAATTGGGAAGAAATCGGTGAGAAATTTGTTTTGGGACCCGAGATACTTGAAGATAATGCCACCTATGTTCGGATGATAAAGGCCAAACTCAAAGCAGCTCAGAGTAGGCAAAACAGCTACGCTGATATCAAGCGGACCAGTGTAGACATTAAAGTGGGTGAACATGTATTTATAAAAGTGTCAACTATGAAGGGCGTGATGAGATTTGGAAAAAGAGGGAAGTTCAGTCCCCGCTATCTTGGACCATTCAAAGTTTTAGGTCGTGTTGGAGAAGTGGCTACCGCATTGGATTGCCACCGTTATTTGATCGAGTACACAATGTGTTCCACGTATCCATGCTCCGAAAGTATCTTAATGGCCTTGATCACATGTTGAGTGGCCAATCATTAGAGATGCATGAAGACATGAGCATGATAGAAGAACTGGCGGAGATGTTGGGTCGAAAGGAACAAGTGTTGCGGACAAAAGTGATTCCATTAGTGCTTGTTCGATGGAGAAATCATCCGACAGAAGAAGCTACGTGGGAACGAGAGGCCGACGTGAAAGAACAATATCCGGACTTATTTGTGACAGCTTGAGAGTCAAAAATTGTGTCACCGCAAGCATGTTTGCAAATTTAGACCATATGTTGTAATCCAATGTGGACCTTTTGATCAATTTATTCAGTAGAGAGAATTTCAATCCACATCGTGTTCCTAATACAATGTTGAATGCGTAGTTAGGATTCATCATTTCACGAAATGGCTGGGAAGTTATGTTTCACAAACCAATGACCAACTGGTCGTGTTTTTACTAAGAAAACAAAAGAGAAAAAAAGCAACAGAAATTTTGAAAATCTGATCAAAACCGATTAATCGATTTTCAAATGGATTAATCGATTTGGAAATTCGATTAATCAATTTTGGTCGATTGATCGATTGGCATACGCCAGTGAGTGGAGATTGAATGGAGAATCAAAAAAATTAATAAAGTGTAATTTCGATTAATCAATTTTGGGATCGATTAATCGATTTTGAATTTTGATTAATCGATATTGAAATTCGATTAATCGACTAACACATGTCAGTGACTTCAGAATTTTAGAAAAATTCAAGGACATTGCGATTTCGATTAAGCAAGGTGAATTCGACTAATCGATTTTGGAAAATCGATTAATCAATTTGGTAAATCGATTAATCGACTGGAACACGCTAGTGAGCTAGAAAGCTTGGAAATTTTAAGTGAACACGAATTCGATTAATCGAAATAAATTCGATTATTCGATTTTGAATTTCGATTAATCGATTTTGGAAATCGATTAATAAATTTCGGAAATCGATTAATCAATTTCGTGCGGCTGGAGTAATTTTAAAAAATCGATTAATCGATTTTAGAAATCAATTAATCGAATTGGGCCTATAAATATAAAACGAAGGGGATTTCTCCCTATTCAAAATTTTTTTGGGTTTTTCTTGCGTGCCTTTTTCCTCTTCCTCCTTCAACCACCTTGCAACCTAGGGTTTTGAGGAATTTTTGCACCGATTTCAACCCGCAATCATCACACATTTGGTTTAAAACCTAAGGGAAACCCTAGATTTTGACTTTCTCTTCCATTTGAGCAATCAAACCCTAGTTTTTATGCATTTTTATTCAAGATGCCGCCTCGAACTCGCTTGACCACGAAGCAAGCGGCTTCGAAGCTTCCGGTACGTCATAAAAACGTCGCATCGCCACCACCAACACCATCGCTCGTAAGAATCTCATCCCCATCGTCATCGGATACCACATCCGGTTCGACGAGCGCATATTCGTGTGAATCTTCACCTACACCACCACCACCCGTGAACCTGCTCCAACCAAACGAATGGAGGGCAGCTAAGGAATTCGAAGATGAGTACATCATCGATGAAGCCCTATTTTCCGACCACGACAGTCGAGGGCGAGACCCAATGGGTGTTAAGTGGTGAAAAATGCCACTTTACACCCTCTAACCTGACCTTTCATGGACCTGCAAGCACACTAATAAGCCTCTGTTGAGTGCATTTTATAGATAGCAGGGAAATTAGGTAATAATGTAGCAAACCAATTAAGAATGCCCACAAAGAAGTCATCTCTCAGCACCATGCAGACCCAACAACAGATCAAGGTGAAGGAAGTGAGAATATGTTGAAAACGTCCTATCGATTGGTCGCCTGAAGAGCTCGATAGGAGCTAAAAGCATTGAAAGGAAGGAATTTGCACAGTTGAGAAGGGTTCGACAGGATCAGAAAGCATAAACAGGAAGAATTCGTACAAAAGTGAAGAATTCGATAGGATCCAAGAACCTATCGAGCAGTTGAAAGAGAAAGAGAATTCAACCTATCGAAAGCTAGCTTGAGGTGTAGAGGAGACCTATCGGAAGGTTCCTTGAACCTATCGAATGGTCTGTTGAACCTATTGAAATAGAAGTGCTGAAACAGCACCTATCACAGAATGATTTGAACCTTTCGATAGGAACAAAGGTCATCCGATCGAAGCGATAGAATGTGAATCCTCAACCTATCGAATGACTCTTTCAACCTATCGAAAGCCCCATATCAAGTGCAGTGAAGCTGAAGCATCTAAGCCCAACCTATCAGAACCTATTGAAGAGACCAGGGAACCTATCGAAAGAGGCTACAAGCTTACTCTCAACCTATCAGAAGCTTCTCCAACCTGTCAAAATCGTGCGCTGACCTTCTCATAAACTATGTCATGCACACGCTGTGACTTGGTGACCTGCTACACGAAAATCGAGGCATTTTAGTGATCGACGTGATGTTCTAGAAGATGCCCTAAGAAACCCTAACCGACCCACGTGCTCTAACAGAACTCTAACAAACTCTGATGACCTTCTAGAAGGGATTTTTGGAGGGAAAAACAGAGGAGAAAGCTATATATAGAGATCCCCAATTGCCATTGGAGAGGATCGAAATGCTGAGCAATTTTCCAGAGATCAGAGCTTGCAACGAGATTCCATTTTCCCTCCTTTAGCCCAACCATGGTTGGCTAAATCCCTAGGAGCAGTGAGGAGTGAGTTAGATCTGTAATTGGGTAAGGTTAAGAGTGTTGCTGGGGTTAATTATTGCATAGACTACAGATCTGAGAGCATTCCATTGTAAGAGTGACCTTGTTTGCAATGTAAATGTTATTTTCAATGTTTTAATTAGATCTAAAGCTCTTTTGATTCCTCTTGGTGCTCGATCGGATTTGTGTAGAGGAGTTGCTTGATCAGCTCACCCACTTAACTGGTAGACCTCTTGGATATCATCTGAATTCCTTGGATCTGATATCCTTGTAATTTCCTACATCTGTGACCTGAAAATTACAGCATCTGTAGTGGTTTTAATTGTTCTAATTGAGGCCCTGGCTTTGTAGGAGATCTCTAGGATGATCTGTGACCATTAAAGTGGATAGATTATAACTCAGGCCTCAATTGGATTTATCTGCTGCAATCCATGGATTCGATAAAGCCTATAGGATGGTCTGTGACTATTAAAGTGGACAGATCATAGCCTTAAGGCTAGGTGGATCCTGTGATTTGAAGTAGAAGTTTTACCCTGCAGCTGTGCTTGTGGACAGTGCCTGTGGCCAGCTGGGGGACTTATGTGCTATTGAACCCCTGTAATATGCTTAACCCAACCTGATTGCAGTGAAGACAATCTCCAAGCTGTTCTTCTCTATTTTTTGAGTTTTTAAACCTTCCATCTGCAAGATCTGAGGCTCCAGATTCGATCTAAAGCAATCTGCATTTTATTTGTAGTTTAGTTTAAGTGACAACCCATTTCAAACTCTCCCCTGTCTGTTAACTAAAGTAGAGATAGCTAGGGTGCCAGATCTCTCATAGATCTTGAGATTTACCATATTTCTAACCAGCTTCCTTGTGGACATTCTCTTACTTACCATTCTTTTAAAGCTTGCTACAAAGGACCCTATATCTTGTAGGTCCAGGATATCTCAGATGTGTTGAATCCATCTCTGTTTTCTTCTGATCTTTACATCATAAATCAGCACACTAGAAATCCACAACAAGTTTTTGGCGCCGCTGCCGGGGAAGTAGTTTAGAAATTTATAGATCTAAGTTTTGATTATAGATTTGTAGTTTTTGCTTGATTTTACTAACTGCATTTGTGAGTTTTGCTATTTTTTAGTATTCTTTGTGTCCATTTCACCATATCTGAGTACAGAATGAGAGGAGAGCTGTGCTGAAGGCTGCTCTATAGTTTGCATCTTGTCTCCCCTGTTTATATTTAGATCTGTTGATTTTTAGATTAGTTAATCAATTGTGTGTTCCTATTTGTTGTGTGAGGATTTACTCTGCTTTAAGTTGTGGGAGTTGTATGTTTGGTAGGAGAACTCTTCAACCTGAGATTATTCCACTAAATCCAGAGGTTAAAAGACTTCTCAGAACCAGACCAACTACATCCACAGCTGTTGAATTTGAATCAGTAGAAATGGGTGAGAAGCAGCAGCCTCGAACTCTCAAGGAATTCAATGCACCAGGGATATACAATTCTCCCTTCTGCATTCAGTTCCCTGCTGCTCAAGGAAATTATGAGATCAAATCGTCCATCATTCAAATGTTGCCCTCATTTCATGGCCTGACCAAGGAGGATCCCTATAAGCATATAGATGAATTCTTAGGACTGTGCACCACCTTCAACATCATAGGTTTGGGGGAGGAGGCCACCAAGATGAGACTCTTTCCTTTTTCGTTAAAGGACAGAGCCAGGACCTGGTTATCTCTGCTTCCACCTAACAGTATACAGTCCTAGAGTGATCTCCAATGTCAGTTTTTGGCCAAATTCTTTCCTATGTCAAAGACCAGCCAGTTGAGGAAAGTTATCATCTCTTTTATCCGAGATTCAACTGAAGACTTTCATCAATCCTGGGAGAGATTCAAGGAACTTCTCAAGAAATTCCCCCACCATCAAATCCCTGAATGGCAATTGGTTCAAAGCTTTTATCAGGGAATCGATGCTAAGAGTAGAGATATGATAGATGCCTCCTGTGGAAACAGGAGGCATCTATCTCCATAAAACTGCTGAGGAGGCATGGGAGCTCTTTGACATCATCAGTGAGAACTCTATGCAAAGGGAAACCTTAGCAAGAGATCTAGACCCTTCCAAATTGATGAAAGAGAACACCTCAAGAGGAAAGATATATGAAGTGAGTGTGCCAAGTGAGTTGGAAAGGAAAGTGGATAGCTTAACTCTGAAATGTGATAGGCTGATGGGAGCAATGCAGTCACCTGCAGCTACTAGAGTGGAGGAGGCTTGTGCTATATGCCAGTCCCCTGCTCACTTTCTAGATGAATACCCATCAGGTGCCCAATTTCCTGATTTCGTAACAGAGCATGTGGCAAAAACTTAAGCATATGGGCAGCAGCCTGCTGCTGGGTATCAATGGAAAAACTACCCCAACCTGAGGTGGAGACAAGAGGGATACCCCAGCCAGCAGCAACAGCAGCCCTACAGGAATGCGCAGCCCTATCAAGAATGCTATGCCCCAAGGCCTCAGTATCAGCTACCGCTGGCCCAATATATAGCTCCTCCTGTGCAGCAAGCTGCACCTCCTCCAGCTATGAGACCACCACCCTTTGAGGAACAAGTTCTATCTTCAAACACCTTGACCCAAAATGTGCACTCCCACAATCAAAGCATCATGAAGATAGAGGATCAACTTGGTCAACTATCTGATGCTCTGACTAGGAGAGAAGGAGGAAGGTTGTTTAGCCAACCACAGGACAATCCCCGAAGGCAGTTTGTAGTGGGTGAAATTTCCTCCACTTGTGAGGAAGCTAAATCTGTTACAACTGTGAGAAGTGGTAAGTTAGTCGACAACCAAGTGGGTTGTGAGCCTGTGAGGCACTTGGAGGAAGAAAAGGAAGTAATTTCTACCAGCACACAACAATCAGCTTTGAATAAAGAGGATAACAAGGATCCTCACGAAAATAAAAAACTATTAAAAACAGAGACCCCATTGGCTAGGACTGCATGTGAGGGAGCAACCCCACACCTGCCATTTCCCAAGGCACTACAGGCACCTTCCCCTTTTGATAGAGGGCAAGGAAAAATCGAGGAAATGATGGAGACTTTCAAACAAGTAAAGATCAATCTGAATTTACTTGATGCCATTAAACAAGTCCCAGCCTATGCCAAATTCTTAAAAGACCTATGTACCCATAAAAGACAATCCAGGATACACCTATCCAAGAAAGTCTTTTCAGCAAAAAAAGTCAAGCATGTACTGTCCATTGCAACTCCTCCTAAAATTCAAGACCCTGGACTCCCCACCATCCCTTGTGTCATTGGGGATCATACCATTGACAAAGCCCTATTAGATTTGGGAGCCAGTGTAAATTTGCTTCCATATTCAGTCTATGAGAAGCTGGGTTTAGGCAAACTAAAGCCCACACATGTTGTTCTACAACTGGCCAACATATCTGAAAGGAGACCTGTGGGGATGCTTGAGGATGTTTTGGTTGGAGTTAACAAATTCTTTTATCCTGCTGAATTTTTGGTGTTGGATATGGAACCAAGTAGGAATGCCAATTCCATCCCTGTGATCCTAGGCAGACCCTTTTTGGCCACAGCTAATGCGTGTATTCAATGCAGGTCTGGGATAATGAAAGTGTCATTCGGGAATATGAAGGTCAAACTGAACGTATACAATGCAGCCACTCAACCTCATCCTGATGAGGATTGTTTTTCTCTAGATGTAATAGATGAGGTTGTGCAAGAAAATGTGGATCTACTATTGCATGGTAAGGAATGGTCTAATGAACTCGCGGCAGTATGGAAGGAACCAGAACTAGAGATGATTTTCACCCTTGAAACTGAGCATGTGCAACTTGTCTCTTCTGGAGCAGAACCAGCAAAGCTCCATCCATGGAAGCCTGCTTTGCTGCCTCTTCCACCCCCCTCCAAGACACCCCTATTGCCCTCTCTCATCAGCCCCCCAGAGGTGGAGTTAAAGCAACTCCCGAAAACTTTGAAATATGCCTTTTTAGGAGACAACAACAAATTACCTGTGATAATTTCTTCTTCCCTCACCATTGAGCAGGAAAGATAGCTACTGGTTGTGCTAAAAAGGCATAGGAGGGCAATAGGATGGACCATTGCAGACTTAGGGGGGATTAACCCTGTTGTGTGCATGCATAAGATTCATCTCGAGGAAGGTGCCAAACCTTCTTGAGATATGCAGAGGAAACTCAACCCTCACATGCAGGAATTTGTGATGAAGGAGGTAGTCAAACTCCTTGATGCTGACATCATATACCCTATCTCGGATTCCCAAAGGGTGGCACCTACCCAGGTTGTACCCAAGAAATCTGGCATCACAGTTGTGGAAGTAGATTCAGGAGAGTTGATTCCAACCAGACAGACCACTGGTTGGAGAATATGCATAGATTACAGAAAGCTAAACAAAAAAACTAGCAAGGACCACTTCCCACTGCCTTTTATAGACCAAATCTTGGACAAGTTGGCAGGCAAGGCATATTATTGTTTTCTTGACGGATATTCAAGGTACAATCAGATCCCTGTCTACCCCCAAGATCAAGAAAAAACCACATTCACTTGCCCACTTGGGACCTTTGCATACAGGAGGATGCCATTTGGGCTGTGTAATGCATCTGCCACTTTCCAACGATGCATGTATGCCATTTTTTCTGACATGATTGACAAATTTTTGGAGATCTTCATGGATGATTTCTCCATTTATGGAGATGATTTTGGCCAATGCCTGCACCATCTCAGTTATGTGCTACAGAGGTGTGAGGAGACCAACCTGGTCCTAAGTTGGGAAAAGAGTCACTTTATGGTGACTCAAGGCACTGTCCTTGGACATGTGGTCTCCCACAAGGGAATAGAGGTTGATCAGGTTAAGATTGACTTAATTTCCCATCTTCCCCCTCCCAAAACTGTCAAACAAGTCAGGTCTTTTCTGGGCCATGCTGGGTTTTATAGGCGATTCATTAAGGACTTCAATAAAATCACCAAACCTCTGTGCCACCTGCTGTGCCAAGAGGTACCCTTTGAGTTCAATAATGACTGCCTGGCTGGTTTTGAGCAGCTGAAAACTTGCTTGACTACATCCCCTATTCTACAAGCCCCTGATTTCTCTTTACCATTTGAGCTGATGTGTGATGCATCAGACTTGTCTATGGGGGCTGTTTTGGGACAAAGAAGAGACAAGGCACCATGTGTGGTGGCATATGCCAGTAAATCAATGGTTGATGCTCAATTGAATTACACCACGACTGAGAAGGAGCTGTTAGCCATTGTCTTTGCCTTAGAGAAATTCAGATCTTATGTGTTGGGCTAAAAAATTACTGTGTTCACTAACCACTTAGCCTTGAAATACCTCTTGTCTAAGAAGGACGCCAAAGCAAGATTAATCAGATGGATTCTCCTTTTGCAGGAATTCCATTTGGAGATTAAAGACAAGAAGGGAGTGGAGAAAGACAAGAAGGGAGTGGAGAATGTGGTTGCTAATCATCTATCAAGGATCCAAGTCGCAGAAACAGAGAGCCTACCCATCAATGATTCTTTTCCAGACGAGCAGCTGTTGCCATGGAGATCAATACGCCTTGGTTTGCTAATATCGTTAACTATCTTGCTGTGAAAAGGATCCCTCCACATTGGAACAAGAATGATAGAAATCTTTTTTTTTCTCAGATCAAGCACTATATATGGGAGGATCCTTACCTTTTTAAGGATTGTTCAAACCAAGTAATTCGAAGATGTGTATCAGAAACAGAGTTCCACCACATTTTAACCATGAGTCATGAACAGGCTTGTGGGGACCACTTCAGTGGTAACAAGACTGCTGCAAAGGTGCTTCAGAGTGGTTTCTATTGGCCTACTCTGTTCAGAGATGCCCGACAACATTGCAAAGCTTGTCCTCGATGCCAACAAATGGGAAGTATTACTAAGAGAAATTCCATGCATTTGTGATCGATTTTAAGTGTAACCCTTGCAAGTGCACAAGATCTATTGCAGTATGGCAAGAACAAGGGTGTCGAACCCACAAGGAAACGTGAATTTTAATTAATTCTTTTAGAGAATTAAAAACATCCCCAAGGAAGTACCAAAGGGCAGATTCAATTTACCAAAAATTTATCACACTTTTCCTAAATGTAAGAAAAATTAATTAATTAATCTAAACAACTAATTACTAATGAATCTAAAATAATAATTAAATGAGATCAAGGAATATGCTATCCCAGATTTGTACCCCTTTTCTACCATTAAAACCCATAGTTTCATTAAAGCATCATTCACACCATCATTCATCTATAAAAATGATTTGAAATAAAATATGATCATCAATCCGGCATACCCTATCTAAAAACAATGACTCAGCCTATCATCGCGGTATGAGTCATGTAAGAAGCATAGCGTATCTCATGATGTTTAGATCACAACAGTAAAAACATAATCGCTCCGCAGCCTAGATCAGTCTGCAGGTCCAGATCTAGCGATTATAGCCGTTGATACGCGCCATCAACGATCATAACAAGCATTTAATATATTTTTAATAACATAAACTTTTAGCAAAACGATTCCATGATGATAATAAATCGACTATGGTATTAATCATAAATAAGGGTA
Organism: Chloranthus sessilifolius; assembly: GCA_021018995.1. NCBI lineage: Eukaryota > Viridiplantae > Streptophyta > Magnoliopsida > Chloranthales > Chloranthaceae > Chloranthus > Chloranthus sessilifolius. The sequence continues at coordinate 19,321,385 of CM037586.1, forward strand.
CTTATCTGGGGATCGCATCTTCCCCGATCTACTGATTTAGCCGCTCATCTTTGGTGTATGATCTCCTTGTTCATTCAAAGTCATTCCTCTTTTTATTTCTTCCAAAAGATCTTTGTTTATAATGTCTTTTCCTAAATACAATCTATGCTTTCATGAACGTAAAGGAAAAACAATGCAAATCCTAGGTACAATCTACCCAGATGGAACCCTAGAAGAAGGAGAAAGAAGAACTCTTGAAAAGATGCCAAGAGGAGTCTAAAACCAAAAATAATAATAATGAATAATAATCTTCTAAAAAATTCTCTCCAAAAACTCTAAAAAAGAAAAGCCAAAACTAACTCTCTAATTATCTATCTCTAATTCCTCTCCTTCTCGAAGTGTTTGATCCGCTTTAAATAGAGCCAAAGTTTCCCAGCCGCAGAGGTGTTCTAACTCGAAAATTTAGGGTCGATTAATCGACCCAATAGGGTCGATGCATCGACCTCCCAGATTTTCGTGAATTCCTGCCGAACTTTGTATCAAACACTGCTTCGGTATTGTGGCTATAACTTTCTGTCCCAAACTCAGAGTGAGGCGATTCTTGAGCCGTTGGAAAGCTGACCGAAAGATCTACAACTTTTGTGTTTTGCCAATTTCATAATTCGGCCTTCTTGAAGGTCTAAATTGAGCTACAAGTCACACCAAGTTCTCGATGACCCAAAGTTACAGTGTTTTGACATTATTTTCAGAATTCTTGGGCTGTTTTCTGCACTTGGCTTGTATTTACCTGAAACACTTCAAATCTAATAATTCTTATCAGATAGCCTTCATCGGATAGCTAAATGTAGGTATGTAGGGGTGAAATATCATCATATTTCACTACTCATCACTTTGCAGCCCATACTGGTGGTCGAATTATTTGATGTTTGGGGTATTTATTTTATGGGACCATTTCCCCCCTCCTGTGGATATAATTTCATCCTTGTAGCTGTGGACTACGTGTCCAAATGGGTAGAAGCCATAGCTACAAGGTCAAATGACCACAAAGTTGTCATTAAATTCCTCAAAGACAACATCTTCTCCAGGTTTGGCATCCCCAAAGCCATCATCAGTGACGGAGGAAGTCACTTCTGTAATAAACCTTTTAATAAGCTGCTGGAAAAGTACTCTGTGACCCACAGGGTAGCCACCCCCTACCACCCACAAACCAGTGGACAAGTAGAGATTTCCAACAGAGAAATCAAACACATTTTAGAGAAGACCGTGAGAAGTGATAGGAGGGACTGGTCCATGAAATTGATAGATGCCCTATGGGCTTATAGGACTGCCTATAAGACCCCCATAAGTATGTCCCCATTCAAACTAGTTTATGGAAAGGCATGCCATTTGCCTGTTGAATTGGAGCACAAAGCATATTGGGCCATTAAAGCAATCAATTCTGATTTCAACGCTGCTGGTATACACAGTAAACTGTAGATAGCTGGGCTGGAAGAGCACAGATTGGAAGCATATGCCAATGCTCAGATCTACAAAGAGAAAACCAAAGCCTTCCACGATAGATATCTGCTACGAAAAGAATTCAAACCCAATGATAAGGTGTGGATGTTCAATTCTAGATTAAAATTCTTTCCAGGTAAGTTGCAGTCCAGATGGATGGACCCTTCATAGTTGTACATATTTCCCCATCTTGAGCTGTTGAAGTCAGGGACCCTACAGAAGGTAGAGTCATGAAGGTCAATGGTCAGAGGCTCAAACTGTGTGTGGACAAGATTTATGAGCCTGAGGAGCGCATTGATCTTCAAGACCCTCCAGGTTGATAGCTGACTTTGGCTTGTATCATATGTAAAATATGTAATTTATTTGTATCAACAACGAACGGCTGGTTTAGCAGGAAAATTTTCAGGGTGCTGAAACTGAGCACTACACTCAATCTTGTCTTTTAGAACCCTTCAATATGACGGCTGAGGATTTCGATAGGATGCTGGACAGTTTCAAGGGGCACTGAGCCTTGACGATAGGTGAAACCAACCCCTCGATAGGTTAAATATGCCAACAGACACCTTTCGATAGGTTCTGGATACCTATCGGAACCTATCGAAATAACGAACCGCGTCAAATTCCAACCTATCGAAAGGAAGGTCCCACCTGTCGAGATCCTATCGAATTGTACCTTTTGTAAGCATTGACTTCCACGCCTCCGATAGGACACATTGACCTATCGCCACCATTCTCGCCATCCTATCGAAATCGATTTTCTTGTCCTATGGTGCAGTGCTTCAGCATTTCTGGTGCATGCCGCCCTAACTTAATTGTTCCTCCTAAATTTAGTCCATCATGCAGTCCACGCTCCAATTCCCACCGAGCGACCGCCAATCCCTGTATTCCCGCCCTTCATTTTCAAACCCCACACCTTGACAACTGCACCACTTTTATTACATCGCTTCATCTTCCAACGCCCATGCACCTTAAATATTCGCTTTGTCCAACCCTTCCACATTCATTCCACCCTAACCTTCTCAACTCTTCCAGCCCCCACTCATGGCCGATGACAAACCTCAAGAGTTGCCTATCAAATTCTTCCCAGTCTGGCCACCACCACCACCACCGGTCACACCTGATCCTCTTCAATTTCTCTGGGATGAATATGACGAGGTCCAACGAATCCTCACCACGGAGAAAAAGAAAAACCTCAAGAGGGAGAAGAAGAGGCAGAGGACCGTGTCTCCAACTGCCTCCCCTCCGTCATCCTCATCATCATCCACCACCCCACCCTCTACCCCCTGACCCCACTCTTTTTCCTTTTCTTTCCCCCTCTGGCTTGTATTTTCTCTTCCACCCGACATCGGCGGAGGATATCCTTGAGCCAGAAGGGCAGTTTTCTTTTCACAAAGAGATGTTGTCCACATGTCTGTTTTCAGAATATTTATAATAAAATTCTTTCTTCATTCTACTTCCTGTTTCTCAATTTATTTCTTGTTCAATGTATTTTCTCTGGAATGTCTGCACCACTAAACTCATTCTGCATAAAACAGTGAGGACACTGTTTAGTTTAGGTTTGGGAGTGTAGCATGTATGCCAATAAACTAGTTAATTTTAGTGCAGCCAAGTTAAAAAGGAATAATCGGAAAGAGAATGAATTCACCTCATATTTGTTGTTGAAGAAACCTTCAAAATCATTTGCAACTGAAACAAGCTGAAGTCTTAATATTTTTCAAAAAGATAATGTCAAGAAATTTTGAAGAAAAGTTTTGATGTATGATGAACCAGCAACGAGAAGGGAATGTCAAGATACTCCCCAAAAATTAGATGGAAACCATACCCAGTGAGAATTGGGCCTAAAATTTTTTCTTTGAAGAGTGTCTTGGCAATTCTTTCTGATTTAAGGACTGACTGGACCTAATGTGGATCACTAGAAGCTAGGCAAATCCAAGTTAAAACAACTTGACAGCACTCATGACATTGAGGACATGAAGTAAAGCCATCCTTTGGACAGTTTGAGCTCAAAATTCCCCACCTTTTAACTGCCCTTGATGCACACCACTTGAACCTTAAAAGCCCCTTTTTTCTTTGATGAAAATCAGAAATTCTAAACCCAAGACCTCCTGACCTATTTCAGTTCACCCTCAATATGAGAAATCAGAAAGAGGAAGGAGGAAAAAGGTTAGAGGAGCAAGGTCCTAAATCAGGTTGAAAAAGGAGAAAAATATAGTCGGTGGCATTGTGGCATTCCAGCATATAAAAAAAAAAACCAAAAAAAGAAAAGAAAAAGAAAAATAGAAAAGCAAAATAAAAGGTTGAGAAAGGGAAGTCATTTCATTGAAAGACTAAAAAGAGGATCAGAAACTGATCACTTCAAATCTGAAAATTCAAGAAGTGGATGGAATTATGCTGAAATGAAGAAGGTATTGTTTAGACACCTTCTTACCTTTACTGATTTCTCAATTTTGAATCCCATTCTACCCTTTTATTCTTTTACAAACCTCATCCCTAAGCCACATTACAATCCAATAAAAAGACCTTACTGATCTGAAAGTGGATTGAGCTGTCATGTGGAGACGAGAATTTGCTTAACCTATGGTGCAAAGAACTGAAAAAGTCAGAAATTCATGCAATGCCTATGCTCTTGCTTGCAGTCCTATTTGAGGGTTGTAACTGCTCTTGAGCTGAGTGATATGATTTACCCCTCTTCTCTGTACTAATGAGTGAACACCCCTGGTGAGACTTGGGTCCGAAATCCAGTTGATGGGGCAAGTATCTAAGCAGGATCCTCAAATTGATGGTGAGTTATGCATGAAATTCCAGAAGAAATGCCTGGACACAAACTGAGTGATGATGGAGAGATTTCAGTAGACTTTCATATTCCCAAATGAAAATATGAAATTCCCTTAATGAATAAGCATGATTTGAATTTATTTGATTTGCTTAAATTCTGCTTTAACAGGTTGCGCTACTATTAACTAAGTTGTATTGGAGAAGTTTGTGGGTACCTTCACTGAAAACCCTCAGGAGACTTCACTCCTCCACTAGGGATCACCTAGGGGTTTAAAAGGCTTGATGCATATGCTAAATGCATCCGTGCTTCCTACGAAAGTGGCATTTTATTTTTTCTTTGAATTCTCCTTTGCTCAGGGACTAGCAAAGCTTAGGTTTGGGGGTGTGTTAAGTGGTGAAAAATGCCACTTTACACCCTCTTACCTAACCTTTCATGGACCTGCAAGCACACTAATAAGCCTCTGTTGAGTGCATTTTGTAGATAGCAGGGAAATCAGGTAATAATGCAGCAAACCACTTAAGAATGCCCACAAAGAAGTCATCTCTCAGTATCATGCAGACCCAGCAACAGATCAAGGTGAAGGAAGTGAGAATATGTTGAAAACGTCCTATCGATTGGTTGCCTAAAGAGGTCGATAGGAGCTGAAAGCATTGAAGGGAAGGAATTTGTGCAGTTGAGAAGGGTTCAACAGGATCAGAAAGCAGAAAAACGAAGAATTCGTGCAGAAGTGAAGAATTCGATAAAATCCAAGAACCTATCGAGCAGTTGAAAGAGAAAGAGATTTCAACCTATCGAAAGCTAGCTTGAGGTGTAGAGGAGACCTATCGGAAGGTTCCTTGAACCTATCGAATGGTCCGTTGAACCTATCAAAATAGAAGTGCTGAAACAGCACCTATCACAGAATGATTTGAACCTTTCGATAGGAACAAAGGTCATCCGATTGAAGCAATAGAATGTGAATCCTCAACCTATCGAATGACTCTTTCAACCTGTCAAAAGCCCCAGATCAAGTGCAGTGAAGCTGAAGCATCTAAGCCCAACCTATCGGAACCTATCGCAGAGACCAGGGAAACTATCGAAAGAGGCTACAAGCTTACTCTCAACCTATTGGAAGCTTCTCCAACCTATCAAAATCGTGCACTAAACTTCTCAGAAACTATGTCATGCACACGCTGTGACTTGGTGACCTGCTGCACGAAAACCGATGCATTTTGGTGACCGACGTGACGTTCTAGAAGATGCCCTAGGAAACCCTAACCGACCCACGTGCTCTAACAAAACTCTAACAAACTCTGATGACCTTCTAGAAGGGATTTTTGGAGGGAAAAACAGAGGAGAAAGCTATATATAGAGATCCCCAATTGCCATTGGAGAGGATCGAAATTCTGAGCAATTTTCCAGAGATCAGAGCTTGCAGCGAGATTCCATTTTCCCTCCTTTAGCCCAACCATGGTTGGCTAAATCCCTAGGAGCAGCGAGGAGTGAGTTAGATCTGTAATTGGGTAAGGTTAAGAGTGTTGCTGGGGTTAATTATTGCATAGACTACAGATCTGAGAGCATTCCATTGTAAGAGTGACCTTGTTTGCAATGTAAATGTTGTTTTCAATGTTTTAATTAGATCTAAAGCTCTTTTGATTCCTCTTGGTGCTCGATCGAATTTGTGTAGAGGAGTTGCTTGATCAGCTCACCCACTTAACTGGTAGACCTCTTGGATATCATCTGAATTCCTTGGATCTGATATCCCTATAATTTCCTGCGTCTATGACCTGGAAATTGTAGCATCTGTAGTGGTTTTAATTGTTCTAATTGAGGCCCTGGCTTTGTAGGAGATCTCTAGGATGGTATGTGACCATTAAAGTGGACAGATCATAACCTTAAGATAAATCTGAGCTTAGGCCTCAATTGGATTTATCTGCTGCAATCCATGGATTCGATAAAGCCTATAGTATGGTCTGTGACCATTAAAGTTGACAGATCATAGCCTTAAGGCCAGGTGGATCCTTTGATTTGAAGTGAAAGTTTTACCCTGCAGCTGTGCTTGCGGACAGTGCCTGTGGCCAGCTGAGGGATTTATGTGCTATTGAACCCCTGTAATATACTTAACCCAACCTGATTACAGTGAAGACAATCTCCAAGCTGTTCTTCTCCATTTTCTGAGTTTTTAAACCTTCCATCTGCAAGATCTGAGGCTCTAGATTCGATCCAAAACAATCTGCATTTTATTTGTAGTTTAGTTTAAGTGACCCATTTCAAACTCTCCCCTATCTTTTAACTAAAGTAGAGATAGCTAGGGTGCCAGATCTCTCACAGATCTAGAGATTTACCATATTTCTAACCAGCTTCCTTGTGGACATTCCCTTACTTACCATTCTTTTAAAGCTTGCTACAAAGGACCATGTATCTTGCAGGTCCATGATATCTCAGATGTGTTGAATCCATCTCTGTTTTCTTCTGATCTTTACATCATAAATCAGCACACTAGAAATCCACAACAATGGGCCCGACAATACCTCCAAAATGCGGGTCTCGACCGTCTTTTGAACCCATTGCACGGGTCCTATTATCCTCGACTTGTGCGCTTGTTTTACCAAAACTTAGAGAAGGGCCAAGTCGATGATACCGTCACGACCAAGATAGATGGTCGTAATTATACCTTCACCCGTCGCCATGTACACGAATCGCTTGAATGTTATTTGGATTTTGTACCTGAGACTACCCTATTCCCCCCTTTCCCTGAGGAGGTCAAATTTGAGGACATTATAGCTGGCATGACTAACGGGAGAAAGGGATCGGGAAAGTCGATACGGAGGGTAGACCTACCTCCTTATATGTGGATGCTTGATTCGATAATCAAGTGTAATTTATACCCTATGCGCCATGACACCGAACGCGTCGAATTGGTCCAACAAGCCCTCTATGCAGCCTACTGCGGGCATTGGTTCGATGCTACCAAGATCATCATCGGGGGGATGACGTACATTAAGGGGAAATTGATGAAGGGTCTTTTAAGGCCCAAAGAGAAGATGTCTTATGCTCGCCTCATATCTAGCATGCTTGAATGCTACTCTGATGCCCCAGGGTATGCGATTTCGCCCCATGAGCAGAAGGCTACGGACCACATGAAGCATTACTCCATCACTTTGTGGGGTCGTAGCTATAGATTGTTGAAGAGGGCCCTACCAGTTCATGGGCCAGCAGTAGCACCACTACCACCCCCACCACCACAGCAAGACCCACCAGTAGGGGGAGCACCACCCGTTATTCCACCCGCTGAGGGAGCCCCATCTCATACCTCAATACCAGCTGGGAGGCAGCCCATAGTGCCACCTCCTACCACATCCACTACGCCATCGTCGCAGTCAGGGACTGTCACACCTATCTCATCATACCACCGCCGAGCAGCTCGCCTAGCACCTACGATCGAGGACGTGTTGGCCCGGATGGAGGCCAACAATCAACAGATGAACCGGCGGATGGACTTCCTGATGTACCACACCATGCGGTACATATTTCCTCAGGACTACCATTGCCTCGACAGAGGAGTGCATCAGGCGGGACCACTTTGTCCACTCGGTGCTGACTATTCATGCAGTACCCCTCTGACGATCTGGCTCGGTGCCACCACAGCCTGCTGAGACGAGTCAGCCAGACCAACCAGAGCAGCCAGCCCAGACGGAGCAGCCCACCCCAGCACCAGATCAGCTTGGAGAGGGGACGGCGTGAGCTTCAGGCGAGGATGTTTCTTTTATGGCTGATTTTTTTTTGGAGTTTTGATTGTAATTAAGGATGTAAATGACCAAATTATAAATTTTAGGAACTGAATAGTGAAATATACATCATCATTTTGGAAATTCGCTTGCATTAAGTTATATTCTTGCATTGTATGATGTCTAGTAAATTTCTCGTGATCGGGTACGTGACCCCACCGTGTGTGGGATACCCACGTGACGCACCTTTGAGGTCATTTTCGAGGATGAAAATTCCCAAGGTGGGGAGAATGTAATATCCTGAAAGTTTGAGCGTTAAACAGTGACCTCGGGATCCGTGCCCGACTGATCGTAGGTTTGACCAAGTGATGGTCAAATAGTGGGCTCATGAAGTGATGAACTAATTGGATGTAAATTTGACCTAAGTGTAGTGTATGGCATGAGTTTAAGGCCACATAAACCTATCTCTGGTGTAGGTGCTTAACACCGAAACTTGAGAGAAGATATAAGGGTTTAATAACCTAGTTTTCATTGTTTGGTTGGTAAAGAGAGTTAAGAAGAGAGATAGGGAGAGAGAGCCAAGGTGAGTTAATGGCAAGGAGTTAATGTGGCTAGATTGAAGGGAAGATTGAGTAATAAATTCTAGATTCAACATGATTGGATTTGTGGGAGCCAAAGCAGGAACCCTAACCATTCAAATCAACCATTCAATCAATTAGGAGATTGATTTGAGGTGAGTTTTATTAGAATTAAATACATAGATGTTTGATGGTTAAATTAGTCAAGTGTAGTTAAAATCATAGAATTAAATGGATAGAAAGGATAGAAAAAGAGAGAAAAGATTTGGAAAGACAACACGAAAAGGGGCTGAGTCTGGCCAAATCGATTAATCGATTTTGAGAATCGATTAATCGATTTTGGTCTAGAAGTTGAAAAAAGCAAAGATGCCCGATTTCGATTAATCGATCTGGAAATTGATTAATCGATTTTGAAAATCAACTAATCGATTTGGAAATCGACTAATCGACTGGGTACCTCCAGTGGCTGAAGAGATAAGGCTTGAGAAAATCGACTAATCCAATCGAGAAATTGATTAATCGATTTTGGATTTCGATTAATCGATTTGGGATCGACTAATCGATTTTTGATTTTCGACTGCTCGATTTGAGAATCGATTTAACCATTTTGGAGAATTCGATTAATCGATTTGGGATCGATTAATCGATTTTGGATTTTGATTAATCGATTTTGGGAATCGATTAATTGATTTAGGCAGTTTGACTTGACTTCTTAATTGGACCTTGGGGTTCATGGAGGGTCTAGGACCTTCTCTATTACATCTTTAATGATATATTGCATGTGTTATGATGTACCATAGGTGGTGCGTATGAGAGCAAGCATAAGGAGTCGTGTGGGACCTTGATGCTTGGACCTTCAGAGACTTGAGGTAGGGAATACCTTGAACATGTACTTTAATTGTAAGAGCATGTATGTAGTGATATAGAAATCAAACTAAAAATGTTTTAACTGTGTAAATCTTTGTTAAAAGGGTGTCTGTGTGACACCAAGAAAGTAAATGAGAATGAGACATCCCCAAGGGATCAGAAAGTGACAAAGGCATCAGTGTGATGCGAGCAATTTAGACATCCCAGGGATGTAAGTAAGATTGGATAACTACTGATAAGGCCTAACTGATATAAGGTAGCACTTTTACACGATGAATAACTATATGTAAAGCACATGTTATTTTTGTTATTTAAGGTTTGAATAGAATATCCCACTGACGTGGCGAGATACCCACGACTGACTCAGCAGGATATCCGTGATCGGTACGGCGGCCAATCCGTACACCGGTACGAAGGTTTATCCGTACACAGTAAGCACATCCTAGGGATGCTGAGATGAGATTTAACCCCGTCGCCTATGAGAAAAGGGGCTTGGGTCATATTCCCAGGGAATACATATAATAACTGTCTATTTAGACAATGATGGAGGGTATTCCATCGGGGCTCGATGCTATATTGCTCGCGAACTACTTAAGTTGAAGATTTAAGTTTTGCTTTAGGCCTAATCAGTATAATTCATGAACATTTGAGAATAATTGAAACATGTAAACCACCAGTAAACTTCAAGGCATAATTGTCATCTTTTAAAACTATTTTTCCAGCAAATGCATAGATACATCATGCTTAGAATATCATGGAATATATGTGAGATTTTGACTTATATGTTCATTGTGTTGTTCCCTATTGAGCTAGGATGTAGCTCACCCTTTAGACTATACGTCGCAGGTCTAGTGCTAGTAGTGACCGAGGCTTTGAGAGACATGGATCTGGGTGATTCGGATTACGTGCCTTGGGACAAGTTGGAGCCCCCTCCTGAGGACTTCTCTCAGGAGACTCCGCTGAGTACTTTGAGAGTAGTTTTGAGAGCTCATTGCTACGGCTTGATATGTCAAGCCTTTATTTTGATAAACAATGTAATTAAATGATATTTTCTTTTGGGCGATCCATCTGAGGTGATCTGTTTATCACTGATGGTTCGGATCGTTTCTCTTTTAATGAAGTGGCATGAAAGTAGAGTTGTATTTTGAGTTTATACTTAGAGTAGTATTCTACTTTCGCATCGTGTAATTATTATTCCATTTTATCTTAATATTGCTTGTTATACCAATGTTCCGTATATAGTCATGGGGCACGGTCTGGAGGATCGTGCTGATGGCACGGGTTTCGAGGTGCTGAAATTCGGGCTGTCACAGTTAGAATGCATGTTTTGTTTCTGCTGTGTGTGGATATGTCAAGTGTTCGGTGTGTTCCGGGATAGGTCGTTTTAACCATTCGATGGCACTGATTTCTGGGTGCAGAAATCTGGGTTGTCACACTTTCATAATCATATTTTGGATGGCGGAGATCAAGGATCAAAATTCCGGATTCATTTCGATTTCAGTGGGGACTGAAACCGAAATTTTGGACTGAAATTTCAGCTGAAAACTACAGCTGGACCAAAAATATATGTTTTCGTTTCGATTTCGGTGGGGACCAAAACCAAAATTTTGGGCATTTTGGCCGAAATTTTGAACCATGGCTTAGTTCGCTCATAAAGATCCCAACTGTTTCATCTGATGATTGGATAAATAGTTACACTCCTTCACTCAAACATTTATGAAAAGTTGCACACTTTTCAAAACTGTCGTAAAGAGTTTAATTTAAATGGTTAGTACAACAGTACTCATTGTGGTCAATAATTGACTAATTTGTTTAACCCATTAGATCCTAACCAAACTTCCTGAGAGCTCCTTGCAATGATACACGCAAAATTTCTCCATTAGACAAAATCTTGTCTAGAAGAATTTTTGAAGCTTTTCAGGAAATACTACTGCAAAAAGCACATCTAATCTTACAGATGAAATAATATTGTTCGGTAAAAAGAAAATATTAAGATGTAAAAAAGAAAATCTAAAATTAAAATATATTCATATTGGTGTTGTGACAGCCCGGATTTCGGCACCCCAAAACCCATGCCATCAGCACGATCATCTTGACCGTGCCCCTTAGCTATGCACGGAACATTGGTATATCAATCAATGAACTGAACTAAAATAATAAGTAAGCTGCGGAGTTTAATTATTATTTAACTATTTCTCAGAAGACAGTTCTACCTTCATGCCTCTGCATGAATGGAGAACCGATCCGAACCATTGATGATAGCTAATCATCACAGATGGTTCGCTCAAAAGAATAATCTCAAACTTTAATTACATTATTTAACCAAAAACCAGGCTTGACATACCAAGCCGTACCAATAATCTCACAAAAACCCTCAAAGTTGCACAACGGAGTCCCCTAGAAGAAGTCCTCAGGAGGTGGCTCCAACTCGTCTCCGGGTGCCGGGTCTGACTCACCAGGGTCCAACATCCCCTGAAGCCTCGATAGCCGCTAATAGTGGACCTGCGACGTATAGTCTAAAGGGTGAGCTATATCCTAGCTCAATAGGGAACAGAACACAATTGAACATATAAATTACGACTCACATATATTCCATGATATGCCATGCATGATGTGTCTATGCAGTTATTGAGGAAAAATAGTTGAAAAGAATCATAATTTACTGGTAGTTTACTCATGTCTTTTAATTATTCATGAATGACGCTGAAAAGGCCTAAAGAAAAACTTAACCTTTCAACTTAAGTAATCCCCGACCAATATAGCATCGAGCCCCGATGAGATACCCATCATCGTCATCTATATAGACAGTTTTAGACGTATTCCCTGGGAATACAATTAGTACCCAAGCTCCTTTCCCCTGCAGATCGATGGCGGGGTTTCACTTATCTCAACTCAACACCCCTGGGGTGTGCTTACTGTGTACGGATAAACCTCCGCATTGGCCTACAGTTTCGCCGCCGTATCGGTCACGGATATTCTGCCACATCAGTCGTGGATATCCCGTCACGTCGGTGGGGTACCCTATCAAACCTCAAATAACAAAAATATCAAATGCTTTACATATAGTTATTCACCGCATAAGTGTGCTATCTTATATCAGTTAGGCCCTATCAGACATTATTCAATCTTGGATACATCCCTAGGATGTATCCATTCACTTGCATCACACCTGATGCTCTTATTTCTTTACTTCCTTATCCCCTGGGGATGGCTCATTATAATTACTCTTATAGATGTCACACCCACACACTTTTCACAAACTCTTAAGCAATAAAAATAGTTTGAATTGAATTCTATATCACTACATACATGCTCTTGCAAAATAAAGTACATGTCCAAGGTGTTCCATACCTCAAGTCTCTGTTTGATCATGCATCAAGGTCCCAGGTGGCTCCTTGTGCCCAAGCTCACACGTACCACCTATGGTACCACATAACATATGAAATACATCACTAAAGATGTAACAAAGAAGGTCCAAGACTCTCCAAGAATCTTAAAGTCAAACTCAAAAGTCAACAAAAACTGTCACATTCGATTAATCGAACTCTAAAATCAATTAATCGAATCTGATTCGATTAATCGATTTCTAAAATCGATTAATCGAAATTCAAAATTGATTAATCAATTCTCAAATCGATTAATCGAAATTCCCATTCGATTAATCGAATCCCCATTCGATGAATCAAAATTCTCCATTCTATCCAGTCGATTCTCAATTCGAGTAATCGAGTTCCCAAAATCGATTAATCAATCCTAATTCGATTAATCGAAATTCTAAATCGATCAATCGAAATCCCATTTCGACTAGTCGATTTCCCCAGGTCTTTTTCCTCCATCCACTGGAGTCCACTAGAGGTTCTCAGTCGATTAATCGACACCAAAATCGATTAATCGAAAATCAAAGTCGATTAATCGAAACTCAATTCGATTAATCGAATTCGGGTTCTTTGACTTTTCAACTTCTTGGCGAAAATCAATTAATCGAATCTCAATTTCGATTAATCGAAATTTCCAGATTCAGCCCCCTTTTGGCTGTTCTTTTCAATCTTTTTCCTTCATTTTTCGAAGTACTTAATCTATCATTTTAAACATTCTTAACTACAATTAAGCTTGTCCATCTATGCATTAAATCTACAAAAATTTCTTACCTTCAATAAATCTCAAATTGATTAGGTCAAGTGGTTGGAAAGGTTAGGGTTTCCAACTTTGCTTCTAGCGGATCCCTCGCGTCGAATCCGGCGTTTAAATGCTTAAATCCCCCTTCCAATCAGTTGCAATAACTCCTTACTCACTCCCCTTCTTTACTCCTCTCTCTCTCTCTCTTCTTAACTCTCTCCAATAACTCAACCATTGATTTTAGGGTTATTAAACCCTTTTTATCTCCCTCTAGCTTCTGTGTTGAGCATATGCACCTGAACTAGGTGTATGTGACTTTAGATTTACATCACACTCCATATATTCACTCGAATTCTCACATCTCATCCGTTCATCGCACCCTATGCTAACTATTGAACTCCTTTTTGGTCAAACCTACGACCAATCGGCCACGGATCTCAAGGTCACTGTTTAACATGATTTTTGGGGATATTTCAGGTGTACTTCAAATATGTATAATAGGGTTGTTCAGATATGGTATAAACATTCCTCTACTAGCTGTAATAATGGATAAAAGTTACTAAATCCTTTACGATCCTTGATTGAAGGAATTAAATCAAATTTAGCTTATGGAATGGTTTGGTTTAAACTAAAATTAAATTATTTTATTTCGCTTGACGACCCAATTATTGAAGATACAATAAAAAATAAAATCTAAACCAAAGGATTAGAAATGAAGGAAGATTCACATAATTTGGCCATAACTTGGCAGACAGAACATGAATTAACATCAAAACCTATAACAAAAATGCACAAATCAGATAAAAGTCTGATTGAAATATTTGAACCCAAATCATATGATTCAGAAATCCGACTAAGATTAATAAACTAGAAAGATTTACAAATACCTAAACAATGGTTGTTTGAAGATCTCTTAAAACAAACACCAAAATTTCAAACCTGATGATTGAAATACAAGCTTTAGGAAATAATCTATATTTTAGAGATACAAGGACTGCATCTTTTAACACTATAAAAGATGAATGACTTCCTATAAAAACTATTGAGTCAAGAGTATCAACATCTAGTGCTCCAGAACGGCTCAAGATCAATCGCATATAGCAGTAAAAAATATGCAAGTTCCTATCCTACCCGGAACACAGTTTGCTCATGAATTAAAAACAATTCAACTTATCACTTTTAGTCAAAACATGCTAAAATTTTATTTTCTCCTAGTTATGGAAAAAGAAGATACACATATGTCTTAGGAAATTTTATGTTTCAAAATTATAAACCATATAATTTATGTGTCTTAATGGATACCGGAGCCACATTAAGTGCTTGTCGATATAATGCTTTGCCCTCTGAAAAATGGGTTAACATTAAACATCCAATCAAAGTCAAAGGCATTGAAGGAAGAGAAAAAGTTATTGAGTTAAAAGAAAAAAATATTTCTATTTGGCTTAATGATAAAAAATTCATTATTCCTAAAATTTTATGTTTTCCCAACATGCATGGCAATTTTTTGTTTGGTAACAATTTTATTGCTACATATCTACCAATGACCTTAACCATAAGTTCTATTGGTCTCTCTCTCAAAGAAGAACTGGTCTACATTCCACTTCTTCAAGTTCATAAAAACACCATAGGTTCTAAATGTCACAAAGGCTTTGCTCCTAGTAAGCGTGGTGAGGTTATTACACAACTTACACAAACTCATTGGCTTTTTTCCATTCTCAAAGAAAATTTTAGTGAAAACCTACTAAAATTATGGCATAAAGTCTTTGGTACTCTACCATCAGATTAAAATATCTGAATATCATAATTAGGGTAAAACCTAACATTACGACGTAGCAACGTGTCCTAGATGAGCTCGTTTCGTCCTTGCTACTGATAGTGGTGGGGTCCACTATGCTTCCATACGATTTTCTAGATTGTGGTAGAAAATTGAATCTTCTGAGGTTGGACTATGAGGATCCTAGCTGTCTTGCATCTCATCTTCTTCGAGCATCGTTGTTTCAAACTCAAGATTTTTTGAGAGGTCGAGGTCTTTTCTAGAATCCATCTTTAATAGCAGAGATTGTGCTTCAACCTTTTGTTCATGAGTTCTCATATATTCGATAGGCAGATTTGTAGAAAAAAGTCTTCGTCCATCCGATATATTAAATTGATTATCGGCAGTACGGATTTTCCTTGCCATTGACGAAAATATATTTATAGAACGAATCCAATAGGATTTTGGATTGATGGATATGATGCTGGCTTTTGCCATGGGGTCTTTGACTTTATCAAACTCGTAGTCTTTAGTTTTGTCTAAAAACTAGATTTGATACGGTTGATAGAATTTTTCTTTCGATCTCCATCCTATCGTGCTTGTTATCCAAAACATATAGTAGACGGTGCGATTCGGGTTTTTGGTGAGATGATAGATCATTGTTTTGATCATCATAGGAAATTCATTGATGGGATACCCGAGAAAGATTAGTTATTTTACTAATCCCCAATCAAGACATTCTTCCAGATTATATATGAGATTTTTAGTATAAACTGATAATTTTGGAAGGAAATCTTCATAACATTGAGCGATGTTATGATTATTCATTAAGATTTGTTTAATCTTAATCTCTTGATCTTCAATTTGTGCTATCAGAGGTTTACTGATATCACATGACAGAATATATTTTATTTTTTCAAACAAATAAATTCGTTTTAATTTGTGAAAAATCGGGTCCAGATAATTTGAATCCGTAAGGTCTACTAGTTCTAGAAAATGATTGATTTTTTCAAGAGAAAATTTTTCTGAAAATGTTTCAGAATCCCATGCTATGGATTTAACAAGGGCATTTGAACTATCTTGTAATTTTTCTAGCTTTTGTTCTTTTTCATAAATTTTCTGAGATAAGATGCTCATATGATGCCTGAATTATTTTTTATCATTGAGGAGTTGGCTTATCCAAGCTCTATTAATCTCATGATAAAGTTCGGGACTTATTCCGGGATTATAAAAATCAGGGAAATTGTTTATATTGATGCTAGTTTGTTCTAGTAAAAACTGAGATTGTTGTACTTGATATAAAGTGAAAGCGGATTTAGCTTCATTAAATGAATCATGCACTTGGTAAAGAGAATTTAAAAAGTTGGTAACTTAGTTTTGGCAAGCTAAAAAAGAGGTACAAAGTTCAAGCTGGTGGCCTCTCAACACAACATAAGTTTTTCTTATGAATAGAGGTGGTTGAGGTTGAGAAGAAGAGGAGTAGTTTCTTTCTTCTGTCATCTTCTGTCGTTTATAGGATAAAATTCACTGGTTTAGTGGTAACATAAATCTTCTTCCTATAGTGAATATGCTCACTTTGGTTAGTGGTTTAAACTTGGATCTCTGCTTAAGAAATTAAGAAATCAGCCAAAATATTAGTACTTTCTTTAACATGTTCAACTTCAAAAGTATAAAGAGCTATTTGATTAGACCATTTAAATCGTCTTCCATCTAAAATATCTTGTTTATTAATTAAAAAGTCTTGAACTGCTTTGTTATCAGTTCTAACAATAAAAACCTCAAGGGCTAGATAAATATGGATTCGTTTAAGAGCAAGTTTTATTATTATTAATTCTTTTTCAAATATAATATAATTCTATTCATTTGGTTTAAATTTTCCAGAATTATAACCACATAATTTTTCTTTACTTTGTACCTTTTTGGTTAAAGGTGATTATCTTGATTTTATCCCATTAGATTAACAAAAATCTTTTTCTTCCCAATCTTCTGCAGGAATGGCTTTCAAGACACATCCCCAATAATTGTCTGAAGCATCTGTTTCTAAGATTAATTTATCTCCGGTTGTTGAAAGATACACTGTAGGACAGTCTTGGATATCTTGTTTTATTTGTTTTAGTAGATCTTTATCTTTATTTGTCCATGTAAATTCTACTTCTTTTTTTAATTTGTTTATGAAAGATTTTCTTTTTCTGCTAAATTTTTTAGGTAGTTTCTTCCATAATTTAATAAGCCTAAGAGACTTTATAACTATTTCTTATCAGTTACCTCTTCAGGAAAATTCTTTATTTTTATAATAATATGATCTTGTAGTTTTAGACCATCATGCGTTAAAATAAGACCTAAAAATTCTATTGATTCTTTTTCAACCTCTATTTTTGAAGGTGAAAGGATAATTCCATGTTTTTGAAAAATATCGCACATTTGTTTTAAATATTTTTTGTGTTCTTCTCTTGTTTTAGAAAATACTAGGATATCATCGATATATACCATACAAAATTCTTTATAGGGGGCAAAAATCGAATCCGTCCATCTTTGATAGATTTGTGGAGCAGTATTCAAGCCAAATGGCATGACATTCCATTGATAGTGTCCACACGAAGGTTTAGATTTATCGTCTAACTTTAATTGATAAGATCCCAATTTACAATCAAATTTACTGAAGAATTTTGATCCTTTGATTTGGTTAATCAAAACATCTTTTCGTTGAATAAAATATCCATCGAATTCTAAATTTTCATTTAATCTTTTATAGTTTAAAACCATTCTAGCTTTTCCACGTTTTATTTCGGCATGATTTCGTACTAGAAATGCAGGGCTAGAATGAGGGCTTTTGTAGATTCAATGAATTTTTTCTCTAATAAATCTTTAATTTGTATTTTAAATCCATCTGTCTATTTTTGTATAGACCATAGGTTTTACCCTAATTATGATATTCAGATCTTTTAATATGATGATACAATACCGAGGACTTTTATGCCATAATTTTAGTGGGTTCTCACTAAAATTTTCTTTGAGAATAGAGAAAAGCCAATGAGTTTGTGTAAGTTATATAATAACCTCACCACGCTTGCTGGGGGCAAAGCCTTTGTGACATTTAGAGTTATGAACATGAAGAAGTGAAATGTGGACCAGTTCTTCTTTGAGAAAGAAACCAATAGAACCTATGGTTAAGGTCATTGGTAGATATGCAGCAATGAAATTGTTACCTAACAAGAAATCGCCATACATGTTGGGAAAACATAAAATTTTAGGAATAATAAATTTTTTATCATTAAGGCAAACAGAAATATTTTTTGCTTTTAACTCAATAACTGTTTCTCCTCCTTCAATGCCTTTGACTTTAATTGGATGTTTAATGTTAACCCATTTTTCAGAGGGCAAAGCATTATATCGACAAGCACTTATTATGGCTCTGGTATCCATTAAGACACATAAATTATATGGTTTATAATTCTGAAACGTAAAATTTCCTAAGACATGTGTATCGTCTTTTTCCATAACTAGGAGAAAATAAAATTTCAGCATTTTTTGACTGAAAGTGATAAAGTTGAATTATTTTTAATTCATGAGCAAATTGTGTTTCGAGTAGGATAGGAACTTGTACATTTTTTACTGCTATATGAGATTGATCTTGAGTCAGTTCTAGCGCACTAGATGTTGATGCTCTTGACTTAATAATTTTTACAGGAACCCATTCATCTTTTATAGTGTTAAAAGATGCAGTCCTTGTATCTCTAAAATATAGATTATTTCCTGAAACTTATATTTTAATCATCTGGATTTGAGATTTTGATTTTTGTTCTAAGAGATCTTCAAACAACCATTGTTTAGGTATTTGTAAATCTTTCCAGTTTATTAATCTTGGTTGGATTTCTGAATCATATGGTTTGGGTTCAACTATTTCAATCAGATTTTTATCTTATTTGTGCATTTTTATTATAGGTTTTGATGTTAATTCATGTTCTATCTGCCAGGTTATGACAAGATTGTGTGAATCTTCTTTCATTTCTAATCCTTTGGTTTGGATTTTAATTTTTATTATATCTTCAATATTTTGGTCGTTAAGTGAAATAAAATAATTTAATTTTAGTTTAAACCAAACCATTCCATTAGCTAAATTTGATTTAATTCCTCCAATCAAGGATTGTAAAGGATTCAATAATCTTTTATCCATTACTACAGCTAGTATAGGAGTGTCTATACCATGTCTGAACAACCCTGTTATAGATATTTGAAGTACACCAATATGAATATATTTTTATTTTTTATTTTCTTTTTTCCATCTTAATATTTTCTTTTTATCGAACAGTATTATTTCAGCTATAAGATTAGGGTAGTGTTTCCTGAAAAAGCTTCAAAAATTCTTCTAGACAAGATTTTGTCTAATGGAGAAATTTTGTATATATCTTCTTTATTAAGCTTTTGTTAGAGTTCGAATTCTCGAAGTTGTTCTTCAGAGAAAGATATTTCTTTTCCTATTACATCTTTTAATTTAATCATTTGATGTTCTTCGTCTGAAGTTTCGACGACATTTAATCTAAATAGTAGATCATCTATATCAGTATCAGAATCTGTTTCGGATTCTAATTCATAAATGACATTATTATCATCACTTGAAATTTCTTCACCAAAATAAGCACCTAGATCTTCTTCATCTAAATATTTAATCATTTTAGTTATATTTTTTCCTCATTTTTGACATTGAGGAGCATAATGTCCTTCTTCATTATAAATAAAACAACGACATTTCCTTTTAGCTGTGGTCGTTTTATCTATTTTCTCAGTCTGTTTTTTTTTTTTAATAAATTTTTTATTTTTAACAAACCTTTTTCCCTTGTTTCAAGGTTTTCATTTCAATTTTTTCTTCTTAAAACCTTTCTTATATCCCTTTCTTTTAGGGATATTGCATCTTATCTTTCAATTTTCTTGAAGAATTTTATCACAATATTTGTGACCAAAGTTAGAATTCATGATTTGATTCTTAACTTGTTTCTTAGCTTTATTTCTAGACACTTATCAACTATTAATCTTAGGACAAAGGATGTTTTGAGTCCTAAAGTATCTTTTTTAGATAATTTATTTATAAAATCTGGATAGCCTTTGATGGATAATTCATCCTATGGTGTCGGGAGTTTATGATAAAATTGTTCTAACCATGATATATTGATTGAGAGTTCCAATTGATAATAATATTTTTTAAAAGTATTGTAATATTCCTGAAATTGGTAAATATTGCCTAATTCTAATTTTGATAGAATATATATAGCATCTTCTTGTAGGTTTTGTTCACCCGTGTAACCACAAAGATGTTCTTTAATGATTATCGTAAAGTGTTTTAAGATATCATCAAGACTATTAAAACTTCCTAATAATGATGTTTTTTGTGCTTTACCATCATTTGACTTTTCCCATTGTCCATTGATAGTGTCCACACGGAGTACTAAAAGCAGTTAAAGGTTTAGATTTATCATCTAACTTTAATTTCTAATATCCCAATTTACAGTCGAATTTACTGAAGAATTTTGATCCTTTGATTTGGTTAATCAAAACATCTTTTCGTGGAATGAAATATCCATCGAATTCTAAATTTTTATTTAATCTTTTATAGTTTAAAACCATTTTAGCTTTTCCCCGTTTTATTTTGGCATGATTTTGTACTAGAAACGCAGGGCTAGAATGAGGGCTTTTTGTAGATCCAATGAGTTTTTTCTCTAATAAATCTTTAATTTGTATTTTAAATTCATCTATGTCTATTTTTGTATAGACCATAGGTTTTACCCTAATTATGATACTCAGATCTTTTAATGTGATGGTACAGTACCGAGGACTTTTATGCCATAATTTTAGTGGTTTTTATATAATATTCATTAATCTGGAATCTATTAGAAATTATTACGTTCTTAAGACTGTCACGCCATTGCTTGAGGGTCTATTTTATTTCATAAAGTGAATTAATTTACTTACAAACTTTATGTTCTTGTTCAACTATTACAAAACCTTCAGGTTGTACTATATAAACTCCTAGTTAACCATTTAATAATGCAAAGGCACTATGTGCTTTGACAGTCTCTAAACTGCATAGTGTTATCACTATGTTGTTTGAAAGGTTCCAATCTACACAGTTCTTTACACTATATGGTTTTGGGGTTCTCCAAACTATGCAAAACGAAGATGGAGGGTCTGGATTGACTCCAAGCACACAAGTATAGGAATATTTTAGTCAATTTTGG
Source organism: Chloranthus sessilifolius (assembly GCA_021018995.1). Lineage (NCBI taxonomy): Eukaryota > Viridiplantae > Streptophyta > Magnoliopsida > Chloranthales > Chloranthaceae > Chloranthus > Chloranthus sessilifolius. The sequence goes on from CM037586.1 coordinate 19,342,888, forward strand.
GCTTCAAACATTCCATGCAAGGGTATTTTCATCATTTTTTGAAGATTTGTAAGGTTTGGAGATTACCAAACTTCATATAAGGATGTTTTAACCAGTTTTTAGGATTTGTTCGTTTTTATGGCTCCCAAAATGCATACAAAAGTATTTTGGCTATTTTAAATATCGGTGTGATCTGGAGGCTCCCAAATAACAGTGTATTGTAATTTGAGAATCTTTGACTTTTTTTTGCAGTAAAATCTTCAGCTACCTCCATTTTTGAAGATATTAGGCTTGTTGGAAAGATAATTCGATAATGTTTCTAATGAAATACAATTACTTCAAGAATCATAATTCAACAAGATAATTGTCCTCTCAAAATAGACTTAATGTACAAGGTCCATGCAATCTGGCCCTATAGGCCTCCGATAATTTGATCATAGAATCTTCTTATGTCCTTCAATTTTCTTAGCTTGTTGGAATGATAATTCAATAGCCTCTCCAATGGTATATATAATTCATCATAAGATTCATCATATAGAGAGAGACAAACTTTTTTTCTATAATGTGAGGGAGTTTGGGTTGTTGCATCTTCATTCAACCTCCAATTTGCATGATATCAAAAGTTTTGGAAAGATGATTTGATACTCTTCCAATGACATATTTTTCTTGAATATTTATTATGGCCAAAGAGATATGTATCCCCTAATATAAGATATTTTTATAAAACGAATCGATGAAATAGTCAACACTATTAAAGTTTGAGCCCTAACTTTATAACTATATAGAAAGATCAAAGATATTTAAGCCCCGATTCCAAAGGATTTGATTTGCAAAAATAAAACCATTAGCGGAAGTCATAACTGCCGCTATTAACAAAAAAATATGCCGCTAATACCCTTGTCGCTAATAGTCTTAATAGTTTTTTTTGTTAATAGCGGCAGTTTTTGGCTGCCACTAATAGTCTTATTTTTTATAGTGAAAGTGTGCTAATACGCCTATAGAAGATATGAATAATGGTTTATGTTAAACTGTCACAATGAATGGTTGGAATTCCTCATTTTTGCTCACTTTTTAGGTTAAGATTAATTACTTTGCATGATGTCGTTTCAGATATATGTTTTTTTAGAACCGGCAAAGAAACTATTTCATTAATTTAAATCAGACAAAACAGGATTCAAAATATTTGGTGGGACATGCCGCTGCCAACACTACAAAAAATACAGCATAGGCCGACGGCTGAAATTTATGAGCCATCTGTGTAGGGGAAGATTTGGGCCAACCCACGAGAGCCAACCCTGCCACTCCACTTAACGCCCACGACCCACTCAATCGGGCCACTATATAAATCAATTTTTTTCCTTCTCCCTTCGCACGAACTCCCTTCTCACGAACTCAAACCCTTCTCCCTTCTCTCGAACTCCCCTCTGAAACCCTAGCTAGCTTCTCCCTTCTCACGTACTCCCCTCACAAACCCTAGCTAGCTTCGTCTCCATTGAAGCATCAGAGTCACTTGCGCCCGAAGAATCAGATTCAATCGACGTCAAGGTATCATAATTAATAGCCTTTCAATGTTGATTTTTACTCCTGAAGTGGCGCCATTTCATTTAATCTGGTAGGGCCGAGTTCATTTTTCATTTGCTATTGTTGCCTCCTCTAGCTTCTCTCCTCTAACACCCTACTGAAACTCTTCGTAGCTTGATCAATGGAGTTTTGGGGTAAATCCTGGTATCTACACTTGTTATTCTATTTCATTGACTAGGGTTTAATATATCAGCAATATAAATCATTTCTCTTATCTGTTTTTATTTGTGTATAAAGCAAGAGAGAGAGCCACGGGGAAGATAGTGGCACTCAAGAAGACCATTCTTCATGAAGATGATGAAGGGGTCCCACCCACTGCCCTTCGAGAGGTCTCCCTCTTAAAAATGCTCTCCATTGATCCCCACGTCATTAGGTTGGTTAAAACCCTATTAATTTTGGTTTTATTTTAATCTTTTTGGTCTCGGTGTTCTATTCCAGGAATTAGGGCTTATTTTTCATGCAAGATTCTTAATTTCCGGTTTCAATCATATGGGTAGGGGTTTCTGCTTTGATGGGTTTTTGTTCTTTTACCATTTTGTTCTGTTTTAGTTACCTTGGTTAATTTAGGGCTTTCACTTCTATGGTTTTATGGGTTTAGGATTCTTCGTAGTTTGATATCGGGCCTTTACGCTCTTATATTTATTGCATTTTAATGGGTGGCAGGGTTTCTTTCCATCACTTCCTAAAATTTTAATTAATTAGCTAATTATTAATTTATTAATTAGATTAAAGATTTTGTTTCTGGCTTAGTGGGGATTGCCATTTTTTTGTGGAGTTGTGGGGTCTTCAATTAAGTTCGGACCTGAAAGCAGATCTAGGAGCTAAAGATATGTTCTTCTATAATGGACCTGTTTGGGATTTCAATTTACCATTTCTCACATTTTTTGATCTTATACAACAGATTGTTGGATCTCAAACAAGGCTAGAATAAAGAAGGGAAGACTATTCTATATTTGGTTTTCGAATATATGGATACAGATCTTAAGAAATACATCCGAAGCTTTCACCAAACCCAAGAAATAGTTCCACCTAAAATCGTGAAGGTACCGCTACAAATGTTCATAGATCGTTTTATTTTGGAGATTTTGTTTTTTTTGGATTAACTCGCAATTTCGTAGTTCATCGCCTCTTTTCATATATTTTATAATTTGGTAAATCATGTTGCGGACTTTAATGTACCAACTTTGCAAGGGTTGCATTCTTCCATGGTCATGGAGTATTACGTAGGTACTCTACTCTGAGTTATTATTATTATTTATTAGTTTTCATGGTATCTTCACCTTCTTCTACTCTACCAACAACAGGGATCTGAAGCCTCACAATCTTCTAATGGATCGGAAAACGATGATGCTTAAAATCACAAACCTTGAACTTAGCCAAGTATTCACCATACTGATCAAGAAGTATACCCATGAGGTACATGCTTTTAATTGGTATTTTCACTATGTCAAAATGGGGAAAAAACCACTACAGCAATATTAAAATAAATCACTACTTGAAATAGTGGTGCAATATACCACTGCCTAAAATAGTTTTTTTTTAAATTAAATCAGTGGTTTAAATAAATCCTCCTCCTATCACATGACTATCATTAAGTGCTCACGTTCCATATCGTCGGGCCCAACCCCCCCCCTCTCATTTCAATTTATATCACTAAGCATGCCCTGCCCTTTCATTTCGCATGTCGTCTTCTTCTCATCGAAACCCTAGCCTCTCTCTCTCGATCAACAAAACCTAACCTCTCTCTCTCTCTCGATCGACAAACCGTAGCCTCTCTCTCGAGATCTCGACAAACCCTAACCTCTCTCTCTATCAACCCTAAATTTTGAATGATTTCCTACTTGTTTTCTCTAGTGAGCTACGAAATCCCTCTTCTAATTGCTTGAAATACAAGATCTCTCCTCTTCCTCCATCTCCCTCTTCGAAACTCTAGCCTTCATCTCCCTCTTAGAAACCCTAGCTAGAGATTTAAATTGTAGAATCTCAAAGGAATAAATGTTGTTGGATTTGGAGAGAAATCTCGTGATCTGAGCCTGTCTCTGCGTCACAGTTGGGCCAAAGCTCTGTTTCAACCTTTAATGGTGGATCCAGAGCTTCACACCGTAGTTTGTTTGAGAGATCCAGATCTATGAGTTCTAGTTTTTTTAAGCATTGCTTTGTTTTTGGATTTTTTCATTTGATTCGATTAAAAAATAATTAATATTGAGGCTTTTGCTTCTTCAAATAACCTTTATTTGTTTTGCTTTTTTATTTTTTAATAGTTGATCGATTAGGTTTGGTTAGCAGCATCCCTAACTTGGTAATCTCGTATCAGAGCTACTAAAAGATTAGGTTTGGTTAACAACATCCTTGATTTGTTGACATCAGCACGAGGTTGGATCTTTACCTCTAAATGCTTCAAAGAAGATATTTTTTGGTATAATGTTTTTTAGACTTATCTGCTACTGCTATTTCCTGTTGATCTGGGTTCAGATTTTCTGTGGCTGATCTCAGACTTTTGAGTCCTTGATCACTATCTTTTCGGACTTACCACTGCTGCCATTACTGAATACCAATTGCTGAATATTGGTTCTGTAAAATGGCATGCTGTTGATATTACTTTTAGTTGTTAGACACCCATTTAGATAGTAGTATATTTACAGATTTAAATGTGATCTTGTGAGGGTTCATATTTTCTAACAAATCTCCATTCAAAAGATTTGGTATCAGCTATCAATTTTAGTTAGAGATAACATTTCTGCAAGATTGACAGGAGCAACTATTATTTTATTTTGTAAGACTCCATGATGAAAATGCAGGTTGACTTTTCATCGGGTTCATCTGAGGCAGAGAACACAGATATTGCCCAGGTAGTTCATTTTGTATTCCTGGAAATACTTTCTTCAGCTGGAAATACTTTCTTTAGCTAGAGGTTAACTTAAGTTCTAAAAATAAAAACATATATAGTTATACATAATAAACAGCACCATAAACTCTATAATTTATGTCACACCATATTATATCAATAAAATGAAGAAGTCCAAAACAGTGTATCCCATGATATACACTCAGACTTGAGCTTTCAGAGCTCAGGATCATCATATAACATCCAAAATTCAGTTCTACGATCTTATTTTAGTAGTATTGTATATTTGTAAAAATGTCTTTCAAGTTCCAACATCTAATATAAACAAGAAGTCCTATACTTGTACAAATCATCGATGTAACATCCCCAAAATCTAAGTGTTGAACAATGTCTCGGTATACGTGCCCGATTGGTCATAGGTTGATCGGATGAAAGTCAACTCGATGACTATGATTATGACTTATGTTGATGTCATAAGTGAGCGTGTAAGTATGTGTGGTTATAGCTTAGTGAGTGACAATATACGCCTATCTTGGGTGTATATGCCTAACACCGAAGCAAGAGGAGTTATAAGGACTTAATAACCTAAAGAGAAATTATTTCTCTTGTTTTGGGTTGGTAAGAGGAGTTAAGAGGAGAGAAAGAGAGAGTAAGAAGTAGAGTAATTGCATGAGAGGTTAATGTGGGTTCCAGATTTAAGAAGGATTCAAGTATTTAATATCGGATTCGACGTATTGGGATCCGTTGAAGCCAAAGCTTGGAGCCCTAGTCATTAACCCAACCATTAAATCAATCAAGGGGTTGATTTGAGGTGAGTGATATTAAATCTCTTTAAACATGTATATGTACATTCAATTATTGATAAATGATGAATTATAGATGTAGAAAAGAATGGAAAATGATAAGGAAAAGATTTGGAAGAAATGCCCGAAAAGGGGTGAGTTCTGACCAAATCGATTAATCAATTTTGGTTCAGAAGTAAGCTGGGTAGAATTGCCCGAAACCGATTGATTAATTTTAAATCGATCAATCGATTCTAGAATTTTGATTAATTGATTTTAAAATCGATTAATAGTCTAAGCACTTCCAGAGGCTTGAAAATGGAGAAGGGGAAAAATCGATTAATCGATTTTAGAATCGATTAATCGAGTTTGGATTTTCAATTAATCGATTTGGAATTGATTAATCAAAGTGTGGATTTTTTACTAATCAATTTGGGATCGATTACTCAATTTTGGATTTTCGATTAATCGATTAATCGATTTTGGAATTTCGATTAATCAATTTTGGGAATCGATTAATCAATTTTGACAGTTCATGTTGACTTTTGTGTTGGACCTTGAGGGTTATTGGAAGGCCTTGTACCTTCTTTAATGCATCCTTATTGATGTCTTGCTTGTGTTATGATGCACCATAGGTGGTACGAGCAAAGAGTGAGATTGTGGAGCCGCGTGGACTTTAACGCATAGTGCTTCCAACGCATGAGGTAGGGAACACCTTCAACATGTACTTTAATTTTTAAAAGCATGTATGTAGAGTGATTCAAATGAATATTTATGTATCAAAAATGTAATTTCTAAGAGTGTGTGTGTGTATGTGTGAATGCTAAATAAACTCCTAAGGTCCCCAGGGGACGTGAAAATGTCATAATGTGCATCTAAGTGATGCGTTGAGCCAGTGGCATCCCAGGGATGCAGATGAAATCTAGCGATGAAGTAAAAGAAAAGTTGATAAGGCCTAATATACTAGAATTAACATGATCACATGGTGAATAACTATATGTAGTGCATATGATATTTTTGTTATTTAAGGTTTGAATAAAATACCCCACCGATGTGGCGGGATACCCACGACTGACTCGGCAAGATATCCGTGACCGGTACAGCGGCCAATCTGTACACCAATTTGACATCCCAGGGATGTAGTATGAGATCAGAACCTCGTCGCCTATGAGAAAGGGACCTGGGTAGTATTCAAGTAAGAAACAAATATGACAAGTGTCTATTTAGACGACGATAGTGGGTATTCCATCGGAGCTCGATGCTATATTGCTCGGGGATTATTTAAGTTAAGATTTAAGTAATTAGGCCGAATCAGTAACTAATACCAGAAAGTTGAGAATGAACAAAATCATGTAAAGTAACAGTTGCATCTTGTACATCATTTCAGTTGTTTAAAAATGTTTTCCATGCAATTCTATCAGATAAACCATGCTTTAAACTATTTTAGAATATATGTGAGAGCTTAACTTATATGTTCACTTATTGTTTCCCTATTGAGCTAGGATGTAGCTCACCCCTTTAGACTATACGTTGCAAGTCCATTGCTAGCGGCCGCCAAGGCTTCGGGAGACGTAGATCCGGGGGATTCGAATTACGTGCCCAGGGAAGAGTTGGAGCCTCCTCCTGAGGACTTCTTCTAGAGGACCCCTGCGTACTTGAGAGTTATTTTGAGAGCTTTTCTGTACAGCTTGGAATGTCAGGCCTATTTTTTTGAAACAATGTAATTAAATGATATATTCCTTTTGACGAACCATCTGGGGTGATATATTTATCACCAATGGTTCGGGTCGGTTCTTCTGTTCATGCGTTGGCATGGAAGAAGAACTGCCTTTTGAGCTTTTGCTAGATTAACATACTTTATCTCATGTTGTTCATTTTATATGTTTCATTTTTAGTAAGGATTGCTTGAGTATACCAATGTTCCGTATGGACTTTGGGGTCACGGCCTAGAGGGCCGTGCTGATGGCACAGGTTTCGGGGTGCCGAAATCCGAGCTGTCACAATCGATGTATCTATCTATATACTTGTTTCTCGACATTGTGAGTTCATAACCACAAAAACATAATATAAAAAATCAAACCATGTAATCTTCATCCCACTATTAATACCATCATCATCTCCATTCCCAATGTCTTCATCATTTTCTATATGATACGATACAAAAATTTCTGCAATCAGGAGTGCTATTGGAGCACATTGTTCATACGATATATTGAGACACATGTCATGCGTTATTGCCAAGTACACCCTGACTTGTAAACACCAACACTCCAGTTTGTTGTAATTACAACTGATCCATTCATGGAGCTGCCTTCCTCAATCCATGTGAAGCACATTGCTAGAGATCCTAGTAAACGAATGCATTTCTCCCTTTTTTTACAATGTATATATGTTATATTTTTATCTATTTTTTTGGCTTTCTAGTATATTATCTTTAGCAATATCAAGTATTAAATCTGGAGATGAATAGTGTCCTTAATTTTTTGTGACAATCCCTATGGGGGCTCCTCTCATTCACCCTTCCTATTACCCTTTTTGGATCACCTTCAATTCGCTTATTAAACCTTTTTTCCCTTATTTTTAAAAAAAGGTTTAAATTATTATTAATATTTAATAATAGTAAACGTTTTATCAGCTCCTTTTAACCATTATCCTTTTATTAATATTTTATACTGCTACAATGGTACAAGGTTACCTTGTACTAGCTCCTTAAATAAAAGGATAATGGTTCCTAACTGACAGTTAAACACTAAATGGTGTTTAAATGATCTTAGACCACTATAGTTAGACTTTTCATCTTACAAGGGTAAATAGTATGATGAAACCATCAAAAAATTCAAGATTGATTACAATCGACTTGTTTAAAGCTAGGTCAGAACCTGGTCTGTTGAAACCTACTGACTACAGTCTGAATTTGGACCACCAAAAAGTTTGGACCATCACAAAAAGAGCGATTCTATGTAAGTTTCCATCACTGCTTTTAGTGGGGCCCTGTTCCTTGGGAACAAGGACGCCTGATTTTATCTTTAATTACACAAATTTTCCCACTTCAATCTACGACAAAATGTTGTAGAAAGTTTTGAATGTGCAATTCAGGATTTTGATGATTCTCTGTTTTTGTTGTGGGTTCGACGGGAATCTTATGCACCAATCTCCCATGCATTCTCATGTGAGAGCCAATTAGTATAGGCCATCTTTCAGGTGCAAATTTGCATCCTGCTCCATTAAATCTGTCATAACTCCATCTTTTAACCTTTAGAGAGAAACTCTATCATCATCTTCTTCCTTTGTAGGGATTGAAAAGGTATCCTAGTCATAATCAATCTTATTTAATTTGCTATTTTAAGCAATATCCCTAGTAAGAGGGTGGTTAACTGCAGATTTGAAAAGAAGAGAAGCTCTCTATTTATTTATTTATCTTGCATTAAATAAATCTAAATCGGTATTCGTCGCTATCGTATATGTACTTCTTTGTGTAAGAATGACTCATATGTCATTTCTACCAAAAATACCTCAAAAGCTCATCCAACCGAGATAAGCTTTACAGTATGAAATCCTCTTGAATTCTGATGCAACCCAACAGAACATACTAATAGTCGATAGCACAAAACACTGAGGTACATAAAAACTTGAAAAAATCAAGAATGAAGAGATACCAGAAAAATCAATCGAAACTCCAATCAACTGATCTCCACATTGTATGAGACCATCTCCATTGAAATAAAAAAGAAATTTTGATCCCTCTCAAGTCATCAACACTGCTTTCCATCACACAAAAACGTGCTTCCCAAAAATATGTGAAACTTTATGATAGTAGTAGAAGAGAGAAATCACTTCAAAATAGGTATAAAATGGTTGTAAATTCCCTAGGTTGTTATACTCTCCATTCCGATAAGAACCATGTATCACCTCAGAGAGTTCTGTAGCCCAGAAAAATGTGAACTCTAAGATATAACAATCTTTTTAAAACACGTTCAAGATAACTGCAAATCAAAACAAATTCAGTATTAAACTTGCTCGATGTAACATTCTGATCAAGATCTCTCAACTTATTTCATCATTTGAGGTCAAATTTTGACCATCTTGACATCAGGCTGATGCCAGTACATATGATGTGGCACGGTAGGTCAAGGTAACCTAGCTTTGATACCAAGTAGAAGAATAATGGTTAGGATTTAGATGTAGCTTGTTACGGGAATAGGTTTAGGTTGAGAGAGGAGAGTGAGAGAGAGAGAGAGAGAGAGAATAGTTGAGTTAGACCTTGTGTTTCACTAGCTTTTATGTTAACACCCACACCCCAACCCTCAAAATATACACTCTACACACCAATAAGGGATACAACACAAACTAACACATCACACACACACTTCAACAAATATCAGTAGATCTAAGCTAGTAGGCTCGGTCCAAATTATGTTATTGGGTAGGTTGACCCGTTGACTCAGCCAGGTCATGCTCTTTCATGGTCATGACCATATTTTTTCTCATATAAAATGCTTGCATATGGATTAAAACAATTTGACTTGGCAGAATGGATGTATTTCTAGTCTCTATGATAGGTGTTTATATAAACTCTTGAACATGTGTAAAACGGGGAATCAGATTTATGGTAAAATTAGAGAAATGTATTTATGAATAAAAAATGTTTGTTGCTCACCTCTCTTATTTTTGCATAATTTTTTTGGTAGATTCTTCATGATTATCGCATCTAGTAGATTACTTGATAGTTTTAGATTTCCACTGCATCAATAGTGAAGTAAGCATTAATTTGTTGTATTATATATTGTATGTATATGTAGTAGGGGCATGTCTATTAGAGGATAAAAAACACCCTGGTGCGTGGACAATGGATTTTCACGATACAAGAACAAAGGAGGGGAAGACCAATGAAAATTCGTGGGAAGCAACATGAAGAATTGTTGAGTGAGTGTTTCACCCCAAATGGAAATGAGTGGAGAAGTAGAACTTGCAAAGCCAACCCCAAATAAATGATATAATGTGGTGGTGGTGGTGATGATGATGATGGTTCTACATTAGAGGCATATGTGGAAAAGACCTAATGTTGGATGTGGATATGTTGAGTATGAATGTAATAGTTTAGAGTTTTAATTTTTTATAGACTTGCAGCTCAGCTATGTGGGTTATCATTAGGTGTGTACATGACTACATGTTTGAAGCACATGCACAACTAATGTTTAGCATATGTGGAAAACATCTAATGTTAATTGTGTATATGTAGATGCACATAATGAACTGGTTTAAGGGTTTCTGATTGCAGGTCAGTTTCTGTAAGTGCTATGTCATGTATGCTCCATTGGATGCTTATTGATCCACTCTGGATGGCTAACAAATATAAAAGAATTCCTTCTTTTTCTCTTTTTTTCATTTTAATTTCAGCATCTATGTATTTTAGTTTTAGAATCCCTTTCATCATTCCACTGGATTGCTTGTTATGTCAATTGTAGGTACCAAAGGGAACCCGTATCACAGTGCAACTTCCGGAGAAGTGGCAATATATCGGGCAAATAGCCTCATTCTTAGGAAGGTATTCACTGTATTTTTTATTATAATCTATAAAATGATGGATGTCTTGCAGTTTTGTGGTTTTGCATAGAAGACACTTTTTCTTTTCTTTTCATTTTTAGCCACTCTGTTACAAAATAAGGTCCCTTGTAAGTAAGAGAGAATGATGGTAGCTTACGTTACTATTAGTATGAAACCATTTTATTCTTCACTTGCGCTTCATATGCAAATTTATTATTTCCTTAACTTCTCTTTGTAACTTTCTTTATGCTTTCTGTCTAGGTCGTGTATTATCTTTGTAAAATACAATAGTTAGTTACCTACACAAATAGTCGATCTGCATATAACTTACTAAGAATCTTTGTAAAACACAATAGTTAGTTGCCTACTGTTGGTATGTTTGACTTCCCTCAAATGAGGGTCTAAAATCAACAATAAAACTAGGCAGACACACTCATACAGACCTACAAGTATTCAGGATATGTTGTAGCAAGCTTTAAAAGAATGGTGAGTAAGGGAATGTCCACAGGGAGGCTGGTTAAAAATATGATAAATCTCCAGATCTGTGTCAGATCTGGCGCCCTAGCTATTACTGATTTAGCAAAAAGACTGGGGAGAGGTTTGGAATGGATTGTCACTTAAACTAGGCTACAATTAAACATAAGCTAAATTGGATCGAGTTTAGGAGCTTAGATCTTGTAGGGGAAGAGAGTAAAAAGTAGAAAATGAAAAAGAGTAGCTAGGAGGTTGGTTTTCACTTAAATCAGATTCAATTAATCATGCTACAGAGGTTCAGAGCACACAATTCCCTCGCTAGCTATAAGCACAGCTGCAGGGTATAAATTCCACTCCAAATCACAGGATCCACCTGGCCTTAAGGCTATGATCTATCCACTTTAATGGTCACAGGCCATCCTATAGACTTTATCGAATCCATGGATTGCAGCAGATGAATCAAATTGAGGCATGAGCTTAGATTTATCTTAAGGTTATGATCTGTCCACTTTAATGGTCACAGACCATCCTAGGGATCTCCTACAAAGCCAGGGCCTCAATTAGAATAAATAAAACCACTACAGATGCTACAATTCCTAGATCACACACTCAAGGAATCACAAGAGCATCAGATCCAGGGAGATCAGATGGTATCCAAGAGGTCTACCAGTTATGTGGGTGAGCTGATCTACAACTCCTCTACACAAATTCGATCGATCACCAAATGGAACCAAAGGAAATTTAAATCTAATTAAAGCATTAAACACAACATTATCATTGCAAACAAGGTCACTCTATAATGGAAATACTCTCAGATCTGTAGTCTGTGCAGCTAGGAACCTACAGTAGCACTCTTAACCTCACCCAATTACAGATCTAACTTCGCTCCTCGCTACTCCAAGGGACTTAGCCAACCATAGTTGGCCAAAAGGAGGGAAATGGAATTGCTCTGCATGCGCTAATCTCCAAAATTTTGGCTCAGATCTCGATCCCCCTCAATGACAATTGGGGATCTCTATATATAGCTTTCTCCTCTATTTTTCCCGCCAAAAATCCCTTCTAAAAGGTCGTCAGAGTTTATTAGAGTTCTGTTAAAGAACGTGGGTCGATTAGGGCTTTTTAGGGCATCTTCTGGAACTGTCGTGTCAGTCACCAAGTGCCTCGGGTTGCGTGTAGCGGGTCACTGAAGTGCAACGTGTGCGCAGCTGAATTTCTAAGAAGTTCTACACATGATTTTGACAAGTTCAGGAACCTTTCGACAGGTTAGAATCGAGCATTTTGGTCCTTTCGCTATGTTCTCAGATCCGTTCGATAGGTTTCGATAGGATGAATCTTCGCTTGGTGTTTCAGCCTTCTCAGTCCTTGGTTTGGAGTATTCGACAGGTTGGAGAAACTCTTCGACAGGTTGGAAAACCTATTTTGACAAGTTCCGCTCTTCATTCCACCATTTCGATAGCTTTGCTTTTAGTCTTATCGGAAGGCTCAATCACCCTTCGATAGGTTCTGTTCCAGCATTCTCATCTCGATAGGTTCAAGAAACCATTCGATAGGTTCCTTTGACTCTTCAGGCAGGTTTTCGATAGGATGGTTTCTTCTTTCCTTTCAGCTGCTCGATATGTTCTAAGATCCTATCGAACTCCTTAATCGACACGAATTCATCCTTCTTCTGCCTTCAGATCGTATCGAAGACTTCTTCAACTGCACAAATTCTTCCTTTCTTTGCTTTCAGCTCCTATCGACGTCTTTAGGTGACCAATCGATAGGACATTCTTAGCCTGTTTTCACTTCTTTTGCCTTGCCCTGCTGTAGCCACGCTCTCCAAGGGTCCAGTGATGTGCTACCCTCTGGTGTGTTGTTGGTAGGTTTGTCTTGTGCTGAGAGATAACTCCTTTTTAGGCATTCTTGATTGGTTTTCTGCATTAGTACCTTCCTTTATTGTTGTCTACAAAATGCACTTGACAAGAGCTTATTAGTGTGCTCACAGGTCTATCAATGGATAGGTTATAGGGTGAAAAGTGACATTTTTCACCACTTAACACACCCCCAAACCTAAGCTTTGCTAGTCCGTAAGCAAAGGAGAATTAAAAGAAAATAAAAATGCCACTTTCGTAGGGAGCACGAGTGCATTTCGCATATGCACCAAGCCTTTTAAACCCCTAGGTGATCCCTAGTGGAGGAGTGAAGTCTCCTGAGGGTTTTCAGTGAAGGTACCCACAAACTTCCCCAATAAAGTTAGTTAATAGTAGTACATCCTGCTAAACAGAGTTTCAGTGAACTAGAATAAATTCACATCATGTCTTTTCAGTTCTAGAGGGTTTTCAACAGAAAAATCACCAACTTAAAACATGGATTTTTGCAGTAATTCCTTCATCATCAATTGGTTCATGTCAAGGCATTGTGTCTGAAAATTGATGCAGAGTTCACCTTCTATTTAAGAATTCTGTTTTGATAATGCCCAATTCAAATCAGATTTTAGACCCAAGTCTTACCAGGGCTGTAGCTCACAATAAAAATAGAAGGGTGCATCATTTCACACAGCTTAAGAGTAGTTGCAACCCTCAAATAGGACTGCAAGCATAAGCATAGGCATTGCTCTAATTTCTAAAAATTTCTAACTCTTTTCACCATAGATCAGACAAATTCTCATCTCCACATGACAGCTCAATCCATTTCAGATCAGTAAGGTCTTTTTATTTGGTTGTAATGTGGCTTAGGGATAAATTTGGTAAAAGAATAAAGGGGTAAAATGGGATTCAAAATTGAGAAATCAACAAGGTAAGGAGGTGATTTGCAGCTCAACCTTCTTCATTTCAACCCAATTCCATTTACTTCTTGAACTTTCAGATTTGAGGTGATCAGTTTCTAATCCTCATTTCAATCTTTCAATGAAATGACTTCTCTTTCTTATTCTTTTTCTTTGATTTTCTTTTTGTTTGTTTTTCTATTTTTTTTTTCTTTTTATGGATTGGGATGCCACAACTATACATCACACTAGCCTTCAAATATACTTTGTTCTTCTTTTAACCAAACATCGAACCTTGCACCTCGGACCTCACTTCTCCTATTTCTTGAATTCCTCATATTGAGGGTGAGCTGAAATAGGTCAAAGGGTTTTGGGTTCAAATTTTCTAGTTTTCATCAAGGAAATTGAGACTTTTAAGGCTCAAGTAGTGTGTATTAAGGACAGTTCAAAGGTGGGAAAATTTTAGGCTCAAACTGTCCAAGGGATGGCCTTACTTCATGTTCTCAATGTCATGAGTGCTGTCAAGCTGTTTCAATTTGGATTTGCCTAACTTCTAGTGATTAAAATTGGATCCCATCAGTCCTTAGAGACGAAAAATTACCAAGGCACTCTTCAAGGAAACTTTTTCAGGCCCAAATCTCACTGCGTATGGCCTTCCATCTAATTTTCAGGGGTGTGTCTTCACAATTTCCTCTCATTTCAGGTTTACTGCACATCAAAAATTATTTTTCACAAATTATTGACATTTGCCTCATGAAACATGTTAAAACTATAGCTCATTTCAATTTTAAAAAGTTGTTTTCTTAATATCCTCTTTTTACAAAAATTCCAGTGAGAATTTACTCTAAGTAATTCCAAACACTTCATTTTAGCCTAGCTATACTAAAAGTAACTAATTTATTGGCATACATACAGGCCATACCCCCAAACTTAAACTAAACAGTGTCCTCACTGTTTCCATCATATGGGGTGGAGCATTTTTTTATTTGACAGCGAAAAAACAGAAGCTAGTAAGAAACAAAATTATTATTAACAGAGGCAAATTACATGATTACAATGTGCAAGCAGAAAGGATGTGAAAAGTAGGCCAGTGGACAAAATATCCCAGACAGTTCAAGAAATCGCCCCCCTGGCTCAGGGAAATCCTCGACCTGCATCAGGTGGAAGAGGAACTGTAAGCTAGGTAGGGAGGAAGAAAAGGAAAAAGAAGAAGGTTAGGGGGCAGGGGGATGGTTGGTGGAGGAGGATGGTGGCGGAGACACCGGTAGCGCGGTCTTCAGCCACTTCGTCTCCTTCCTAACTTTGTCCTTTTTCTCCTTAGCGAGGATCCGCTGGACCTCCTCATATTCATCCCAGAGGAACTGCAACGGGTCAGGTTCCTTAGGCGGTAATGGCTCCAGCCAGAAGAGGTAGAGTTGTGCAAGGGTGAGCGTGGGCTTGCCATCTGCCATAGCTATGAGGAGGAGGGTAGAGGGAAGAAGGGAAGGAATGGGCCGAAGTTGAGCTATCTGTATCTATTTAAGGTGGAAGTGTGAGGGAATATGAAACGCTGCATTCAATATTGCCGCCGTTGATGACTAGGAATGAATGGTGAATTCAAATAATTAGCATGGGGAACGAAAAACGTGCCTAAACTGGCAACCTATATTTAGCGCGGGGAGTTTAAGGCTCGTGCAGTGCGCATATGTACATGGTACACGTGGTAAAATGTTTGCATAGCACAACTGCACAGTAAGCATGGAAGGAATGAGGGGAGGAAAGTCGATTTCGATAGGATTAGTGTAGAGTGTCGACAGGTTAAGGCTTCCTATCGAAGTCGAAAAAGTATGGGACAGGCAGTTAAACGCTCTCGATAGGTTTAACACGTCCTATCGAACAGAATAAATAGGCATTCTATAGGCTAGGTTGGCTGCTTGCGATAGGTCGGTGTCCTGTCGAACGGAGGGTGGATAGAACATTCACTTCGTTAGGATGCTGATGGGTGCGAACAATCTTTCGATAGGTGGGGTATTACATGTGCACTTTTGTTGATAGGTTCCAGGCAAGAGTGCAGAGCCTATCGCAAAGTTGTTCTCACCTATCGAGAAGTCATAACACCTATCGAAATCCTCAGCAATCCTATCGACATTCGCGGTTGACCTAGCGAAAAGGTCCAAATGACCTATCGAGAGGTTCAATGAGCTTAAAAATATGGCCTATGTGTGCAGAGCATTTAGCCTTAGCCCCCAACAACTCATCTGATGCGCTACCAGTTAACAAATTGGCCGCTGACCTTATGCCTTTGAATTCTAGATTGCTGAAACTTGACATGGCCATTTTATTGCAAAGAAAATTGTTGGAAAGAAGTATAAATCAAATAAAATACATATGATACAAATTGAAGTCAGGTACTAGCCTGGAGGATCCTGAAGATCAATGGTCTCTTCAGGCTAACAAATATTGTCAACGCAAAGTTTCAGCCTCTGGCCATTGACCTTAAGGGTTCTGCCATCTGTGGGATGCATGACTTCGACAGCTCCAGATGGGGAAATGTGTACCACAGTGAAAGGTCCATCCCATCTGGATTGCAGCTTCCCTAGAAAGAATTTCATTCTGGAGTTGAACAACCATACCTTGTCATTGGGCTTGAACTCTTTGCGGAGCAAATGTCTGTCGTGGAAAGCTTTGGTTCTCTCCTTGTAACTCCGGGCATTTGCATAAGCCTCTATTCGCAGTTCATCCAGCTCGAATAACTGGAGTTTCCTGTGAATTCCAGCAGAGTGTAAGTCAGAGTTCACTGCTTTAATGGCCTAATATGCCTTGTGTTGCAATTCAACAGGCAAATGACATGCCTTGCCATAGACTAATCTGAATGGGGACATGCCTATGGGGGTTTTATAGGCTATTCTGTATGCCCATAAGGCATCAGTCAACTTGTTGGACTAATCTCGTCTGTCGAATCTCACAGTCTTCTCGAGAATATGCTTGATTTCCCTGTTGGAAATCTCTACTTGCCCACTAGTTTGTGGGTGGTAGGGAGTGACTACTCTGTGGGTAACAGAGTATTGTTCCAGCAGTTTGTCAAAAGGTTTATTACAGAAGTGCCTTCCCCCATCACTAATAATAGCTTTAGGAAAGCCAAATCTGGAGAAGATGTTGTCTTTCAGGAATTGAATGACAACTTTGTGATAATTTGTTCTTATAGCTATGGCTTCTACCCATTTGGTGACATAATCCACGGCGAAAAGGATGAAATTGTATCAAGCAGAAGGGGGAAAAGGTCCCATGAAATTGATTCCCCAGGCATCAAACAGTTCAACAACAAGTATAGGTTGCAAGGGCATAGAGTTTCTCCTTGTAATACTGCCCATTTGCTAGCATCGATGACAAGATTTACAGTGCTGTCGGGCATCCTTGAATAGGGTAGGCCAGTAGAAACCACTTTGAAGGACCTTGGCAGCAGTCTTATTACCACTGAAGTGGCCCCCGTAAGCCTGTTCATGACACATGGTTAGGATGCTGTGAAATTCAGTTTCAGGTACACAACGTCGGATCACTTGGTCTACACAATGCTTAAAAAGGTAAGGATCCTCCCACATGTAATGTCAAATCTGTGCAAAGAACAGATTTTTTTCATCCTTGCTCCAATGTGGGGCGATCCGACCTACAGCAAGGTAGTTGACAATATTGGCAAACCAGGGCATACTTATCTGGATAGTCAGAAGCTGCTCATTTGGGAAGGAGTCATTGATGGGCAAGCTTACTGTGTCAGTTGTTTGGATCCTTGACAGATGGTCAGCCACCACGTTCTCAACTCCCTTTTTGTCTTTAATCTCTAAATTAAATTCCTGCAAGAAAAGAATCCATCTGATTAGTTGTGCTTTAGCTTCTTTTTTAGACAAGAGGTATTTCAAGGCTGAGTGGTCAGTGAACACAATAACTTTTTATCTCAGCACATAAGACCTGAATTTTTCTAAGGCAAAAACAATGGCTAATAGCTCTTTCTCAGTTGTAGTGTAATTTAATTGAGCATCAACCATTGATTTAGTGGCATATGCTACCACAGAAGGTGTCTTGTCTTTTCTTTGCCCCAATACTGCTCCAATGGCAAAATCTGATGCATCACACATCTGTTCAAATGGCAAGGAAAAATCAAGGGATTGTAAAATGGGAGCTATGGTCAAACAAGTTTTTAGCAGTTCAAAAGCAACTTGGCATTCAGCATTAAAGTCAAAAGGGACATCCTGGCACAATAGGTGGCAGAGGGGTTTGGAGATTTTGTTGAAATCCTTGATGAACCTTCTGTAGAAGCCAGCATGATCCATAAATGAACTGACTTGTTTGACAGTTGTTAGAGGGGGAAAATGAACAATCAAATTGATCTTAGCTTTATCAACCTCGATTCCTTTGTGAGAGACAACATGTCCTAGAACAGTGCTTTGAGTCACCATGAAGTGACTTTTCTCTCAACTCAGAACTAGGTTGGTTTCCTCACACCTTTGCAGTACGGAGCTGAGGTGGTGTAGGCATTGGCTAAAATCATCTCCATAAATAGAGAAATCATCCATAAAGATCTCCAAAAACTTATCAATCATGTCAGAGAAGATAGCATACATGCATCTTTGGAAAGTGGCAGGTGCATTACACAACCCAAATGGCATCCTTCTGTATGCAAAGGTCCCAAATAGGCAAGTGAATGTGGTCTTTTCTTAGTCCTGAGGGTATATAGGGATCTGATTGTACCCTAAATATCCATCAAGAAAACAGTAGTAGGCCTTGCCTGCCAGCTTGTCCAAGATTTGGTCTATGAAGGGCAGTGAGAAGTGATCCTTGTTGGTCTTTTCATTGAGTTTTTGATAGTCTATGCATACCCTCCAACCAGTGGTCTGTCTGGTTGGGATCAGCTCTCCTGAATCTACTTCAACAACTGTAATGCCAGATTTCTTGGGTACGACCTGGGTAGGTGCTACCCATTGTGATTCCGAGATGGGATAAATTATCCCAGCATCTAGGAGTTTGACCACCTCCTTCATCACAACCTCCTGCATGTGTGGGTTGAGTTTTCTCTACATCTCTCTGAAAGGTTTGGATCCTTCCTCGAGATGAATTTTATGCATGCACACAGCAGAATTTATTCCCTCAAGGTCTGCAATGGTCCATCCTATTGCCTTCTTATGACTTTTTAGTACGCACAGTAGTTCCTTTTCCTGCTCGAGAGTGAGGGAAGAAGAGATTATCACAGGCAGTTTGGTGTTGTTTCCTAAAAAGGCATATTTCAAAGATTTTGGGAGTGGCTTTAACTCCACCTCTGGTGGACTGATGAGGGAGGGCAATATGGGTGTCTGAGAGGGGGGTGGTAGGGGTAACAAAGTAGGCCTCCATGGATGGTGCGGTGCTGGTGGAGCTTCAGAAGAGACAAGTTTCACATGCTCAATCTCAGAGGTGAGACCCTACTCTACCTCTGTTTCTTTCCATACTTTGGTTGATTCATTACACCATTCCATACCATGTAGCAGCATATTCACATTTTTCTGGACAACCTCATCTATTACATCAAGAGAAAAATAATCCTCATCAGGATGAGGTTGATTGGCTGTGTTGTACACATTCAATTTGACCTTCATATTTCCAAATGACACTTCCATGATTCCAGACCTGCATTGAATACAAGCATTAGCTGTGGCCAAAAAGGGTCTGCCTAGAATCACAGGTATGGAGGTGGCATTCCTACCTGGTTCCATATCCAGCACCAAAAAGTCAGCAAGATAAAAGAATTTGTTAACTCCAACCAAAACATCCTCAATTATCCCCACAGGTTTCCTTTCAGATCTGTCAGCCAGCTGGATAACCACATGTGTGGATTTTAATTTGCCTAAGCCCAGCTTTTGATATACTGAATATGGAAGCAAATTTACACTGGTTCTCAGATCTAATAGGGCTTTGTCAATGGTATGATCTCCAATGATGCAGGGGATGGTGGGGAGTCCAGGGTCTTGAAGTTTGGGGGGAGTTGCAATGGATAGGATATGCTTAACTTTTTCTGCTGAAAAGACTTTCTTGGATAGGCGTATCCTAGACTGTCTTTTATGGGTGCACAGGTATTTTAAAAACTTGGCATAGGCTGGGACTTGTTTAATGGCATCAAGTAAAGGCAGATTGATCTTTACTTGCTTAAAAGTCTCCATCATTTCCTCAATTTTTCCTTGCCCTTTATCAAAAGGGAAAGGTGCTTGTAGTGCCTTAGGAAATGGCAAGTGTGGGATTGCTCCCTCACTTGCAACCTTAGCCAATGGGGCCTCTTTCTTTTTGAGTTTTTTTTTTTCTTGAGGATCCTCATTATCCTCTTTATTCACAGCTGATTGTTCCTTCAAGTCCACCATTGGTGGTCTTTGTTGTGTGCTGGTAGAAATTACTTCATTTTCTTCATCCAAGTTCCTCACAGGCTCACAGCCCACTTGGTTGTCTACTAACTTGCCACTTCTCAAAGTTGTAACAGATTTAGCTTCCTCATAAGTGGAGGAAACTTCACCCGCTACAAACTGCCTTCGTGGATTGTCCTGTGGTTGGCTAGGCAATCTTCCTCCCTCTCTCCTAGTCAGAGCATCAGATAGCTGACCAAGCTGGTCCTCTATCTTTTTTATGCTCTGGTTGTGAGAGTGTACAGTTTGGGTTAAGGTGTTCAAGCTCTGTAATGAAGATAGAACTTGTTCCTCAAATGATAGTGTTCTCACAGCTGGAGGGGGTGTAGATTGCTGCGCAAGAGGAGCTACAGGTTGGGCCATGGGTTGCTGATACTGAGGTCTTGAGGCATAACCTTCTTGATAGGGCTGAGCATTTCTGTAAGGCATGGGCTGCTGGGGCTACTGCTACTGCTAGCTGGGGTATCCATCTTGTCTCCACCTCAGATTGGGGTGGTTTCTCCATTGATACCCAGCAGCAGGCTGCTGCCCATAAGACTAAGCTGCAGCCACATGCTTTGTTATAAAATCAGGAAATTGGTCAGCAGATGGGCATTCTTCCAAGGGATGAGCAGGGGACTGGCATATGACACATGCCTCCTCCATTCTGGCAGCCATAGGTGACTGCATTGCTCCCATCAGCCTATCAAATTTCAGAGTTAAGCTGTCCACTTTCCTTTCCAACTCACTTGGCACACTCACTTCATATATCTTTCCCCTTGAGGTGTTCTCTTTCATCAATCTAGGAGGCTCTAGATCTCTTGCTAAGGTTTCCCTTTGCATAGAGTTCTCACTAATGATATCAAAGAGCTCCCATGCCTCTTCAGCAGTTTTATGGAGATAGGTGCCACCATAGGAGGCATCTATCGTATCTCTGCTTTTAGCATCAATTCTCTGATAAAAGCTTTGAACCAATTGTCATTCAGGGATTTGATGGTGGGGGCATTTCTTGAGGAGTTCCTTAAATCTCTCTTAGGATTGATGAAAGTCTTCAGTTGGATCTTGGGTAAAAGAGATGATATCCTTCCTCAATTGGCTAGTCTTTGACATAGGAAAGAATTTAGCCAGAAACTGACATTGGAGATCACTCCAGGACTGAATACTGTTAGGTGGAAGCAAAGACAATCAGGTCCTGGCTCTGTCCTTTAATGAAAAAGGAAAGAGTCTCATCCTGGTGGCCTCCTCCCCCAAACCTGTGATATTAAATGTAGTACACAGTCCTAAGAATTCATCAATGTGCTTATATGGGTCTTCTTTGGTCAGGCCATGAAATGAGGGCAGCATTTGAATGATGGATGATTTTATCTCATAGTTTCCTTGAGCAGCTGGGAATTGAATGCAGAAGGGGGAATTGTAGACCCTTGGTGCATTAAACTCCTTAAGGGTTCTTGGCTGCTGTTGCTCACCGATTTCTATAGAATCAAATGCAACAGAGGTGGGTGTAGTTGGTCTGGATCTGAGAAGTCTTTCAACCTCTGGATTTAGTGGAATACTCTGAGGTTGCAGAGTTTTCCTACTAAACATACAACACTCAGATTCTGAATGCAAAACAGATCTTCAACACAACAAGCAGAATCAACTAAATTTTTTTTAACTAGTCTGACAAAAATTATCAACAGATCTGAAAAATAACAGGGGAGTAGAGGGATGCCAACTACAGAGCAGTCTCCAGCACGATTCTCCTTTCACTGGTAGCCTTAGATCTGATTAAATGCACACAAAACACTGAAAAATAATAAAACTTAAAAATGCAGTTAGTAAAAACAAATAAAAACTATAAATCTATGATCAAAACTTAGATTTCTCAATTTCTAAACATGCCTCCCAGGCAACGGCGCCAAAAACTTGTTGGTATGTTTGCCTTCCCTCAAATGAGGGTCTAAAATCAACATTAAAATTAGGCAGACACACTCATACAGACCTGTAAGTATTCAGGATCTGTTGTAGCAAGCTTTAAAAGAATGGTGAGTAAGGGAATGCCCACAGGGAGGCTGGTTAGAAATATGATAAATCTCCAAATCTGTGTCAAATCTGGCACCCTAGCTATTACTAATTTAGCTAAAAGACAGGGGAGAGGTTTAGAATGAATTGTCACTTAAACTAGGCTACAATTAAACATAAGCTAAATTGAATTGAGTTTAGGAGCTTAGATCTTGTAGGGGAAGAGAGTAAAAATCAGAAAATGGAGAAGAGTAGCTTGGAGGTTGGTTTTCACTAAAATCAGATTTAATTAATCATGCTACAGAGGTTCAGAGAACACAATTCCCTCGCTGGCTATAAACACAGCTGCAGGGTATAAATTCCACTCCAAATCACAGGATCCACCTGGCCTTAAGGCTATGATCTGTCCACTTTAATGGTCACAGGCCATCCTATAGATTTTATCGAATCCATGGATTGCAGCAGATGAATCCAATTGAGGCCTGAGCTTAGATTTATCTTAAGGTTATGATCTGTCCACTTTAATGGTCACAGACCATCCTAGGGATCTCCTACAAAGCCAGGGAGATCAGATGGTATCCAAGAGGTCACAGACTCAAGGAATCACAGGAGCATCAGATCCAGGGAGATCAGATGGTATCCAAGAGGTCTACCAGTTATGTGGGTGAGCTGATCTACAACTCCTCTACACAAATCCGATCGATCACCAAATGGAGCCAAAGGAAATTTAAATCTAATTAAAGCATTAAACACAACATTATCATTGCAAACAAGGTCACTCTACAATGGAAATACTCTCAGATCTATAGTTTGTGCTGCTAGAAACCTACAGTAGCACTCTTAACCTCACCCAATTATAGATCTAACTTCGCTCCTCGCTACTCCAAGGGACTTAGCCAACCATGGTTGGGCTAAAGGAGGGAAATGGAATTGCTCTGCAGGCACTAATCTCAAGAATTTTAGCTCAGATCTTGATCCCCCTCAATGGCAATTGGGGATCTCTATATATAGCTTTCTCCTCTGTTTTTCCCGTAAAAAATCCCTTCTAGAAGGTCGTCAGGGTTTGTTAGAGTTCTGTTAAAGCATGTGGGTCGGTTAGGGCTTTCTAGGGCATCTTCTAAAATCGTCGTGTCGGTCACCAAGTGCCTCGAGTTGCGTGCAATGCATCACTGAAGTGCAACATGTGCGCAGCTGAATTTCTGAGAAGTTCTGCACATGATTTCGACAGGTTCAGGAAGCTTTCGACAGGTTGGAATCGAGCATTTTGGTCCTTTCGCTATGTTCTCATATCCGTTCGATAGGTTCCGATAGGATGAATCTTCGCTTGGAGTTTCAACCTTCTCAGTCCTTGGTTTGGAGTATTCGACAGGTTGGAGAAACTCTTCGACAGGTTGGAAAACTTATTTCGACAGGTTCCGCTCTTCATTCCGCCATTTCGATAGGTTTGCTTTTAGTCTTATCGAAAGGCTCAATCACCCTTTGATAGGTTCTGTTCCAGCATTCTCATCTCGATAGGTTCAAGAAACCATTCGATAGGTTCCTTTGACTCTTCAGGCAGGTTTTCGATAGGATGGTTTCTTCTTTCCTTTCAGCTGCTCGATAGGTTCTAAGATCCTATCGAACTCCTTAATCCACACGAATTCATCCTTCTTCTGCCTTAAGATCCTATCGAAGACTTCTTCAACTGTAAGAATTCTTCCTTTCTTTGCTTTCAGCTCCTATCGATGTCTTCAGGTGACCAATCGATAGGACGTTCTCAGCCTATTTTCACTTCCTTCGCCTTGCCCTGCTGTAGCCACGCGCTCTAAGGGTCTAGTGATGTGCTACCCTCTGGTGTACTATTGGTAGGTTTATCTTGTATTGAGAGATATCTCCTTTTTGGGCATTCTTGAGTGGTTTTCTGCATTAGTACCTTCTTTTATTACTATCTACAAAATGCACTTGACAAGAGCTTATTAGTGTGCTCACAGGTCTATCAATGGTTAGGTTATAGGGTGAAAAGTGGCATTTTTCACCACTTAAAACCTACACAAATAGTTGATCTGAATATAACTTACTAAGAATCTCAACGTGCCTAAGTATTAGTTTTGTACCTTTAGCAGTTATATATTTTTAGGATGCCATGTATGGAAGATTTACAAATGATCTTGGGACTGACATTTGAGATGATGAAGCAGCAATCTCAAAAAGAAAATCGAAAATTAAGTATGGCGGGTCAATGTACATTCTACAAGCTAATGGTTCAAAAACCCTATTATGAATGACAAGCCTAGTGGGGCAAAAAAAATTCTTGTATCTAGTATATGATATGTATAAAAGATTAGGCATTAGGGTCTGCATATCCAATAATCTCAACATCATTGCTGTGGCTGGCTTTCTAATGCTTACTCAAGAAATGATTAAAGTAGGTGTGATTGATTGAATAGAGCTACCCTAAATGTTTTAGCCAGCATATGAATTTGAAAGCACCACCAAATGCTGATATTGAAATTTTAAACCTTAAACATTGATACTTATATATATATATAACACTTTTATGCCATCCGAGATTCTCACTGTCCAAACAAGCCCTTAGTAACTTAGATTTTTTGTCCTCTAAAGTTGGTAACTATGTACAGGTTGCTTGACATTCTAGTGCCCATGCATCACGTTCGATCGGATTGCGGAGATCATCGATAGAGGATCTACGAGTAAGCACTATAATTAAAATGAAAAAAATAATTAATTAGTTTGTTTATATATCTATTTATTTTTCAAACATGGTTGAATAATAGTGTATGATATTGATGTGTATTAAGCATGTGCAACGGCTGGAGCACTGTACACTATAATACTGTTGGTGACTGGTGTTCCTTACTTCTATTCCTGCTACTATCGAACCAAATTGAGGCAACAGTATTCGGTGCCTGGCAACTCTTCCACTGATTGCCTACTGCTGGGACAGGTCTCCGCCAACATATACTAGATGTAGACCAAATTTCAATCGGGTGGAGTCATTCGGGTCAGGGTGGGGTTCAATCAGGACAGGTTGACCCGACCCATTTGCACTCCTATATTTCATATGTTGTTTTAGCTACTCTAATGAATTTTCTTTACAGGGTGGTGGTTGGAAAGTTGTTGCAAGTTGTTGCAAATTTTTCTTTACAGGGTGGTGGTTGGATCAATTAAAACATGATTTGTTCAATTACTTGTTGATTAAAAAAAGTTATAATGGAAAACTCTACTCTCTCATCTCTCTCTCTCTCATTTAATTTTTCAAAACCAAGTTAGAGTGACCA
Source organism: Chloranthus sessilifolius (assembly GCA_021018995.1). NCBI lineage: Eukaryota > Viridiplantae > Streptophyta > Magnoliopsida > Chloranthales > Chloranthaceae > Chloranthus > Chloranthus sessilifolius. The sequence goes on from CM037586.1 coordinate 19,368,492, forward strand.
CTCATATTTCTCATTTATGAAAAACCAAGTTAACTACAATGAATTTTAAATTTAATGTGGAATTCTGGAATATGGTTGATCAGATCATGTCTTATTTTATAGAAATTTTAACCTCCTATGGTTACACATCCTCTTACAATTGTACAAATGATTGGACTTTCATAACATAGTTCATGAAAGAAGAGGATGCACCCATGTTTAGCTGTATTATTGTAATTTATTAATGATTTTTTTTTTTTTTTTTATAGGGGATTGTAACAGCTCCAATATTGTTTGCCATCGAAGAGTTCCCTCAATTGTGCAAAGTCGTTGATCGGGGCTTTGATAACCCTACAGACGTGTATCTTGTAAGTAATGTGATGCATTACGATCCCCTTTATTTGAAGTCAAAAACTGTATGCTCTCCAGAGTACCATATTTTTTATGCTACTCAAATCCTTCTGTGGGTAGCTTTTATGACAGCCCAGATTTTCCCAATCTAAAATTTTGAGATTTTTTTTTTTCCTAAACTGAATGGGAAAATCCGGACCGCCAGATCATATATCACAATTTGACACAGAAAACTTGGCACATCCATATACTTACAGAAATCAAAGCAAAGTTACATATGTCATGAATAAAAATCTTCAGTTCTAATATCTAACATGTACAAAATTAAACAAACACCAGTGATGGCCCACCATCACCAACCGTGGTGTACAACAGTACCAATGTGCCAAACCTTAACTCACCAAATCCACAAGGCACTAATACTACGATCCCAGAACATAGTACAACACCTTATGCGGAAGCTCCTTTTTTTCAAGTGCGTAGTTTGGGCCCTCCTCAAACCTATACCTATGACGTATAGTCGGGGTGAGTTAACATCTAAGCTCAGTAGAGAAAACTCAATAGCAGTTATATCTTATCAGATAAAATTCATAGATTCAATGACAAGCTTCAAAGCATTTTCATATCAAAACGGTATTTGAAAATTTCTTTCAGTAATAAATTTCAAAAACCAAATTTCAACCAACAATCTGTGTTCATATATTTTTGTGTCAAACGGAAAGCAAAATAAATTTCTTATTTCTTATTTTCTAGGATTCAGAAGAATTTATGAATCAAGGTTCAAGTTCACATCAAGGTTCACATTCAAATCACGGTTCAAGTTCACATCAAGGTTCACATCGAGGTTCACATTCGGATTTGCAAATAATGTCAAATTTGTAACAAATAACCAATCTGAGACCAAACCATCCCATGCCGCGGGAACAGAGCCTCCTACATGGAAGGAACAAGGTTAAAACCCCGGGGATTCTACCCTTCTCTGCCTCAAGTTCAAGGTTCAAGTTCAAGTTCAGATTCAAGTAACAAGTTCAAGTATCAAGTTCGGATTCAAGAATGGATCGAGGTTTCAGATTCAAAGATGGATTCAGATTCAAGCTCGGAATTTGAAATCAACGGATTCACGGTTCGGACTTAGAGGTCGAATTCACATTCCAAATTCATGTTCAAGTTCATATGTCAAGTTCATTTTACGGAGTTCCAAATACATAAATTCAAGTATTAATCAATGATGCAAAACTATTCCATTTTCAAATACAATCAAATATCAACTTCTCAAATTCATAAAATTCTAATTCTAGTTTCAAAGAATTCAAATACTAGTTCAAAGAAGGTCAAACTTATAATTTTTCATTTTCATTCAATCGTATCAAGAAGCTATGAACCAAATTCACAAAATGTAAATATACTCTGAGTTTCCCCTACTTTAACCTCGATGTTGCGCGAAGCCAAGCGAAGCTCTATCTATGACTTTCCGCACTCAATCTATATCACAAATATATAATGTATCAAAAACCAACTCTAGTTATTAGAAACTTAGACATCTATAAATTTTTCTCAACACGAGGCGGAAACGGACAAGTTCATGCTAATCTGAAATTTGATGTAACTTCTTACAAACTTTTGACCTTTAAAAATTTAGATTCATAAGTTGGTCAAAACATAACAGTTGTAGATCTCGATACCATCTTTCCAACGAATAAGAATCACATCAATCAGAGTTCGACACAAAAATTTACGGCTAAAACACCAAAACAGTGTTGGCACGCGCAGTCAAATTCGATCGATCAAATTCTTATTTTGATTGATCGAGTTTGAAACTCGATCGATTGAAATCCATTTTGATCAATCGAATTCCAACAGAAATCCACAACACTTCCTGTTCTATACTTTTCGATTGATCAAGTGTTTCGATCGATCGAATTTAATTTCGATCGATCGAAATCCTTCAGAAATCGAATTTTAACATTCTCAAGTCAAATTCGATCGATCAAATCCATTTCCATCAATCAAAAATTATTGATTTCACCCAATCCTTGACTTTCTCATTCCAAATCTAATTTTTCTTTCTCAATTCTAACCCAAATCTCACATACAATTATACAACCATAAAATAAAGTATTAAAAACTCATCTAGCATGAATTTCTTACCGTAAATCGACCGATTAACCCATAGATCAGATCATCTTCCCCGCTTCATAAAAAGAGTTTCCAAACTCACATCGGTTTCTTCCAAGATCCACGACCACGACCAAGCCTTCGCAATCGTCGGTAACTCTTCCACACACACCTCACACCAACCCACGCTAAGATTAGCGGCTCAAATCACATGATCTCTTCGCTCAAAGAAGTGGGTTTTCAAAATCCCCCAAACGGCTCAAAACGCACAAAGCAACGCACAATGTTGAGACCAATGATGATCCTTCCCTTCCACAAGTCCACAAACCTTTTCCTCACAAAACCTATGCTTGGTGCACACGGATCCGGCACATTTTCCCTTCTTCTTCCTCTTTCTCTCTCTAGAACCCCAAGAACCCCCAAAATTGCAAACGTTGAAGGTTTCTCAAAGAAGCTTTTTTTTTTCTTTATAGGTTAAAGGGGCTAGTTTCCATACTAAACACATACACCTATTTTGGGTGTTAGTCTTATCTAAGGAACTAGACTCCACGTGAAGCAAATACACCTAAGCGAGGTGTTAGCTATTATAGAATTAATCTTTTGGTTCGGTGTGGGGCCTGTACACCCAAATCACATATCAATCGAACTCGGTGTTGATCCAATACACACAACCATGGTGTATGAACTTGGTTCTAAAAATCTCACACGAGCTCAAATGAACCCAAAACAATCCCGTTTGAAAATTTTGAATGGTGACGTGTTTCTTAACAGACACGCACCCAATCAGGACTTATAGTCGACTCAATCAGTTGGCCCAACTTGTCAGCCAAATATAGTTGGCCCAATTAGTCAAATAAGTTGTTTAATCATTAATAAACTTTCGTTCCCTCTCTAAAACCCAAAAATCATAAGAGATATAAATTTTCTTAGGCTTCATACACTTTTGTTAGGTCTCTGGTTTCGGCATTAAGCACATACGCCGCAACTAGGTGTATCAAAACCCATTCAAAGTTTTACGCATTATTTTAATCCTTTTGATTTTCACTTAACACATAACCTAATATAACTTATCAATTATTTTCATAGGGTCGGGTACATGACCAGTCGGGCATGCACACCGAGGTGCACTGTTCAAAGGTCAAAATTTTCGGGATGTTACAGCTTTACTTGCACATTCTGCAGTATGGGTATCACACCTCATAGAGCTCATTTCGTCTTCTCACCTCTTTTTTTTTCAATTGATAAGGAATTTTATTAAAAGACAAATGAAAAATATACAGACCCACAAACCATCAAGAGATGTGAAGGTAGACCCAATACTTAAGTCAGATTAGGACTATCCAATATATGCCAAGGTTCAAATAATCATATCAATACACAACCCAAGAAAACATGCCTACACCTCCAACCTTGTAGTTGACACCCAAATGCTTGGGCTGTCAATGAATTGGTGATACAGGGCATTATTCGAGTTAATATAGTCCAGAAATTTGTATAGTTGAAGGTTCATAACAGGGCAGAAAATTAGTTTTAAAGGGGTTAATTTGAGATGTTAGCAAGGCCCAAAAGTTTGATTTAGATAAGGTTCCGTTGGGACTTAATAATTGGGATTATTGGATCCATAATTTGGACTAAGATGGGGGTCATTTGACAGCTGTATTTATGGGCAGATTGAAGTCTCATGATGTGACAGCCTGGATTTTTCCAACCTGAATTTTGAGACATATTTTTTTTTCTTCAAACACTAATGGAAAAACCCGGACCGTCGGTTCGTAGATCACAATCCGATACAGAATGCTTGGTACATCCACATACATTAAAAATCAAAGCAGATAATACATATGACATAAATAAATCTCCAATTCTAATATCCAATATTACAATAACTAACAACGACCACCGGTGATGTACCAACATCATCGAACAATGGTGTACAACGAGTATATAATAAATACATTATACCAAGCTACACTCACCAAACTGAACAAGGCACTCAATCTACGACCCCGAACATCATAGCACTCCTCAATTCCTCAATTTGTAAATTCGGTGTCCAAATAGAAGCTATACCTGTGACGTATAGTCGAGGGGTGAGCTACATCCTAGCTCAGTGGAGGAAACTCAATACAAATTCACATCTTATCATAATGAAGCATAGATTCAATGCCAAAATCAAACATTTTCATATTTAAAACTGAAACTAATTTCAAAGCACTTTTCTTATCAAACAAAACTGATTTTTAAATACCTTTTTCTTATTGCACCAAGCTGATTTCCAAAACATTATCTCATTGCACAAAACTGATTTCAAAACTGATTTCCTTATCACACAAAACTGGTTTCAAAACTGATTTCCTTATCCTCCAAAACTGATTTCAAAACATTCGCTTCTCACATAAAATCTGACTTCAAAATATTTGCTTACCACATAAAAATTGATTTCAAATCCGCCCCAGCGGCCCATATGGTACTTATACTCCGCCTATAGCGGTTCACGACAAGCATAATCCGCCCATAGCGGTCCACATATACAAAATCCTCCCATAGCGGTCCACATACACAAAATTCGCCTATAGTAGTCCACCTTAATCTCATGACTTATCATTTGATTTACGAAGTAAAACCCGAAGAGTACGTAAAATCCAGCGAAAGCGATCCAAGGGTGTACCGAGTCACAACAAGGTTCAAAGGAGTACGTAAAATCCCGCAAAAGCAGTCCAAAGGCGTACATGGTTATATCGTAGTTCAAGGGTATACGTAAATCCCGTAAAAATGCTCCAAAGGCGTACATGAATCCCAACATTATCCAAAGGAGTACGTAAAATCTTGCAAAAGCGGTTCAAAGGCGTACATGACTCACAATCGTGTCCAAGGGAGTACGTAAAATCCTGTAAAAAGGGTCCAAAGGCGTACATGACTTACAACAGTGTCCAAAGGAGTACGTAAAATCTCGTAAAAATGGTTCAAAGGCATACATGACTTACAACAGTATCCAACGGAGTATATAAAATCCCGTGAAAGCGGTCCAAAGGCGTACAAGCATACACATCTACTAAACTCTAATGTCCTGAGTTCTCATTCACGTTCAACCCTTCAAAACACGATTTAAAACTCACAGTTCAAAGAACACATAGTAAAATTTTAAGATTCAACTTCACGGTTTGAAAGCTACCTTTTCGAGTCAAAGACTTAAATTTCTATTTTGCAAAGAGTTCAAAATTCTCGTTCAAATCACTATCAAACTTACATCTAAATACATCAAAGAACTATGAATCAAGTTCAACATGCAAGTTTATGTTGAAGTTCCCCTACCTTAACCTCGAAGCAAGCAAGGTCCTATCAATGGCCTTCCGCCCTTAATCTACATCACAAATATAAAATGATACATCAAAGATAAATTCTAATCACTAATAACTTAGACCTATTTAAGTATTTTCTCAAAACCGAGTCGGAACGGGCAATTTCATGCTAATATAGAATTGGATGCAACATTTTCCCTAAATTTTAACCTTTAAAACTTTAAATTTATGAGTTGGTCAAAACACAAAAGTTGTAGATCTTTTTCTTATCTTTCTAACACCTCAAGAATTACATCAATCGAAATTCAGAGCAGAAAGTTATGGTCAAAATGCCAAAGCAATATTGGCGAGCACAGTCAAAATCGATAAATCGATCACTATTTCGATTAATTGAAATTCCAAAATCGATCAATCGATTTTAAAATCGATTAATCGCTTTTCCTAAACTTCAACTTTTTTTGGCCACTAAAAGTACCCATTTGATTAATCAATTCCAAATCGATCAATCAAAATTCAAAAACTCGATCAATCGAATTAAAATTCGATTAATCGATTTCGTTTCTCGAAAAATCAAGTTGATAAATTTTGACCTTTAAAACGGTTGATTTACAAGTTGAAAAATTCACAAAAATTGTAGGGCGTGCTGTCCTCTTTCTAACGCAATAAGAATCACATCAATCGGAGTTTGGCATATAAAGTTATGGCCAAAATACTATGGTAGTGTCAGCAAGCCCAGGCAAAATCGATTAATCGATTTTCAAAATCGATCAATCGAAATTTTCTTCGATTAATTGGTTTCGTGAAGTTCCTCTCGAATTTCTCTTCTGTCAAAAATTGATTAATCGATTTTCAAAATCGATCAATTAATTTTGGCACTTTCTGAGCACTTCTCGAGTTTGAACTTTGAAACCCATTTTTCTTCAATTTTTCTTCTTTTTCTTCTTTTAATCCATCATTTATACCTTATTTAATGTATATAAAACATAAAAAAACATACCTTAAACAAGTGGATCTCCTTTAGATTTGATCCACCCACATCTCAACTCAATAGGGTTTCAAAACCCTTCCTCCAAATCTTTTCAAGATATAATCACAAGCTCAACCACTAGATCTTCTTCAAGATCATCATCACCCACTCATCTTCACATATACTTCACATCCATACGGTGAATCCAAGCTTTGGATCAAGAGAAATTATCCTATTCTCTCAAATCTCCTTCTTTAAAACCCTATTCCTCTTTCTTTCTCTCTCCCTCTCTCTCTCTAACTAAAAATACAAGCATTTGGGGAAAACGTGTGGGAGACCCCTCTTCTTTCTAGTATGTGTTAAGCTTATGTGTTAGACACCCATACACACTTAAGCTATATTACTTCCACATAGCTCACATGTGAAACACTTACACACCTAAGTGTGTATGTGGTAGTTGTGGTTTCCTTGTGAACCACAAACACATACACACAGTGTATGATGCACGTGACTTGTTTGACACGCACACCAAGGCACACTATTTAAAGTCGGGCATGCATCCTCAGGTATACTATTCATAGGTCAAAATTTCGAGATGTTACACATGAGTTGAAGTTGATGATTTCTTAAGATTTTGAATCCAAAAATAGGAGTCTTGGTAATCCCAAGCCATGTGAAAGTACAATTTTTGTGTGATTTCAAGAGTCCTGAGAAATTGAAAGTTCTCAGAGTCCTTATAAGTAGGAACTAGGAAAGTAAGTTTATTAGTTTATGTTACTTTTCTAGAATCAGAAAAGGTATGGAAGCAAGTAGTAGTTTACTTCCTGTTATTTTATTTCTATATATCGTAAGATGTTGGACAGATTTTTGAATAGCTTGTGAGTTTTTTATGAATGAAAGAGGATTTTTTAGAGAAACAAAAGAGGGACTAAGAGCCCTGTTTTCTGTGATTTCTCTCGAGAATTTGGAGTCTCTTCTACCATGTCAATTTGTGTCTTTTTTAGATTCTTTAATGACTACTATTACTGAAAAAGTGCAGTGAAACTGACCTTATATACTCTGATTGAAGCCCATTAATGCTGCTCACTGGATCTTTTACTGTTGTGATAAGAAGATTTTTTTGTGCAATTTTATGGTCATTCTAGTATTGATAGTGGTCGTCCTTTCACAGAAATTGGAGTTTGAGTGTTGTTTTTAATGGTGCTGGACAGCCCTCTTTAAACATGTCAAAATTATTTTAATCCAGTGAAATTAAAGGTAGTTTGATCATGTGTTGACACGTCAAACTGATTTTCAAGTAGGTGTTTTCATCCAGTAACTTGATCTTTGAGTATTGTGGGCTGCAGTCTATTAAAGTTGGGTTGGCCTAATGCACGACCTGATCTTTGAGTATTGTCATCCCAATAAATACTATAAAAGCAAGGGATTTAATCCATTAATGCACCATGGCCTAGACACTAATGATGTTCTCCTTTTGATTTCAGGTGACCGATTTCAAGCTCACCTCAAACGGATCACTAGGGGTCGGGAACACTTGGCAGGAGAGGCGAAGCAAATTTTTTTTTTTTTTAATTTTGAAAATGGGCCATGAGGTTCTCATATTGTTAACTCTTTCTTTTCTTCTTCTTTTGTTTGAATAAAAGGATTGGACATATAAAGTTTAAAATATTTGATTGATTTGAAAGGTTGGATCATAGGTTGAGATGAAACCTTTTGTTTGAATAAAATAATTGGGCTTCTATTTTTTTTATTAATGACATTGAATTATTTGCATTTGAGTTGAATGGATGTGTTAAAATATGAGATTAATGGCTTTTTTTTCTTTATATAATTTTTTTTTAAGCATTAAAAAAAAATATTTAAAAAATTGTATTAAAAAATAAAGCATTAAAAAAATTGTATTAAAAAAAATATTTAAAAAAACATTAAAAAATTGCATTAAAAAAAGCATTAAAAAATATTATTTTAAAAAAAATTGCATAAAAAATCGTCGACGTAATTTAAAAAAAAGAAAATAGTATTTTTTTTTTTAAAATTTGCATATAAAAACCAATGTCAAAAGCTGTGATTTTTTCTATGACTGTTAAGAGCAGTCGTTGTTGAAGTTCATAAACCACTGTCATATATAGTGGTAAAAAAAACCACTGCTTTTTTTACAATTGTTTAGGGCAGTAATTTTTTTTTTTTAAATCATTGTCAAAGACAGTAGTTTTTTGAAAAAGCCACTGCTTAAGGTAGTGATTTTTTTAGCTTTTTCACGTAGTGTTTTAAAAGTAATTTTCTTGTTTCAGAGAAAAATTAATTTGTATAAACTAAAAAAATTAAATGGGTACTCTTTAAGTCTGATCATTTACTTAAATTAATTCTTGTAAACTAAAACCACAAAGTGTGTTGTTCTATCAAGTAAGCTGTAATAAGCCTTTAAAATATAGTTACAATTTTTATACTAATTACTAGTTTATGGTCCTTTATTTGAATTTAATGCAAAAGTAACTATTGTAGATCTTGACGCTGTGGCATAGAGCTCCTGAAGTGCTTTTGGGAGCTGCCCATCAGCTAATATAGCTCCAGAAGTGCTTCTGGGAGCTACACCGACAGCTAAAATAGGAAGTCCTTGGCGTATATTAACCCTAAGCCAACAGCTAATATAGCAAGTTGTCAATGTAGGGTCTTTCTATATAAACCACCATCTGTGGTTTTTTTCCCTCTTTTTCTTCAAATCTCCCTTTCTTCTACGGAACTCTCCCTTTCTTCTATGGAACCACCATCGTGGGTATTTTTCTCTTTTTCTTCAAATCCCTCTTGTTGTCCTCCTTCTCGCCCAACCCTAAATTTCTCTCGCTCAACCCACCCTCTCGCCCAACCCTAAACTCCTCTCGCTCAAACCCTAAGTTTCAGACATCTACAACTTCATCGACGAGACTCCATCGTCTTCGACGTCATGCAAGCTATAAATCAAAAGATTTCTGAGGCGATCATCAAGAGACTCCATTCCATCAGGACATCTACAACTTCATCTTTGTCTTCTAACTTTATCCAATCAAACAAGTCATCAAAAAGCCCTATCAATCAGGTACTTTTATCATCTTATTCTTGTGATTCTTTCTGTGAACTTGGTCTTCTCTTGTTCACTTGTATTTTTGAGATTGAGGTGTTATTGTTAGATCAAATATATATTAGGCAATTTATTTCAATCAAAATAATATGATGCAAGGGTAGAACATACCTGGTCGTCGGAGAGAATGATCCGCAATAGATGATTCTGATATGCCGCACGTTAGAACTTGAGGACAATACTACCTTGCTTCTATCTCCCTCTATACAATGGGCATAATTTCATTGAGTGGAGATGAAGAGGGGGGCATTGTCCTCTTTTATAGCATGCCCTTGAATCCTAACCCATCAAGGATTCTAGGGAGAGGTGTATCACTAGAAGATAGGGATTGGCTTACAACAAACCAATCAAGTTGAAACCAACTCCTTAAGTTGCGTGTAGTGGAATCACGTTACAAGGAAAACTCAAAGTCTTTAGTCAATCATATTTTAATTAAAATAGGAAAAGGGTAAAGTTATTGTGTGGGTCACAAATATCCAACAGTTATTACTGTTGAAATCAATGCAGATCTAGGTGTTATTATTGTTGATGTATTTGTAGTCTATTTAGACTTACTTATGGCTGTTGTTGACTAGTATAAATCCGAGATTTATAGCAAAGTTTGGTGCTGGTTCGGTGCTCTGTTCCAGACTTTTCAATCTGTAATTTGTTGTAATTTTTTTTTCTCTCCAAATATGATGAAAAGTTATTGAATTGAAAGAGAGAGAGAGAGAGAGAGAGAGAGAGTGATCAATAATCTGATCAAGTGTTTGCAATAATTGATTTCCATTTGCAATGATTGCATTAGATTTTGTAATAATTGATTTCCATTTCTCGATTTTGTAAGGCTGTGTTTGGATCCACAGTTGAGTTAGATTATATAAAAGATGCTGAAGTGGAAATATTCAAAGTTCAGATAACTTATGTTATTTATTCTAAACAATTTTCCCCAAATCATCATTGCTTTTGTTTAAATAGGGACTTAAAACAAAAGAAAATGTAAATAATACAAACTAATAAATTGTGGTAATTCATTATCACTTTGTTGCAACATCTTTTTTGTAATTTGATTTATTTATTTTTGATCGGTAAATGAAAGATTTTATTAAAAGAAAGAAAGGAAATATATACCTATGCATACCCAGGAGGCAACAACCCCCAAATTCTGAACTCCTCTCAATCTGCTGCTAGAGGCTCTTCCACTGTCTTCTGTTTTCTTCCCCCAAAACTCTTAGGCCTTGTTTGGTAGCTCAGATTTTGTGTGGTTTTTATGGAAATTGCTCAGATTGAGTGGTTTTGGCAGAAAAAACTTAGATTATGAGTTTATCCAGAAAATGGGGGATTGGTTTACCAGTGGGACTCGCCTCATTTTCCTCCCAATTCTGTGAATAGATCCCCTCATGTTTCTCAAAAAAAAAAAGACTCCGGAATTCAACTCGGAAAAGGCAATAGATGCCTTACTTGATCATTGATGAAGCCTCATTGAAGAAGGTAGGAGATACCAAACTTGGTTCTGCCATTCCATTGACATTTTCTATGAGTTCACGAAGCAGGCGCTGGACAACCGGGTATCTGAATCCAAAAAACTGCATCTTGTCATCGGAAAAAGAGTAGTAGTTAGCAATCTGATAGGAAGATTGGCATTTCAGTACTTTCAAACTCTGCTTCTGAAGGAATCATTATATTAAAGTAGGGAATAAGTAAAGAGAACATAACAAAGAAATTGGGTCTACTTTGTCCAAATAGATCAACTACTATTAGTACAATATGTCATATAAATAATGAAATAATTACCAAATAAGTAAACCAATAGTCCAGCAACATTAAATAGCTAGCAAACATGTCATTGTCAACAGACCTTATTTCATTAAAGGGGAAAAAGGACACATGTACATAACCCATCTGCTTGAAAAATGATTCATTGCTCCAAATCATAAAAATCTGATCAAGACCATCCATCAACTGGATGAGTGCTCTACTGCTCTCCATCCACAGCTGGAGGCCGTGGATTTGATCCAAGCTTATGCATCCAATATATTTACTCTGTTATGGATCTCTAGCATAATTTAACACCAATTTTTCTTGTAGAATAAGTGGGGCAGACGCATTATGCCAATGGTACAGTGGCCTGACAAATCCTTTTCACTCGGACTTGCACAAGCCTTAGCGTGGCAGTGATCATGTCTCATGGTGCGACCAACTGCCCAATTCAGGTAGGCAATATATCCTTACTTTTTTAGATGACTAGTTTATAGTTACTAATTTAATTACAGGGATTTAACTTCAATGTCATGGAAGTCTGATGTCTCTGAGTTCCACGACGTATATATGAACCATAGCTACTAGAATTTACTAGCACTTTCTCGGTACAGCAATGGGTCAAAATCTCCAATATACCAATTTTTCTTTTAAACTCTGTGCAAGGGCCAACTACTTGTGTGCAAGTAATGGCTCTTGTGATTTAAGTTGTGAGATATATAGTGTAGTTGATACCAATTCGATGAAATCGTATAATTAAGTGGTCTTACAAAGTTGATTTTTTGTTGAATTTAGGGAGTATTATCTGGTTGTTTAAATTTGTATGGTTGTGAAAAGGAGAAATGAGACACTTTATCGATGAACCAGCATATGCCCCCTTATCTATGTGCAGTTGTATACATATCAAGTAAATTTTGAAATGAGACACTTTGTCCTCGCCAAGTGGTGTCCTCACCAAGAGGTGCCAACAATTCTTGTTCTTTTTTTTTTTTTTTTTTTTTGCTTCTTAGGCTTTCTCTATTTCTTTCTTGTTTTGGGATAATTTGAACTTTAGTTTGATGAAACTTGTCTTCTTTGGTGTTTGGATAGGAATGCCAAACCTAGATTGTTTCTATGTTGTTTGTTTTTTAAGTTATGTGCATGGTATATTTTTTTTGAGGCTCATTATTTACTCCTAATGCACTCTAGTGCTGGTGACAATCAGTCCATATAGCAATGTGAGGGTGCGTCGAGAGACTGAGAAAAACTAAACCAGGGACTAGAGGGAGTCCTTTGTACTACTGATACAATCCGAGAGCTCTCAAAAGCTCTAAAGAAGCATAAAAAACACATCACATGGGATGCCCAGTCACCACACTGCACGCCAAATCACCCATCGAAGCAACTTGTTAGCCCATTTGTTTGTTTCTTAAAGAATATGCGAGGTGACTGATAATGATTGACACAAATCTGCAATTTCATAAAGACACGGACAAGCCACCATGGATTATCTCTACCACTGATTCCACCTCCACACAAGCAGGACCCTTAGAAGTTAGGAAAAAAAAGGATGGGATTAGAATCTACACAGAGGACAGAACCTTAAAAGTGGCTGATAATGAGTTAGCATTTTTTTAGCCTCTAGTGCTAAAATTACTTGTGCTGAAAAACATGTTCTAAACTTCTGTAATAATGATAATTTGATGATTATTTTACCTCTTAAGGTTCCATATTTATATTTTATTTGCAAACATTGCTGCTCGAAATCTTATCGAGGCATTTTTTTCAGACTCTTTTCCAGTCCATGCAAGAAAACCAGCTTCAGCAGGCTCAAGCACAGGCACAGGCACAAGCACAAGCACAGGTGCAGGTTCATATGCTTCAGCATCAGATGCAACATCGCCACTCTTTCAATGACCACCAGCAGCAGCAGCCTCAGCCGCAACAGTAGCAACAGATGCCTGACCAACAACAGATATGAAACACAGTCTCAACTTTGGGATCTGTTCACCGGAATGCTCCTTAATAGTGTTGGAACATCACTCTGTTAGTTTAATGTATATCACTAATATCCAGTCTGATAAAAAAAAAATTGACATTGCTTTTTTATCCAAATTATGTGTTTAATTTAGGTACATGGATACGATTACTGGCATATGTGATTTGGATTATGTTCGATGGCCAAATTCTCAGTGGCGTTCTGTCAAGGTAAACAACTTTGAATGGGGTTATATTGCTTTGAAAGAGCACATTTATGTAGGAGTAGCATTGTACTAGATAACCACTTACGTTATATATTTTATGAAAACATCATTTTAGGTTTAGCACTTCCCAGTTGTGTAGGTGAGTGCAGGAATACATACTATGATTCTAGGATCTAAGATGCAAGGAACATTTTCTTGCTCTACTGAGTTTATTTCTTTATTGGAAATGATATTTAATCCAACATGAATAGCCATTTGTTCATGTTCAGCTATATTTGTAACATGTGTTAAAGTTTAGTCCCACATTAGGTAAATTATAGCCTTGTCTCTCCCCTTATAATGTCCCGAGGCCATCCACACGGTGCCAATTTACTGCAAGTTTTGTTTCTATGTTCTCATGTTGTAATGTGCTGCAATGTGTAGATATTCCTGATTCCTGCAGAAGGTTCAAAAGTTCCACCAAAATTAAGGACTATAGTTGTCACATCAGATTGTATTAAGATGATGGACTTCATAGGCACTGATGTTGACTAAACAATTCCTTTACAAGCTGCCGCATAATCTAAGGTTGATTCTGCTTCTATGCAAATCTTGGCCATTGTTTGAACGGCAAGCTCCGGATATGTGCCCGAAGTTGTTTCTCCACTGAGCATAACACAATTTGTTTCCTCTAGAACTGAATTGGCTACATCAGTTTTCCTGCTTTAAAATTCTTCTTTAAAGACATAATTTCATTAAACGGGAACGAAATAAAGCAAATCAAATATGTAAGAAAACGGGTCATGGTGCCTACTACTTTTCCTTTGACGTTGCACTTGTCAACAATTCTTGTACAAGTGGCACTCTGGGTCTTGAGATGACCTGTACATGTTAAAATACACAATGTCTACATATTTAGATATATCAAAATATAGGACTGAGCATTTTATTTTTTTCATGTAAACAACATTATTGATGAATAAAGGTTAATTACAAAGCTAATAAATCCAATCAAGATAATGAATACAACCTGGGCTCTCCTGTTTTTTGCATTAAAAGCTAATAAAGACAACCAGGCTCCCTGTTTTTTGCATTAAATGATGCATTTCAGCTATGAATACAAAACAAAATTTAAACAAAATAAGAAACATAAATGCAATTGGGTCATGGGCGCGATTATATGTGAAGCATTACACAAGTTGAGTTTCCTTATTTAAAACATAAATGAAGAAGAAAATCAATGATATGAGTCCCCTTAACTTCCACGTGGCCGTACCTACATATAAATGCAACACATTAATAAATACTAGTTTTCCAGATATGCTCCATATATTTTTGAATCATGAGCACATCTAGACATACATTTTATTCCTTCATATGATAAGAGATTGAAAATCAAAAGCATCTTGTACCTTCCTATATATATTTGATGTATAGCAAGCAACAAGAATCAGAAGAAAGAGAGAGAAACACCATCAATTAGAAAAAAACCAAGCTAATATTATAAGAAAAGGCTAAGAAATCTCTTCAAACTGAAAAATTAAGATATACATGTCCCTCTAACACTTAGAACTCATTTCTACTTAATACTCAAATTCTAGTATTGCCACCATAGTTGTCAAATTAAGATATAATTGGCACTGATCTTAACTTCATCTATTTTTTTTCCCGTTTCCATTTCACCGATATCAAAATTAACCATCAAATTAAATTCATTCATGGATTTCTGGAAGTTTTCAGTCACTATAATGTTAAGTTTCCAAAGCATTATAATATAGTAAGCAAAAAATTAAGTTTTCAAGATACTAAAGGAACTGATATAATATGCAAAAAACTAAGCTTGTAAGTTACTGATATCCAAAGAGTTAACTCTCTGGATTCACTAGCGAGGCGCTGACGCCTCATTTTAGGAGCGCCGACGCTTCGTTTTAGGGGCGTTGGTGCCTCGTTTTAAGAAGCGTCGGTATTTCATTTTAGGGGCGCCGGCGCTTCGATATGGAGGCGTCGACGCTTCGATAAAAATATATATATATATAATTATTTATTATTAGTTTTTTTTATCGAAGCGCCGATGCCCCTAAAACGAAGCGCTAACTTTTCGATAAAAAAAAATTTTATTTTTTATTTTTTATTTTTTATTGAAGCATCGGCGCCCCTAAAACAGAGCGCTGACGCTCCATCGTTTTTTTAGCGAAGCGTCGGCACCTCGGCGCCAGGGTGCCAACACTTCGCTGCCGAGGTGCTAGCGCTTTGTTACTGGGAAACCACATTTTTTTATTAAAATATAAAGTATGTCTGACACTTTCTTAGAAAATTAAAGAAAAGAAAGAAACTTTAAAAAAGTGAAGAATGACAGCTGGAAGGGTATTAGAATATTTTAAAAGCTTAACTCTAGTTAATAAAGTTATTCCCATACCACCCATCACTTCACAGAAAAGACGCTACGTGTCGCACCCATATCAATTGGCATAGAGATATATCTACGTCCAAGCTCATTAATTGGCCTCATAAGAGACCGCGGCCGATGAGTCTTATACTAGACTACGATAGTTCAATCTCGTACAACCATTACAACTTTACTCAATAAATTAATAGTGTCTTATCCACCTATAACAATGGATAAGACGCTTCTAGCGTACTTTTCATGCCACATGATAAACCATATTGACAGATCCCACTCCTCAAAGTGCCTAAAAGAATGTTAATTAGAGGAGTCGAACCTTTCAATATGGATACTTTAATACTAATTGATGTCCATATAACCTAAGGTCCATATTAAAGAGCTTGGATTGAATATATTAATCCTATGAGGGATATGTCATTCTTGTTTGAATAGACAATTTAAATGATATTATGCCACTTGGACATATTAGATTAGGCAAAGTGTGTACCATTAGCACCACATAGCATAAATATATAATAGGATAATGTTTTATAAGGTACTACTATTTGTAACTAAATATTTTGTATCAACAACCAAGTTTTTCGCCTGTAGAAAATTATTGATTATCTTGAATTAGATGATGGAGATCATTTTTCAACCCAATGTTCCTTACAATAGAGCTTAGATTATGGCACACCTTTCAGACTGTCAAATGCTGATTTCATGTGATGCATATCCCAAAAACTATAGCGATCGTGGGGCGTACTATGAAGAGTTCACATATCACTTTTATGAATGTGTGTCATGTGGAATTAATATCAGACCATTTGATAGGTGGGCATAATCTCAAGATCTATTGTATGGAAGATTAAGCCAAAATTGATTTCCAGAGTTTTGTTTACAGTAGCTTACAATTATCACGAAAACCCTAATTGAGGGTACAGAATAGCTGGTTGCAAATAACCTTATAACCGCACCAGTTTTTCTATACATTGACGGGGTGATAAAGAGTCAAATCTCTTGCTAAACATTGGTTTCATCTGTGACGTTAATGGAGGGACAATTTATTGTGTTACCGATGGAGCTTAATTTCGTATCTTTCTAAATAATTGAACGAATATTTTATTAAATTATTTTTTAAAAATTTTTGCTAAGCATTCATTTGTTCTATTAAGATAAAAAATAAAAATATTCATTACAGCATGTGCTAATATGCTAATTATTTATGGTAAGCAAACGTCACTAATTTGGCAATTAGTTTAAGAGAAATTATTCTTATAAAAAAAAAAAAGGTTTACGATAAATTATATCATGGAGTTCAGCATCATGAAAGATGATAGTGCAAGCTAGATCTCTAATAGCAATTGGCGCATTTGCCCCTTCGTTCTTGATCATCCAATAGAGGACATCATCTCTCGGACAACTTTATTCTCCTAGTTATTTGTTTTGGTACCTCTAAAGGCGCCCATGTATACTTTCTAAAATCGCCAATGTAAAAAAACTCCTTCAAACCCATTGATTGTTTCAAATAAGATGATGGATGTTGTTTTTCACCTCGATCTTCCACGCAACGGATCATGAGATTATGGCACACCTATCAAATGGTAAGTTTGAGATTCCACGCGTCACAGATCTTAATAACATGGCCCTAAAATCATGTTTGAGCATGATGGGTGCCATATGATTCAAGTGCCATTTTTTTAGATCTATGACACCTGAAATCACAAGCTTTGCGTCTAATAGGTGTGCCATGATCTCAAGGTCCATTGTGTGGAAGATCAGGGTGAAAAATGATCTTCATCATCTAATCTGAAGCAATCAATGGTCTTTCAAAAACCTCGTGGGTGGGTTTAGTGGTCCCCTATTTCTTTTCCTTGGTACTTGGGAGTTAAAACTTGTACTAAGATTTTCTACTGTGGCACATGGTTAAAAAGAAAGACTCAATTATTTTTGCTATTTGTGCTGCGTTGAATACCCTCTAAGATGTCTGATGTAAAGTCCATGATGTAATCTTGGAGGGAAAAAATGGCATAAAACATAATCTCTATCATATGGGTTGTCTAGTAAACCATTAAATCCTATGATGGCCTTTGACTGAATTGAATAAGAGTAAATCAGACAGCTTAGATTATATTCCACGTGATACAAATGCCAAAAATACTGAAGTTTTTCGTTTCAATCATGTGTTACGTACAACGGCCAATGGGAAAACTCATCACTGAATACTTACAATGTTCAATTTTTACACTTGGTCAATTTTAACTTTTTAAGTGGTTGCAGGGTGAATGGACGGCCTCGATCATTATACTCATACACCCATTGGTGAAAGGAATGGCAGATACCACGACATTTGGTGCGCTAAGTAAAATGGATACATAGTGCTAGGTACTTGCATTTATTTATTTTATCTTAGTTCAATAATTTCTTATTTTATTTTGTTTGGCCGGCTCTAAATAGATTGTCATAAATAGATCGGACAAAACAGGTGGATATAAGGAAGAAGCCGGAAATATGCACGTGTACCACGTCAGCTTGGGTGCATCATGTAACATCTATTATAAGGATTAGGCGACTCGGCATGGTCTATTAATTGCCACATTAAAAATTTGGTCATAATCAATATTATTAGAAGTTTAAAGCTTAGTTACCGGAAGTGACAGGGAGCATAGTAGGTTGAGTGTGAGAACATCATTAAAAGCTTAAAATTAAACCATTTTACGAAATAGGAGCAGGAGTCGGAACGAGATTCGCAGAAACATACTTTATAGAAGATTCTTACTAGTAGGTTTAGAGAGAGAGAGAGAGTTTATTGAAGGGAAGCTTGTTGAGAAGGTTTTTGGGGGCATGTGTTCCCAAAGACACTTATGCCTGTTAACAAATGTGAAGCAAACTTGTGCAACTTAGTAGATATGGTGAAAGAAGAGCACGTGCGGCTTTCAGAGATGCTGCACCTGCACGGGGCGATCCTCCTTAGAGGTTTCCATGTCAGCTCAACCCAAGATTTTGCACGTGTGGTGGAGGCATTCCTATGGGATGAAATCGGTTATGTAGGCGCCTCGTCACACGTCAAGGTTGCCAATCGGATCCACACAGCTAATGAAGCCCCTTTTAATCAATTGATCAATTTTCATCATGAGATGTCACTGGTCACTGCTTTTTGCCCTCTCGTTCTAACCCCTAAGGAATGATTTTTTTTTTTTCCAAAGATAATTAAAGGTATCTCAGGCTTAGCCTTGGACTAACCCCTAAGGAATGCCCTCACTGAGTAATTAATGGATTACCCATCTTACGGGGCATCTGTTATCGCAAACACAGAGTCGGCGCTTGAATTCACGACCATGGGAGCAAATTCAAGTCTATTGGCCGCGTCCATAATCGGCTGGTGCTTCCAAGGAATTATTGTCACGACCCGAAATTCTATCCCATCCCGAAAGCCTAGAATTCCGAGTTATGACCCGCACATATCCCGGATATGCTAAGCGGGCATACACCTATTCAGAGTTCTCGCGTAATAATGGTTCCACGAAATCCGTAAAAGCCAACATACCAAAGTGGAATATGAATGTAATCATAAATACTGAATAAGTCTGATAAAATGCGATAGAATGCTATCAATCCACAACTAACAGGTCAGTCAAATCGGAGACAAATCCGATAAAAATAAACTATAAAATCTGCAATACTAGTATCAATAAAACTCAATACCAAGTCCACAATGATCAGTAACCGGCACTCGAATCAAGATCAGCACCGTAGTCCTCCTGATAACCGGCAGCGTCGCCCTCCAAAGGCTCCTGGTACTCAACGCCTGCGGAATCAATGAAATTAGCGTCGATGAGATCTAGATGGCCGGTGTCTACTCCACCAGCGTAATCACCTGCAACTGTTAGATTATCGTGGGATGAGTTTACTCAGTCACATAAACTCAGTGGGATACACCACCAATCCACCCCATACTACTAAGGTGCATTGTGGGTGCATCTTGTGAGTGATAAACATAATATCTCAAAGCAGATAGCAAAAGGAAGACAAAATCACGTGCATATCGTAAAACTCATATCATATCATAAATGCAAGGCCATGATCTAGACACTCATATCTAACGTATCTTACCATATCTCATAATATATTATATCATATCTTATTATCATTCTCGCACATACGTCTGTACATCACATGAGCGTAACTAACATACTAGTGAAATCCTAAACGACCTGTGTCAGAGTCGCTGCTCGAGCTACTATGGGAGGGTCAACATAGTATCATACCACCATATTATAACGCCATCGTGTCATACTCATACTCCACCACCCAGCCAATGGGGAGACATAATAGCCAAACTCACTCATAACTCACTCATACTCATAATCTCTCCCAGAGATCCGCTTCCGAAAAGACGTTGTTGTTCTTACTGCTACGCAAGAAACGACACGCATGAGACTTAAGTTTTTTATCTTTTGGTCAGCCCACACGGATGTCTTATTATCGCATTTCGATTACAACTTATCTTATCTCATACTCATATCTTATTATACTCTTATACTTAATCCTATGACAAACTATAGTGAGGCAACCTTTATAATTCACGCTTCCCAAGAAAAGGTTTCGTAGTAACCTGAATGTACTTCGTGTGATAGTTTATACTACCATAGAGGTGTTGCATCCGTATATGGACGTCAATATTCTGAGTTTCACGTAACCGTAAAAGAAACCTTACTATAGCTAAAGGCCCAACGCCCGATTCTCGTATCATATCGCATATCTTATCCTCTCGTATTAAAACTCGGGGTGATAGGATCACTGTATATGCCATCAGATAATGGTTACACTGAATTCACACTCACCCAACTCGTCATGGGTCCCATTCCACCATGAGTTGTAAGGCATGTGAATACGGTGTAATCCTCGCTTCGATACCATCCCAGTAAGTCACCACGCCCAAGCGTAGGCATGATCTCATACACTCTCGTACTCATGATCTAACATATTCTTAACTCGTATAAATTGATTAAGTTACAAATACAAAAGTATCACACATACAGAACGGTTTATAGTTAAATTTTGATTATGCTTATATTTATATTTATTTACATACCACACTAATATAATTATAAAATAGAGTTATAAGTATGATTTCAATAATCGTAAAAGTTAGAGTTCGATTTCATAAAGGCATCGAAGTTCTAACACTTTGTATTATCGAAGAGGTCGCATTGAAGCGATAAATTTGAGATATATATATATATATATATAATAATTAGATAATTAAATTAAATAGTATTTATACATATTAAGTTATAATTTACTATGACCATCGATCAAAAGACCTTAAGATATAATATACACTAGAACTTTGGTCATGAGAATTAGAAAATAATCTTAAATTCGAATAGCCTTGATTCATTCAAAATTGAACCCGACTTGTTGCTCTATTTTGACCTCTAAAACGTCAGATTCGTGAAATGGCTATTTCACATAAAGTTGTAAAGCTCGCTGTCTTCTTTCCATTGCCGCAAGAATCGCATTAATCCGAAGTCGGAGTAAAACGTTATGACCAAAATACCTGGGCAGGTGCATTAATGGTCGCGAGGTCAGGTTCATGGACGCGAATTCGAGTTCGTAGCCGCAAGTTCGGACCTGAAACTTTAAGTTGGTGCAATCTATTATTTATTTAAATAAAATAAAAATATAATTTAATTTTTGGACTTAATTAGTTTTAAATAAATAATAATATAAACTTACAACAATAATATATATTATTATAGTCTTAGTAGAAGGATAAATTTATACTATATAGATTTGGAAATAAATAATATCAATATGATATTATGCCAATTAAGTCAATCTATCAAATTTATAAATATTATAATTTAATTAATTTTACATACATAAAAGAGGAAGTAAATATATTAAATGTACAGACCTAATATAAGGTAAAATATTAATGGCTCAAACAAAAGGGATTTTTGAAAAGAAAAGAGAAATAACATATAAACCCAATTTATAAAATATATAACTTTCAAGGAAAAACATATATTAAATATATAGATCTATTAGTTTATGAGATATTTGGGTTTAAATAAGATTTTTAAACCCGTCGATGCGCGATCGAACGCATCCTACGCGACGGGATCTGAGAAGAATAAGATGGATTGATGGGTACCCACCTCTTGAAGCGTGAACGGAAGATCAACGGCGATTTGGGTTGAAAAGGTCGATGCCTAGGGCGTCGGTTCGTCTAAGTCTTCAGAGAGAATAATTTCTTATTATAGAGACGAGAGAGCTTTTAAAGTTTTATTTATAATGGTATAAAATTTTAGGTCAACTCTAATTAACACTTTTCGTAGGAGATTTAATAGAATAGGAGATTTTTACATGGAATAAGAATTCATACGTAACTTGGATAGCTTGAGCAAAGGTTTCGTTCCAGCGTTTTGCATAAGCACCAAAGCAATTGGTGTTTCTCTCCCGAAATTATAATTATACCCTTTGACTTGCTTGATCAGTTAAAATGGGCATAACTTTTTATATTCTTGTCAGAAGTCGTCAAATTATATATCATTGGAATTGTATCGACGAGCACTTCGTAATGAGTCTAATTTTGATAAGGGAAAAATTAGAAATTTTCTATTTTAAAAGGTGAGTTTCGATTCTGATGTGGAGCGTTAGCACAGTACATAGTGTGGTGCATCATCTAACACCGTTAAAATAAAATCTAAAAATCTGGGTTGTTACATTCTCTCCCCCTTATAATATTTTCGTCCTTGAAAATTACATACATGAAGCGATGAGGTCGAGGTACTTCTCCAAAGTCTCGGCTTCTCGTTCCCAAGTGGCTTCATTCGGTGCATGATGTTGCCACTGCACTTTGACGAAGCGAACAGATTTACCCTTGAAGAGCTGCTCCTTCCGATCTACGATACCAACCGGCTTCTTTATGATGGTCAAATCATCTTTGACTTCAGTCGGCTCGATATCAAGGATGTGAGATGGATCGGGCAAGTATTTGCGCAACATAGACACATGGAACACATTGTGGATACCGGCAAAGTGTCTCGAAAGTGAAATTCGATATGCTACCTCACCGATGCGGTCTGTGATAATGAAAGGTCTCACGTATCTCAGACTTAGTTTTCCCCGCATTCCAAAACGCATGATTCCCTTAGTTGGTGACACCCGGATGAAAACCAAATCACCAACCTCAAATTCTATCAAGCGTCTTCTATTGTTGGCGTAAGTTTTCTGACGGTCTTGAGCTTCTTTCAATCTCTGGCGGATAACTCTAACCTTCTCGGTCGTGGTTTCTATGAGTTCCGGCCCAAGCATCTTTCTTTCACCAACCTCGTCCCAACAAAGAGGCGTCCTACAACTTCGGCCATATAGAGCTTCAAAAGGCGACATCCCAATGCTTGCCTGAAAGCTATTGTTATAAGAAAACTCAATCAAAGGGAGGTGGTCATCCCAGTTACCTCGGAAGTCTAACATGCAGGCTCGAAGCATGTCTTCTACGATCTGATTAACTCTTTCAGTTTGACCGTCGGTCTTTGGATGGAAGGCTGTACTGAAGTCGAGTCTCGTGCCCATTGCTTTCTGAAATTTCTTTCAATTATCAAAAGTGAATTTCGTGTCTCTGTCCGACACAATGCTCACAGGAACCCCGTGAAGCTTGACTATTTCCTTCAGATACGTCTCAGCCAGTTTGTCCCCACTATCTGTAATCTTAAAAGGTAGGAAGTGCGCCGACTTAGTCAATCGGTCCACAATAACCCAGATGGCGTTGTGCTTCCTTGAAGTTCTAGGGAGTCCGACTATGAAATCCATAGAGATGTTTTCCCACTTCCACTCGGGATTCGTTAAGGGCTGCAAAAGACCGGCTTGCTTCTGATGCTCAACTTTCACCTGTTGGTATACTAAACACCTGGAGACGTATTTGGCAATTTCTCTCTTCATATTTGGCCACCAATAATAGTTTCGAATATTCCGGTATATTTTTGTGTTTCCTGGGTGCACCGAATATCCAGATTTGTGTGCCTCCTTGAGAATTTCGTTCCGCAATATTTCAACATCGGGGACATACAATCTATCTCGAAAAAGGAGGGTCCCATCAAATCGTATAGAGAAATCTGGTTTAGGGCCCTCGGCTAACTATCCCTTAATCTTCAAAATTTCGGGATCTAAGGGTTGGCCATTTCTGATATTGTGACAGCCCGAATTTCGGCATCCCGAAATCCGTGCCATCTGCACGACCTTCAAGACCGTGCCTTACATTCATATCATAACTCCTCTTCATATATACAGCCAAACGGTAATTGAAGCACATGAGAATACTCTAAGCAACAATAAGAACTTATAAGTTAGTTGATCCTACCAGGCTGTTCTTGTTCCATGCCAATTCATGGACATAAGGACATACCCGAAAGTTTAATGATACTTATTCCTCCTAGGTGGTCTACCAAGTGACAGTATTTAAAACATTCAAAATAAAAAGGCTCGATATACCAAGCCATACACAGTACTCTCTCTCAACTCACTATCAAAGTATGCAGTGGGTTTCCTAGAAGAATTCCTCAGGAGGAGGTTCTCACTCTTCGTCATGCAGACAGATGCCTTTGGATTTACTTCACCAAGTCCTTATTGCCGTTAGTCCTTGACCTGCGACGTATAGTCTAAGGGGTGAGCTACATCCTAGCTCCGTAGGGAAAACAAAAGAACATATAGATTATCTCCCGCACATATGTTAGTACCAACAACATAAATTCTCAAGAAATATTTATGTACAACAATTTGAAGGATAAAAATAATTCAATGATTCCCAACCACATCTTAGCACAGTTTCTGTTTAATCTCTTTATGAATTTGTTTGTGAAATTGGCCTAATCACTTAAATCTTAACTTAAGTAATCCTCGAGTAATATAGCATCGAGCCCCGATGGAATACCCGCCATCGTCGTCTAACTAGACAGTTATTATGTGTATCCTCGAATCCGCCCAAGCCCCTTTCTCATAGGCGTGAGGTCTATTCTCAATCTACATCCCTGGGATGTGTTACAACTATACGGATTGGCCGCCGTACCGGTCACGGATATTCTGCCGAGTCAGTCGTGGGTATCCCGCCACGTCGGTGGGGTATTCTGATCAACCTTAAATAATAAAAATATCAATGTGCTTTACATATAGTTGTTCACCGTGAATGTGCTAGATATATTACATTAGGCCTTATCACATTGTTTCTGTTTCTCTATTTTATTTCTTACACATCCCTGGGATGCCTCATACTTCTATTTCAACTTTCTCTGATTTAACCACATTATATTTCGTCCCCTGGGGACCTCAGGATTCTTTACACTTTACACACACACACACTTATCATGAGAGTTTATAGTATATACTCCTATTTAAATAGACTTTACTACGCATATGAGTTCACAGAATAATGCACATGTTTCAAGAATACTCCCTACCTCAACAATCTCAAAGCATGCTTGTCCTTAGCGGTTATAATGCATCAACCTATATTAAAAGAGAATTTACTTTAGGATGGTTTAAGGTCATTTGGGGTGTAGGACACCCGAGTTCCTCTCCTTAGAAAACCAATATTTGAGTGGTCACCCGACCTTGCTCGCGCGGTCATTAGCCCTCGCTCGAGCGGTCACTTGACCTCGCGCGAGCGGTCTCTTGACCTCGCTCGAGCGGTCAAACGAGATCGCTCGAGCGGTTAAATCGAGCTTTTAAATTTTTTGATGTGGACCCTCGCTCGAGCGAGCCTCCCTTTAGTTTAAAGGACCGCTCGAGCGAGCCCAGAGTCTTTCTTTTCTATGTTCATCCTCGCTCGAGCGAGCCTCTTTAAACCGCTCGAGCGAGAAACACCGATTTTTGTCCATGATCAGATCGAGATCATGCTTCCATCCTTCATTTTACCTTAATCTTATATAAAGCAACATACAGCCAACATCCTTCCTACTATTTAAAACATTCCTAGGCATCTATATGTTTTTAATGCACTGACGATGAAACACGCAGTTCGATTTAAGATTTGTAAACCAACAGGTCTCCCTGGTTCGTCCTCCCGTCATTACCTCTGATCTCCTTTGCCGAGCCAAGTTTCTGCAACCCTAGTTCTCCCAGGCTCCTTTCTTCCCTTTCTTTTTCTCTATAGTCTCCTCCTCTCTATTTAGGTTAGAATAGTTTTACGTAAGGACTCCTCTTCTCTCTTCTTCACTTTTATATTTATCACAATTGGGATATACTAGTGTGTTTCCCATGTACACACTTTAAGTATTTGGGTGTTTTGGTCTCTTTGTGAAACGCATATACCTATGTGCAACAAAGTGTGCCATGCACAGATCTCGAAAATCTGGGTTGTGACAATCACCCCAACTTATAAGATTTTCGCCCTCGAAAATCGATATTATTTTCTTAACTCGGTATCACTTTTGTCATTTGACTTGCATAACAATCAGGAATTTAACTATGTAGCCGCATTTGCAGCTATCGGTGTTGGTCATACCCATAATTTCCATACAACAAAAACAAAACAATTTAATAAGAATATCATCGATACACATTCCACACATATTTATCATCTATCCAAACCAAAACTTGTGCCATTCATGCCACGATAGTTTTTTTTTTAACACAAAAGAAATTTAACATCCATTCAAGTTTTCAAAATATTACATGCCAGGTGTTCGAATATTTGCTATTTCCTAATCCTCTTCCTCTTCATAGTCAGTAAAGTCAATCGTGGACGGCTGCGGTACCCCCTGTGGCGCTCCTCGTAGCCGGTCCGGAGGTAGATGCTCCAAATATAGAATCCTCATAGCTGCTTGTACCGCATGTAGATTTGCGGGTACGCATGGCCCATGAGGTCGAAAAGTAGCGCCTCTTGGAACCTCTGATGCAACCTAATGTCCCTTCCTTGTCAAGGATCTCGATCATGCCCGTAGGGTATGGGTCATGGAACTGCAGTGGTGGAGGAAGTAGTCGGTCCGCCGGTGTTTGATGGGTGATCGATCCGAGGCTCGGTCTCTCTTCTTGTCGACGGTTTGGAGGCTTTTAAGATTTCTGCTCCAATCCTGGGCGAGGTATGGGACGACGTTGTCGGTGAGGAACAACTCGTCCTCCCAGATCTTAAATCCCCCTTTCCCATTTCGTGAGTCTAAAAGTCGGGAAATCAATCGTGCATACGGCAGTCGGTTGATAGGTGGAGGGACGACACCCCTTACATTTCTTCTGTAGGCATGCGCCATGCCTTTTATGATGACCATAGGTGCATTGATCCACCTATTGTGAAATGCGGTGTGTAGTGCTCGCAAAAACGCATCTCGGCGTTCTTGGTCATGGCCGGTGGGGTGCAAATTCTTTTTGAAGATTATGTCCAAAATCCACATGCGCGGCGGTAGTTGTGATCGGGTGATGGATTGTCCCGAGGCGGACCTACCGCCAGTGATGTCGGAGATGATCGTTGGGAAATCTACGTTCCCAGAAAAGGGTGGTAGGATGAGTGGGCTAGGAGTGTAGATGTGGGGGCATTTCATGGTCGAGGAGATGTCGGCACATCTAAAAACTAACTCGTTACCATCAATGGTAACAAGTATGGCGTCCTCATCGATGCTCATGTTTAAGGTTTGGTAGAAAAGTTTCACTAGCCTCGGGTAGTATCGATCCCCGAATGGCATAAGGAGGGACTTGAGTTGATTGTTGGTGATGAAGTCCGATGTCCACTGGGTGGACGCCGGATCTCCGAAACAAGAGGGATGTATTTCCCATTCGGCTTCAAAAAATTTCGCTCCCCACCAATCATCCAGTGTGATTGGAGTAGAGGGTGGGTTTGATGATGGTTGCGAGGTTTGTGGCGCTTTATTGCGCGCCGACGGCGATCGAATTGCCATCCGTTTCTTAGGTTGTGGGTTTGGGCTTGAAGCCATTAGGTATTTAAAGGGTTTAAATGACAAGAAAAAATTTTAGAGAGGGACAGATTTTACCTAGAAGAGTGGTTTTAATGAATCGGATGGTCGAAATCCGGCTGGAAACGGGCCGAAAGGATTGAAAAATCGCTTGCCCTAACCCCCTCTCTCGTCTCTCCTCTTCTTTCGCTTGAAGATGAACAGGCGCCAAGGCCTCTCCCATATTTATAGTTCCGCCTCGCTCGAGCGGTCATTAGCCTTCGCTCGAGCGAGCACAGAACCCGTTACTATTATATATCGTTACCTCGCTCGAGCGGTTATAAACCATCGCTCGAGCGGTCTACATACCTCGCTCGAGCGAGGATTTGTTATCGCTCGAGCGAGAGGAAGTATGATTTTATGTGGGCTCGCTCGAGCGGTCGTAAGTGGTTGCTCGAGCGAGACCAGAAACTTTTATCTGGGACCTTTTTTTTTTTTTTTTTTTTTTGCTCATTAAATTTCGATTTATCACTAGATTCATAAATTTAGAGTTCAACGAGAAATTTTTTTTTTTTTTTTCAAACATTGTTTGCAATCATATATCAAAAGAAAACATACCTAACCTTCATAGTACCGAAATTACTTATTCTCAAACCAATAAAATCATTCAGTTGGTAACTTCGAACAATTTGGGATATTGTTCTCTAACATCCGCCTCACGTTCCCATGTTGCCTCTTCGATCGGATGGTTCTTCCATCGAACAAGTACTAAGGGAATCACTTTTGTTCGCAAATAATTGCCTTCCTTTCGATCTACAATTTCTACGGGTTCTTCAATCATGGTCATATCTTCATGCATTTCGAATGATTGGCCGCTCAGTACGTGATCAGGGTCATTGAGATATTTCCTAAGCATCGATACGTGGAAAACATTGTGTACTTGATCAAACAATGGTGGCAAACCAATGCGATAGGCTACTTCTCCCACTCGACCCAGAACTTCAAACGGTCCAAGATAGCGGGGACTTAGTTTCCCTCTCTTCCCAAATCTCATCACTCCCTTCATTGGTGATACTTTTACGAACACATGTTCCCCCACTTTAAAGTCTACACTGGTCCGCTTGATGTCGGCATAACTTTTTCATCGCCGAGCCGCCTTTAGCCTCTCCCTGATCATGCGAACAATGGCAGCGTTATCTTCAAGTAGCTTGGGTCCCAAAACAAATTTCTCCCCAGTTTCTTCCCAATTGAGTGGCGACTTACATCGTCTTCCGTACAATGCTTCATACGGTGCCATCCCAATGCTCGTCTGAAAACTATTATTATAAGCGAACTCAATCAATGGTAGATGTTGATCCCACGATCCTTGCAATTCTAACATACATGCCCTAAGCATGTCTTCAATGACTTGGTTGACCCTCTCAGTCTGTCCGTCTGTTTGTGGGTGAAACGCCGTACTGAAATCCAACTTAGTTCCCATTCCTTCTTGGAATTTCCTCCAAAACTTTGACGTATATAATGGGTCTCGGTCTGAAACAATGCTACTTGGAATCCCATGTAGCCGAACGATCTCCTTCATGTAAAGTTCTGCTAATCTTCCCGCTGTGTACATCGTGTTGTACGGCAAGAAATGTGCCGACTTAGTTAATCGATCAACCACCACCCAAATGGCGTTATGCCTCCTTGCAGTTCGTGGTAACCCGACTATGAAATCCATTGAGATAGATTCCCATTTCCATTCCGGTATGGGTAAGGGCTGTAATAGGCCTGCGGGGTGTCTATGGTCGATTTTCACTTGTTGGCACGTCAAACATCGTGAAACATACTCTGCCACATCTTGTTTCAACCCTCTCCACCAGTAATTCTTTTTCAGATCCTGATACATCTTCGTGCTTCCTGGGTGGATTGCATAACTTGACCTGTGGGATTCATCGAGAATCGTTCGCCGCAATTCGGCGTTGTCCGGAATGCAAAGCCGCCCTTTGAATGTTAAGGAACCGTCTTCCTTGATTGAAAATTCAGAGGTAGTACCTTCTATTACATTTTGATGTATCCGTGTTAGAATCGGGTCTTTCATCTGTAGTTCTCGTATGTGTTCAAATATCACTGGCTTCACTGATATGTTGGCTAAGAAGGCTCCTGTGGCTTGTGGTTGGATGTCTGCACCACATAACGCTAGATCCTTCAACAACTTCCATCGATGTATACCTGAAATTAGGCTAGCCAGCTGTGCGGAACTCTTTCGACTCAAGGCGTCGGCCACTACGTTAGCTTTGCCTGGATGATCGTAGATAGAATACCGTAATCTTTGAGGAATTCCATCCACCTCCGCTGCCTCATATTCAGTTCCTTCTGTGTAAACAGGTATCTGAGGCTTTTATGGTCAGTGAAAATTTCGAATGTTTCTCCGTATAGGTAATGTCGCCATATTTTTAATGCGAATATGACTGCAGCTAGTTCCAGATCGTGTGTTGGGTAGTTCCTTTCGTGCTCTTTCAACTGTCTGGAGCCGTAAGCTATTACCTTTTTATATTGATTTAGTACACAACCCAACCCGTTATACGAAGCATCACTATAAACTGCGAATCCTCCACTGCCTGATGGAATGGCTAACACTGGAGCTGAGGTGAGTCTTTTCTTGAGTTCTTGAAAACTCTTTTCA
Organism: Chloranthus sessilifolius; assembly: GCA_021018995.1. NCBI lineage: Eukaryota > Viridiplantae > Streptophyta > Magnoliopsida > Chloranthales > Chloranthaceae > Chloranthus > Chloranthus sessilifolius. Next base: position 19,399,147 of record CM037586.1, read on the forward strand.
CACGCCTCACTCCACTCAAATCTTGAGTCCTTTCTTGTAAGCCTTGTGAGAGGTCCTGATATTTTTGAAAACCCCTCAACGAAACGCCGATAATATCCTGCCAGTCCGAGGAAACTCCGGATATCTGTCACGGTTTTTGGTTGTTCCCAGTTCACTACTGCCTCGATCTTAGCGGGATCTACAGTGACACCATGCTTGGAGACGACATGTCCCAGAAAGCTGACTTCTTCTAGCCAAAACTCACATTTGCTGAGCTTGGCGTACAGTTGGTGTTCACGCAAAGTTCGTAGAGCGACACGTAAGTGTTCTTCATGCTCCGCTTTTGATTTTGAGTAGATTAGGATGTCATCAACAAACACTACAACCCAAGAGTCTAAGTGTGGTTTAAACACTCGATTCATCAAATCCATAAACGACGCTGGTGCATTTGTCAGCCCAAATGGCATCACTAAAAATTCATAGTGTCCATACCGTGTCCTAAAAGCCGTTTTCTGAATGTCCTCGGCCCTGACTCTTAACTGATGGTACCCGGATCTTAGGTCGATCTTGGAAAAGTATTTTGCTCCTTGTAATTGGTCGAATAAGTCATCTATTCTTGGCAACGGATATCGATTCTTCACCGTGACTTTATTCAATTGGCGGTAGTCGATGCACAAACGCATCGACCCATCCTTCTTTTTCACGAACAACACTGGTGCTCCCCACGGAGACACGCTTGGTCGTATAAACCCCTTGTCCATGAGCTCTTGCAGTTGTTCTTTCAATTCTTTCAACTCTGCAGGGGCCATTCTATAAGGTGCTTTTGAAACAGTTCCGCTCGGTGCCAAATCGATCGCAAATTCTACTTCTCTTCGGAGGTAATCCCGCAATTCTTCCGGAATACATCCGGGAATTCTCGCACCACGCCTATGTCCTAGATAATATTCTTTTCTTCTTTATCCTCCTTCAAAATGCCAAATAACCACTACACCTTTCCTAATTAAATGTTCGCTCTTCTGCAGATATAAGTGGTACTGAGTCGACCTCTCCCTTGAAATCAAACGATCTCCTCGTGTTAGGACGGAAAACAACAACTTTATCCTTGCGGTCCATGTTGCAATGTTGGGACACCAATCCATGCCAAGGATTACATCGAATCCTGCATGTCCAACCATATTAGATTTGCCTCTAATTCGTGGACAACGTGATCCCTAATGCTTACTACTACCGATTTGAGACTAATTCCGTGTCCACTAATTCTCTGTTGGGATGGACATCGATAACACAAAGTCCGGTGTTTAGGAACAATCTTCATTCTTTTCGCAAATCTAGGGTAATGAAGGAGTGGGTAAACCACGGTCTATCAAGACGCGCATCATGTGCCACGTAGCACCCTTTCTCAGAATCAGAACGGCACTACAATACATGCATATACGCATACAACATATCCATAAACAATTTTCACTCTTACGTTTAATATGATATATATATTTATATATATCCTAATATAAACTCATTCTTTATCTAGAGTTATATTGAAACCGAAATTCTCTATTTTAAAGGAGTTCTCACCTTGATAATGTCGTGTACACTTCGCTTCTGGGCAATAATCTGCAGAGGCTCTTCCTCGAATAACAAAGCTTTCGAGCTTGAATTGGTTGTGGCATGGAGGTTGGAGCCGTCTTTTCTTTGTCTCTGGGGCAATCTCTCATCATGTCGCATTCCTTGCCTATTGACGCCTGTTGTTTTATAGGACTTGCCACATTTAGCACAAGTTTCCCTTGGAAATGAATTAGCAGCTCTCGGAAAAACTTGTGGAGTTGTAGTCCTGTTGGAATAAGTAGGACCTTGATACCTCATCGTTCTCCCTGATGCGAGCAACGGATAATTTTGATGAGTCGATTGTGGAGCAGCTCTCCCATAACCCGACTGGAACGACGGTTTCTGATTTGGTGTTATAAACCTCTGTTTCTTATATGACGATTCATAACCCCCCGTCCTATTCAGATCGGTGCATTCTCGGCCTTGATGTTCCCTCTGACGGTATCGGTTATTATTTTCTTCCTCAACCACCAATGCCTTACTCATTACTTCTCCATAAGTCTTCAGCTGGAAGGGCTCAACACCCCCTCGGATGTCCGAATAGTAAGCCTGTTGGAACCTCTTCGCTTTCATCACATTACGTGATGCAGCGAAGCGAGCCAGTCTCATGAATTCCACTCCATACTCTCTCACGGTCATTCTTCCCTGTGCTAGTTGTAAAAATTGGGTCTCCATATGATTTCTCACAACTTCAGGAAAATATTGTTTATTGAATTCTTCTACAAATTCGTCCCAAGTCCACGGCACGTTTGGAGTTTCTTGTGCTCTTGTCCGCCTTAATCGATTTCCACCAAGGTCCAAATTTTCTCCATCTAACATATATGTCGCCAACGACGCTCTCATCCTCTGTGCATGTCAAGATCTGTCAACACCTTTTCCATTTCCCCAACCGGCGGCCATTGTGTCATCGACACGAAAAATTGGGAGGTCTCATTCTTCCGAACTCGGTGAATCTGAAGCCAATGAAGGTGTAAGTCCGGAGGGTAGGTGTTCGTGGTTCTTGTATCGTTGCCAAGGACGCCGCTTTGTTGTGCCATGGCGATTGCCATAGTCTCCATTGTGTGCATCATTCTCTCGACGCTCTTCTCTTTCCTCATTCCTTTCTCTCACCCTATCTTGTTCCCTTTGGTCTCGATCATGTCTATCTAGATCTTGCTCCGCTTGATTTTGATTTCCTCCACAGCCATTTGCTCTCGGGAATCTCCTGCTTTCCCAATGGCACTACTGTTGTAGGTGAAACAAACCCATCTCATCACAGAAATTCCTATCATGGCCACCCCGGTCGGCCTCTCCCTCTAGGAAACATAACGCCGCATGAGAATTAAAATCTCGTTAGCAGAAATCCCTATATTCTGACGATATGATAGTCAGAACTCTGGAAGGAAATGCTTTGATACCAACTGTGACAGCCCGAATTTCGGCATCCCGAAATCCGTGCCATCTGCACGACCTTCAAGACCGTGCCTTACATTCATATCATAACTCCTCATATATCTAAACGGTAATTGAAGCACATGAGAATACTCTAAGCAACAATAAGAACTTATAAGTTAGTTGATCCTACCAGTCAGTCGTTCTTGTTCCATGCCAATTCATGGACATAAGGACATACCCAAAGTTTAATGATACTTATTCCTCCTAGGTGGTCTACCAAGTGACAAGATTTAAAACATTCAAAATAAAAGGCTCGATATACCAAGCCATACATGATACTCTCTCTCAACTCACTATCAAAGTATGCGTGGTTTCCTAGAAGAATTCCTCGAGGAGGAGGTTACGACTCTTCCGTGGTACAGAACACGATGCCTTTGGATTTACTTCACCAAGTCCTTGTCATTGTTAGTCCTTGACTGCGACGTATAGTCTAAGGGTGAGCTACATCCTAGTCTGTGAGGGAAAACAAAAGAACATATAGATTATCTCCCGCACATATGTTAGTACCAACAACATAAATTCTCAAGAAATATTTATGTACAACAATTTGAAGGATAAAAATAATTCAATGATTCCCAACCACATCTTAGCACAGTTTCTGTTTAATCTCTTTATGAATTTGTTTGTGAAATTGGCCTAATCACTTAAATCTTAACTTAAGTAATCCTCGAGCAATATAGCATCGAGCCCCGATGGAATACCCGCCATCGTCGTCTAACTAGACAGTTATTATGTGTATCCCACAGAATCGCCCAAGCCCCTTTCTCATAGGCGGCAGGGTCTATTCTCAATCTACATCCCTGGGATGTGTTACAACTATACGGATTGGCCGCCGTACCGGTCACGGATATTCTGCCGAGTCAGTCGTGGGTATCCCGCCACGTCGGTGGGGTATTCTGATCAACCTTAAATAATAAAAATATCAATGTGCTTTACATATAGTTGTTCACCGTGAATGTGCTAGATATATTACATTAGGCCTTATCACATTGTTTCTGTTTCTCTATTTTATTTCTTACACATCCCTGGGATGCCTCATACTTCTATTTCAACTTTCTCTGATTTAACTACATTATATTTCGTCCCCTGGGGACCTCAGGATTCTTTACACTTTACACACACACACACTTATCATGAGAGTTTATAGTATATACTCCTATTTAAATAGACTTTACTACGCATATGAGTTCACAGAATAATGCACATGTTTCAAGAATACTCCCTACCTCAACAATCTCAAAGCATGCTTGTCCTTAGCGGTTATAATGCATCAACCTACATTAAAAGAGAATTTACTTTAGGATGGTTTAAGGTCATTTGGGGTGTAGGACACCCGAGTTCCTCTCCTTAGAAAACCAATATTTGCATGTTATTAGCCCTCGCTCGAGCGGTCACTTGACCTCGCGCGAGCGGTCTCTTGACCTCGCCGAGTCAAGTCAAACGAGATCGCGGTTAAATCGAGCTTTTAAATTTTTTGATGTGGACCCTCGCTCGAGCGAGCCTCCCTTTAGTTTAAGGGACCGCTCGAGCGAGCCCAGAGTCTTTCTTTTCTATGTTCATCCTCGCTCGAGCGAGCCTCTTTAAACCGCTCGAGCGAGAAACACCGATTTTTGTCCATGATCAGATCGAGATCATGCTTCCATCCTTCATTTTACCTTAATCTTATATAAAGCAACATACAGCCAACATCCTTCCTACTATTTAAAACATTCCTAGGCATCTATATGTTTTTAACGTACCTCTGACGATGAAACACGCACAGGTTCGATTTAAGATTTGTAAACCAACTAGGCTATCCGGTCTCCCTGGTTCGTCCTCCCGTCATTACCTCTGATCTCCCTTGCCGAGCCAAGTTTCTGCAACCCTAGTTCTCCCAGGCTCCTTTCTTCCCTTTCTTTTTCTCTATAGTCTCCTCCTCTCTATTTAGGTTAGAATAGTTTTACGTAAGGACTCCTCTTCTCTCTTCTTCACTTTTATATTTATCACAATTGGGATATACTAGTGTGTTTCCCATGTACACACTTTAAGTATTTGGGTGTTTTGGTCCCTTTGTGAAACGCATATACCTATGTGCAACAAAGTGTGCCATGCACAGATCTCGAAAATCTGGGTTGTGACAGATATAACCTAGAATCAGTTATTCCTATAGTTGACATCTCAGATCACCTAAAATTTTAAACAGTCAAATCTTCAATGATTTATTTATCTAATTGTCCATCAATTTAGAAAAGCTTCATCCATTATTTTCCAATCCGTCTAGACCATTTCTAATATTTCTCACAAGTTCTTAACTGTATAAGTCATTTCTAAATAAATCTTTAAATACCAAATCGAACCTTAGAGTCTTCTATCATCAACGATCGAACTTCCTTGAAACCAATAAGTCCTCAAAAGATCAAAAGTCTCAAGTTTATCTGAATCATTATAACCTCAATCAATATATTATACTTACATAACCCATACAGTCCTCGAGGAAGTAAAGCCTGAGCTCTGATACCACTCTATCACGACCCGAAATTCTACCCTATCCCGAAAGCCTAGAATTTCGAGTTATGACCCGCACATATCCCGGATATGCTAAGCGGACATACACCTATTCAGAGTTCTCGCGTAATAATGGTTCCACGAAATCCGTAAAAGCCAACATACCAAAGTGGAATATGAATGTAATCATAAATACTGAATAAGTCTAATAAAATGTGATTGAATGCTATCAATCCACAACTAACAGGTAAGTCAAATCGGAGATAAATCCGATAAAAATAAACTATAAAATCTGCAATACTAGTATCAATAAAACTCAATACCAAGTCCATAATGATCAGTAACCGGCACTCGAATCAAGATCAGCACCGTAGTCCTCCTGATAACCGGTAGCGTCGCCCTCCAAAGGCTCCTGGTACTCAACGCCTGCGGAATCAATGAAATTAGCGTCGGCGAGATCTAGATGGCCGGTGTCTACTCCACCAGCGTAATCACCTGCAACTGTTAGATTATCGTGGGATGAGTTTACTCAGTCATGTAAACTCAGTGAGATACACCACCAATCCACCCCATACTACTCAGGTGCATTGTGGGTGCATCTTGTGAGTGATAAACATAATATCTCAAAGCAGATAGCAAAAGGAAGACAAAATCACGTGCATATCGTAAAACTCATATCATATCATAAATGCAAGACCATGATTTAGACACTTATATTCTAACGTACCTTACCATATCTCATAACATATTATATCATGTCTTATTATCATTCTCGCACATACGTCTGTACATCGCATGAGCGTAACTAACATACTAGTGAAATCCTAAACAACCTGTGTTAGAGTCACTGCTCGAGCTACTATGGGAGGGTCAACATAGTATCATACCACCATATTATAACACCCTCGTGTCATACTCATACTCCACCACCCAGCCAATGGGGAGAAATAATGGCCAAAGTCACTCATAACGCACTCATACTCATAATCTCTCCCAGAGATCCGTCTTGGCTGAAAGACGTTGTTGCTCTCGGCTACGCATGAGGAACGCACGTCTGAGACTTAAGTTCTTTATCTTTTGCTGGCCTACACAGTGATGTCTTATTATCGTACTCGTATCATAACTTATCTTATCTCATACTCATATCTTATTATACTCTTATACTTAAACCTATGACAAACTATAGTGAGGCAACCTTTATAATTCATGCTTCCCAAGAAAAGGTTCCGTAGTAACCTAGATGTACTTCGTGTGATAGTTTATACTACCATAGAGGTATTGCATCCGTACATAGACGCCAATATTCCGAGTTTCACGTAACCGTAAAAGAAACCTTACTACAGCTAAAGGCCCAACGCCCGATTCTCATATCATATCTCATATCTTATCCTCTCGTATTAAAACTCGGGGTGATAGGATCACTGTATATGCCACCGTATACGAAGTTACACTGAATTCACACTCACCCGACTCGTCATGGGTCCCATTCCACCATGAGTTGTAAGGCATGTGAATACGGTGTATTCCTCGCTTCGATACCATCCCAGTAAGTCACCACGCCCAAGCGTAGGCATGATCTCATACACTCTCGTACTCATGATCTAACATATTCTTAACTCGTATAAATTGATTAACTTGTAAATACAAAAGTATCACACATATAGAACGGTTTATAGTTAAATTTTGATTATGCTTATATTTATATTTATTTACATACCACACCAATATAATTATAGAATAGAGTTATAAGTATGATTTCAATAATCGTAAAAGTCAGAGTTCGATTTCATAAAGGCATCAAAGTTCTAACACTTTGTATTATCGAAGAGGTCGCATTGAAGCGATAAATTTGAGATATATATATATATAATAATTAGATAATTAAATTAAATAGTATTTATACATATTAAGTTATAATTTATTATGACCATCGATCGAAAGACCTTAAGATATAATATACACTGAAACTTTGGTCATGAGAATTAGAAAATAATCTTAAATTCGAATAGCGTTGATTCATTCAAAATTGAACCCGACTTGTTGCTCTATTTTGACCTCTAAAATGTCAGATTCGTGAAATGGCTATTTCATACAAAGTTGTAAAGCTCGCTGTCTTCTTTCCAATGTCGCAAGAATCACATTAATTCGAGGTCGGAGTAAAACGTTATGACCAAAATACCGGGGCAGGTGCATTAATGGTCGCGAGGTCGGGTTCATAGACGCGAATTCGAGTTCGTAGCCGCAAGTTCGGACCTGAAACTTTAAGTTGGTGCAATCTATTATTTATTTAAATAAAATAAAAATATAATTTAATTTTTGGGCTTAATTAGTTTTAAATAAACAATAATATAAACTTGTAACAATAATATATATTATTATAGTCTTAGTAGAAGGATAAATTTATACTATATAGATTTGGAAATAAATAATATCAATATGATAATATGCCAATTAAGTCAATCTATCAAATTTATAAATATTATAATTTAATTAATTTTACATACATAAAAGAGGAAGTAAATATATTAAATGTACAGACCTAATATAAGGTAAAATATTAATGGCTCAAACAAAAGGGATTTTTGAAAAGAAAAGAGAAATAACATATAAACCCAATTTATAAAATATATAACTTTCAACAGAAAGCATATATTAAATATATAGATATATTAATTTATGAGATATTTGGGTTTAAATAAGATTTTTAAACCCGTCGATGCGCGATCGAACGCATCCTATGCGACGGGATCTGAGAAGAATAAGATGGATTGATGGGTACCCACCTCTTGAAGCGTGAACGGAAGATCAACGGCGATTCGGGTTGAAAAGGTCGATGCCTAGGGCGTCGGTTCGTCTATGTCTTCCGAGAGAATAATTTCTTATTATAGAGACGAGTGAGCTTTTAAAGTTTTATTTATAATGGTATAAAATTTTAGGTAAACTCTAATTAACACTTTTCGTAGGAGATTTAATAGAATAGGAGATTTTTATACGAAATAAGAATTCATACGTAACTTAGATAGCTTGAGCAAAGGTTTCGTTCGAGCGTTTTGCATAAGCACCAAAGCAATTGGTGTTTCTCTCTCGAAATTACAATTATACCCTTTGACTTGCTTGATCAGTTAAAACGAGCATAACTTTTTATATTCTTGTCAGAAGTCGTCAAATTATATATCGTTGGAATCGTATCGATGAGCACTTCGCAATGAGTCTAATTTTGATATGAAAAAAATTAGAAATTTTCTATTTTAAAAGGTGGGTTTCGATTCTGATGTGGAGCGTCAGCACAGTACATAGTGTGGTGCATCATCTAACACCGTTAAAATAAAATCTAAAAATCCGGCTTGTTACAATTATTGTCGCACCACTAATCAAGATACCACACTATTGGAGTCCCCTTCCAAGATATCTTATTTAGATAGATCATTTCGTCTTTCAAATCACAGGTTAAAGTTTTCATCCATCAATCAAATTAGGTGTTTTGAATTTTCCCCCCTTTAACCAATTTTTAATGGCGAACAAATACTCTTTTTCAAATATTGTATTGCAGTTAATCAACCTTAGGCAAGTGGTGGTTAGCTGGTTAGGACCATGTGGTGAGTAGCTGGTTAGCTGGTTAGGACCAAGGGAACGAAGTCGGGGTTCAGGAATAAATCGACAGGGTTCAGGAATAAATCGACTTGAAAATAATTCAGCAAAATTCGGCAAATTATGGAAAAAAAGGGTTAAACATTCAAAAATATAAGAAAGAAAGATTATAAAAAATAGGTTAATTAAACACTAACAAACTTCAAGAAAATTTTGGGAAACTCATGAATAATTCGTGAAATCAACAAATAGTTCCTGAAATTTGCAAATTTTAGATAGTCTGGAATAATTATAATTTTATTTGTTTTACAAAAAAATTGACCAAGAATTTGGTGAAAGTAATTCGGACTAAGCGGTCAGAATTCTGTCCAAATGTATAGTCCCAGGCTTCATATTCGTACTGCTATAAATATGTACAAAAAGTATGTACCAGGCCCAGCCATAACTGGCACTCGTACAGGTTCCTTACCATTAATTATTGAGATTTTCAACAATGGCTATGACCCATCAAATTGATAGTTTGAATCATGTAAATAAATAAATAATAATAATAATACCCTAATTATAATTATGTTAATTATTTGAACGGTTGCAGATAAGGGAGTTCCCTTCAAAGACATGTTTCTTTTGTTTTGAACCCTCCCCACAAGGTGGTGAGACGTCCATAGTACCTAGGCATAGAGTAGTTGATCAGATGGAGGAAAGGGAGCCAGAATTCGTCACGGCTATATCAAAACTTGGCTTTGTGTCCCGAATAATAACTGCCAAAGCCGAAGATTCAAGTGCCATTATAAGCAAAACATGGAAATGGTTGCTTAAAACTGACGATGAGATTGAAGCTGAAAATGAGTACACAAAATCTTTTCGCGTATCGTTATTTATACCCCGTGAAAAATTGTAATCTCACACCATCTATTCCTGCTGGAATGCATTGACTATGTTAAATCGGACAATAAAGATCAGTTTTTTGTCTCAATCTTCTACACAATCGATCTTGAGATCATAGGCGTACCATCAGATGATTAGTTTTTTGTTCCACTTGGTAAACACATCACAAAAAGTAGACTACAAAAAATAAGACTATTAGCGGCAATAAAAAATTATTGCTATTAACAAAAAACTGCGGCTAATAGTCTTAATAGCTTTTTTGTTAATAGCGGCAATTTTTTACAACTAAAACTGCTGCTAATAGTCTTATTTTTTGTAATGGTAGTTATAAAATCATATGACACACATCACAATCAAACATGATTTTAGAATAACTTTTTGAAGTGTGCCAAGTGGAATAAAAAACTGACCATATGTTAGTACATCCATGATCCCAACATCCCTTGTGTGGAACATTAGGACAAAATATGCATGATCTCCGTTCTGAGTCAACTTGGTAATGTTCAAATGTAAGTAATGGTGGCCAGATTCATCGTAGTACTGTTCAAATGTAAGTAATGGTGCCCAATTATTTTTTCAAGAGCCAAGGGAAAATGCATCTAGACTAAGGATCAAAATTTTGGCCGAAATTTCGGTCTAAATTATCGTTTCGGTGAGGACCGAAATCGATAATTTGGACCAAATTTTCAATCAGATTTTTGTATGGGAGTCAAATTTTTGGCCGAAATTTCGGTTTCGGTCCCCTCCGAAACCAAAATGAAACCCGGAATTTTGATCCTTGATCTAGATGCAACCCTAAAGGGTTACACCTGGACGCTAGATCCATCGTATAAAAAATCGGCCGATATTGATACGTATCGGTTTATCGGCAAACCGATATGTATAGGCCCCGATACGTATCGATATCTCAACTCTATATCGGTATCGGCCGATACCTCTATTTTTCTTTTTTCCTTTTCTTAAAAAAAAATAAAAAAGCCGATACGTATTGGTATCGGCCGAGTTGTATCGGTTCTCCATAGATTGATACCTGAGTCCGATATTGATTTTGACACCTTGGTTAAATCACATGTCACGTGACCCAAAAGGATATCCATTTTGGGTTTCGTAGCCACTTGGTATAAGATATCTAATGCATTGAATTTGAGGATATTTGACCATAATTTCAATGGTGGATGTACAGTCGATCAAGCCTAAATTTGTTTGGTGACACTGGGAAGTGGGATCTTATCTAAATTGATATTACACTTGATCGGTGTCACATGGTGCCGAACCGGTGCATACGCAAACCTATTGCTTGCATTACGCATTGTCCCGGACCTCTATAAAAAAATCACAAGAATGTTTTGAAGTCTTCAGCAAGACTCTTAATTAAATCTACACTAAAAAGGATCGTGTGATGTGCCACTGGTTGTTTAGGGCACTGCAAACGATGGCCTGTAACTCCGTCAAATTTAACGGTGACGGAAGTGCAGAGTTTGTTTTCGGGCCCACAAATCCAATTCGGGAGTTCGGTCGTCGAAGGGTGTGTGGTTCAACACAATCATGGGCTACACGAACAACGAGAAAGATTGCGACCTCTGTTTTGGTGACGGAACCCGTTTTCCGTCGGAGGCCGTTAGTGCCTACAAAGAGATCGTGAAGGAGAACAGCGTGGATCTGAGCTGGCAGAAAGGTGACGTCTTATTGGTGGATAATCTTAGCGTCCAGCATGCAAGAAGACCTGGGATTCAGCCACGTGTTATATGTCTCCATGTGCAAGTAAACAACATTTAGATCTAGATGTTTCATGACTTACGAGAAAAGTATTGACAGTGTGTTTCATTAAAGTCTATAAACCGTGTTTAGCTTCTGCTATTGATTGATGTATACATTAGGCATATTTTAAAAGAAAATTATAATATGAGCGGACCTCAAAAAGTATACCAATAAACGACTGCTTAGCTGGCGCAATGCAAGTGGCTGGCCGATTTAAATACGGGTAGTGGCTTATGATCAACATTTAAAGATCAAATAGTGTATAAATGATCTTACAACATTAAAAGGCCACATTTTATCTCACACTAATCAAGTGTGATTTGTCATTGTGTCATGTGGCATACATTTATGATCAATCTAAAATTTTCAAGTGACAATCCATGATTGGAACATGTCTCAGCTAAAGGATCAGGCCTACAAGTGAATGTAAACCATCCAATCAATGAACTTTAATATCATCCATCAAAATTAAGAAAAATCGTTGGTATTTGATTGCATAGATTGGATGGTTCGAATCTCCCAAAAAATATTATTTTTGAACCCATAGTCCTTCAATTTATGATATATCACTTTAATAGCATAGACTTCCAAGCTCATCAGCCAATATATGATACAAGATCGTTTAAACTTTAAAGTTTAAACACAGCTTAGTGCTATATGACAGTCAGGAGAGTCGGTCCCACCCTTTTAAACATCGAGGGTATCAAATATATATCTTAGCAGATGTGTATAAGTTTGCCCCATGCTGTACGATATTATCTCCAGATTTGATCTAGATAGAATCAACGGTATGATATTATCCCCTGATTTGATCTAGAATCATCGACTACATGGGGAACAAATTTCGTGCGTTTGTTTGAAAAAATTATGAATAATTCAATGTTAAAATTATAAATTAGACCGGCCCATTTGGTCAATTTTATCTTTTGGGTCATTGGTCAATTTGAAATTATATTAGTCAATCTTGAAACTCTTTTTTTGTCATAGGAAATTGGTGTATTTAATGTAGTGTCTTCAGAATATGGAATATACTTTGAGAATGTAATTTTCTATCTTTTTCTATGCTAGATAGTTGCTTTGGAAGTGTATGTTTATTTATTCCCGATTTTGTATTGTGGGCTATTTTAATCACTCATGTATTTTCATTTTACAAGTCATATGAATGAAATTTGAAAGGTTCTAAGTAGTATATCACTTTAGTCTTCATTTTTGGTATTTTTCTATACAAGAGAACAACTTTCTTCTCTTTAGAGTATCATATTCTTCCAATCCTAGTTGGTGTAATCCAACAAAGTGGTATCAGAGCTTGAGATTCATGACTTCCAATATGTTGCAACCTCACTTCCTCGTTTCACCGGTAAGAACTACAATCAATGGAGTATTCAAATTAAGGTTTTATATGGGTCTCAAGATTTGTGGGATATTGTTGAGACCGGATATGTAGAATCGGAGGATCAAGCGGCTCTCATACAAGCTCAACTCAATGAGTTGAAAGAAAATCGCAAGAAGGACAAGAAGGCTTTGTTCTTCATCTATCAAGCTGTGGATGAAGTTATTTTTGAAAGAATTTCATCGGTGTCATCGGCAAAGCAAGTATAGGATACTCTTAATACTTTATATAAAGGCGAAGATAAAGTCAAATTGGTGCGGCTCCAAACTCTTCGAAGTGAGTTTGATTCTATAAGAATGAAGGATTCGGAAGCGGTTGAAGATTTTTTCAATTGAATAATTTCTCTCGTTAATCAATTAAGGATTAATGGTGAAAATCTTCGAGATCAAAGAATTGTAGAAAAAATTCTTAAAAGTTTGACTCGTAAGTTTAAATATATTGTTGTTGCAATTGAAGAATCTAAGGATTTATCTACTTTGTCTTTGGAAAATTTGTTGGGATCGCTTTAATCTCATGAACTTCGTATGAAGCAATTTGATTCCTCTCCTCTAAAACAAGCTTTTCAAACTCAAATTTCCTTTAAGGAAAGTTCTAGAGGTGGAAGTGGAAGGCATTCTAATCGTGGACGAGGAAGGCATAATGGAGGAAGTTATCAAATAAAAGAAAGAAATGAAGATGAGTCATCTTCGTCATTAAGAGGAAGGGGAAGAGGAAGAGGCCGATTTTCTCTTTCAAATGTTCAATGTTATCATTGTCAAAAATATGGTCACACCCTAAAATTTTGTAGAAAAAGATTGGCGAAAGAAGAAGAAAAGGAATCAAATTTTGTTCAAGAGAACAATCAATGTAAGGAAGACGATACTCTCTTTCTTACTTGCAATGTTCAAGATGTTGCATTCAATGAAGATCGGTATCTTGATAGTGGTTGTAGTAACCACATGACGGGCAACAAAGGCGTATTTGTCACTTTGGATGAATCTATTCAAAGTGAAGTAAGGACCGGCGATGATAAACGACTTTCCTTAAAGGGAAGTGGTGATATTCTTGTTCATTTAAAGAAAGGCATCAAACGCATCTTAAATGTTTTCTATATACCCGGCCTCAAGCACAATCTTCTAAGTGTTGGACAACTCCTTTTGAAAGGGCACAATGTTCATTTCAAAGGAGATGCATGTGAAATCAAGGATATGAACACTGCTCTCATTGCCAAAGTAAAGATGATTCCAAATAAGATGTTTCCACTTAAGTTTCAAAATGAAGTTCTTCCTTGCTTCAATTCTATCATCCAAGACAAATCATGACTATGGCATCTTTGGAATGACCACTTGAGTTTTAGCTCGTTGACTCTTATGTGCAAAAATCACATGGTGAGAGGCATGACAAATATATATCGCAAAGATCAAGTTTGTGAAGGATGCGCACTCGGAAAGCATCAAAGAAATTCTTTTCCGATTGGGAAAGCTTGGAGGGCATCAAATCCTCTTGAGCTTGTTCATTCGGACCTATGCGGGCCTATGCACACAACTTTCATTGGCGGTAATCGTTATTTCCTCACTTTTATTGACGATTATAGTCGTAAATTTTCGATTTATTTTCTCAAAGAAAAATCGGAGATATTCGGCCACTTCAAAACATTTAAGGCCTTAGTTGAAAAGCAAAGTGGTTTTATGTTGAAAACTTTGCGTACCGATTAAGGTGGTGAATATGTTTATTATGATTTTAAGAATTTCTTAAAAGATAATGACATTCGACATCAATTAACTACTCGGTACACACCTCAGCAAAATGGTGTTGCCGAAAGAAAAAATAGAACCTTTATGGAATTGGCTAGAAGTATGTTAAAAGCCAAAGGGATGCCAAATATATTTTGAGCCGAAGCCGTTGCATGTGCCAACTATCTTTTGAATCGTGCCTTATCCAAAAGTATTGAAGGCATGACACCACAAGAAGCATGGAATGGACACAAACCATGTGTTGCACATTTGAGGATATTTGGTAGCATTGCATATTCTCATGTGCCGGATGAAAGAAGAAAAAAATTGGATGATAAATCTGAAAAATGTATTCTTATTGGTTATAGTGAAACTTCAAAGGTATATAAATTGTTTAATCCCATCACTAAAAAAACTATCATAAGTAGAGATGTAAAATTTAATGAAGAAGAAGCTTGAGATTGGAATTTCCAAGAAAAGACACAAAAGTCTATTTGTGTCAATGAAGAAGAATTGAAGATGCTCAAAATTGTGAGCATGAAGATGATAGAACTTCCTTTCCATCTTCATCTTCACCATCATCATCATCATCATCATCAAGTTCTAATTCTCCTCCAAAGAAGACCAAAAGCATAAATGAAATTTATGAAGCATCAAGAAGACTTTTTAATGAAGATGAGATTAACTTTGCACTATATGCCGATGCCGATCCAATTTCTTTTGAAGAAGCATCTCAAGAAGAAAAGTGAAAACATGCAATGAATCAAGAAATTGACTCCATCAAAAGAAATGAAACTTGGGAGTTAACGGAACTTCCAAATGGGCACAAATCCATTGGTGTGAAATGGATATATAAAACCAAGTTAAATGCAAATGGTGAAGTTGAAAGGCACAAAGCTCGGTTAGTGGTGAAAGGCTACAAGCAAAGACATGGCATAGACTTTAATGAAGTTTTTGCTCCCGTTGCTCAACTTGAGACTATTAGATTGGTCTTATCATTGGCGGCTCAAAGAAATTGGAAGGTTTATCAAATGGATGTCAAATCAGCATTCTTAAATGACATTCTTGAAGAAGAAGTTTATGTTGATCAACCTCCCGGGTATGTGGAAAAGGGTAAAGAGCACAAAGTTTGTAGATTAAAGAAAATACTTTACGGTTTAAAGCAAGCACCAAGGGCATGGTATAGCCGTATTGATGGGTACTTCTTGAAGAATGGTTTCAAAAGGTGTCCTTTTGAATACTCTCTCTACATCAAAGAAAACACTCAAGGTGAGTTCTTAGTTGTTTGTTTATATGTTGATGATTTAATCTTCACCGGCAATAGTTCAAGCATATGTGATGAATTAAAAAAATCCATGATGCTTGAATTTGAGATGACCGATATGGGTCTCCTACATTTCTTTCTTGGCATTGAAGTAAAGTAAAATGAAGATGGAATTTTTATATTTCAAAAGAAGTATGCAAAAGATTTATTAAAAAAGTTTAGAATGGAAGATGCAAATCCTATTTGCACTCCAATGGAGGTTGGTTTGAAACTTAGCAAAAATGATAATGAAAAAAGAGTTAATGAAACTCTTTATCGGAGTCTTGTTGGTAGCCTCATGTACTTGATCGCCACAAGACCGGATATTATGTTTGCGGTTAGCACGATTAGCCGTTTCATGGAATCACCTAAAAGAAGTCATTGAAATGTCGAAAAGAGAATTTTGCGATATGTATGTGGTACCATTAATGATGGTATACATTACCAAAGGGTTCAAAACTCATGTTTGGTTGAATATTGTGATAGTGATTGGGGTGGAAGTGTAGATGATGGCAAAAGCACTTCCGATTATAATTTTAATATTGGTTCGGGTTCAATTTCATGGACTTCAAAGAAACAACAAGTTGTTGCTCTCTCTACAACCGAAGCGGAGTACATTTCATTAGCATTGGCCGGTTGTCAAGCACTTTGGTTAAGATGGGTTTTAGAAGAACTTAAACATCCATCAATTGAAGCTACAACATTGTTTTGTGATAATCGTTCAGCCATTGCACTAACCAAGAATCCCGTTTTTCACTACAAAAGTAAGCACATTCGAATTAAGTATCATTTTATCCGTGACTTGATCAATGATAGAGAAATTGATGTGAAACCTTGCAAATCACAAGATCAAATAGCGAATATTTTTACAAAGGCATTGAAGAAAGAAACTTTTATCAAGATCAAAGAAAAGCTCGGCATTCGATCGGTCTAGCTCAAGGGGGGCTGTTAGAATTATAAGCTAGACCGGCCCATTTGGTCCATTTTGTCTTTTGGGTCATTGGCCCATTTGAAATTATATTGGTCAATCTTGGAACTCTTTTTTTTTCATAGGAAATTGGTGTATTTAATGTAGTGTCTTGAGAATATGGAATATACTTTGAGAATGTAATTTTCTATCTTTTTCTAGGCTAGGTAGTTGCTTTGGAAGTGTATGCTTATTTATTCCCGGTTTTGTATTGTGGGCTATTTTAATCACTCATGTATTTTCATTTTACAAGTCATATGAATGAAATTTGAAAGGTTCTAAGTAGTATATCACTTTAGTCTTCATTTTTGGCGTTTTTCTACACAAGAGAACAACTTTCTTCTCTTTAGAGTGTCGTCTTCTTCCAATCCTAATTGGTATAATCCAACATTCAAGAGTTTTTAATTTTAAAGATTTTAGTCTTTATAATTTTTAATTAATATATTTTACATCATTTTTCTTTAAATTTTTATTGCTTTTCCAAAATTGCAAATTGTTTTTAGAAAATTTTCTAAGCCAATATATTCCGAAACCTTGAGTTGGAAACTTTGCCATGAAATCACTCCGAGTCATCTCATCTATATAACTGCAATTCTAGTCTTCCACAAAAGCATAAAACACATGAGATCGACTATCATTTTGTTTGTGAAAAAATTAAATCTTAATAAATTATGACCCTACATCTGAAGTGTCCATCAAATTTCAAAATTGTGTGGTGGGGAATCTTCCTCATTGGGTCATTCTCTGCTCTTCTACATGATATCAGTCGGGTCACTGGACTACCATCCCCATCCCCATCCTTCTAGAGAGCTCTCTTCAGTCAACCCTTTCTTATCTTCTCTAATCCTCTCTCCGACTATCAATTTCTACTCTCCAATATCCACTCTTGTTACCATTAAACTAGACTCTACTAACTACAAAACATGGAGGCCAGTGGAGTACTCCTCCAATATATCGATGGCACCTCTATACCTCCGACAACCACAGTCTCTGGCAGAACCATTGCTAACATATACCACTTTCATTGAGTGGTCATACGTCGATCAATATTTGGTGTTAGTGTGGGTGCAAGACTTTAAACCAACACCATTTGGTGTTAGTGTGGCTGCAAGACTTTAAACCATTGCTCCATCATCTACTATTTATCACCTTCACTGATGAAGGCGCTTTTATAGCCGTTCGTTTATTTCTCATGTTGAGAGTTTGCGAGTTTTTTATTCGATAATCTATCTATTCATTATGGTTTGTACTCATATAGGTACACCTGTGTTGTAAACAATATGGTTTATATATATATATATATATATATATATATATATATATATATCAAGTGAATACTAAATTGTAAAAGTGTTTTAAAGAGACCTTTTCAAGATAAAACAAGCTCAATCTCGTCATTGTGGCCCGTTATACCTTACAAATAGAAAATAAAATAAAGGAATTTTGAAATTCGAACTTGTCGCTAAGAAATTCGGGTAAATGCATCTTGATATATGCCCTAACATATCGTTTATCTATCTCAGTTGACTCTTCGAATAGTCACTATATATGCTAGAAGATATCCATTTGGACACTACTTTCCTACGTGGGACTATTTTTTTTGCATACAAATATTAAAAGGAAAAGGTGTCCGTCCTCCAAGGTTCCAGATGGAGGTCCATGTGGCATTCAAAACATTGTCTCAATGCCATATGGATCTCGGGTGCATTGTTTAGATCATTTTATTTTTTTAAATAATTTTGAAAACTCATCTCCACCATGAGTTTTTTGAGCCGTGAAATGTAGACCATTAAAACTAGTCAAACATTGACTTATACTTTTAAAAAACTCTCTGACTTGGTTTAATATCTCAAAAGGCCCAACGTACCTAGGACTCAGCTTCCCTCGTTTGCCGAATCGCATAACGCCTTTCATAGACGAGATTCGAACAAACACAATGTCGCCGACCTGTAAGGTATGTGTTAGCGACAACTTTATTTCATAAGACATGAATTGATGAATGTACGTAAGCTCACATAAGCTTACCTGAAAATTCACATGTCTCCGCTTGAGATTGGCGTAGCTCTTCTAACGACTTTGAGCTACACGTAGTAGTCTCTCGTGAATCAACCGAACTGTCTCGGTCGTACACTCGACAATCTCAGGTCCGATAATGAGCTTCTCACGCACTTCTTTCTAATTCAGCGGAAAACGACACCCCTGCCCATACAAAGCCTCGAACGGTGCCATACCGATGCTAGCTTGGAAGCTATTATTGTAAGCGAACTAGATCAGAGGTAAGTGTTTGTCCTATGACTCATGAAAATCCAACATGCAAGCTCGTAGCATGTCCTTAACGATCTGATTCACTCGCTTAGTCTGACCATCGGTCTGTGGGTGAAATGCTGAGCTAAAGTCGAGACGAGAACTCATTCCTTCTTAAAACCGTTGCCAAAACTATGATGTAAACAACGGATCCCTGTCTGATATAATACTGGCTGGTATACCGTGCATGCGAACAATCTCCTTGAGATATAACTCCGTGAGTCTACTGGTGGTATACGTCGTATTGTAGGATAAGAAATGAGCGGACTTGATTAACCAATCGACAATGACCCAGATGGCATTGTTCTTCCTCAGTATTTTCGACAAACTCAGAATAAAGCCCATTGAAATGGCTTTCTATTTCCATTCGAGTACAGGTAAAGGTTGCAACAACCCTGCTAGATTCTGATGGTCAACATTAACTTGCTAACAAACCAAGCATCGCGATACGTACTCAGCGACGTCGGGTTTCAAACCTCGCCACCAGAAGCTCTTCATCAAATCCTAATACATTTTGGTGCTACCAGGATGTATGACATACATTGATTTGTGAGCCTCTTCCAAAATGGTGTCCTGAAGCTCGGTACTCGTCGGTACACAGACTCGATCTCTAAACAACAAGGTCCCATCTGCCAGAATGGAGAAATCCTTCTTGCTTCCACCAAGCACATCTCACGCCCAAAGCTATATCTTCTAATAGCTTCCATCGCTGTATCCGACTGACAAGATGTGATAGCTGTGCTGAAGACGTCCTACTGAGAGTATCAACAATGATATTCGCCTTTCTCGGATGGTACTATATAAAGCAATCATAGTCTTTCAAGAACTCCATCCATCGTCGCTGCCACATATTCAAGTCCTTCTAAATGAATAGGTACTTGAGACTCTTGTGATCGGTGAATATATCAAATATCTCACCGTAGAGGTAATGTCTCAAGATCTTCAGGGTGAAGATAACTACTGCTAACTCGAGATCATGCATCAAATAATTTCTTTCATGGTCCTTCAACTGCCTAGAACCATACGTAATGACCCGCTCGTATTGATTAAGCACACAACCCAATTTACCATAAGAAGCATCACTGTACACTGCGAAGCCTCCACTGCCTGAAGATATAACAAGTACCGGTGTTGTAGTCAATCTCTGCTTTAACTCCTGAAAACTCTGCTAACACTGCTCTGTCCAATCGAACTTCGTATTCTTATTCGTAAGTTGTGTAAGCAGACCAGATATCTTTGAGAAGCCCTCGACAAATCTTCGATAGTACCCTGCCAGACCAAGGAAACTACGGACTTCTGTAACTGTCGTTGGCTGTTCCCAATTCACCACAGAGTTAATCTTCATAAGATCAACAGATATACCAGACTTAGAGATAACATGGCCCAAGAAACTGACCTGATCAAGCCAAAACTCACACTTGCTGAGTTTGGCATATAGCTGATGGTTTTTGAGTGTTTGAAGAGCCCCTCGTAGATGTTGGATGTGCTCCTCTCTGGTTTTCGAATAGATGAGGATGTCATCTATGAAAACTACCACAGATTTATCCAGATGTGGCTTGAACACACTGTTCGTCAAGTCCATAAACAATGCAGGTGCATTCGTCAACCGAAACGGCATCACTAAAAACTCATAGTGGCCAAATCGCGTATGAAATGCGGTCTTGGATATATCTTCCGCCTTGATCTGGAGCTGGTGATAGCTTGACCTCATATCAATCTTCGAGAAGAACTTTGCACCTTACAATTGATCAAATAAGTCATCTATCCGTGGAAGTGGATAATGATTCTTAATGGTCATCCTGTTGAGCTGTCGATAATCGACGCACAGACGCATCGAACCATCTTTCTTCTTCACAAAGAGTATTGACGCTCCCCAAAGAGAAACACTCGGTCGAATAAAGCCTTTATCCAATAGCTCCTATAGCTGTTCCTTGAGCTCTTTCAACTCCGCAGGCACCATCTAGTATGAAGCCTTAGACAATGGTTCTATACCCGAAGCTAAGTCGATCGCAAACTCAATCTCTCGGTCCGGTGGTAATCCAGGCAGATCTTTAGGAAAGACATCGGGAAACTCACTAGCAACCGTGATAAGTGCGATGTCCTTATTTTTCTCCTTATAATCTTGCAAGTAAGCAAAATTCCCATAGCAACCGTTCCTCATCATACGCTCAACTCAGATAGCTGAGATAAGAGGCGCGGCATTTGATTTAACTCTGCAAAATCAAAAGGATTTATGCTTTGGATGTCGGAAGGTCACGATCTTCCGTAGACAGTTCACACTCGCATGGTATGCGGACAACCAATCCATCCCGAGAATCACGTCGAACCCGTCCATGCTCAGCGTAATCATGTCGGTCATTGTCTCATGGTCATCAACTATTACGATCACTGGCTGGCACACTGTATCCGTGCTCACCGAGCTTCTCGTAGGAACTTTCACATCCAAGATGAAAGTAAGGGGTTTGACAATGATACCCGACTTCTCGAAGAAAAGAGGAGTAATAAACAAGTGACTAGACCCAGGGTTTATCAATACTCGTGCTTCTGTTTTACTCGAGTCGCCTTCACGACTCATAACCAGGGTACCTTTTATCAAGAATTTTATTATTAATTAAATGCAATGATTTTAGTTTTCAAAAGTTTCCTTAATAAATTCACAATTGCAATTAATATAAACTAATGCAAGAATTGATAATTTGAACTTTAATGATACCTTGGATCACATCATTCGACGTTTGGGCATTCTACACAGTCACCGTGTAGGCTCGACCCTAAACTGTAGGTCGCAACAATTTCTGCGTAGAGATTGACATAGTCTTTCCTCTGTCCGCCTCAGGACAATGCCTAATTATATGACCAACCTGTCCGCATCTGAAGCATCCTCCAGTGTTCCTTCGGCAATCCTCCATCTTATGTGATTTTTCACATCGTGTACATGCTAGAGTAGGAACATGAATAACAGCTGGTCCACGAGATGATCCCTAAGCCACAGAAGCTTTGCTCGTAGTTGTGCTGGCAGCTCGAAAAGGTCGCACTAGTGAAGAACTCTGCGGTCACTGATAGGAAGAAGATACAGGTCCCGACATAACAGTCGACTTGGAATACAATGGCTGAATAGGATAGTGAGGAGGTTTCGAGAACCTCGACTTTTGTTTGCCTGCTCAGATGCACTCAATTGTCCCTGGCCGAACCGGTTTCTATTTCCCTGTTTTCACCTTAGATACTGTTTCTGGATGTCTTCCTCTCCAATGAGGGCTTTTGACATAACACCCGTAAAAGTCTCCATTTCTCACATCGAAAGCCTCTCTTGAATGTTTGGCCTCAAGCCCTTCTGAAATTTCTGGGCCCTCATCAACTCAGTGGCCACATGGAGGGGTGCGAATCGTGCAAGCCTATCAAATTCTGCACCGTATTTGTGCACCGACATCTCATTATGTTCTAGCTTTATGAACTGGACTTCCCACTGGTTTCGTATGATCTTTGGAAAATACTGATTGTTGAATGTGTCCACAAACTCTGCCCAAGTCCATGGAGTGTTGGGGTAGTCTTGCTCTCGCATCCTGGATATAGATTTCCACCAAGGACTGGCCTTGCCCAATAGCTTGAAGGTTGCCCAGTGCACCTTCTCAACGTCGGTGCACTGCAACACCTCAAAGATTTTTTCCATCTCATCAATCCATCCTTCGACCTCTATGGGATCTGTCTAACTATAGAAGGTGGGAGGTCTCATCCTCCTGAACTCGGCGAAACCTCCTGGCTGATGTCTGACTGCCAGTAGCTCTGTTTGCTGAGTCATGGCCGTAGTTTGCTGAGCCATGTTGGTGGCCAAAGCCGCCAATACTTGGTCAACATTTCCTCCTTCGCCTCTACCAGCTCTCAAAGGATCAGCATTAGGACCAGTAGCCACTCTATCTCTCACCCGTGAGGTACCTACCCTCTCATCAATCTCCTCGATACGAGCCATTCTAGGCCCCTCTCCAACTTGGCCCCTGCCTCTGAACCGTGGAGCCATGCTGATCTGTCATTGTTGAAGAACAATAATAATGGATCAATATTGATTGTAAAGACAATCATGCCCTTAGTCCTAACACTCTGAACCTAGAGCCTTGCTCTGATACCAACTGTGACGACCCGACTTTTCCAATCCTTAAGATATAGGAAAGGCCGGTTCATCAACTTATTGATTTATCAATAAGCCGTATACAAATAGAAGCCGATAGCATAAGCATAGAACAAAACAGAAGCAAAACTAAATAATCATAGACAAAAGATCATATAAAAAATCTATCACCCTGAGGAACCAGGAAGAACCATTAGTGATGGCCAATCCAAAACACCTAAAATAATGGTTCCTAATGATGGTTCCTCAAGTGATATCAAAATGACAAAACAATGGCCTTAGGCCCATAATTCAAAATAACTATAAATCCAAAAGATACCAAAAGAACGAGTCCAGATCAAGGAAAGAACTCCTCTGCTGGGGTCTCTAATTCCTCCTCTGGAATGTAGTCTGAGTCCTCCAGATCAAGATCGTTCGATCTCAAGTTAGTCTCAGCACCTGTGACATATAGTCGGGGTGAGCTAACATCGAAGCTCAATAGAGGAAACTTATCCATTTGCATTTTATCATAGGTAAGGTTTTTTTCAAAGACAAAATTAGATCAGATATGGTTTTCAAAAGATGCATTGATGTCTAAATTCCAGTTCTAAAATAGAAAGCCAAAAGATGATTTAATAAATCTGATGTTTTGATGTTTTCAAATTTTGGATTGAGCATGCTTCTTGTCTTAAATTTATAACTTAAGCATAATCTCTCAAATTACATACTAGCATAAGAGCACGAGTATCACCGATGAGAAACCCTACTGACCATCGTCGTTCATGAATCCTTTTTCGAAAGTGCAACAAACCCCTACGTAATGAGGGAAACTTACGCAAAGCTGAATTACCGTCAACACGGTTGGTAGGATCTAGGGTTTGATTCGTATGTGCCTCAAATCAAATGCAAATACTAAACATATCATATTTTATGTAATTAATACATTTTCAGATTCTTAAAGTTCTGATTCATAGTTCACATTCGAAGATGAGGTTCGGAAGTTCAAATTTCTGAGTTCTTATATCAAAGTTTCAGAATTCTTAATCATGCAATGTTTATCAAAAATTCAGACTTCATGCTTGCTAATAAAATAACATAAACTTATAATAGAATGCAAATTAGGTTTAGGGTTCCCCTACATCGACTCAATTCGGTCCAAAAGCATACCAAGAAGTTCTCACAATGGACTCTTTATCATCAAACCTACATGGATTAACACCAAAGGTGTTAATGAAGTCCAAAAAGTCAACCCAAGGACTCCCCAAAACATTCTCCCGGAGTTTCCAAAACCAAAAAAAAAATAGGGCAAAATTCGACCCTCGAATTTATATTCGATGGTCGAATTTCAAATTTGACCGTTGAATTTCTCCAGGTCTGTGCAGTTCGAAAACTTGTCTTCTTTCATGTTTTCTTCCATCCAAACATCAAAGCTGTTTGTCTATTCTATAAAAACCCATATCCAAATTATACTAAGCATAAATTTAACCTAAACAAAGGAGTTTAAAGGCCTACCTTTTGAAGATAAAACCTTCCTCCTGTTGATCCAATTCTACACACCGGATCAATCCTCACGCCTCAGTTGGACTAAAAAGTCATTCCATCACAAAGTTGCTTCAAGAGCAACAGACCAAGACATACACAGAACTATCCTCTCTCTCCCCTATCTCTCTCTCTCAATACATTTAACAGTTCAGAAGTATAATACAAGGCTTATTAATGGCTAAGATGGGGAGAGAGATACTCAAAGGATCTAATCAAGAAGTAAAGGGTTGCAAGTTCTGGTTCATACGTGAGGAAGAAGAGATCATACTTCCTCTTCAATCCCCTCCCTTTATAACCTAAATTCTCACCTCAAATATCATGATATTTCACATAAATATCATGATATTTATGTTTGAAATCTCATCCACTTAACATGCATTTCTTTTCGGTGTTAAGCGCTTACGCATGACCTAGCATATATGTTACCAAACACATAGCTTCCTCAAGTCCGAAACCAAAATCCTTTGGTCACATTACATCTCATACCCTAACTTACTTATTTAAACCTGGTTCGTCCCGTAAATTTTTTGGGCATGCTTACCAAGGTAAACGAAAAGAGGTAAAAAATATTCGGGATATTACAACGCACTACGTCAAAATGAGGAAAAAACTACTGTAGCTATATAATATAAACCACTGCTTAAAATAGTGGTGTAATATTCCACTGCCTAAAACAATAATTTTTTAAGTTAAAATAGTGGTTTAATATACCGTCCTCTTATCACGTGCTATCATCACGTGCAATCCATCGGGCTGACCACTCCCCCAAGCGTCTCTTCTCTCTCTTTATCATTAACACAAAACACCTCTCTCAACATTTTCTTTCTTTTCTCTCCAAAACCCTAGTCTCTCTCTCTCGCCTCTCTCTCGTTTTCCTCTCTCTCGCCTCTCTCTCTCCGAAACCCTAGCCTCTCTCTTGCCTCTCTCTCGACAAACCCTAATTTTTATTGGAAATCAAGATTTGGGAGGTTTTATGCCTCATTTTTTTGGTGCCAAATCCCTAGTAAGCTCTTTTCTAACAAAATCTCTCTCCCTCTCTCTCTCTCTCTCTCTCTCTCTTTTTGCTTGATTGATTCTGAGAAGGAAAGCGAGTATGGATACGTCCGAAAGGTACATTTTTATTTTTAATTTCAATTTTTTTTGGCTTTCAATAATCAATTTTATCTGCTTATAGAATCAAATGATTCATATAGGAATTTTATTTGATTAGTCGCTCAATCTGTAATCATTGACTAGTAAATGAGATTTGTTGTGCTTGATGATTCAGATGGTTTCTGGTTTGGTTTTAGTAGTAGTATTAGTAGTCTTTATTCTTCGTTCTCCTTTAGTAGGATATGTTGTTCGATCTAATTTTGTGGAGCGGTTTCAACAAAAATTTAGCTATTTGAAGCACAAGACGTTATGCTCAGATTGATCCTGCAGTTTGTAATCATCACTTAGTGGATGAGATTTGCTGTGATTTTTGATGATTTGGAGGTTTCTTATCTTGATTCAGTAGCAGAAGCTTCTGCTCTTTGATCTCGTGTAGATATATATATATTTTTTGACATTCATAGAGGAATTTTATTTGATTGATTGCTCAGTTTGTCATCACCGAGTGAACTTTTCCATATTTTTTTTATGATTCGAACGGTTTCTAGTTTTGCATTAGTAATATCTGCTCTTCGATCGTATTTAGATATGATTTAAAATTTCAATGATAGATATTCATCTTATTCAGTTGATCTTTGTGGGGTGAACTATTTCAAACCGAAATTTGGCTATTTGAAGAACAGCACGTTGTTATCATATTGATCTCGCTATTTGTGATCATCACCCAGTAACTGAGATTTGCTGTGATTTTTGATGACTCGGAGGTTTCTAGTCTTCATTTAGTAGTAGTAGTAGTAACATCTGCTCTTTGATCTCATGTAAATATTTTTGTATAAATTTGACGAGCGATTTCTAAAAGTTTGTCATATGATTTGATTGATCTTAGTGGAATTGTTCCAAAAGGAATTTGGCTATTTGAAACACTATTTCTTTTCATTCGGAGGGAGGTCGCATTTAGAGGATTTCTATTTTATGGGGTAGCAACAAAACATTCACACTACTGATCATCTTTGATGCAAGGAAAGGTTGATTTGAAAATGTTGCATTATGTAAAAGTTGATGAAAGTAGTAGTTGGATTTTTTTTTTTTGGATTACTGGTTATGGCCGCCCTCTTTGCAGAATATGCTGTGACCACATGATTTCTTGGTCATCCAGCATAATTTTTTATCAATCCCAATTATGAAAGTGGTAGCTTATACTGTGAGCTACCATGGGCTAAATAACACAATGTCCGAGGGATTTGAACCATCCTCTATATCACGACCACATGATATCTTGGCCATGTGGCATAATTTTTTATCAATCTAAATTATCAGAGTGGTAGCTTATATTTTGAACTATCCGATCTATGCTCTCTAATATTAATGAATGTGCATATTTATTTAGCGGTTTAGATTAAAAAGCACTGATTAGATGGTACCCATCATCTGATGGAAATTTTTTGGAATGTTTGCGAAGATGCGCTGCTAGATGGACTGTTGGAACTTGCCAAAGATGTACGCCATGTGGTGTTATTATATACGGTCATGTCTCTAGCTATGTTTGCTAGATCAGTTGAGTTGGTCTCTGTTTTTTCCAATCTTCAGCTTACATCGTTGTGGCAGCTTCTTTGGAGTTTATGCTGTGGAACCCTCCAATAATAGAGGTTCTCCTAAAGATAAACCCTTCTTCAATATTGTGCAGTGTTTGGAAAAGTAGTAGTAGAATAGTCGAAGAAAAAGGAATAAAAATATGGAGAACCATGGATTGCATTATAAATTCATGATCCATTTTTTTTTTGTTTTTAATGATCCAGAACCTTCAGCATTGGAATTCTCTTTAGAACTTAGAAATAAGAGGGTTGAGGGTGGATATAATCAACTTCTTCAAGGGTTCTAACTTGGTTGAAGGCTATTTGAGAAAGTCATTGAGTAAGGTATCCAAGAAAGTTGTGGTCTGTGGAGATTAGCATTGGTTTTCATAAAATTTTTGAATAGGCGTGTCATGTGTGGTGAGTGTGAGGAGTCGGTTGAACATTTATTTATTAATTGTCAAGTTGCTTACTTTCTGCGGTTTGAGTTTCAATGTGATTTTGGTGTAAGGGGTGCCTTTTGCGGTCCTTTGCTATGCTCTTAACCGGGTGGAGAGGTAGTCCATTCTTGGGCAACATGGCCATTCTCTGGAAGCTCCTTCTACTTGGTATTTTTGGGGGGGATTTGGAAAGAAAGAAATAGATGGATTTTCGAAGGAAAATACAACTCCGTTGCGAAAAATTGTTCTGGTATGTGTATGGGTAAATTAAAAACAGTGGGAGGTGTCTGCTGCTGCTGCTGAGTAGGGCCACTGACTATATATATTTCAAGGATGATCAGTTAACCCATTTGCATCTGTTGTTATTGTTTTGGTGCAGCAATTGCTGGGCGCCTGAATTTATTATTATTCTCTCTCTCTCTCTCTCTCTTTAATTTCTGCTAGTTTTTCCCTGTTACCATCTATTGTTTGGAAGTAGGACTTTACTTGTCTTGTTTTTTGTCTCTTTGTGGGTACCTTGCTAGCTGCTACTAAGCATCACACTTGACACCCTCTTTTTTTCGACACTGCTGGAACTATTTTAGCATTTTATTCAATTTACACTTTACCGACAAAAAATGAAAGGTTAGCGTTGATTATCGATAAAATTATTATTTATCCTAAGGGCCAAGTTTTGTTTCCATGATTATTTTGTTGTTTGAATGTGAGGCGTGATATTCCAACTCTAATTCACTACTGAGGTTTATGGGTTTAACACATATGGGGAATAATGTGGTTGAGTTTTAATATTTCAGAGTTGCTGGACTTTCCAGCCAGCGCACATTTAGAATCGATTATGAGCTAAGGCTGTTTGTGAACGGAATTAGTTTTAATGTTTTCTTTCTCTCTCTAACGGAGGGCTGGGCTTACCTGATGTCTTTTTAGCCTTAAATTTTGTGAATGTCTCTGCTGTTGTTGAGATCATATATAGTATCGCTGCTATAACAGATTTTGGCAGATTCATGAACTTTTGTTGAAGTTTGGGCTGATCATATATAGTATCGCTGTTGTAACAGTTTTTGGCAGATTCATGAACTTCTGTTGAAGCTTTGGCGGACTCATGAACTTCTGTTTCGATGTTCATCAAAAGGGGAATAGAAGAGTTGGTTTCTAGTTCTCAATCAATAGGTGTTCTAATTAGAGTAGGAAACTAAAGTTTGGAGTTTAACTTTATCTCTTTATATATTGTTAGTTATTTTTGGATTACTATTTTATAAGAGATTCTCGAGAAGAGAAGAAAGGAGTTGAAGCATTTGAGTCTCGGTGGTGCATCGTGGGACTTTTCAGTCTTAACTAATTGGATTTTTGTGACTTTTTAGTCTATCTACAATTCTATACTGCTGCTGTTATCTCCTGCATTGATATTCTGCAACTACAACTCATGTTGGATCCAACAATACAAGAATTACTGCAGAATTTTGGCTCGGACTTGTCCCTGTCTTGATCCTTCAAAACTAGGGTACTGCTATTGATTCTGATTACGACATTTGTACTGTTTGTCGATACTTCTTTATTATTATTTTGGAATTATTTAAACCATAAAATGTTGTTGTAAAGGAGTTTCTTTTTTGATACTTCACTTTTTTCAAGCCCTACGACTCAGGCACCTCAATCTGGTGGCATGTTACATTTCTCCTAAGTCCTTCCTTATCAATAAAAAGCAATGGAGTCGGTGGTTACTTCCACGACAATGTCTCATATTTTGTTAATAAAAACATTAGGTAGGCTAGTTTTTTAAAATAAAACTATCTTTATCCATTAAAAAAAGATTTGGTTAAAAGTCACGTCATAGTTACTTAGAAGTGTGTCTTTTGATTGCTTCTGCAAATTTGTTCTCTTTGTTTACATGGTCATTCCAAGTGAATGAATGCTGACTAACAAAATTGTGATTAGTTCTATTCATAAATTCAAGGATGCCAAGTTAGTAGTTTGGCTAGTATTCAAATCCACTAAATCTGGAGGCGTCTTGATTCCATATATATGATAATATAATGTATACGACATTTTATGACGATAACATTCTTATTTGCAGGCATCGTGGAGATAGGGAATCATCTATAGCCATAGAGAGTGGAGCAGAGACGTTATTTGACATAATTTCCAAGACATATGCTGATTTAGAGATCAGGTTATGGATTCCTGCTTCATCAAATGTGAGGCTTCATGCGGATCATCTGGCCCACCAAAATAAGCTACCAAAGGTAACATCTAGAAGTGTTTATGTTAAAGATATTATAATTCCTTACAATATTGTCGACTCAAATATATGAATGCATGATTAAATTATGGATAATATTTAAAAAAATGTCATTCTTATTTTGCATGTGTGCCCCTTTCTTTTTAATTATAAGTAAACAATTTTTTTTTTGGGGTGCATAATGCATTTATTATAAAAATGAGAATTTGGGACATTAGCATATCCCTATACTGCCAAAAATCGTATTTGAAAATTTGCCTTGATTATAGATAGGCATAGTTACAAATCATACATAAACATTATCTATATTTAAGATAGATAATGATAATCTTCAAATAATAATATTATATTAAAAAGTGGGAACCTGGTTACTGAGTAGTCATCGTCCAATTTGTATTAAGTCCTCAAGCAATAATAGGTCCATCAATTCTTTATTCTCAAAACTTATCCCCCATGAATTGTTCAGCTATTCCTAAACAATATTGTGTAGCTGCTTGTGCCAACCATCAATGTTAACTAGTTCACTCCTATTCTCTGACATCAATGTATCCAATTCTACTTCCTTAGGTTGTTCACGGTATTAATGGTATTTAGGTACTTGTATTAGTGCCACATATTGTACCTCCCATGCACTTAGACTTAACAATCTTTGAAAGCCATAGCTTGTATCGCTGTGTTAGCTACCACCGATATCCACCATTGGATCTCTATGCAAAGATTTAGACCATGAAGCCCCATTTTTTAATTTTGCCAAACCAGCATATTCAACGTTGATCCCTCTCCTCTGTTGAGATTGTAGACAAAGCGACATGACAGATATTACTGAGGTACGGTCATCGATAAACATCCCACCTCCTACATATATTCCCTGCAACTCTTTCTATTTCAGATACATTGCACCTGGATCCTTGCATCCTCCAAAAATTTGAACTTTACGCAAGATAATTAGCTTCCACGTATCTTTTGCAAAGGTTCCCAATCCTTTCCTCAAACAAAGTGTAGGAAAGCACCTGATGGAGCTTGTTATTGTTGTTTGGGTCAAGGACGTGAAACGAATGGACCATGTTGTAAGGTGTCAAGTAAGTTCGATGAGTGACTACTTTCACTTTTCTCTAGTAAAATGGGTTTTTTCTTCTTCTTTTGTTTGTTTTCTTCTCTGGAACATGACACCAGTCATATGTATGATTGATAAGTTATACAAGAAATTACATTGCAACTTTCATTCTAAAAGGTGATTTACAATTAAGGCAGTGAGAAGAAACACAATATGGCCCAATAAAAAAATGACTACATCTTAGTCTCTCTGATAATTGTTATTATTAGTATTATTTTCTCTAAACCTTGTTTTTCAATTTCACCATTGAATTCATGGAGTCAATGACTTGTTAATTAAAGAGTGATGACTAAAGGCTGCATTTTTTATCAAACTAGGGCTTATATGTAAAAGAGGCTCTTAGACCTTTTTTATAAGGATTATTGCCCTTTCTCCATCTGACAACTTTGGGCTTCAAAACACCATCAGCCGTCATGAAGACTGCAGCCATGACCCCACAAAACAGTAGCAGGTTGACCTTCTCCTAGTCAAACACTATACCAAATTCCCGATACCATGTCTTCATGCACTTTGCAGAAATCGAGCAGCCCAAAAGTGATAAGCTAAGAGAGTTCATCATATATATGAACGGTGAGTTATTTTATGGCCTTTGGAGTCCTCTATACCTATCTACAAATACTATTTTCAGCACCAACCCCATGAATAGCAGTAGTGGGGAGTATTCATTCTCTATTTATAAGACAATGAATTCAACCCTTTCCCCAATCCTCAATGCTTTGGAGTTTTATATTGCCATAGAGTTGTTAGAATCTCCAACCAAATACCAAGATGGAACGAACTGTGCAATTTGTTTTTTTCCTAATTTTTTCTTTTATGACCTTGGGAGTGGATCTATGGACATAAGTTAGTGGATCTGATGCTCAACATTAACTGTGCATATATACACAGAAATGATGGGAAATGTCATGATGGATGCTCGATCTACTGGCAAATATTTATCACTGTAAGTTTACTGATTTTGAAATCTATTATTTGGATCATGTCTATTGAGTTCCATTGTTTAACATTAAATGCTGAAATTATGAGTTCCCCTTCCTCCAGCCGATTGCTACTCTTGCAACGAACTAAGCTTGATGTTAAGCTGTTTTTCAGAGTCTGGAGCAGAGCGGCCATTCTTGTGTGTGGATCCCGCTGTCGACACACACACACACACACACACACATATATATATATATATATATATATATATATATATATTCCTTTTCTGATTTTTTATACTAACATTGATATTTTTTAATGAATGGAGGTTCAGTTTATACATATTTAGTCTTTATTTTATTTTTACTTGTTTGCTAACACTGTTCTTGGATGCCAAATATTTTTGCCAATTTCTTAGCATTTTATTTCTGCCCATTTGTTGCAGGCTTATACACAACGATCTGGGACATTGAGCGAAGAGCTTCAATGCGCGTATTCGGAGCTACGCGGATGTGATGATGAGAGCCCCAATCCATATTTAGTCTGTCTTTGATGTACATTTTATACATATTTAGTCCATCTCTGATGTACATTTTCAACTAACAGAGATGATAGGAACCCCAATCCTCTTAGGAAAGCAAATAAATTACATCATCTCTTGTACTTTCTGCTGGTAATCGCGTACAGCATTTGTAGCAGTACCACCGGAAAGAACAGCCTCCTCAAGCTCATGGACAGTTTGGGTTAGCTTTTCAACCTCTGCCACCTTTTGCCTATGCATTTTGTCCAGAATCTTGTTCTCCTTCTCATAAGAAAGCAAATAAATTACATCAGAGAGGGACTATCATCATTGGCTACCTCTTAATAAATGAAAATGTGGTAGCCTTTTAGAGGGTATTATAAGTCAAAAGCTGACATTTACGTATGTTAGTGCCCCTAAAGCTGTACATGCCAGCTTTTAGTGATGACAGATCAACTTCAATAGACAGATCTACTGAAGTCAATGAAAAAAATTTAATCCATTATACAAACAACTCATGTTACCAAAACTACAATAACATCTAGTTATTACCAAAACTACAATAACATCTAGTGTAACAGATGTTCTATTGCCAATTTGATTGAAAACAAAAGAAAACATTTTCAACGTGATCAAAGTTTTGTTCACTTATATAAAGTTCAAAATAGTTCACACAAAATATGTCCATATGTCCATACATTTGTATTTATTTATGTATTTATGTATGCATGTGATTCCTTATAATGATTTGCGGCATCTAGACATATAATTATATACCTCCAAATTAGCCAGCTTTAGCTCTGCTTCCAGTGGAATGATAGTGGCCTCAATTGGAGGCATCTCATCATCCTATTGTGCTACATGAACTCTTCGAAGTGTGGCTTCTGCATCTCATCAGTCCCTGCATATTAACTTGTGAGGATGATTTGTGCAGCAACTCTGGTTGTTCTTAGTTTGAACGTACTTGGTTCTGCAGATTCTTGAATTACCAACTCATCCTTACTTTTTTGGCGTCCAATTTCATACTGAATTCAAATCAGGACCTGGAAAGCCTTCTGCACTTTTCTTAGGTATACTTTCATTCATTTGAAATCCCATAGAATGGATTTTAATTTAGAAGCATGAGCCAAAGCACCCTTCTCTTTAAGTATTCCTCTAATGCCATGTTTGTATCTATATATATATATATATATATATATATATTACTTGGGAATTTAACTCTTGAAGCAGCAACTTCTTTATATGGATGAGCAATGAAGTATAAACCAACACGAAACCAATGTGCGGGCTCAACCTTCATGTTTACTGGGTGTTGAAGTTCGATCAATTTTATTGCATTTACTATAGTAAGGACCCTAGTGGTGGAACCAGGATTCTTATCTAGGCGGGGCGCAATATGAATTAGATATAAATATTGTACAATGAACCAAGGATCAAAAATTCGGATTTCATTTCGATTTCGGGTTGGACCTAGACTGAAACCGAAATTTTGAATTTCGGCCAAAAATTATAGTGGGGATAGAAAATTACCGAAATTATAGGTTTTCGTTTCGGTGGGGACCGAAATCGAAACATTTCGGCCGAAATTTTGAACCATGCAATGGACTGCTTACTTTCAATATGAAAGTAAAGGTAACCGTGGTTAAGTACACCTAACTCATGGGTTAATAGTCACTTATGTGTGACAGCCCTCAAGTCTCCAAGTCAGTCAAAAGTCAAAACTCACCACAAAAGTTGTAATATCCCGAATATTTTGGACCTGATTTTCGTTTACCTCGGTAAGCGTGCTCGGAAAATTTTTCGGACGAATCTGGTTTAAATAAGTAAGTTAGGGTATGAGATGTAATGTGACCAAAGGATTTTGGTTTTGGACTTGAGGAAGCTATGTGTTTGGTAACACGTATGGTAGGTTATGCGTATGCACTTAACACCGAAAACTAGTGCATGTAAGTGGATAGAATTTTTTTAGCTTAAATATCTTGATATTATGTGAAATATCATGATATTTTGAGAGGAGAATTTAGCTTATAAAGGGAGAGAATTGAAGGAGAAGTTGATCTCTTCTCCCTCACGTATGAACCAGAATTTGCAAACCTTTGCCTCCTGGCTTTGATCTTAGATTCCTTATGATTGAGAATCCCTCTCCCCATCTTAGCCATTAACGAGCTTTGTATTTTACTTCTGATCTATTAAAAGTATTGAGAGAGAGAGAGATAGGGGAGAGTGGATAGTTTCTGTGTATGTTTTGGTCTAGTGCTCTTGAAGCAAGGTTGTGTTGGACTGACTTTTTAGTCCAACTGAAGCGTGCGGATTGATCCGGTGTGTAGACTTGGATCAACGAAAATCGAAGGAGTAACTTCAAGAGGTAGGCTTTGAAACTTCTTTTAATTTCATTAATTATGTCTAGATAAGATTAGATAGCAAGATAAGTTAGACAGCTTGGATTTTTTGAATGAAAAATCAATCAGAAGAACAAAATCCGGACAAGCACAGACTTGGAGAAATTAGAGGGTCGAATTTGAAATTCGACCATTGAATATAAATTTGAGGGTCGAATTTAGGTTTTTAAGCCTGATGCAATTTTTGGGAAATTCGAGGGTCGAATTAAAATTCGGCCATCGAATTTTAAATTCGACCATCGAATATAAATTCGAGGGTCGAATTTTGCCCTGTTTTTTTCTGGTTTTTGGATATTTTTTGGAAAATATTTTGGGGAGTCCTTGGGTTGACTTTTTGGGCTTCAGTAACACCTTTAGTGTTAATCCTTGTAGGTTTGGTGATAAAGAGTCCATTGTGGGGACTTCTTTGCATGTTTTTGGACCGAATTGAGTCAAGGTAGGGGAACCCTAAACCTAATTTGCATTCTATTATAAGTTTAGGTTATTTTGTTAGCAAGCATGAAATCTGAATTTTTGATAAACATTGCATGATTAAGAATTCTGAAATTTTGATATAAGAACTCAAAAATTTGAACTTCTGAACCTCATCTTCGAATGTGAACTTTGAATCAGAATTTCGAAAATCCGAAAATGTATGAATTACATAAAATATGATATGTTTAGCATTTGCATTTGATTTGAGGCACATACGAACGAAACCCTAGATCCTACCAACCGTGTTGATGGTAATTCAGCTTTACGCAAGTTTCCCTCATTACGTAGGGACTTGTTGCACTTCCGAAAAAGGATTCATGAACAACGTTGGTTAGTAGGGTTTCCCATCGGTGATACTCGTGCTCTCATGTTAGTATGTAATTTGAGAGATTATGCTTAAGTTATAAATTTAAAACAAGAAGCATGCTTAATTCAGAATTTGAAAACATCAGAACATCAGATTTATTGAATCATCTTTTGGCTTTCTATTTTGGAACTGGAATTTAGACATCAATGAATCTTTTGAAAACCATATCTGATCTGATTTTGTCTTTGAAAAGCCTTATGATAAAATGCAAATGGATAAGTTTCCTCTATTGAGCTTCGATGTTAGCTCACCCCGACTATACGTCACAGGTGCTGAGATTAACTTGGGATCGGACGATCTTGATCTGGAGGACTCAGACTACATTCCAGAGGAGGAATTAGAGACCCCAGTAGAGGAGTTCTTTCCTTGATCTGGATTCGTTCTTTTGGTATCTTTTGGATTTATAGTTATTTTGAATTATGGGCCTAAGGCCGTTGTTTTGTCATTTTATATCACTTGAGGAACCATCATTAAGAACCATTATTTTATGTGTTTTGGATTGGCCATCACCGATGGTTCTTCCTGGTTCCTCATGGTGATAGAATTTTTGATATGATCCTTTGTCTATGATTATTTAGTTTTGCTTCTATTTTGTTCTATGCTTATGCTGCCGACATCTGTTTATTTACGACTTATTGAGAAATTAATAAGTTGATGAACCAGGCTTTCCTATACCTTAAGGATTAGAAAAGTTGGGTCGTCATAGTTGGTATCAGAGCGTGGCTCTAGGTTTAGAGTCTTAGGACTAAGGGCTTGATTGTCTTGACAATCAATACTGATCTTTTATCATTATTGTTCAACAATGATAGATCAGCATGCCTCCACAGTTCAGAGGTAGGGGTCGAGGTAGAGAAGGACCTCGCATGGCACGGGTTGAGGAGATCGATGAGGGCATAGGTACATCACACGACAGAGAGAGATTTGTCTCAGGCCCCAATGCAGATCCTTTGGGAGCTGGTAGAGGCGGAGGAGGAAATGTTGACCAAGTATTGGCGGCTTTGGCCACCAATATGGCTCAGCAAACTGCGATAATGGATCGGCAGACAGAGCTACTAGCAGCCAGACATCAGCCAGGGGGTTTTGCAGAGTTCAGGAGGATGAGACCTCCCACCTTCTCTGGTCAGACAGATCCCATAGAGGCTGAAGGATGGATTGATGAGATAGAGAAAATCTTTGAGGTGTTGCAATGCACCGATGTTGAGAAGGTGCACTGGGAAACCTTCAAACTATTGGGCGAGGCCAGTCCTTGGTGGAAATCTGTATCCAGGACGCGAGAGCAGGACTATCCCAACACTCCATGGACTTGGGCAGAGTTCGTGGACACGTTTAACGATCAGTATTTTCTAAAGATTGTACGAAATCAGTTGGAAGTCCAATTTATTAAGCTGGAACAGAATGAGATGTTGGTGCGTGAGTACGGCGCAGAATTTGATAGGCTTGCACGATTCACACCTTTACATGTGGTTGATGAGGGCCCAAAAATTTCAGAGGGGCTTGAGGCCAAACATTCAAGAGAGGGTGTCGATGTGGGAGATGGAGACTTCTACAGGTGTTATGTCAAAGGCCCTCATTGGTGAGGAAGACATCCAAAAATAGTATCTACGATGAGAATAGGGTAAAAGGAACCAGTTCGGCCAGGGACAGTCGAGTGCGCATGAGCAGGAGAATAAAAAGCCGAGGTTCTCAAAACGTCCTCACTTTCCTACTCGGCCATCATATTCCAAGCCGGCTGTTACGTCGGGACCTATATCTTCTTCCTATCAGCGACCGTAGATTTCTTCACCAGTGCGACCTTTCAGAGCTGGGAGCACTACAGTGAGTGGAGCTTTTGTGGCTCAGGGCTCATCGCGGGGACCAATTATTACTCCTGTTCCTACTCCAGCATGTACACAATGTGGGAAACCACATAAGACGGAGGATTGCCGAAGGAACAGTGGAGGATGCTTCAGATGCGGACAGGTTGGTCATATGATTAGGGATTGTCCTGAGGCGGACAAGGGAAAGACTACGTCAGTCTCTATGTAGAAATCGTCGCGACCTACAGTTCCGAGTTGAGCTTATGCAGTAATTGCACATGATGCCCAAACGTCGAATGATGTGATCCAAGGTATCATTAAAGTTTAGATTGTCAAATCTTGTGTAGTTTATGTTGTATTCTTTTGTGTTTTCTTTATAGAATCTTTGAAAAACTAAAATCTTTGCATCTAATTAATAATTTATGATAAAAGGTACCCTTATGATGAGTCGTGAGGGTGACTTGAGTAAAATAGAAGCACGAGCTTTGATAGACCCCGAGTCTACACACTCATTTATCACTCCTCTTTTCTCTGAGAAGTTGGGTATTGCTCCCAAACCCCTTGCTTTTATTTTAGATGTGAAAATTCCTACGGGAAGCTTGGTGAGCACGGATACGGGGTGTCAGTCAGTCATCGTGATGGTTGATGATCATGAGACAGTGATCGACATAATTACGTTGAACATGGAAGGGTTCGACGTGATTCTAGGGATGGATTGGTTGGCAATATATCACGTGAGCATGGACTGTCAACGAAAGATTGTGACTTTTCAACCGCCAAAGCGGAAATCCTTTCTATTCTGTGGAGTGAAATCGAAGGTTGCGCCGCTTGTTTCTACTATTCAGGCTGAGTGCATGATGAGGAACGATTGCAGTGGCTACCTTGCTTACTTGCAAGATCATAAAGAAGAGAAGTTGGACATTGCTCTTATCACGGTTGCTTGTGAGTTTCCTGATGTCTTCCCTGAAGACTTACCTGGGTTGCCACCTGATCGAGAGATCGAGTTCGTGATTGAGTTAGCACCGGGTACCGAACCTTTATCTAAGGCACCATATCGAATGGCACCTGCAGAGTTGAAAGAGCTCAAGGAACAACTATAGGAGCTGTTCGATAAAGGCTTTATTCGACCGAGTGTTTTGCCTTGGGGAGCGCCGGTACTCTTTATGAAGAAGAAAGATGGATCGATGCGTCTGTGTATTGATTATCGCCAGCTCAATAAGATGGTGATTAGGAATCGTTATCCACTACCGTAGATAGATGACTTATTTGATAAATTACAAGGTGCAAAGTTCTTCTCGAAGATTGATCTGAGGTCAGGCTATCACCAGCTCAAGATCAAGGCGGACGATGTATCCAAGACGACATTTCATATGCGATAAGGCCACTATGAGTTCTTAGTGATGCCGTTTGGGTAGAAAAATACGCCTACATCATTTATGGACCTAATGAACAGTGTGTTCAAGCCACATAGGGATAAATCTGTGGTAGTTTTTATAGATTACATCCTCATCTATTCAAAAACTAGAGAGGAGCACATCTAGCATCTATGAGTGGCTCTTCAAACACTCAGAGACCATCAGCTATATGCCAAACTCAGCAAATGTGAGTTTTGGCTTGATCAGGTCAGTTTCTTGGGCCACATCGTCTCTGAGTCTGGTATATCTATTGATCCTACGAAGATTGACTATGTGGTGAATTGGGAACAACCGACAATAGTTACAGAAGTCTGTAGTTTCCTTGGTCTGGCAGGGAACTATCGGAGATTTGTTGAGGGCTTCTCGAAGATATCTGGTCTGCTTACACAGCTTACGAGAAAAAATGTGAAGTTTGATCAGATAGAGAAGTGTGAGTAGAGCTTTCAGGAGTTGAAGCATCGATTGACTACGACACCGGTACTTGTTATACCTTCAGGCAGTGGAGGCTTCGCAGTGTACAATGATGCTTCTTATGGCGGATTAGGCTGTGTGCTTAATCAACACGAACGGATCATTGCATATGGTTCTAGGGAGTTGAAGGACCATAAAAGAAATTATTAGACGCATGATCTTAAGTTAGCAGCAGTTATCTTCGCCCTAAAGATCTGGAGACATTACCTCTACGGTGAGATATTTGATATATTCACCGATCACAAGAGTCTCAAGTACCTATTTACTCAAAAGGACTTGAATATGTGGCAGCGACGATGGATGGAGTTCTTGAAGGACTATGATTGCTCTATCCAGTACCATCCAAGAAAGACGAATGTCGTTACTGATGCTCTTAGTAGGAGGTCTTCAACACAGTTATCACATCTTGTCAGTCAGATACAGAGATGGAAACTACTGAAAGATATGGCCTTAGGCAGCTCACGATTCGATGTCAAAGGCTCGGGAGCACTGATGGTCTACACTTGCACTTCGCCCTATGCTTTTCGAGAATATCAGGAAGCTACAGATGACAGATGATGAGCTGATGGCTATTAGGCAAGATGTGCTTAGTGGAAGCAAGAAGGATTTCTCCATTCGGGCAGATGGGACCATGTTGTTTCGAGATCGAGTATGTGTACCGACAAGTACTGAGCTTCGGGACACTATTTTAGAAGAGGCTCACAAATCGATGTGTGCCATACATCCTGGTAGCACCAAGATGTATCAGGATTTGATGAAGAGCTTCTGGTGGCGAGGTTTGAAACACGACGTCGGTGAGTACGTATCGCGATGCTTGATTTATCAGCAGGTTAAGGTTGACCATCAGAATCCAGCAGGGTTGTTGCAACCTTTACCTATACCTGAATGGAAATGGAAAGCCATTTCAATGGACTTTACTTCACAGTTTTGGCAGCGGTTTCAAGAAGGAATGGGTTCTCGTCTCGACTTTAGCTCAACAATTCACCCACAGACTGATGGTCAGACTGAGTGAGTGAATCAGATCATTGAGGACATGCTGCGAGCTTGCACGTTGGATTTTCATGGGTCATGGGACCAACACTTACCTCTGATCGAGTTCGCTTAAAAAAATAGCTTCCATGCTAGCATCGGTATGGCACCGTTTGAGGCTTTATATGGACGACAGTGTAGATCACCACTAAACTGGGAAGAAGTGGTTGAGAAGCTCATTATCAGACCCGAGATTATAGAGCGTACGACCGAGACAGTTTGATTGATTTACGAGAGACTACGTGTAGCTCAAAGTCGTCAGAAGAGCTACGCAGATCTCAAGCGGAGACATGTGGATTTTCAAGTAAGCTTACATCCGCTTACATGCATTTCTTCAATTAATACATCTTTGCATGATAAAATTATTGCTAACACATACCTTTCTGGTCGACGATAATGTGTTTGTTCGAATCTTGCCTACGAAAGGTGTTATGCAATTCGGCAAACGAGGGACGCTGAGTCCTCGATACGTTGGGCCTTTTGAGATATTAGGCCGAGTCGGAGAGGTTGCATACCGAGTGGCGCTACCATAGCAATTGTCCAGCATGCACAACATCTTCCATGTGTCCATGTTGCAGAGATTCATATGTGACCCGACTCACGTGCTTGATTACCAACCCATCGAGCTTCAGGATGGTTTGACGGTGATCGAGGATCCGGTACAGATTTTGGATCACAAGGAACAGATCCTACGCACTAAGCAGATTCCTTTGGTTCTCGTATGATGGCAGAATCATACGGTGGAGGAAGCTACTTGGGAGCATGAGACTCAGATCCGTGACCAGTTTTCGTGCCTATTCGATTGATTTTATGTTTTCTTTTGCACTTTAGGGATGTGTGTCGATTGTATATGAAAATTTTATTTTTGGACTGCGTTATGTAACATCGTCGAATGATACTTTATTTTGTGTGGAGTTTATTCTATATTTTATTTGTGTTTTCTTTGGCTACGTCATGTGTATCAACCGGCCCGAATTTTAAATGGGTTCGGTTAATTTCATAAGCAAAAATATCATTCTGCGCTGGCGGTATAGTCAATTTCCATGTTTAACCTGAAAAGGCTCAAGGGAAGTCAATTTGGACACAAAGCAATGGACTAACATCTAAAAATTTTGAATTTTGGCAGGAAAACAGGTTCCGAGAAAAGTGAGGGTCGAAATTTCAAATGGAGGGTCGAATTTCTATGAACAGTACTTATGTACTTTGAGGCAAAAAAACACAGCCTGACAGAGTTTTGGGAATTCGAGGGTCGAAATGAAATTCGACCATCGAATTCAAATTCGATGGATTGAAATTCGACCATCGAATTTGAATTCGAGGGTCGAATTTGTCAGGTTAAGTGGGTTCTATTTTGGGGTTTTGGCATTTCTCACTTGCAGAACAGAGGTCTGAGCTTGGGGTTTTCGAGGGTTTTAGTGTTTCTTGGAGTTTTCTTCCAAATTTTGGCTGAAACCAAGGAGGATTCAACTTGGTTTGGCTTCGAGTTTTGATTTCCTTGGCAGGGACCAACTCGTGGGCTTTTTTTTTTCAAGAGGTAAACCCTCTTCATTTTGGGTTTTTATTGATTCTTCTTATGCATCTTAGATTTTCTTGCATTTTAATCTCATAGGACCAAAGAAGCAAACCCCTGTTAGGGTCCCTACATCAAAACGGCCAGCTTCTAATGCTGGGTCTTCAAGCCAACCCCCACAGCCGGTTCAGCCACCCATACCCCCGCAAATCCTTGAGCAACCCAATGAGGATTGGAGCACTAAGGGTTTTGCTGACGAATGGTTCTTCGATCTCGAACTTTTCGATCAGTAAGCCTCTACACAATGGGCTTCCGATTATCTCGAAAAAGCCCAAT
Organism: Chloranthus sessilifolius; assembly: GCA_021018995.1. Classification (NCBI taxonomy): domain Eukaryota; kingdom Viridiplantae; phylum Streptophyta; class Magnoliopsida; order Chloranthales; family Chloranthaceae; genus Chloranthus; species Chloranthus sessilifolius. Next base: position 19,441,885 of record CM037586.1, read on the forward strand.
TAACCCCACTGCTAAGCCCTTTTCACACCCATTTCTATCCTCGGTTAGTGCACTTATTTTTCCAACGCATGCGGCGCGAGGACGGAAAGAAAATTTATACCACGATTGGTGGGTGTGTGATTATGCCTTCGATATCGACGACATTGCCTTGGCAATGCGCTGTCCAACGAAACATGCTACGACCATGGGACTATCCCCACCTAAACCTTAACCTGTTCCGGTTCATGAGGTCATAACACAGATGACCCAGGGTCACCATGGGTCCGACAAAGCTATTGCCCGTCACAAATGCCGGATACCATGTGGATGCTTGACATCATTTTTAAAGCATCTCTCTACCCTTTTCGCCATCGATCGGAGCAACGGGGCCCCATCTAGCAGATTTTATTTGTTGCTTTTACAGAACGTTGGTTCAGTGCCCCTGAGGTACTTTTTAATGGAATTATAAAGGTTCGAGAGAAAATGAGTAAAAGGGTCAAGAAACCGGCCAAGGGCATTCCCTATGCTCGTTTGATTTCATTGATGATTAAGGATTATAGGGTGGGACCAGCCTATGAAATTTCCCCTACTGAGCCTCGGTCCACAGCGAGTCTCAAACATTACGGACTGGTCAATTGGGGTCGCACCTACAGTAAATTGGTAAAGACTCCTAAGGGCACGGCCATTCCTGATGAGGATGACGAAGATGGTGTTCAGCCTGCTCCAGAGCCTGTCGCACCTACTACTACAGATCAGCCCCCACATACTGATGTCCTCACCCTGTCAGAGTTTACTCGCTAGATGACTTCTATGAGTCAGCAGATTCAGGCGCTGACTCAGCATAAGAGCTCTATGTGTTGGGAGTTGGAGGTTCAAGCGGGGCTTTGACGTACTTGATGCAGCGTGCGTTTCCCACTGACTATGCGACTTACATGGAAGATATCCGGGTGTCGGTTCACAGGCCCCAGTGTCCCTACAGATGCGGGTGATGATGACATGGATGACGATGATGCTGATGGTGGGGACGATGACTAGGCTCCGGTTGGTCAGGCTGCTGAGGGAGAGGATTAGATCAGCCCGTGAGCTGTTATGATTTCTTTTTGTCGTTTCTTATGGATTGTATTTATTTTATGGATTCTCTAGAACCTCATGGTTCTACCTCTTTGCTACTTTATATATATATATATATATATATATATATTTGTTTTAGATTCTGCGATCCTTGTTGGTTTGCTTTTGTTGCCTCGCATATGTAATTGGTTATGTTTTTATACTTATGGTAGTTTTGGCTATGGATTGTGGGTTATGAGTTTCTTTTTCACATTCTTTTATTCTGTCTTCATGTTGGCGATTGGTTTTTCATTTTGTTCGATTTGACCCTATCTGTTACATATTCTGTTTTGCGTAAGTTTGCTTTTTGTCTTGCTTTCGCTCTGCTAAGTTCACCATGAGTCACGGTGAGGTTGTTTCTCGGCACGTGACACTCGGGGTGTAGGTATCCATGTACGGATGCAATCCACTATGGCCCTTCGGGTGCCACATGCAGTACATCCAGGTTACCACGGATCCCATCCCTTGACTTACGTGCCCTGTGAGGCCATCGCACTATGACCCATGTTTTTTTTTTTTTTTTTTTTTCGTCTTGTGGTTTTCGGTTTCTTTCCGGCTTTCTGGTTTGGCTGGATTTCTTTCTAGCCTTGTGTAAGCATCTTTTGCAATTTTGAGGATGAAAATTCCTAAGGAGGGGAGAATGTAATATCCCGAATATTTTGGACCTGATTTTTATTCACCTCGATAAGCATGCCCAAAAAATTTACGGGACGAATTCGGATTAAATAAGTTAGGGTATGAGATGTAATGTGACCAAAGGATTTTGGTTTCAGACTTGAGGAAGCTATGTGTTTGGTAACACGTACGCTAGGTTATGCGTATGCACTTAACACCGGAAATAGTGCATGTAAGTGGATAGAATTTTTTAGCTTAAATATCTTGATATTATGTGAAATATCATGATATTTTGAGAGGAGAATTTAGCTTATAAAGGGAGAGAATTGAAGGAGAAGTTGATCTCTTCTCCCTCACGTATGAACTAGAATTTGCAAACCTTTGCCTCCTTGCTTTGATCTTAGATTCCTTGTGATTGAGAATCCCTCTCCCCATCTTAGCTATTAATGAGCTATGTATTTTACTTCGGATCTATTAAAAGTATTGAGAGAGAGAGATAGGGGAGAGTGGATAGTTTCTGTGTATGTTTTGGTCTAGTGCTCTTGAAGCAAGGTTGTGTTGGACTGACCTTTTAGTCCAACTGAAGCGTGCGGATTGATCCGATGCGTAGACTTGGATCAATGGAAATTGAAAGAGTAACTTCAAGAGGTAGGCTTTGAAACTTCTTTTAATTTCATTAATTATGTCTAGATAAGATTAGATAGCTAGATAAGTTAGACAGCTTGGATTTTTGGAATGAAAAATCAATCAGAAGAACAAAATTCGGACAAGCACAGACCTGGAGAAGTTCGAGGGTCGAATTTCAAATTCGAGGGTCGAATTTAGGTTTTGAAGCTTGATGCAATTTTTGGGAAATTCGAGGGTCAAATTAAAATTCGACCATCGAATATAAATTCGAGGGTCGAATTTTGCCTTGTTTTTTTTTTGGTTTTTGGAAATTTTTTGGAAAATATTTTGGGGAGTCCTTGGGTTGACTTTTTGGGCTTCAGTAACACCTTTAGTGTTAATCCTTGTAGGTTTGGTGATAAAGAGTCCATTGTGGGGACTTCTTTGCATGTTTTTGGACCGAATTGAGTTAAGGTAGGGGAACCCTAAACCTAATTTGCATTCTATTATAAGTTTAGGTTATTTTGTTAGCAAGCATGAAATCTGAATTTTTGATAAACATTGCATGATTAGGAATTCCAAAATTTTTATATAAGAACTCATAAATTTGAACTTTCGAACCTCATCTTCAAATGTGAACTTTGAATCAGAACTCCGAAAATCCGAAAATGTATTAATTACATAAAATATGATATGTTTAGCATTTGCATTTGATTTGAGGCACATACGAACGAAACCCTAGATCCTACCAACCGTGTTGACGGTAATTCAGCTTTGCGCAAGTTTCCCTCATTACATAGGGACTTGTTGCACTTCCGAAAAAGGATTCATGAATGACGATGGTCAGTAGGGTTCCCATCTGTGATACTCGTGCTCTCATGCTAGTATGTAATTTGAGAGATTATGCTTAAGTTATAAATTTAAGATAAGAAGCATGCTTAATTCAGAATTTGAAAACATCAGAACATCAGATTTATTGAATCATCTTTTAGCTTTCTATTTTAGAACTGGAATTTAGACATCAGCGCATCTTTTGAAAACCATATCTGATCAGATTTTGTTTTTGGAAAGCCTTACTTATGATAAAATGCAAATGGATAAGTTTCCTCTATTGAGCTTCGATGTTAGCTCACCCCAACTATACGTCACAGGTGCTGAGACTAACTTGGGATCAGACGATCTTGATCTGGAGGACTGAGACTACATTCCAGAGAAGGAATTAGAGACCCCAGCAGAGGAGTTCTTTCCTTGATCTTGATTCATTCTTTTGGTATCTTTTGGATTTATAGTTATTTTGAATTATGGGCCTACGGCCGTTGTTTTGTCATTTTGATATCACTTGAGGAACCATCATTAGGAATCATTATTTTAGGTGTTTTGGATTGGCCATCACTGATGGTTCTTCCTGGTTCCTCAGGGTGATAGATTTTTTGATATGATCCTTTGTCTATGATTATTTAGTTTTACTTTTATTTTGTTCTATGCTTATGCTGTCGACTTCTGTTTATTTACGGCTTATTGAGAAATCAATAAGTTGATAAACTGGCCTTTCCTATACCTTAAGGATTGGAAAAGTCGGGTTGTCACAAAAGTAATATCACGAGTTAACTTAGTGATTCGACTAGGTCAGACTTAGCGAGTTAAATCAGCAATTCGACCTTCAACGAAATCAAAACAAGAGCAATGGTAAAGTAAATCGAAATACCAAGATCAGATTCTCAACGCTCATAAAAAAGATCTTCAATTCTTTTTCTTCACCGCTGCAAATCAAATTTCAATTCAAATTCACTCATTAGTAGCATCAAAATAAATAAATATAATAATAAAAAAAACAATAAATAAAAAGAAAGAGAAAACTCATCAAACACATGTTCTTAATTGCAATTATAAAATACACATAAAAAATCAACAACCCAAAGAGAGGAAATTAAGAGAGAGAAAAGGGCATGGGGATTTTAGAGAGATGGCACTGTTGGGGGTTTTAGAGAGAGATCAGACGGCGTTGCCGAGGGTTTTAGAAGAGTAATAGATGGCACCGATGGGGTTTTAGAGAGAGAAATAGGAGAGAGAGTCTAACAGGTTAGGTTTTAGGATTTTAGGGTTTTAGAGAGAGAAAAAGGGCGAGCGCCCTTTTAGGTTGGGTTTTAGAGAGAGAAAAGAGGGCAGGTGCCTTTTAGGTTGGGTTTTAGAGAGAGAAAAGAGGGCGATGCCTTTTTAGGTTTTGGATTTTAGAATGAGAAAATAGGGTACGTTTTGCATTTTAGAGTGTGTGCAACCGTGGGAATCGAGACGATCCAGTCGCGATGGTGCGCTCTCTAACGAAAAATATATAGAGTCGCCACCCGAAGCTTTCGGTGTCCCAGGATGCCTAGTTCATTTTTATGAGTACCGAAGTGCTAAAAATATGACTCTGAATCCGGTCCACACCAAAGGCTCTTGGGTAGGGGCTTCGGCTATCGATCGGGAAGGTGTTAGGCACTCGATCAACCCGCTTAACGCGGTCTCTACTAATGGCCAAAATTAAAATGAAGTAAAAGAAAAGGAAATGGTTCCCTCTTTCCCAAATGGGTTTAGAATCCTATTTGTGCCCCTTCGTTCCTACCGAAAAGTCGGTGGCGTAACGGTACAAATGGGAGGATGGTGGGAGCTAGAAAGAGATAGGAGAGGAAAGGGGAGAGCAGGAGCCCTCGGGCCCTTGTAGCACCGTAGAGGAGCCTTGCTTGGCTTACTTTTGATGAGCTTTTGGAGGCTTGAATGGTGGAAAAAGGGGTTCTAACCACTAAGGCCTACTAGCTAAGAGATGGAGAAGAGAGGCTAGGGGATCACACACACCTAGGCTAAGGGTTTTAGGTGTAAGAGCAAGCTTGGGGAGGGGTTTTTGAGTTCTAGATTTTAGGTGAAAATAGTACACCAAAGGGAGGAAGAACTTCTCACTTGGAGCTCTTTCTCTCTTAAGTAAAATTCTCAACCCCTAAACCAAGGGGAGGGGGGCTCTATTTATAGGAAATGGGTGGATTAGGAGGCTACTTAGGAGCTAAATGGGTTTAGCAATTAGGTAATCTCACATCTAAGGATTCCTAGGGTTTTTGGAGCCTTGAAATATGTGAGAAGGTCCTCCAATGGTGGATGATGGGGTGAGGCCTTAAGCCACTTAAAGGGGTGCAAATAGGCTTCAAAAGGGTGCAACAGAACTAGCAAAATACACCCCAAAGGTCAAGGTGGTCAACAAGTCAAACCCCAATCACGATTTTCAAAGCAAAATCCAACAGTTATTGTTCATATGCCTGGCGCAACTAATAGTTGTGCCAGGCAAATGTACAATAAAACAGTAATGAACAGTGCCTGAAAGTCAGCTCGCGAGTAGGGGGCCCACTTTTGAATCTGGCACAACTATTAGTTGCGCCAGGCTTAAAATGAGGGAGAATTGGCATGGTGCAACTATTAGTTGCACCAGACAAAGTTTATTACTGGCACAACTATTAGTTGCACCAAGTCCCTAAGGGGCCCACATGACTTTACATTCATGCCCTCCGGGCTCGGTTTGCCATATCTTTTAACGTATACCTCCGATTGGGGCGATCCTTGGACCGTTGGAAAGCTGACAATCTCTACTACTCAATAGTATGAGACTCGATTGTAGTAGAGGGCCGTAGCCAGTTTCAGTGCACCACTCTTTATCCATGGCCTGGTAAGGTTAGGTTTAGGGTTCGAAATGGGTTCTAAGGGGCGGGATTGGTTCCTAAGGAATCTAGGGTGATTCCTAAGGGTTTTGGGTGATTCCTAAAGGTTCCATTTATGCCATCAAAAGCTCAAAATTGCACCTCTCTCGGAAGGTGTTTTGATCGGGCCTTGGGCCAAATTTGAGTGTCTACAGATGCCCCTCTTTGGTATCTGATCACTAATGATCGTATGCCAAAGAAAAGAGACATCCGAAGAGGCCCAAGGCCTTACTGACAGGTTCGCTATATTTAGAACGAACTTTAAATATCAGGTGAGTAACACGGTGAGAAAATGAAAGCCCTGGGGTACCAGGCTAATCATCCGTTTCTCGAGGTAATTGGTTCCCAAGTGCTTAGCAACATTACTGGGCATAACCGAGGTGGAATGAGTTGCGAAAGCCTAATAGCTGGGGAAAACGTTCACCTCTCGAGTTGCGAAAGCCCGTTAGTCGAGAAAAATGTCCGCTTCTCGAGATGATTTAAAGGTGATTGATGTTTAAAATTCATTCTGAATGCAACAGCTTCATGAGTAAGAGGGGTGATCGACCCACATTCAAAGATAGGCGCGAAGTAAACACAAGTAAGGCTCCACAGTTTACGTCCAATCCTACAAGGCATTTTATGGCCCCATCGGACTATTCGCTGGTGCCCCTGCTGAAAGCAGGGTTCGAGGTCTTTGGGTGAACCCATCGATCCCAAAGTTTATTTAGCATGACCACCCGAGTGAAGTGAATAGATGTCACAACGCCTTTTGGGAGTACGTGCCATTTTTTTTGAAAGCATAGCTCAGCTCAGCATGACCTAGAGTATCCAGTTTCAACTTCCTTGAACAGATCCAGCCAAACATTGGGCACCTCCGAAAAGGGGGCATCCAATCCTGGCCTCTGTTGACAATGATCATAATCATCAATTAACTATGCATAATCATGCACCCATCGGGGGCAATAAGCAACAACAAAGGCGATGGAAGCCCCGACCTAGACCCGCTCGGGAATAATTTACGAGGACAAATGACCATCATACGGATACCCAGACGCATGGCGTACACTTTATAGGGATACCGCTGCCCACACAGGTTTTAAGCCTGCAGAAAATAAAAGGGAAATGAACCCTTCTGAATGCATGGTTGCACATAGTTTGATTGATATATAATGTCATTCCTAACAGGTTGGTTTCAACTAACGATTGACCTTTTCCAACGGAGAATCTGAAGCTTAAGATACTTAAGTTCACATGAATCCAAAACAGAGCGCTTATCGCAAAGATTTAGTAGTGGAGTCGACTCGATCGAAACATTGACTGTTTGACCGGGTCTGACACCGTTGCTCCTTCCTTGAAGTAGGATCCAGAATCCAAGGCGTGCCCTAGACTTAGAATATTAGTATGGCACAGTTGTACTGCGGATAAAATATTGACATTTTGCCGCCTTATGCTTGTGCGTCTCTGTGGGGGATACAGATCTGTTTCCGACCTATTTTTGGATTTTTCAAACTATTTTATGTGATGATTTTTTGGGATTTTGAAGTTATTATTTTATGTGAATTTTTTGGGATTTTGACTTCTCTATGGGATTCTCTCTTTTTTGGACTTTTTATATTTCTTGTGTAGGACCGAGGTGCTCATCGACCTTGGTCCGCCTTTATTTTAGCACGGCTTCCTCGGCAAGTCGATGGATGATCGAAACGTCGTTCCAGGAGCGTGTGCATCTATCGGGAGTGATAAATTAAGCAAATAAGGAGGAAGTGGGAACCGACCCTCCTATCTGGCCCGTATCAGGCCCAAGACCCGACCTAAGTACCTGATGCAACTAATAGTTGCGCCAGGCCAACAGAGGCCTCAAAATAGCTTGGCGCAACTAATAGTTGCGCCAAGCAAGTGGAGGGCAAAACTTTGCCTGGCGCAATTGTTGCGCCAGGCTTGGCTGGGGGTTTTTAAACAGCCCGAGTTCGGGCTGGGGGGGTTTTATTTCAAAATTTTCTTCCCCCTCTTCTCCTTTGAAACCGAAAGCCGCCTCCTCCTAGGGTTTCCTCTCATTGCCTCTTTGCGTGCCTCATTGCCGTTGCCCTGCTTGTGTGGATCGAGCGCCGGATTACGCTAGATCAGAGGCCCATCTTCTTTCAAAAGGTAACCATTAAAACTTACTTCCTTTGATTTCTCTTGCTTTTTCTTGTAAATATTGTTATGATCTTGCATTCTTTGATGAATAATAGTTTATCTTCATTGTACGCTTGTTCATTGATGATATGCCGGCAATTTTTCATGAATGGTGCCCTATTTTTGTTATTTTGTGGAATTTGTTGGTGCCTAATGTATATATATATATATTTTTGTTTGTTTTTATTTGTGTATATAGAATGGACTTTATTTTTGTTATTTTTTCTTCTCTTTTTTTTTTTTTATATGTTTTTATTTTACATATATTGGATTTTTGGTCACTAAATTAGAAGAAGGGATTTTCGGTCTCTTTTTTTTGAAAATTAAGGAAATGATTCTTGACTTCTCTTGAAATTAAGAGAACAAGAGATTTTATTTGTTTGGGAAAACCAACTAAGGCATTTTTATTATTTTTTGGTTGTTGTTTTTCTTTTTTAATAGTAAGGATTTTTTTTGTGGTTTTGTTTATAAAAGAAAGGCTTCCTTTTTTGGTTTTTGAATTTTTTTAGGAGCATAAAAGAAAGGGATTTTTTTTTTTTCAAACATACGTGGTTTTTTTTTTTTTGATTTTCTTATTTCTTCTTCCCCTTTTTTGTTTAAGGAAGTAAAAAGTTTTTTTTTGTTTTGTTTTTGTTTGTTTTTTTTTCTTAAAAGAACAAAGCAAAGTAAAAGGTTTTTTTTTGAAAGAACGAAGCAAAGTAAAGGTTTTTTTTTTGTTGTTTTTGAAAGAACAAAGTTGTACGTGTATCTCTGTACTTGACCAATTGTGATTGCCTTGTTGCCCCAGTATGTCAGGCGGTGATGAGCACATTCCCGAGGAGGGACCTGAGATCGTTCATGGCCTGCAGGGGGAGGAGTTTGTCTGGGTGGAACGGAGAGCGGGCCCATGGCTCGAGATGCAGGGTGAGGCCGCCCGGGTCGGCCTCCTTCACCAGCAGCACACCCATATTTCAAACTTTGGGATAGCGGGCAAGGTAAACGAAAGGTTCAATTTATTTCTGTTATGCACTCTCTCATTTTGCTTCTTGATCTGATGTGCATTTTCTTTGGGTGCAGGACCTGCCCAATATCGTGTTTCACGGGGGGTGGCTCGACTTTCACGAGTTCTTCCTCTACATCCCCCGTAGTGAAGGTCTTGTTGGAACAAGTTGGCTTTGGGGAGTTCCTGTCTTGCCCCGCCATGAGGGCCGACGTCGCATATTTGAAGGCCCTGATTGAGAGGTTTTGCCCTGAGACCATGACATTCCATATGTCGTATGTCGAGATGACGTTGACGCCCGTCGATTGGGCCATGATTACTAGTATCAGGATTGGGGGGATACCGATATCTGATCTCGTGGTACCGAGCAGGGAGGACATTATTTGACTGATCGGGGCCTATCCTCCTCGCTGGTAGACCCATGGCACAGAGGTCAAGATGTCTTGGCTGACCTCCCTCTTTTCCGCTGATGAGTTGGTGGACTTGGGTTAGCCAGATAGGGTGCTCTACATCGCGTCGGAGCCGGTGATCGTCTTAGCCCGCATAACGCTCCTACTCCGCTGGGCAAGACCCTTTTTACAAATGCCAGCGAGGGCCGAGTCAGCTTGGCCCTTTTGAGCGTGATGGACAATTGGGGTGACGTCCCCAGACATGACTGGGGAGGAGTAGGGTATGCGTGGTTGATGTACAACTTGTCTCGAGTTACGACCGGGGATTTGTAGTCTGCCATGAGTTTTTGGGCCGCCCTGGAGGTAATTCCGCATCCCTTTGCCCTAGTCAAAAAATATTGTATGACCTTTATGTGCTATTGACCTGCTCTTATGTGCTGTCTCTTTAGGTATGGGGATACCACCACTTCCACCCCGGGCGCCCGCTCCTTTTCTCAGAGGAGCTCACCTATCCTCTTCTCAGCAACTGGCATCAAGCCCGACGCCGTGACGTGGGCCTGAAGCACCTAGAAATGGGCCTACAATCCCAACTTGATTTGATGATCCCCGAGCAGGTAACAACTCTCCTTTCTTTGTTTATTTTTAGCTTGGAATTTTCCTTTGACTGAGGTGTTGCTTGCTTGGTTTCTCTCTTTTTTTTTACTTAAGCAGATCCTCCCTGATCCGTGTCTTGCCTCCCCCTTCTGGGATCGAGCAGTCGTAGGTGCCTCCCTCTTATTCAATAACCGCCGCGTCGTATTCTTCTACGGAGCGTGGGCCAAATTTTATTACTTGGGAGAGCAAGTGGTGCACCAGTTTCAGGGCTATTATGCTATATCCGTGGACCCTCCAGCGGATGTCTGGTATCTTGTTGGCAGTATCGAGGAGCTCACAGCGGCCTTCTTCCATAATGGGCTTCCTATCCATGCCCTTCACGTGCCCGGGGACTATCACCTTTGGTACGAGTGCTTGCCCCATCGGTTCATCCTGCCGCGCTTTGTTCCCAGCGCCAATTTTCTCGCATTTGGCAGCCCGCTTGGTTAGGTAGTTTGTCTTGGCTTGGATTAGTTCCCTCTCTGCTTTTATTTGGCTTTTGCCCCCCTCTAAGTGGATCTTTATCTTGTTCACAGTTCGCCCCAGGGGATGATTCGGATGGTGAAGGCAAACCTAGTGCCGCTGATATGTCGGGGGTGGAACCCTCTGGTGCTGGTCCCTCTGGTGTGGGTCCCTCGAGTGAGGGCTCGTCGGGTGCTGGTCCCTCTGGTGTGGGTCCCTCGGGTGAGGGCTCGTCGGGTGCTGGTCCGTCGGGAACTTCTCACGCTGGTATCCCTACTGGTGATCCATCCGTAGTCTATGGGACCTTCCGGTGCCTTGATGATAACTTCCTTTCGAGCCTCTGCGCTGATGTAGATCAACAAGCACGACTTTCTGCCGAAGCGGCTCGCGTTCCCCCTCCTGAGGTGGTCCCAGGGGTAAGTCCTTTGATGGCCCAATCTCCTTTCATTTCGGTTTCTTTCTGCACACGCTTTCAGGATTGTCCTGACCTTTGATATTGCATTGTTCTGAATCTAGGACTTCAACTCGGCCATGGAGTATGCGACATACCATCGTCACCTGGTGGAGCTTAGGGACGTTGAGACGATGAGTGCCTTGCTGTTCTATTCCTCTCTATTCACTTTATCATCATTTGCCCTTTAACTGATTCTGACTCCTGACTTTGGTTTGTGCTTTGCAGTGTGCTCGTGCTAAGGAATCGTGTTCCTTTCTCAGCAGGATCTCGCAGGCGTGGTCTAGGGTGGGGGACATGCGGACTTTTCAGAGTTCTTCTCGTCATCGCAAGAAGTCAAAGGGCGCCAACTAGGAATAGGCTTTTAGTTCCTTTTTGGAAAACTCAGTACTTTTTGGAATTTGATTTGGATCTGTTTTAAACAATATGGGGAATGGTCGATGTGGTACTTTGGAAACAAATCTTTATTTTATTTATTTGGGAGATAGTTCTACTTTGATTTTATGCCCTGATTTTTTGGTATCGAATCTGTTTCTCTACAGGATGTGTTGGCTCAAAAGAAACAGAAATGCCCCGATTTCTGTTTCTTGGGTTGCATGCCTTGATGTAGGATCGGTCCTGCACATAAACAAACAAGAACAAATGCCTAGTTGTTAAATGAATAGGGTGTGTGAAACAGACAAAAAAAGTGTGTAAGTCCCCCAAGTTAGGTCCCGAAATGGCTGAAGAGGGGGAGCTTGGAGTGTGGTGCAACTATTAGTTGCACCAGGTCAAACTCTCGGCTGATTTGTGCTGGCGCAACTAATAGTTGTGTCAGGCAAGAAAAGGGGTCAATTTGTGCTGGCGCAACTAATAGTTGCACCAGGCAAGACAGGGGGCCGAAATGCACTGACGCAACAATTAGTTGCGCCAGGTTTAACCTGGGGAGCAGTGGGTCCTTATATACCCAAGTCAACCCAAAAGTTAGCTCTTTTTGTATTGACTCGATCTCTTTGATTGGTTCTTTTTGCCCTTGCCATTTCAAGGTGGGTCCATCACCATACATCGATTCTCCCTTACACGGAGGGCTCGGAGCCAATTTTCCCCCCTTGTTGGGTTTAGGGCCCAATTTTTAACAGCTTGGTTTGGGAGCTTGAATGAGAGTGAGCTCGCACACCTTGGTCTATCTCGCCTTCCTTCCTTCCTAGAGGTTCCCCTTCGGTGGTAACTTCTTCATGCTGCCGCTTCATTTTGGGATGTGAACCTCCACATATTTCATTTTGGGAAGCGGGAGCTAACCCCAACCCTTGAGGAGCTATCCAATCTGTCTGGTCCGAAGCTTCACAGGGGCCTTGCAAGAGTCACGCCTCGGCTGGGCTATTCCAAATCTATTCACCTTAGTCACGATTTGAAGAAATCCGAGTATGAGAAAAGTCTCATTAGGGAGCCCACAAGGTGTTCGCTAAAATTCCTCAAAGAACTTTTCAGTGACGAAAGCCTCCAAAAATTGCCGGTTAGGAATGTTTTTAACATGAAAGATCTAGCACTTGGTCTCATCTCTGAAATCCTTTTCTTCATCGGGGGAGAGAGCTTCTCATTGGCAGTTTGTGATATTTTGACAGAACTTGAGGCGGGCCGGTCCATGATGATTTAGGGCTTGTCGAGCTATACTAATGCCTTGATTCCTTTGCTTTGGGTAAGGCGGAGAACCTTCGGGGATGCCCCTTGTTGCTTGAGGTCTGGTTGGGTGAGCATTTTGCTGTTTTAGGGCCCGTGCCCCATTTTTATATTGCCCGAGGCGAGGTGGTCCAATGTTTTTTGGGTCAATGCCACCTGCTCCCCCAGGGCGATATGTCAGCTCTAAAACTTTGGTTGATCGATGCCGAGCTGACATGGAGGCTCCTTTGGCTGGATCGGACCTTCCCGATAATTCGTAGTAGAGATCATGAGGGCATCACCCTCCTAGAATTGATGAGCAACACCTTTTACTTCCCATTTCGAGTGTTGCGTCAGTTCGGTTGCCCTCAGCAGGTGCCTTGTGAGGCTAGACCCCCTTTATGTGATTTGATCTTTTCTAGGGGGTCCTCTGGGGTCATAGATTGGATTGCTGCTCTTTGGGAGACGCGTTAGTCGACACTGATGTGTGATATTGAGTAGGGAGACTCGGTTAGGACTTCTCCTGAGTACGAGGCTTGGATGTTGACTGAGCGGCCTGCTGTCGATGGTCTAGATTTGTCAGAGATTATTGGCACTGGAGGCCCCTGGTCAAGGAAAGAGACGGCACTTCGAGCCTGCATCGAGTTACTGGTGGACGAGAAGAGGATCCTGCATGAACTTTTGGCATATGAAAAGGTTAGAGTAGAAACAACAGAGAGTGAGGTCCTCCGTTTGAAGGGATCATTGAGCATCAATTTTGGAGTCGCTGATTCTTCTTAGAAGAGGTTCAAGAGCTTGCCTGGTCGTTGGCTGACTGAACGGGATGTCTGGGAAGATGACCTTCATGCTGAGATTAGCGCTTTGAAGCACAAGCTGGGTCGCTAACTCCTTCCTGCACACATAACTTTTTACACATATCAGATATGTAGAAAAGGGGTGTAAGAAAACCCTTTTTCGCCCCTTTTTATAGATACACACATTTTTTGGTATACATATTTTCTTTGTTTTGTTTTATACTTGTAAAAAGGAAAACACGTTAGTCATCACACCGACTCTCTTTTTGGGACGTGGTGTGAGCGGTGAAAAAGGTAGTTTATTATATATATCTATACAGATCTATTTTTGGTTTTATTATATATATTTTTTTGTGCCTTAATCATTGGGTGAAACTTTGGGAAACCCTGGGTTCACCTTTGAGCATGGTCAAACTCTTTCATGCAATCGGACCTGAGTGAGTTTCCGGATTTTACCAAGACCGGAACATTGATCCCTTTGGATTGAGTTAAACCTTTCTCCTTACCTCGGGTCATATGTTTGACGGTGCGGGTTTCACAAAGACAATTCTGGTCGAGACCCGATTCGAACTAGCATGAGCAGCCCAGTCGGACAAGAGGGTACCAAAAGAGTAAAAAGGGTTCCTCAAACATCAATCTTTTCAATAAGTCCAAACCTTTCTTCTTTTCTTTTTTTCTTTTTTTCTTTTTTTATTTATCTCCACCTTTTTTACCCGTGGCGCCCTTTCTGTTTTTCACCACGTCCATGGGTTTAGCTCTCTTACCCCAAGCGCCCTTTCGGGTTTTCACCTGGTCCGCACAAGCTCGCTGTTTTTACCTGTAATGCCCTTCGGGTTTTCACCACGTCCATCTTGCTTTGAGCTTGTATTTTTATTTTATTTTATTATTATTTTTCTCTTATTTATTTATTTATTTTCTTTTTTCAAAAGCCACGACATAGACGTCAATTCCGTCATAGCCGTCTAGATGGGGTTCTGGTGTCGTTTCACGACTCGGCTCATGTTGACTTAACAGATATTATGACTACTTGTGAACCTACAAAGAGGGCTTTTTTTAGGGTGTAGCTTGGCCATGGGTTAGGTTAGGATTTGAAGGTATACTGAGCTGAAAAGGTTTCCTTGATACGACTTCAGTTTTCTCAACATACTCTCTTCTTTAAGGGTTTTGCTGTACATGCCCCGTGATTCTTCTATACACATTTTTTTGTTATTCTTTTTGCTCCATTTCAGGCAATCTTTTTTTTGAGGTTTTGCTTTTTTAATTTTTTTTTAGATTTGATAGTAACTTTACAAACATGCATCTTTTCTCTCTATTTTTTTTGGTATATCTACACGTATTTTTTTTTTGGGGAAGGTATTGAAAGAAAGGCCCAAGCTCAAATGGGATAGCAAAGGATATCATCATTTTTAGGGATGCTTTAGGGCTACTGTGCTTGGAATGATGGCCTCTTTCGGGTATTTCTTAAGCAGTCACGTATTTGTTTCACCAACACTTATCTTGTCGTGATGGACTAAGAGTAGAACCGTCAGACGTATCCAGTGTTGGTGGGCTCAGGAAGATGATCTCCGTCCATGGTGGCGAGGCGGATGGCGTATCCCGGTAGCACTTCTCGAAGGACGTAAGGTCCTTCCCAGTTTGGCTTAAACTTTCCTCTCAGATCGGCGTGGAGAGATGGGAAGATCTTCTTCAGCACAGTGTCTCCTACCTTTAGATCTCGACCGTGGACACGTTTATTATAAGCGCGTGCGATTCGCCCTTGGTAAGCTTGAGTGTGACACAAGGCTGGGAGTGTCTTCTCGTCCAATAAGTTTAATTGTTCAAAGCGGGATCTCTCTCTTTTTGCTTCGGGTAAGCCTGATTCTATGAGGATTTGGATTGAGGGTACTTCAACCTCTATCGGGAGGACGGCCTTGGTTCCATACATAAGGGAGAATGGTGTTGCCCCTGTAGCGGTACGGATCGATGTTCGGTAGGCCCACAAAGCAAATGGCAGCATTTCGCTTCAATCTCGATAAGTGACGACCATTTTCTCAAGGATGCGGATGACTGTCTTGTTCGCAGCTTCCACGACTCCATTAGTTTGAGGCCGATAAGGGGATGAGTGATGTGCTTGATCTTGTATTGCTCGCAGAAGTCTCGGATGCGCTTATTCTTAAAGTTTGTGCCATTGTCCGTGATGATATCTTTGGGTACTCCAAATCGGCACACAATATTATTCTTGAGAAATTTCTCAACGTGACTGGCCGTGATGTTGGCATATGACGCCGCTTCTACCCACTTGTGAAGTATTCAATGGCGACGAGGATGAACTGATGTCCATTTGATGCTTTCGGATTAATCATTTCGACAACGTCAAGGCCTCAGGTAGCAAATGGCCAATGAGTGTTCATGCAGTGAAGATCAAGTGCAAGTGCGTGTATCAGACTGGAGTGTTTTTGACACTTGTAGCATTTTTGAACATGTTTGCAACAATCCGATTCCATGGTGGTCCAAAAGTATCCCTGTCGTAGGATTTTCTTAGCGAGCATGTGACCGCTGACATGGGCTCCGCATACTCCCTCATGGATTTCTTTCATAATATTGACCGCTTCACTTTTAGCGAGGCACCTAAGTAAGATGTTATTGTATGTTCGCTTGTAGAGGCATTCCCCGCAAATGACGTAACCTGCCGCTAATCGTTGAATGGTTCGTTGGTTTGTCTTGGATGTACCCTCTGGGAAAGTTAGGGTCTCGAGGAAATTCTTGATATCTGAGAACCAAGGTGGCTCATCATTAGGCTTTGTAGGTTCCTCATTCTGGAGGCAGAAGGCCGGCTCATTCCTCTGCTTGATCATGATCGACTTCATCTCAACACCATAGGGGATTTCAATCATTGATGCCAATGTTGCTAATGCGTCGGCAAAGCGATTCCTTATCCGGGGGACGTATGAGAAAGTCACATCTTGGAAGCAAGCTATCAGACCCTCGAGGTGTTCATGATAGGGGATCAGTTTCTCATCTTTCGTCTTCCAGTCACCATTCATTTGGCATATGATTAACTGTGAATCACCAAATACTCAAAGGTGAGTTATATTCAGATTGAGAGCTGCCTGTAGACCAGCGACGCAAGCTTCGTACTCAGCCATATTGTTAGTGCAAGGGAAGTGAGCTTGATAGAGATCGGTACATGGGATCCTCTTGGTGAAATCAGGATGGCGCCAACTCCGTGGCCCTCGACATTTGCTGCCCCGTCAAAGTGCATTACCCATGATTATTCTGCTTCTTCTATATCGTCTTCTGTCATAAACAAGATGTCCTCATCGGGGAACTCAGTTCTCAAAGGCTCATAATCAGATAAAGGATTGTCGGCAAGATGATCAGCAATCGCCTGCCCCTTGATCAACTTCTGAGTGACGTACGTGATGTCGAATTCAGATAATAAAAGCTGCTATCGTGCAGTCCGCCCAGTGAGAGCCGACTTCTCGAACAGGTATTTTAATGGATCCATTCGGGCTAGGAGCAGAACCGCCTGAGATAGCAAGTAGTGGCGGAGCCTTTGAGTAGCCCATGCAAGAGCTAGGCATGCTTTCTCCAGATGAGAGTAGCGTGTATCATAATCAGTAAACTTCTTGCTCAGATACTAAATGGTCTGCTCTCTTCTTCCCGTTTCATTGTGCTGCCCTAAGACACATCCCATCGAAACTTTCGTTGTGGAGAGATACATCAAGAGTGGTCTCCCTGACTCAGGTGGTACCAAAATAGGTGGGTTAAGGAGGTAGCTTTTGATTTTTTTGAACGCTGCCTGACAATCATCGTTCCATTCAACAGGCGAATTCTTCCTTAGTAACTTGAAGATCGACGTGTAGATTGGAGTTAGCTATGTAATGAACCGACTGATATACTGTATTCTGCCCAGAAACCCTCTAACCTCTTTCTCAGTAGATGGCAGTGGCATTTCTGTGATAGCTTTGACTTTAACTGGGTCGACCTCAATCCCTCTCCTGCTGATGATGAATCCTAGTAGTTTCCCTGACATAGCACCAAATGTGCACTTTTGTGGATTCAGACATAGTCTATATTTCCCCAGCCTTTCAAACAGCTTCTGAAGGTTTACCAGATGGTCGCTTCACTCCGGTGACTTGGCTATCATGTCTTCGACATACACTTCAATCTCTCGGTGCATCATGTCATGAAATAGTGCAGTCATAGCTCTTTGGTACGTTGCACCGGCATTCTTCAGCCTGAACGGCATGACTTGATAGCAAAAGGTTCCCAAGGGGGTAATGAACGTTGTCTTCTCATGATCAACCTCTGCCATTTTGATCTGATTGCATCCAGAGAATCCATCCATAAATGAGAGCATTCCATGCTTAGCTATGTTGTCTACCAAGATGTCGATGTGTGGTAGTGGGAAATCATCCTTTGGGCTCGCTCTATTCAAATTGCAGAAATCGATACACATGCGGACCTTTCAGTCCTTCTTTGGCACAGGTACGATATTAGCTAGCCATTACGGGTATTTGGATACCATGAGAAACCCCGCGTCATACTGCTTGATGACCTCATCTTTGACTTTCAACATCCATTCGGGTTAGAGACGTCTCAGCTTCTGCTTGACTGGCTTTATATCAGGGTAGAGGGGCAACTCATGCTTGACCAAATCAGTATCCAGACCAGGCATGTCCTCGTACGACCAGGCAAAAATGTCTTGGTATGACCGAAGGAAGTCGATCATGCTTTTTCTTTCCTCAGGAGACAGTGACGTTCCGATTTTGGTTATCCTAGGAACCTCCTCAGTTCTTAGATTGACGTCTTCGGTCTCTTCGACAATGGGGGTAGGGCCATGCTCAAAGTCAGCAAATTGGTCAAGGAGCTCATTGGGGAGCTCCTCGAAGGGGAGATCCTCGTCCAGACTCGTGATCCCTACCTCTCCCTGTATTTCTACAGGGAAGGGGTCAATTTCACGTGGGACAGACATTTTGATTAAGGCATCCTTTTGTGGGACATTTTCTAGAATTTTAAAAGACAATATTTTTGGACTTTGGATTTTTTCAATGTTTTTGAGATTTTATATTTTTTCCATGTTTTTGAGATTTTTATTTTCTTCGGAGACGGACCCTTGGAAAGGCAGGTTGCTATATACACAAGGTATTGTTTGCCAAGGGCTTCTCTCACTTTTTATAGGTTGTTTTTTTTTAGGAACAGGTGTCAAATGTTAGGCCACTCCCAGCTTCCAAGGTTTGGGGCAAAGATGCCCAGTTGCGTACCTGAGGGGCCGCTTCTTTACTTGTTGGGATGGAGGGTACTGACTGATATGGCTCATTGGAGTCAGCCTCCATCATATTGATCCCCATTTCATCTGAGATCATGCCCTCAAACGATAACTCGGTTTTGTGGTGATTCACCATAGGGGGGGTTTGTTCAGGTACCGATCGTCATTCCTCAAAAAGGGACAGCGTGGCCAAATCTATCTCCAAGCTGGGAAGGGAGATCTGGGGATTGGTGGGATGGATTGGGGTTGTGGGTTTGTGTGGGGTCAAATGGGTTGCCCCATTTCGATCGATCTTTACGACCCCTGCGCTGACAAAGGAATCCCTAATGTGCGGCCTAGGGCGAGGTTTCTCTTCTATGTTGATTCCTCGAGCTCTTGCAGCCGCGGTGACCCTGGCTTTCTCTTTGGCCTCTCAGACCTCTTCTTCTGTGGGCTTGTATCCTAACCCAAATCGGACTTTCTACCCCTTGGCGACAACTGGCTCTTTTCTTCCTTGTAATATGGGCCCAAGTCCTCGACCTTTCTGGTAACCCCACTTTTGGAGCATTGTCACTGCCGCTACCATACCGCCTCTTGTTTTAGGCATGATGCCTTCGATGAGCTCCGGGAGTATTGCCGACACCTCATACTCAAAACTGTGGAGGTTGACATCCTCAGTGGTGTGCGATAATCCAGCATATTGGGTTTTTCAATGCTATTGGTGGCCTTTTCCTTCTTACTGTGCCCCTCTTTGATGATTATGATAATCTTATGCTCAGATGTAAATTTGAGTTTCTGGTGCAATGTGGAAGGTATGGCTCCGACTTCATGTAGCCACGGGCGCCCCAATAACAGATTAAATGAGGATTTGATATCCAAGACTTGAAACAAGATGAAAAAGGTCATTGGCCCTATCAATAGCTCAAGATCAACTTCTCCCATTATTTCTCTCCTGGTATTGTCAAACCCTCTAGCGCTGGTTCTAGTGGGCCTTAACATGCACGGATCAACCCCGATCTTAGTAGCGGTTCTTAACGGGCATATATTCAATGCAAACCCATTATCAATTAGTACCAAGGGGATAATCATATTTCCAGACTCAACGGTTATATTCAAAGATTTTGAGTGACTACCTCCTTCCTTAGGTAGATCGGCATCAGAAAATGAAATGACATTTGGAGCCATCACTTGACCAATTATCTGCCCGACTTCATCTGGGCTAACTTGAAGTGATACATGCGCATTTTTTAACGCCCCCATTAATGCTTGGAAATGGAGTGGGGACGTCATCAATAGATCCCACTTGAGGCACTTATACTGTCGGCTCAGGAGGTGTGGGCAATACTTGATTCACGTCGATGGTAGTGGGTTGGGTGGAAAGATTGGGGCAAATGGGGGTGGCGAAGCTTGAGGGTGGTGGCATTGGAAGGAAGGAGATAAAAGTAGGTCAGATGGGGGTCTGATGGGCCAAGAATTGACTGGGTGGTGGGGTTTTGGTGAATTGGGGTGATGGGGTGGGCGCAGCCATTGATAATCGATAGGTGCGGTGTTGGATTGGGGCCCGTGGCTTAAAGGGTAATCGATGGGGTTGTGGTGTATGGTAGTTGAAATGGTGCAGCTATTGATAATTGGTTCGATGGGGGTTATGGTGTATGGTTGGTATGCATTGATATTTACATAATTGACGGGTGTGGTGAACGGAAAGTATGCCCGGATATCCAAGGGTTCAAATTGTGGGGTTGGGTTGGGGAAATATTCAGACAAATTTAGGGGTTCAATTACCCCAACATTCCTTTCTTCATCATTCCTTAGCCATGGTGCCACATAATTCTCCCGATCATTGATATAATCGGATGGGTCAAATTCAAACTCCTCATCTTCTATCATTCTGACAGTGGGTTTGAGACCTGCTCCTCTGGTGGGATGTGGGGGTAGTGGGACGTGGTGAATATTAGCATGCTGAGAGGGTGCAGGGGGAATGATTTTCCTGGTATTGATCAAATCCTAGATGGCGTGCTTCAATGGGAAGCAGTGATTAGTAGGGTGACCCGACCTCTGATGAAAATTGCAGTGGGTATTTGAGTCATAGTTCCTTGGGATCAGGTGAGGAGGAGGTTGTGGTTGGCGGATAGCCACTAATCCCTTTTCTACTAATAGGGGCAAAAGTACACTCAATGATTGCCCCAGAAGTGTGAAGACTCGATCGTAGCGAGATCTCCTCTGTTCCGGTGTAATTTGCATTCCTTGCCCATTCCCCATTCTTTGCGTCTGCTCAGGCCTAACTGGTGCTGGTGGGGCAGCTGAAATTGAAACGGGATTATATTATTATTTGGCCGGGTATTGACCATGTTCTGGACATCGCCCCTTGTTCTCTTCTCGTTCCTTTGCTATGAAAATCTTCTAACCCCACTGGGTCCACTCGGCATATTCTTATTCAAACGCCCCTCCCTGATGGCGTCCTCGCATCGGTTAGCATTTCTCACCAGATTAGCAAAGCTGGTCTGCTGCTGATATACCAAAAAGTCCGAAATCACTGGCAGAGTGTTCTTTAAGATTATCTCTATCTGTTCATCATCAGGTATTCTGTTCTTGACCTAAGCTGCCAATGCTCTCCATCGCCCTAAGTAGTCGCTGAAGGTCTCGTTCTAGTTCTGCTTTAAACGGGCCAAGTCGAACTTACACGGCTCGATGTTTATATTGTAGACATACTGTTCTTGAAAGAGATGCATCAAGTCCCTCCATGTTTTCATCATAGACGGTTCTAAAGATGTGAACCATCTCAAAGTCGGACCGGTCAGACTCTTTTGAAAGACTTTTATTAGTAGTCTTTCGTCCTCCCCGTATTGGCACATGTCCCCACAGTAGGACTTCAGGTGCGCAATAGGATTGCTAGTGCCATTATATTTGTCGAAGGCTGGCATTTTAAATTTGGGTGGCAGGGGAACCTCAGCGAACATACATAAATCTGTGAAGTCCGTGGCGTGGATTTCAGCACCACCCATTTTCATCAGCTGCTTTTGTATTTTGTTTAACTGTTCTTTCAGCTGTTCCGACTCTTTTGATACAGGGGTCGCTTTCTCGGCCGTTAGTTGGACTTCACTCTGGGCCACCAGGGGATGGGCAATTATGGGAGGGGGGTTAAGGCTGGTCAATGCCCCAGCATAGGCCCCGCTATTCCTAATCTCGTCCTCCTCATACTGCTGGTCGGTATAATGTGCAGCGAGGGCAGGATTCTCCTATTATTGTTGCATGGGTTGGATGAGAATGACATGAGTCGGGGTTGGGTGAGCCCATTGGGGGTGAGGAAAGATTTGTTGGGTGATGGAAATTTGGTTTTGAGGTGGGGCCTGATAGGGCCATTGGGTATGGGGGAAGGTTTGGAGATGGCCTTGGGATGTGGGACCATGGGAAAATTGGGTTTGAGGTATGGCATGGGTTTGGCCCAGCTGTGAAGGTTGGGTTAAATGTTGGGGGTATTGTGAAAGGTATGAGTGTGGGGTTTGGGTTTGGGCCATGAACCCTTGGCCATTTTGGGCCACAGGCCATTGATAGGTTTGGGCCATGGACCCTTGGTGGGTGTGGGCCAGTGGGCCTGGGTAGGTTTGGGCCAAGGGCCCTTGATGGGTCTGGGCCATGGGCCCTTGAGGGGTTTGACCTAATGGGCCTTGATAGGTTTGGGCCATGGGCCCTTGGTGGGTATAGCCCAATGGAACTGGATGGGTTTGGGCCATGGGCCCTTGGTGGGTCTGGCCTAGTGGGCCTTGATGGGTTTGGGGCATGAGCCCTTGGTGGGTCTGGCCCAGTGGGCTTTTGATGGGTCTGGGTCATGGGCCCTTGGTGGGTCTGGGCCATGGGCCATAGGTAGGCTTGGGTGGTGGGGTATTGGGTCATGGGGTCCTGGGATATGTGGAAAAAGGGGATTTGGGCCAATGGGCCTTGGGGTATGTGAGAGTTTGGAGATTGGTCCATGGGGCCTCGGGGTAAGTGGGTAATGGGGGTTTGGGTGGTGTGGACTATGGGGGGTTGATGGGGGTCATGGGGGAGTGAGGCATAGAGATTGGCTAGGGTATGGGATGGGTTCATGGGGTGTGGAGGAGAGGGGGTGTTTTGAGAAGCCTTCCACATGGAATAGGTTTGGAATATCTCCATCATGGTCATGGAGGAAGGGTTGGATGGAGATGGGGGATTTAAGGGGTGATGGGGTATTAGATGGGATGGAGATGGTGGAAAAATTGGATATGGCCCCAGTATAATCGGGCATGGCCACGGTAGGTGGGGGGGTATGGGGCGGATGAGGGGATGTATTGGGTATGTTTTGGGATGATGGGGGGCATGAGGAAAGTTGGGCATGACCGGTAAAATGGGCATGACCCGGATGGGTGGGGGATTTCTTGGGGGCGGATAGGGTGAAGTGGTGTATGTGAATGTGGGTGGATCGGGTCTATAGGGGGATGATGGGAATTGAGGCATGGATGTGGATTGGGAAAATGGGTCTGGGTTTGGCATGGGCATGATTTGGGCAAAAGATGGAGAATGGGAGGTAGGACTTTGGATATTTTGGGGGGTAATGGTTAGAAAAATGGGGGCGCCAAATGGGCCGGTAACGGTAAAGGGGGGTTGGGTGAGGGGAATGGTAGAAGAAACTTCTCCCGAACGGGAGTGGGTTGGAGAATGTGGCGGGAATGAGTCGGGATCGGTTTAAGCCGGGTCCACTACCCACGACATTCTTCGAGAGCGGGTCGGGTAAGGGTGCCTTGGATAAAGCCCAAAGATCCTCCTCCTTCTTCCCCTATGGGACGGTGGAGGGCAAGATAATGTCGTTGTGCCAGCACCACAAACTATCTATTTCTTTTTGAGTTTTGATTATATATATATATTTTTTGAATTTTTTGAAAAAAAGTTTTGAAAAACAAAGGTTCCGAGGCCTTAGAATTCCCTTTTCGGGTGGCTCTCGTACCCGCGGCGATGATTTCGATGAACTTCAGAAGAATCGAAGGAGAACCTTCGATCTATTGAAGGCACATAAATTGAGGCAAACAACTCGATCCCCTGAAATGAGCCAAAAAGAAGTTGCCCTCTTTTGACCGGCGGAAGCGTATTGGGTGTCGGAGATGGCGAGGCCTAAACAAGGCACTAAGCACACTGATCGGGGGATTCGGGAGGTGAAGAAGGCCACAGATTCGGGCTGAGATGCTGTTAAACAGACCTGGCATAGCTAATACCTGCGCCCAGGTTGCAGGGCACTATTTTTACACTGGCGCAACTAATAGTTGCGTCAGTTATAATTTCTAGTTTTTTGCACTGGCGCAACTAATACATGCGCCAGGCAAAAATTGCTACCCCAGAATGTTTGACAGCAGCTACCAACACCCGAAATGAGTCTCTTTTTTTGTTTTTCGTGGAAGCTAGTCTTCTGGGAACTGAGCTATTTTTGGGTGATCGATTCTCTCCTCACCGCACCTAAAGGGTTTGAGTCCGGTATAACTCATTAGCGCGCTCCCGTGCCCAATCCAATGGAGCTGTCGATATTCCATAGGATTGGACACAGTTTGAAGGCCTTCGCTTTGTATGCTTTGCACCAATTCCGAAGCATAGATCGATCATCCCGTTTCATGGAGCTGTCTGGTTCAGATTAATACTCAAACATCACAAATCTATAATTTCCCTTAGGAAGTGGATGATATCCCGGCTAGCGGGCTTACACTTTTTGTGATCATCGCAGTTATGCCCAGTAATGTCGCAATGCGCTTGGGGACTGTTAGCATTGAGGTACGGACGATATCCTGAAATGAGAGGGCTTACGTACACTCACCATAACCATGAATGTTTGAGAATTGAGTTGAACCAGGCGGACCCATCAAACGTGCCTTGGACCTCTTCGGATGTCTCTTGTCTTTGGCATCCGATCATTAGTGATCGAATACCAAAGAGGGGCATCTGTAGACACCTAATTCGGCCCAAGGCCCGATCAATCTGTACTTCAGGAGAGATGTACCCCTGCGCTTCCGATGGCACCCCCCTGAACCCTTAGGAACCTACCTAGACTAGTAGGAATCACCCTAAGACCTTTAGAGCCATTCCCCCAATCCTTAGAAGTCACCCCTACACCCTGGAATCCCTTCCCAGACCTAACTTAAATCCTTCTAGCGGTTGATGGGAGGAGAGCTACAGAATTTCACACAGACTAGTAACATGGATGAATAATATACCATTGGAAAGAGGACTTCTTCAGCTTTCCAACAAGCCAAAGATCACCCAATTTGGAGCTACGGTTCAAAAGTTATGGTCATTTTAAGTTTCACATAAAATCATAGGACTTTTACTCAGGCGTAGATATTACATACGCCCAGCCATTTTTGCCCCAGATTAGTCAGGCGTATATATTATATATGCCTGCCTATTTTGGAGAAAATTTGGCTGGGTGTATATAATATATATGCCTAGTATAGGTGGGACCCACCACGGGTTTCATCTTCTCAAAACTCCCCTGATTTTGGTGAAAATTAATGTTCCTAAACTGGGCGTATATAATATATACTTAGCTGATGAAGAATCGCCATCATCGATGGCTCAAATTTCCTCCATCTAGTTTGACCCTTTGACCATCCCCTTGGTTGAGGTGGGTGTCTTGAGATTGGTTGCACCCCCTTTGAGCTTATTGGCAACCCTTAAGTCACCCATGGTCTCACCCCATCATCCGCCATTGAAACCAATTTCCAAAAACCCTAGGACCCTGAAAACCCAAAAAACCTTAGATGGGGGATTACCTAATTTCTAAACCAATTAGCTCTTAAGTAAGCCCCTAACCCATCCCTTCTTTATAAATAGAGAGGCCTCCCTCTTCCTTAAGGGTTGAAAAAAATTGGAGGTTAAGGATTTGGAGCTTAAGAGAGAACCCTAGTGAGAGAAAATGCACACATTTTTCCAGAATTCCAGCATGCTTAGTTCATCCCTTTCAACCCATTTCCACCATTAGATCACTCCCTATTGCTAAAGTCTAGCCTCTACACCCCCTACTTTATTGAATCCTAGCATTAGAACCCATTTTCACACCATTTAAGCCATCGGAAGCACGCCAAAGCGAAGATCTTCCACGGTGCAACAAGGGCCCGTGAGCTCCAGCTCACCCCTCTCTTCCTCTACCTTCTTGGTGTCTCCTCCATCCAAGGATTCAAGCCGTTACTCCGCCAAAATTTCGGTTTGGCTCAAAGCTTGATAGGACCGTATTGCCTTCGGGCAAGGGGAAACTTCGCCCTTTTTATTTTTATTTTGGCCATAGATAGAGACCGCTACGTGCGGGTTGATCGGGTGCCTAAACCCTTCCCGATCAATAACCGAAGCCCCTACCCTAGAGCCTTTGGCAAAGACCAGTAAATCAGAGTCATATTTAGCACTTCGGTGCTCAAAATATCGATTTGAAGGTTTCCCGGGTCACCAAAAGCTCCGGGTGGCGACTCTACATTTTCATTTAAAAGGCGAGCGCATTGCCGCAACGGGTTCGAGAGGATCCACGGTCGCACAGCTCCCTAACTTGGTTCAATTTTAATTTTTTCAAAGCTTTTCTCTTTTTTTGGAAGTTTTTTTTAGTTCAAAAACCGGGGGTGATTATCCCATGCCGCCACTACGGGCCGGCGTCCACTGATGGAATATGAGTGGACAAGTAGGCCCGCCAATCGGCCAAGGGACTTTAAATGACGGAAATTTAAAAGAATTGAAAGACAAAGCTCAAGTAGGCCCGCCAATCGGCTACGGCACTAAAATGACGATAAAGTAAGAAATTTTAAAAGACAATACGCATGTAGGCCCGCCAATCGGCTAAGGCACTAAAATGACGAAAAAGTAAGAAATTTTAAAAGACAATGCGCATGTAAGCCCGCCAATCGGCAAGGCTCGTAAATGACAAAAAAGTAGGGGTAAGTAAAACGACTTAATCAGAGGAGTGAGTAAAAAAATAGCAAAAATAAACTAAAAAATAGCAATAACATGTTAGTAAAAATAAAAAAAAATAAGGCTAAGTTCAAGGGGAAGCTCTACAAGCTAGTCCCTAGCAGAGTCGCCATCTGTGCAATCGTGGGAATCAAGACGATCCCGTCGCGACGATGCATTCTCTAACGAAAAATATATAGAGTTGCCACCCGAAGCTTTCGGTGTCTCGGGATACCTAGTTCATTTTTATGAGCACCGAAGTGCTAAAAATATGACTCTGAATCCAGTCCACACCAAAGGCTCTTCGGTAGGGGCTTCGGTTATCGATCGGGAAGGTGTTAGGCACCCGATCAACCCGCTTAATGCGGTCTCTACTAATGGCCAAAATTAAAATGAAGTAAAAGAAAAGGAAATGGTTCCCTCTTGCCCAAATGGGCTTAGAATCCTATTTGTGCCCCTCCGTTCCTACCGAAAAGTCGACGGCGTAACGGCACAAATGAGAGGATGGAGGGAGCTAGAAAGAGATAGGAGAGGAAAGGGGAGAACCGGAGCCCTCGGGCCCTTGTAGGACCGTAGAGGAGCCTTGCTTGGCTTGCTTTTGATGAGCTTTTGGAGGCTTGAATGGTGGAAAAAGAGGTTCTAACCACTAAGGCCTACTAGCTAAGAGATGGAGAAGAGAGACTAGGGGATTACACACACCTAGGCTAAGGGTTTTGGGTGTAAGAGCAAGCTTGGGAAGGGGTTTTTGAGTTCTGGACTTTAGGTAAATATAGTGCACCAAAGGGAGGAAGAACTTCTCACTTGGAGCTCTTTCTCTCTTAAGCAAAATTCTCAACCCCTAAACTAAGGGGAGGGGGGCTCTATTTATAGGAAATGGGTGGATTAGGAGGCTACTTAGGAGCTAAATGAGTTTAGCAATTAGGTAATCTCACATCTAAGAATTCCTAAGGTTTTTGGAGCCTTGAAATGTGTGAGAAGGTCCTCCAATGGTGGATGATGGGGTGAGGCCTTAAGCCACTTAACAGGGTGCAAATAGGCTTCAAAAGGGTGCAACAGAACTAGCAAAATACACCCCAAAGGTCAAGGTGGTCAACAAGTCAAACCCCAATCATGATTTTTGGGGCAAAATTCAACAGTTACTATACATTTGCCTGGCGCAACTATTACCAGGCAAATGTACAGTAAAACAGTAATGAACAGTGCCTGGAAGTCAGCTCGCGAGGAGGGGGCCCACTTTTGAATCTGACGCAACTATTAGTTGCGCCAGGCTTAAAATGAGGGAGAATTGGCCTAACGCAACTATTAGTTGCGCCAGACAAAGTTTATTACTGGCGCAACTATTAGTGGTGCCAAGTCCCTAAGGGGCCACGTGACTTTACATTCATGCCCTCCGGGCTCGGTTTGCCATATCTTTTGACGTATACCTCCGATTGGGGCGATCCTTGGACCGTTGGAAAGCTGACGATCTCTACTCCTCAATAGTATGAGACTTGATCATAGTAGAGAGCCGTAGCTAGTTCCGGTGCAACACTCTTTATTCATGGCCTAGTAAGGTTAGGTTTAGGGTTCAAAATGGGTTCTAAGGGGAGGGATTGGTTCCTAAGGGATCTAGTGTGATTCCTAAGGGTTTGGGGTGATTCCTAAGGGTTCCATTCATACCATCAAAAGCTCAAAATTGCACCTCTCAAAAGGTGTTTCGATCGGGCCTTGGGCCAAATTTGGGTGTCTACAGAGTGAGAAAATAAAGAGACCGCCTTTTAAGTTGGATTTTAGAGAGAGAAAAAATAGGGAGGGTGCCTTTTAAGTTAGGTTTTAGAGAGAGGAGGGTTTACGTTTTGGCTTTAGGGAGGGCGACTTGCTACCCTTCTTAAAAGGGTTGTCTTTAAAAAAATAATAAGTCATTTATTTTTTAGGTTTGAGGGTGGGCGCTCACCTCCACTCAACTCTATGTGGTTCCGCCACTGAAGGACCCAGATGAGTGACACAAATGCAGGAAATGGGAGGCTAGAAAAATGGATGTCCTGAGAATTATATTTTAAACCTTAGTAGAAAGCTTGGGTCGTTCTTCTTTGTTTTGCCACCTTTGATTATGCACGACCTTTAGAAGTGAGTCTTGTTTCTCTTTGGATGCTAGCAAAAAACTTTACTGGATAGCAAAATAGATTAGTCGAACCAATCGAAATTCTTTAATTTTTTATGCCTCCACGAGCCTTTACTTGCTAGATTATCCCCTCATGGAATGATCAATTCTCTCCAAAGCAGATCATATGACCTTTACTTTCTAGATTATGATTTATTTTTTAAATATCTAAATAATCTCGTCTGACTTAGGTTCTTCTTTGATAATGCAAAAGGTAGGAAGGATGGCTGGTCAATTTACAAAACCCAGATCTGATCCATTTGAGAGCCAGAATGGGGTGAAGCTCCCAAATTACCAGGGAGAATTATCATTGGCGACTCATTTGATGAGAAATCTAGAACGCCAAATCCCCAAAGACTGATAGGAGCCTATACACAATCTACAGCCACCTTGAATCTTCTCCAAGCATTTGCCACTGGTGGATATGCTTCTATTCAAAGAGTCACACAATGGAATTTGGACTTTTCTTAGCACAACGAGCAAGGAGACAGGTATTTGATATCTTACAATTTCTTTATCCTTCATTTTTGTGCCGTTGGAAATATAGTGCCGTTGGAAATCAAACACTAAACGTTATGGTTAACCTAGAGGGAGAATTCATGCCAACTGCAAGTGAGTCGGTCTAGGTAGTTTGGATTTGATGTTTGATTGAACAACATGATGCTCATGCAACTCCCTCATGCACCCTCTGATTTTATGGTTAACCTGGTGTTCCATGAAAGGAGTTAGATAAGCTAAATTCTTGCATTCCTTTAGAGAACAAGATAACCTCTGTATTGAAAATCAGACCAGCAGGTTTGATTTTCAATCCATTGGTTTCCCGTCTTTACCAGTACCTAAATGAGCCCTAACTTGCATATACAGGAGAAATGGATGAAATGATATATGAATGTTGTTTGACACTGATTTGGCTTCTCTATATTCAGATCTATCCCAACATGTGAGTTGCTTTCGTTGACATAGTCAGAACTCGCGACTTTAGAGGATTGTATGCGGTTGACACCGACACTTGCTGAGATAATCCCTTACGCTGGCCTACAATTTGGCTCCTATGACACATTCAAGCACTGGACCATGGTAATTTTCTACATGTTGTTATCTTTTTTGATTTATATATATGGCAAGTGGGACAATGGGGTTTGCACCCATACTGAGGGCGATGGGTTCGAACCCCATATCACATGCCACCGTGTGTTTTCTGAATCGGACCATTGAAACCAGTCAAACTTTGACTTGGGCATTTAAAAAGTTTTTTTTTAAATTGATCTAACCCATCCACTTGTGCTCCACGTGGCACCCAAATAGTGTTTGGGTGTCACGTGGACCTCCACGTTGACCTTGGAGGATGGACAACATTTACCTATTTCAAAAAGAAAATGTTTTGGATCGTTTCTTGAATTGGCATAATATATATTCACTATGGATTAATGGGGCATTACTAACATCAGGAGGTAGACACGCCCCGTCACTTGCCTTTTAGAGGCAAATTCCTATCAAAAGCTGTCTGATGTAGTGGGATGTGTAGTCCTATTTGAACAATCTTCATGATTTGATTACACCTTTGAAGTTTCCATATATGTTTGATGTCTTAAGCTTTATTAAGTTTTGAACCCTGACCTGTTATCCACTTTTGGACTTGACCTGGATCTGTTAAAAAAATGATATACCTATATATTGTGTAGTAAACAGGTACCAGGTTGGGTTCGAGTCGAGTTTGGGCTAACTTGAATACAACCTATTTATATAACAGGTCAATATTTTTAACCCGACCTATTAGATGGAGATTCCTTAGATGGAAGTCATCAATATCTCAGTTTAATGATGTTCTCCTTTTGATTTCAGGCGAAACTTTTCGATTTGAAGCTCACCTCAAACGGATCACAAGGGAACGGGGACACTTGGCAGGAGAGGCGAAGCAAATTTTATTTTTTTTATTTTTTATTTAAAAAATGGGCCATGGGGTCAGATTGTTAACTCTCTTTCTTTTGTTCTTCTTTTTGTTTGAATAAAAGGATTAGACATGTAGAGTTTAAAATGTTTGGTTGATTTGAAAGGTTGGATCATAGGTTGAGATGCAACCTTTTGTTTTAATAAAAGAATTGGGTATCTATTTTTTTAATTAATGGAATGATTTGCATTTAAGTTGAATGGATGTATTTAAATATGAGATTAATAGTTTTTTTTCTTTATATAATTTTTTATAAAGCATTAAAAAAAGCATTAAAAAAAAAGCATTAAAAAATTGCATTAAAAAAATTACATTAAAAAAAAAAGCATTAAAAAAGCATTAAAAATTTTCATTTAAAAAGCATAAAAAAAATATTATTTAAAAAAAAATTGCATAAAAAATCGTCGATGTAATTTTTTTTTTTAAATTGCATAAAAAAATCACTGCCAAAGGCAGTGGTTTTTTCTATGACTGTTAAGAGCAGTCGTTGTTGAAGTTTATAAACCACTATCGTGTGTAGTGGTAAAAAAAAATCACTGCTTTTTTTACAACTGATTAGGGCAGTGATTTTTTGAAAAAATCACTATTTAAGGCAATAATTTTTTTGGCTTTTTCACGTAGTGATGGTGACCGTCCTCTCATGGAGGACGGAACCGGCTCCCATATTAAAAGACCTATTACATTACAAAAATTCAATCTACTTATATGAAAAAACTGAAGAAATACGTATGAAGTTTATATATTATTCCTTGAAATTAATATATATATATATATATATATATATATATATATATATATATATATATATATATATATATATATATATATATATAATATTATATAATATGACAAATCACCACACGTTTCAAAGGAAAATAAAATTAAAATATATGTATCAAGAATATGCATATACTATGGTAGATACCTTTTGGGTTTAAACTTTCATTGTGTGCATAATTATCAAAGCCTTCTTAGATTACAGAGAAATCGTGGTCTTAAATTGAGGACCCTTTATAAAACTTGATAAATAGTACACACATATTATCATTAAATCTAGTAATATTTAAGCTAGTACTTTTATGACCTTGTGCTTAACTATACGTTAAATTTTATAAATATTTTTGAAAAAATCATAAGCTCACATGAAGTGGCCGCACGTCTACAAATTATTGTGATATGCGGCATAGGGCATCTTCATATAAGCATGTTTAAGAAAGTTTTAATGTCATTTTGCCTCTTCGTCATATTTTATTGAACAATAAATTCATATTCCATTGTGAAATGAGTTATATAGGTTTCCTCTTTAGATCTCTATGAGATCACACCACCACCTAGAGTGTATACTCATCCACTTGTCACCTTAGATTCATCCAAATATGAATTCAAACTTGTATCATTGTAGTCCTCTAATACATTTAGAAATTCATTATTTATTTTGAATATCTAAATAGACTGGACATAGCATTCCAATCATCGTAGCATTGAATACTAGTATATCCTATCAATTTTTAAATTGCATATGCTAAATCAAGTCTAGTCTAGTGCATTACGGACATGAATCTACCGATTACTCTAAGATATTCTAACTGATTTTACGAATCTACTTTTATAATAAGTAATTTTAAAGCTTGGATCATACGACATAGATGTATGTTTATCATTTAAATGATTGTATTTTCTAAGAATTTTTCAATTTATAAGATTGAGTTAAAGTAAGCTCATTACGATTCTTGTTGTGTTAATTTCTAAGATCACATCAACACTACACTATCCCTTATTTGAAACTAGGATATAGAAATGTTTTAGTATTCATTATGTTATCTAAATTAGTACTTAATATAAGCATTTCATCACCATAAAAAATATAATAACCCCCTTATTTTCAATAAATCTATATAATATTCATTAATCTGGAATCTATAAAAAATTATTACATTTTTAAGACCGTCATGCCATTGCTTGAGGGTCTATTTTATTTCATAAAGTGAATTAATTTACTTACAAACTTTATGTTCTTGTTCAGCTAGTACAAAACCTTCAGGTTGTACTATATAAACATCTTCTAGCTCACCATTTAATAATGCAAAGGCACTATGCGGTTTGACGGTCTCTAAACTGCTTAGTGTTATCACTATGCAGCTTGAAGGCTCTCAATCTACAAACTTCTTTACACTATATGGGTTTGGGGTTCTCCAAACTATGAAACACGAAGATGGAGGGTTTGGATTGACTCCAAACACACGAGTATAGGAATATTTTAGTCAATTTTGGGCTTCAAACTATCCATGCAAGGGTATTTTCATAATTTTTTAAAAATTTGTTAGGTTTGGAGGTTACTGGACTTCATATAGGGGATGTTTTAACCAGTTTTTAGGATTTGATCATTTTTAGGGCTCCCAAAATGCATACAGAAGTATTTTGGCTATTTTAAAAGATCGTTGCGATCTGCGGGCTCCCAAACAACAATGTATTGTAATTAGAGAATCTTCGACTTTTTTTACGGTAAAATCTTCAGCTACCTCCATTTTCGATGATCTTAGGCTCATTGGAAAGATAATTCAATAATATTTCTAATGAAATACACTTACTTCAAGAATCATAATTCAACGAGATAATTGTCCTATCAAAATAGACTTAATGTACAAGGTTCATGCAGTCTGGCCCTACAGGCCTCCAATAATTTGGCCGTAGAATCTTCTTATGTCCTTCAATTTTCTTAGCTTGTTGGAACGATAATTCAATAGCCTCTCCAATGGTATGTATATAATTCACCATCAGATATATATATATATATTTTTTTAGAATAGGCACAAAAACTATGTCATTAATTTAAATTAGACAAAACATGTAATGTCCCGGAATTTCGACCTATTTTTGTTTACCTCGATAAGCGTGCCCAAAAATAATTATGGGATTTTTTGAGTTTTTTATTTAGTTTTGGTTATGATGAGGGAGATGACCAAAAGACTTGGTCTCGAGATGTGTACAAGTCATGAAATCGATGACTTACACAATAAGGTTGGTATTTGTGTTTAGCGCCGAAATTTTTACAAGAATAAATGGATAAGTAGTAATTAGAAATATCTAGATTTTTATTAGGATTTGTTTTGTATTATAAAGAGAGAGATTTGAGAGAATTTACACTTCTCTCTTTCAGTTGAAAGTAAATTTGCAAACCATTTGCTTTGCTTTTGATCTTTAGATCTTGAGAGAGTGAGAGCTCCTCTTCCCATCTCAACCATTAGTTTATTTTGTGCTTGAATTCAGATCAGTTTGGGCTATTGGAAGAGAAGGATAGAAGAGAGGATGTCACTGTGTCGATAGGATCTGTGCAATGAAGGAAGGTTTATAATGGGCTGAATTGAAGTTTTTAAACCTTTGATCTTAGAAACTTGTTCCGGTGCGTGAATTGGTACAATGGGATCAACAGTTTAAGCTAAAAGAGGTAGGTCTTGAAACCTCCTTATGTAAATTTGTTGGGTTTTGTTAGAATTTAAGATATGTATTCAATATAAAAGATTTGATGGCTGTGTTGAAACTAAGGAAAAAGAATCCGAGCATGAAAAGTTAACAGCCACAGAACCAGAACAATTCGATGGTCGATTTCAAATTCGACCATCGATTTTAAATCATTGTCGATTTAAAATCGATAAATAAATGTTTTTTTTTGGTGCCTGAAGGAAGTTTTGAAATTCGTTGGTCGATTTCAAATTCGACCATCGAATTTGGAAATCGACCATCGAATTGAAATTCGAGTGTCGAATTTCAAGATTTTATGACTGATGTGCAGTTTTGAAATTCGTTGGTCGAAATTGAATTCGACCATCGAATTTCAAATTCGACCAACGAATTTTGAATTCGACCATCGAATTCTGTCCTGTTTCAAGCATTTGAAAATTTTGTTGGTTTTTACCTGCAAGCTTTTTGGTGTGATTTTTGGGTTCTATATTAACACTGAGAGTGTTAATATATGTAGGTTTTGGCTATTGGGAGTCCTTGAAGAGGATTGTTTGTGTTGGACTTTGAAACTTTTTGGTTAAGGTAGGGGAACCCTAATTGTTATTTGCATAAATTTATAAGCATAAACTGTTTTCGGCAATTTCTTTTAGAAACATTAATTTTGGAAATTTCGCCATACCCATAAATAAAACTTAGAATATATGATACAAATTTGAAAATTTGGAACTTTGTTATGACTAAGAACTTTGAAATTTGAACCTCAGAACCTCAGTTAAACTTCGAATCAGAACTTTGAAAAATCAGAATTATGTTATGAATAATAAGCTTTGATATGTGTTAGCATTTGCATTTGATTTAGGGTTCATAAGTACGATGCCCTAGATTCTACCAACCGTGTTGATGGTATTACTTTGGCGCAAGTTTCCCTCATAGCGTAGGGGCTTGTTGCACTTTCGAAATAGGTTCATGAACGACGATGGTCAGTAGGGTTTTCCCATCGGTCACGTAGTCCGCTCTCATGCTATAGGAAATTTGGGAGATAAAATTAAGTTATAAATTTAAGACAAGAAGCATGCTAAATCAGAACATTTTGAACACTTTAGATTATATCATCAGTTTTGACTCAAGATTAGAACTGGAGATTTACTTTGAAAAGCATCATTGAAAAACCATATTTGATCCGATTCCGTCTTTTGAAAACCTTTACTTATAAAGAAATGCAAATAAATTTGTCTTCCTCTATTGAGCTTGGCTGTTAGCTCATCCTCGACTATACGTCACAGGTGCTGAGACTAACCTTGCGT
This sequence comes from Chloranthus sessilifolius, assembly GCA_021018995.1. NCBI lineage: Eukaryota > Viridiplantae > Streptophyta > Magnoliopsida > Chloranthales > Chloranthaceae > Chloranthus > Chloranthus sessilifolius. The sequence continues at coordinate 19,477,418 of CM037586.1, forward strand.
CAGAGGATCCGGAGGACTCCGATTATATTCCCGAGGAGGATTTGGACATACCAGCTGAGGAGTTCTTTCCGTGATCTTAGATCCTGTATTTTTTGGTATTTTGTTTGGATAGTATTTTGGAATATTGGGCCCTAGGACTTTATTTTGGTTCTTTTGATATCACTCGAGGAACCATTATTGTGAACCACTATTTTAGGTGATCGGATTGGCCATCATCGGTGGTTCTTTTTGGTTCCTCACAGTGATATATTTAATTTTTTTATATGAAGCTTTTGTTTTTGAATTACTATATTGTTGCCTCTGTCTTTAGATCTTTGTATATGTAGCCGGCTTCTGTTTGTTACGGCTTATTGAGAAATCAATAAGTTGATGAACCGGCCTTTCCTATACCTTAGGGATTGGAAAAGTCGGGTCGTCACAGTTGGTATCAAAGCAAGGCTCTAGGTTCAGAGTCTTAGGACTAGGGGTTAGATTATTTCTAACAATTCATTACTGATCTATTTGTTATTGTTTGTTTAACAATGACAGATCAGCATGCCTCCACGGTTTAGGCATGGAGGTATAGAGGACCTCGTCATTTCGCATTGAGGAGATAGATGAGGGCGTAGGCACCTCATATGGTAGAGGGCGAGTTGCTTCTGGCCCTAATGCAGATCCTTTGGGAGCTGCTAGGCAAGACAGAGGGAATGTGGACGAGGTGTTGGCAGCCTTGGCTACTAACATGGCCCGACAAGCTGACCATTGGCCAAAACCAGAGATCTTTGGCGAGGATTCAGTTTAGGAGGATGAGACCTCCTACATTCTCGAAGCGATAGATCCTATGGAAGTTGAGGCATGACCGGATGAGATAGAAAATATTTAAAGTGTTACGATGTAATGTATCGAGAAAGTACTGGGCATCTTTCAAACTTTTAGGCGAGGCCGGCCGTGGTGGAAAGTCTGTTTCGAGATGAGAGAGCAGACTACCCCAATACTCCATGGACTTGGGCAGAGTTCGTGGAGACGTTCAACGATCAGTATTTCCCGAAGATCGTACGTAATCACTGGGAGGTCCAATTTATCGAATTAAAACAGAATGAGATGTCGGTGCACGAGTATGGCACAGAATTTGATAAACTTTCCCGATTTGCACCCCTACATGTGGCCACTGAACTGATGAGAGCTCAGAAATTTCAGAGAGGTTTGAGGCTGAACATTCAGGAGAGGGTGTCGATGTGGGAAATGGAGACGTATGCTGGCGTGATGTCCAAGGCCCTCATTGTAGAGGAAGATATTCAAAAACAGTACTTGAGGCGAGAGCAGGGTAATAAAAATAGGTTTGGTCAGGGACAGCAGAGTGCTTCAGAGCAGATGAATAAAAAACCGAGGTTCTCTAAACCCCCTCCCTACCCTAGTCAGCCATCATATTCTAGACTAGCTGTTGCTTCAGGACCAGTGATGTCTTCCTATCAGAGACCTCAGAGTTCGTCACCAGGACGACCTTTCAGAGCCGGGAGCACTACTGCGAGTGGAGCTTCTGTGGCTCAGGGTTCGACGAGAGGATCAACTGTTACTCCTGTTTCTACCCCAGTGTGTGTAAGATGTGGGAAACCACATATTGAGAGGATTTGCGGAACCTTTGGAGGATGCTTCGTGTGGGAGTTGGTCACATGATCAAGGATTGTCCTACTATTGAGAAAGGACGGACTACAATGGTCTCTACGCAGAAGTCGACACGACCTACAGTTCAAGGTCGGGCTTATACGGTGACTGCACAGGATGCCCAAACGTCGAATGACGTCATCCAAGGTATCATTAAAGTTGAGATGTCATTTATGCATTGATTCAATTATTATTGTTTAAAGTTAAATACAAGTAAATTATGTTAAACCACTTAGGAATCATTGCATATAATTAACAAACTTTTTAACTAATGGTACACTTATGATGAGTAGTCGAGACGACGTGGATAAAATTGAAGCGCGAGAACTTATAGACCCTGGGTCTACACACTCGTTTATTACTCCTTCCTTCTCAGAGAAGTTGGGTATTATTCCCGAGCCCCTTGCCTTTATTTTGGACGTCAAGATTCCTACGGGAAATTCAGTATGTACTGATACAGCATGTCAGTCAGTCATCGTGATGATTGATGAGCACGAGACATTGACCGACATGATTACGTTGGGCATGGAAGGGTTCGACGTCATTCTCGGAATGGATTGGTTGGCAACTTATCACGCGAGCATAGACTGTCTGCGGAAGATTGTGACCTTTCGGCCGCCAAAGCGAAAATCCTTCCGATTCTGTGGAGTCAAATCCAAGGTTGCGCCGTTGGTTTCAGCCATTAAAGCCGAGCGCATGATGAAGAATGGTTGCAGTGGGTATCTGGCCTATTTGCAAGATTCTACAGAGAAGAAGAACGACTTGGCTCTTATCAAGGTGGTCTACAATTATCCTGATGTCTTTCTAGAGGACTTACCTGGATTACCACCTGACCGAGAGATTGAGTTCGCGATTGAGCTAGCGCCGGGTACAAAACCATTATCTAAAGCTCCATATCGGATGGCGCCTGCTGAGTTGAAGGAACTCAAGGAACAACTTCAGGAGCTGTTAGACAAAGGCTTTATACGACCGAGTGTCTCTCCTTGGGGTGCACCGGTTCTATTTGTGAAAAAGAAGGATGGATCGATGTGTCTGTGTATCGATTATAGGCAGCTCAACAAGATGACGATTAAGAATCGTTATCCTCTTCCGCGGATAGATGACTTGTTTGATCAATTGCAGGGTGCAAGGTTCTTTTCGAAGATTGATCGAGGTCGCTATCACTCAAGATCAAGCGGAAGATATATCCAAGAGCGCATTTGGACCGTTATGGCCACTATGAGTTTCTAGTGATGCCATTTGGATTGACGAATCTTTGCATCTTTCATGGACACGATGAGCGAGGTGTTCAAACCACATCTTGATAAATCATGGTAGTTTTAGATGACATCCTCATCTATTCGAAAACCAGAGAGGAGCATGTGCAGCATCTGAAGATGGCTCTTCAAACACTCAGGGACCATCAGTTGTATGCCAAACTCAGTAAGTGTGAGTTTTGGCTTGAGCAGGTCAGTTTCTTGGGCCACGTAGTCTCTAAAGCGGGTATCTCAGTGGATCCTACAAAGATAGATTCTGTGGTGACATGGGAACAACCTACGACAGTTACAGAGGTCCGAAGTTTCCTTGGTTTGGCAGGGTACTATCGGCGATTTGTCGAGGGTTTCTCGAAGATATCGGGTCCACTTACTCAGCTCACAAGAAAGAATGCTAAGTTTGACTAGACAGAGCAGTGTGAGCAGAGCTTTCAGGAGCTAAAATGTCGCTTGACTACAGCACCAGTGCTTACTATACCTTCTGGCAGTGGAGGTTTCGCAGTATATAGTGATGCTTCTTATGGCGGATTAGGCTGTGTGCTTAATCAACACGAGTGGGTCATTGCGTATGGTTCTAGACAGTTGAAGGACCATGAAAGAAACTATCCGACGCATGACTTAGAGCTAGCAGCAGTTATATTCGCCTTGAAGATCTGGCGACATTACCTCTACGGGGAAATCTTTGATATATTCACCGATCACAAGAGTCTCAAGTACCTCTTCACTCAAAAGGACTTGAATATGCGACAGCGACGATGGATGGAGTTCTTGAAGGACTACGACTACTTGATTCAGTACCATCCGGGAAAGGCAAATGTCGTTGCTGATGCTCTTAGTAGGAGGTCTTCAACACAGCTGTCACATCTTGTTAGCCGGATTCAAAGATGGAAACTTTTGGAGGATATGGCTTTGGGCAGCTCACGGTTCGATGTAAAAGGCTCGGGAGCATTGATGGCTACACTTTTATTACGTCCTACGCTCTTTGAGAACATTCGAAAGCTTCAGATGACTGATGATGAGTTGATGACAATCAGACGAGATGTCGAGAATGGCAGCAAGAAGGATTTCTCCATTCGAGCAGATGGGACCTTGCTATTTCACGACCGGGTATGCGTACCATCGAGTACTGAGCTTCGGGACACCATTATGGAAGAAGCTCACAAATCCATGTATGCCATACATCTTGGTAGTACCAAGATATATCAGGACTTGATGAAGAGTTTCTGGTGGTGAGGTTTGAAACGCGACACACTGAGTACGTATCGCGGTGCTTGGTTTGTCAACAGGTTAAGGTTGATCATCAGAATCCTGCAGGCCTATTGCAGCCTTTACCTGTGCCTGAGTGGAAATGGGAAGCCATTTCGATGGATTTCATACTCGGGTTGCCGAAGACACTGAGGAAGAACAATGCCATATGGGTCATTGTCGATCGGCTAACCAAGTCTGCTCATTTCTTGCCATACAATACCACGTATACTTCCAGTAGACTTGCAGAGTTATACCTGAAGGAGATTGTTAGACTGCATGGGATACCGGCTAGTATTGTGTCTGATCGAGACCCATTGTTTACTTCACATTTTTGGCAGAGATTTCAGGAGGGCATGGGTTCTCGTCTTGACTTTAGTTCGGCATTTCACCCACAAACGGATGGCCAGACCGAGCGCGTGAACCAGATCATTGAGGACATGTTGAGAGCATGTATGTTGGATTTTCACGGGTCATGGGACCAACACTTACCTCTGATAGAGTTTGCCTACAATAATAGCTTTCAGGCTAGCATTGGTATGGCTCCATTCGAGGCTTTATATGGATGGCGGTGTCGATCACCGTTGAACTGGGAAGAAGTGGGTGAGAAGCTCATTATTGGACCTGAGATAGTTGAGAGCACTACCGAGACGGTTCGGTTGATCTGTGACGACTCTGAGTAGCTCGAGTCGTCGGAAGCTAATACGCCGATCTCAAACGGCGACACATGGATTTTCAGGTAGCTTTTGATATGTCAATGTGTATTTCTTCACTTGGTATAAATTCCATGTGAAATTGGCATTAATACTTGATTTTTCAGGTCGGCGAGAATGTCTTTGTTCGGATTTCGCCTACCAAGGGCGTTATGTGGTTCGGAAAACGAGGGAAACTGAGTCCTTGATACATTGGGGCTTTTGAGATATTAGGACGAGTCGGAGAAGTTGCATATCGTGTGGCGTTACCGCCGCAATTATCTAGCATGCACAACGTCTTTCATCTGTCGATGCTGCATCGATACATCCGTGACCCGACTCACGTGCTTGATTACCAACCCATCGAGCTTCAAGATGGTTTGAAGGTGGTCGAGGACCCGATTCGTATTTTGGATCGCAAGGAGCAGATCCTACGCACTAAGAGCATTCCTTTGGTTCTCGCACAGTGGCGGAATCATACACCGGAGGAAGCCACTTGGGAGCGTGAAGCTGAGCTCCGAGACCAATTTCCAAGCCTCTTTGTTTAAATTTTTGAGAAATTGTGTGTTGACTGTATGATCCTTGAATTTTTATGTATTTACTGGTTTTATATAAATACTTTTGGCGAGAAATTTTTGGCGGTCCAATATACATTCAATTGTGCTTGTTTACCAAACAATTTTGGGCCTTAGACAAATCCTGGTATGTTACTCCTTATTGGTCTGGTGACCTACATTTCGGTCTATGGTCAACTACTCACTTCCATTTCCATAAGCAATTTGGCCTTGATACTGCTCTCATGGTCCATATTCGTGATTGAAATAAACAAAGAGCTTAAACAAGGTCCATATAGACCCAATGAAAGGTTAGGAATTTCAAAAATTTTGAAATTTTTGAAGGCCTCAGGTGTCTTAAAATTTGACTGTCGAAAATCAATTTCGATGGTCGAATTTTGACAAACACTCACAGGCAGTTTCAGCCAAAAATTTAAGCCTGAGATTTTTCTGAGCAAATCGACCATCGATTTTCAAAATCGACCATCAATTTTGAAATCGACCATCAATTTTCTCGATTTAAGTGTGGGGTTTAAATCATTTTTTCATTTCGGGTTGGCTGCTTTGAGGGTTTGAGCTTAGGGTTTTAGGGCGATTTGGTGGTTTTGGGGCTTCCTCTTCATTTTTGGCTGCAATCCAAAGGGGATTTCACTGCATTATACAAGGGGATTGGATTTCAATCTTTGCAAACCCGATTTGGGGCTTTTCACAAGGTAACCCTTGCTACATTTCTCTGTACATCCCTGTTTTTCTTGCATTTTGTGGGTATTTCTATTAATTTTGTTTGAATGGGCCCTAAGAAGCAAACCCCCATTAGAAATCCAACCTCCAAGAGACCGGCTTCTAAAGCTGCGTCTACTGGTCGATCTAAACAGCCCGCGGAGCCACCTCAGTCGGTTCCACCACCCACCCAGACCATACCACCCTCTGTTTCCCCAATGCCTGAGCAGCCAAATGATTTTTGGAGCATCAAAGGCTTCACCACAGAATATCTTTTTCACCGGGAGTTGTTTGACCAACAAACAACCACAAATGGGCAGGTGAATACCTCGAAAAAGCCAAATTAACGTCCCTGTGCACATCATTTAGTGACCATTTTTATCCCCGATTCGTGCGCCTATTTTATCAGCATATGAGCCGCGAAGACGGGAAGAGAATTTATACGGAAATTGATGGCCGAGATTATACATTTGATCTCGAAGACATGGCTGTGGCACTGCGTTGCCCTTTAAATCACTCCCAAACCATGGGGTTAGGTCCTCCTTTCCCCAAACCGGTCCGCTTTGAGGACGTGATTACCCAAATGACATAAGGCCGTCATGGGTCCGGTAAATCCATAGTCACGGTCCATATGCCGGAGTCCATGTGGATATTGGACAAAATTTTAAAGGCCACCCTTTACCCTTTTGGACATCAGTCTGAGCGCACGGGTCCCCTACAACAAATTCTATTTGCGGCTTATAAGGAGCGCTAGTTTAGTGCTCCTGACGTCCTTTTCAAGGGGATTATCAAGGCACGAGAGAAAATGGGTAAACATGTGAAGAAATCGATGAAGAGTATGTCATATGCTCGATTAATTTCGGTGATGATTGAGAACTACCGAGCGGGCCCTGCCTATGATATCCCTCCTACAGAACCCAAATCCACCGCAGGTCGAAAAATTTATAACCTGGTCAATTGGGGTCAAACTTACAGTCGACTTGTGAAGACTCCAAAGGATGCAGCGGCACCTGATACAGCTAGCGATGATGATGAGGACCCTACTCATTCTGCCCCTGACACTGCTACCCCTGCACCTCCTCAGCCCCCACAGAGTGACATCCTTACACTCTCAGAGTTCACCCGACAGATGACCGCCATGAGCCACCAGATTCAAGAGCTCACCCACCATACCAGCTCTATGCGTCAGGAGTTAGATGTCCATGGCGGCGCTCTCTCTTATCTGATGGTCCTTCTTTTGTTATGATTATTTAGGACCTGGTGGTCCTTCTTTTGTTATCTTTTATATTTCTGTCTCTGATTTGCTTTGGATACTCTGTTTATTTTCGTTTGTATATGATTACTTTGGATACTTGTTGATATCTTCTCTATGTGGGTTTTTGGATCTCAGTGTGAGTTTGATTTTTTGTACATCTTTCCAATCTCTCTGGCTTGGATTTTTGTATGTATATATGTGGACTTGTACCTTCAGTTCTATTTCTATTTTATGATGGGATTATTGCTGTTTTGTTCGTTTTGTGTATTGTTTTCTTTCATGTGTCATGGTGAGACGGTTTCCCGGCACGTGACACTAGGGGTGAGCATCCATGTACGGATGCAATCCACTATGGCTTTTGATGCCACATGCCGTACATCCATGTTACTACGGATTCCATCCCTTGCCTTGCGTGCCCTATGAGACCATCACACTGTGACCCATGATTCTTCTTGGTTTTGTTTTGTGGTGTGTGATGCATTAAATTTTCGCGGACGAAAATTCCTAAGGTGGGTTGAATGTAATGTCCCGGAATTTTGACCTATTTTCATTTACCTCGGTAAGCGTGCCCAAAAATAATATGGGGTTTTCTGGGTTTTTTGTTTAGTTTTGGTTATGATGAGGGAGATTACCAAAGGACTTGGTCTCGAGATGTGTACAAGTCATGAAATCGATGACTTACACAATAAGGTTGGTATTTGTGTTTAGCGCCGGAATTTTTACAAGAATAAATGGATAAGTAGTAATTAGAAATATCTAGATTTTTATTAGGATTTGTTTTGTATTATAAAGAGAGAGATTTGAGAGAATTTACACTTCTCTCTTTCAGTTGAAAGTAAATTTGCAAACATTTGCCTTGCTTTTGATCTTTAGATCTTGAGAGAGTGAGAGCTCCTCTTCCCATCTCAACCATTAGTTTATTTTGTGCTTGAATTCGGATCAGTTTGGGCTATTGGAAGAGAAGGATAAAGGAGAGGATGTCATTGTGTCGATAGGATCTGTGCAATGGAGGAAGGTTTATAATGGGCTGAATTGAAGTTTTTAAACCTTTGATCTTAGAAACTTGTTCCGGTGCGTGAATCGGTACAATGGGATCAGCAGTTTAAGCTAAAAGAGGTAGGTCTTGAAACCTCCTTATGTAAATTTGTTGGGTTTTGTTAGAATTTAAGATATGTATTCAATATAAAAGATTTGATGGCTGTGTTGAAACTAAGGAAAAAGAATCCGGGCATGAAAAGTTAATGTACGAAGAACAATTCGATGGTCGATTTCAAATTCGACCATCGATTTTAGAATTCGACTGTAGATTTAAAAATCGACAGTCGAAATGTGTTTTTTTGGTGCCTAAAGGAAGTTTTGAAATTCGTTGGTCAATTTCAAATTCGACCATCGAATTTGGAAATCGACCATCGAATTGAAATTCGAGTGTCGAATTTCAAGATTTTATGACTGATGTGCAGTTTTGAAATTCGTTGGTCGAAATTGAATTCGACCATCGAATTTCAAATTCGACCAACAAATTTTGAATTCGACCATCGAATTCTGTCCTGTTTCAAGCATTTGAAAAATTTGTTGGTTTTTACCTGCAAGCTTTTTGGTGTGATTTTTGGGTTCTATATTAACACTGAGAGTGTTAATATATATAGGTTTTGGCTATTGGGAGTCCTTGAAGAGGACTGTTTGTGCTGGACTTTGAAACTTCTTGGTTAAGGTAGGGGAACCCTAATTGTTATTTGCATAAATTTATAAGCATAAACTATTTTCGGCAATTTCTTTTAGAAGCATTAATTTTGGAAATTCTGTCATACATTGCATAAATAAAACTTAGAATATATGATACAAATCTGAAAATTTGGAACTTTGTTATGACTAAGAACTTTGAAATTTGAACCTTAGAACCTCAGTTAAACTTCGAATCAGAACTTTGAAAAATCAGAATTATGTTATGAATAATAAGCTTTGATATGTGTTAGCATTTGCATTTGATTTAGGGTTCATAAGTACGATGCCCTAGATTCTACCAACCGTGTTGATTTGTTACTTTAAAGTTTCCTCATAGCGTAGGGGCTTGTTGCACTTTCGAAATGGGTTCATGAACGACGATGGTCAGTAGGGTTTTTCCATCGGTCACGTAGTCCGCTCTCATGCTATAGGAAATTTGGGAGATCAAATTAAGTTATAAATTTAAGACAAGAAGCATGCTAAATCAGAACATTTTGAACACTTTAGATTATATCATCAGTTTTGACTCAGGATTAGAACTAGAGATTTACTTTGAAAAGCATCATTGAAAAACCATATTTGATCCGATTCCGTCTTTTGAAAACCTTTACTTATAAAGAAATGCAAATAAATTTCTCTTCCTCTATTGAGCTTGGCTGTTAGCTCATCCTCGACTATACGTCACAGGTGCTGAGACTAACCTTGCGTCAGAGGATCCGGAGGACTCCGATTATATTCCTGAGGAGGATTTGGACATACCAGCTGAGGAGTTCTTTCCGTGATCTTAGATCCTGTATTTTTTGGTATTTTGTTTGGATAGTATTTTGGAATATTGGGCCCTAGGACTTTATTTTGGTTCTTTTGATATCACTCGAGGAACCATTATTGTGAACCACTATTTTAGTTGATCGGATTGGCCATCATCGGTGGTTCTTTTTGGTTCCTCACAGTGATATATTTAATTTTGTTATATGAAGCTTTTGTTTTTGAATTACTATATTGTTGCCTCTGTCTTTAGATTTTTGTATATGTTGCCAGCTTCTGTTTGTTACGGCTTATTGAGAAATCAATAAGTTGATGAACCGGCCTTTCCTATACCTTAGGGATTGGAAAAGTCGGGTTGTCACAAAACAAGATTCATAATGTTTGGTGGGACATGCCATGCCCCTGCCAATGTGCAAGATGATCCAAATTTAGCGCCGTTTTTTCCAATGAGTCTGCAACAGTTAGTGGATCTCCAAATATATATAATTCGGCTTAACCAAATGCCTAAAAGAATTTTTTAATTTCTTTGATGATTAGTCCCTTCTGGGAGAGATCCTCGTCAGGGCACAAAATCGAATTAATCACTAATAAACAATTGCTCTCAATAGTAACAGAACTGAATCCCTTTTAGAGTTTGGCTCTAACTTGGAATGTCGCTCGAGCGGGAATCATTTCCTTTCGAGCAAGTTGTGCACTCAACATGGGTAAAACTTACGGGTGTAAGTCACTCGAGCAATTTTTGACCTCGCTCGAGAGACCAGGGCATGCACTACGTGAAAAAGCCAAAAAAATATTGCCTTAAACAGTGGTTTTTTCAAAAAATAACTGTCTTTGACCGTGATTTTTTTCAAAAAATCACTACCCTAACCAGTTGTAAAAAATATAGTGGTTTTTTTTACCACTGTACACGATAGTGGTTTATGAACTCCAACAACGACTGCTTTCACCAGTCATAGAAAAACACGACTACTTTTGGCAGTGGTTTTTTTATGCAAATTTAAAAAAAAAAAAAAATACGTCGACGATTTTTATGCAATTTTTTTTTAAATCATATTTTTTTTATGTTTTTTTTTTAATGCAATTTTTTAATGCTTTTGTTAATGCCTTAAAAAAAATTATATAAAGAAAAAAAACTATTAACTACATATTTCAACACATCCAGTCAACTCAAATGCAAATCATTCAATGTCATTAATAAAAAAAATAGATGCCCAATTCTTTTATTCAAACAAAAGGTTACATCTCAACCTATGATCCAATCATTCAAATCAGCCAAATATTTTAAACTTTACATGCCCAATCCTTTTATTCAAACAAATAGAAGAAGAAAAGAAAGGGAGTTAACAATCTAAAGACCCCTTGGCCCATTTTCAAAATAAAAGAAAAAAATAAATCACAGAGGCACGTGTATTTCACTCGCCACCACCAGGGCAGCATGCTACATCACTCGCCATTGAGCCATTGTCCGATGTCTCTGAATCCAAGTAAAAATGTGCACGGAAAGCAGCCAAATATGCATAATACGCCGGAGGCACTGCAATAGGCATGAAGGGATCATCAGACACCAGTAACATTAGCCATTTCGACGTACTGAGCGAGGCCACGAAAATGGTTGATCACCACCCCTTACGAATCACACAATTTTTGCAGTCAGGTTCTGTGCCAACCTGATGCAAATCCAAAACAAGTTTATTGAATTGAGAAGAGAAACAACATACCAATTGATACAGAGCGCGTGCACCTAGCATAACTGCAAGGAAAAAAAACAAATTTTGTCAATCTGCAAGCTAGACCTCATGATTATAGAACAGAAACATCCACATTATCTTCCTAAAAATTATTTAACTACTTGAGAAATTGATTGAGAAAATTCAAATTTGATCAAGACAGATTGAGTTAGCGGGTGTCTGATCAGTCACATAATTTATCACTTTGTCACCCTTAACTTAGTAATGCCAGGACTTAGTTTATTACTAATGTGCAGATATTAAAGATATTCAGCAAATGAGAGCCTAAGTGTTAATATTCATCAAAGTGAACTCAAAAAGTAGTAAGAAAGACGATTGAGTGTAAGTGACAATTCTTCGCCCAAAAGAGAAATGAAGAATCATGTTTTACGATTGTGTGGAACAAAGTGTTGAGAAATGAGAAATCATAATTTACGATTTCCTAAAAGGAAAGCCGTATAAAGTAAAGACGTTGAAAGAAAAGTGAAGAATTGTAATGAAGAATCGTTAGCTGAAAGCTATGAAAGAAGAGAAAATCGTGATTTATGATTTTCTAAAAGAAGCGAGAATAGAAATAGAAAATAACGATTGACGATTTTCTAAGTTATCTACAATTGAAATTATAAAAGATTTCCCGCTGCGATCTGCTGCTACTGATCACGTGAGTGAGAACTATCACCGCCATTAGAAGATCTCTTGAATTAGAAGTTTGGTGAATCACGGATCTGAGAAGATTGATGAAGATATACTTCGAAGGACTCTGCTATTGAAGATTAAAGAACCTTCTAGAAGCACATCTACCATTTGAAAGCAAGAAAGAATAAAATTAGGAATTAGAGTTATACTAGGATACTTTTATTTTTAATAGTTTCTTTTGATAGAAATAGATCTGTAAACCGACTCCTTATGATCTATAAATAAGAGAGTTCGGCATAGGAATAAGCATCGAAGAATTTCAGCATCAATTGACGCCTGAGGTTAGATTTTCTTTCGATCAAAGTAGTGTATACTAGTTAGAGTCGATTAAATATCAGAGATTTCTCAAGAGCAATTGATGACTGCAATTGAGTGCTAAAGATTAGTGTAGATATCATAGTTTCTCAGAAGTAATTGACGACTGTGGGTGAGGGGTGAAAGATATATTTTACTTTACTTTCTAGATTAAATTTATTTTTTTTGTAAACATCTCCAAGTTTTAATTTGAATTGATGACTCATATTAGAATTTGTAGATTAGTGTAACGGTTTTTACTTTTCCATCATCAGTTTTCTAAAGTTTCATTGACGCCCACATTTTAGAAAATTATTGATTAGATTAAATCTGTATTGATAGGATCTTAGACTTGATTAACGACCAATGCTAGGAGACTACAAATATGGTGTAACGGTACTGTTTACTTTCATAAATATCCGATAGCTAAAGATTGAGATTGACGACCTCGATCTGAAGGAGGATTAGGATTTATTTTATACAATTTAGATTAATAATAAATCCTTTTATTCATATTTCCCCAATAGATTATATCTTAAGGATAAATAGAAGTCTTTAAGATAAGAATTTAAATAGAAGATAGAAATAAAGAGATAAATAGATAATAACTTCCTCGTGGGAACAATCCTATGCTAGTACTATAATTTCCATTGTGCGTTTGCAATAGGTTAAGACTTGAATTTAACATAATATATATACATAATAATCAGTGAATCAAGGTTTTGGTGCTGCTGTCGGGGAAGCAAAATTTATCTTTATTCCTTTTTTTATTCTTTTAGAAACCAATATTTATCTTTCTCTTATTATATTTCTTTATATATATATATATATATATATATATATATATATATATTTTTTTTTTCACTTCTTATTCTTTTGCAAGTTTATTCAAAGGAACGAATAAGGTTTTCAACACTTCTGAGGGCCCCAAAAATTAGGAACTTAGATTTATCTCTCTCCCTGCTTGTTAAAGTGAAAAGTAAATAATACTAAAATCAAGTCTAAATACAATAAGTGTCTATATCAGCATGACACATAACAGTTAGAACATGACTAAAACCATGGGAGAATACTATGCACCTCCCCCATGTATGCAATTAATCCCTATGACCGGTAATAAGACTTTTAAACTTATGCCAAATATTTCAAGCACTTTCAATATTCCGTGGGCTAAGGGCTGAAGATCCTTATTCACATTTAAGACAGTTCATAGAAGTGTGCAACCTTATTCGAATAAAAAATTTGTCAGAAACATCTCTTCGTCTAAAGTTGTTTTCATTTTCTCTTAGAGATGAGGCAAAGCTGTTGATACATTCTTTGCCTCCTAATTCGTTCACTGATTGGGAAGACTTGGAATGAGGATTTCTCATGAAATACTTCCCAATACACAGAACGAATCACATCTGGTATCTTATTAGATATTTTCATCAATCTCCGGATGAATCTCTTCAAGAGGGGTGGACGCGCCTTAACGAGCTTTTATATAGGTGTCCTCATCATGAAGTCACTCGTTGGCAAATAGTCCACACTTTCTATGAGGGTCTAAATGATAAAACCAAGCACATAGATGTTGCTGTGAGGGGATGTTTCATACTTTGTCTACTGAGGCTGCTTGGGAACTCTTTGAGAACTTTAGTGAGAAACCAGTGCAATGCCAAGCACTGGGTGAGATTGAATAAGAGATTTCAAGGAATATACTTCTTCGACAGAGAGGATTATACAAATTAAAATCAAGGATGAATTGTCTTCCGAAACTAAAACTTTGGAAGGCAAAAATGCAATCTCTGATGGGTGTAAAATTGCACCAAACATCTTTTAAAGGAGAGGCCTATGAACCTAACCACAACCTACCTCAAGAAGTTCCTCAGCACTCTCCTGTATTTTTCCCCACACAGACTCAAGACCATGCTGACATTGAGGAAGCCTTGTTGCAGATAGCCGAAAGCTAGCTGCAGTATGGCCAGATTCAAATAGAGCAACTCAATAATCTCCTGGAATCCATTATCCAGTTAAAAACTCAAGTTAAGTTGCTAACCAGTTGGAACACCACGAGAGGGAGTAATTACTCTTTCTCATGGCCGGTTGGCACCCCAGGAGGAAATAACCTTACGGGAGGCATATAAACTCCCTTTAACCATTATTGAATTCCCTCTTGAAATTGTCGAGCTACCAACTCACTCGTAGCAAAACACGTGTAACATATGTATATAAATACTTTTGAAATGACCCCTCTACGATTTATAAAATATTACTAATCGTAAAGACTTTCTTTTATTTTTATCACTAGAACTGCATGGAATTGCAATTTCTAGTGAGTTTTGAGTCCAGTCGTAGCAAGTACGATTTTCTAGTCTTAGATTCTCGTGAACGTTATCCAGGATTGCAAACAACAATTCTATGGAACATACAATTTCAGTGGTCTGTCTTATCAGTTATATTAGAATTCGAACCCATTTAATTCATATGGGAAATAAGCAAATTTGCATTCAAGACTACCACTTCCCAACTACCCTAGCCTAGGAACCTACACATTGACATTTACTTCAAAGTGACGATTCAAAGCCAAACCTTTCCCCTATAAATCCATACCCAGCCATAGCCTACAACCAATTCAAACATTTCTCCTTCCTCTGTCTTTAACCCTACACCTAATGACCGAAGACCATAACCCAAGTGATTCCAGTAAAAAGCTTGAAAAAATCCTCGAAATACACAAAGCCGAACTCCTAGCTGCACAACAGAGAGTAGAAGATCTGAAACGTCAACGACTTACTCGAGATGTTGAATCGTCCACCAAACCTATCCTTCACCCTAAACCTAACCTAAATCCGACACCATATACCAAGATCCCATCTTCTCCAACTTCCTAATCTTAACACCATCACAACCCACCCCGAATGCAAACTTCCATATGTTGATGGTGGGTTGAGCCATTCCACATCACCCTTCTCCATTGCTTATCTTCTCCCTTCACTTGCGCTACATTCCATTCACATAGTTTTTGTAAGAGAGCAATATAGGCAAAAGATGAATCAAAAGAAGAGGAGGAGAGGCAACCATGCAAAGGCATGGATATACTTTTGGTAGGAAGGAATGAGAGACTCTGATTGAAAGTGATTAGAAGCCGAGGACCGATCTTTATCGAAGACAAATTCTTTTCTCGGATGTTGCTGCCAGTGTCTTCGTTTAGTGTGTATCTAGATTTTTCTTAGGTATTTATTTTATGTCATTAGTTTTTCTTTCTATATTTCTGTAAATAGTTCATATATATATGAAAAAGTTTTTATTTTTTGCTGTTTTTGATATAATTTACTAACATCACTGACCTCTAACTTTTTAGTACTATAAAATCGGTACTATTTTTCTCCAAAGTTTGGGGGAAAGATTATTTTTTTTTCTTGCAGATCAGGCACCCGGTTACTAACTTAGTAGTAAAATTAGGTATTATTTTTTTGTATGTCCCGTGTTTTGAACAATGAAGACATTGCCCTATTTAAGTTTGGGGGGGGGGGGGGATATACAAAACTGTATAATAGTAGATAACAATTTTTATTTTTAGAATTACATCTGAGAAAAAAAAATAGTTTTGTAAATAGTAATTTTTTATTATCTAAAGTTAATCATTATATGTGAATTAATCAAAATAAAAATAGTTACAATTCAAAGTAAAGCATCTCTAAACACTGTATCAGATGAATGTGTGAAGTTATACGATTGATCTGAACTGTAAATATTTTATATTATAATTTCAAAATTATATAACCAGTGACCTATAGAGCCCATTTCCTCTTTTATTATAAGAAAGAGAGACTGTTTTTATTCATGCTAAAATTTTCCTTCAACTTCTATGCTAATTGAAATCTCATATTATTAAACTTAGAATCAAGATATTCTATAAATATGATGATTTATTTGTTTAGAACTGTTTATTAAATATATCAAAGCAATAAGACATTCATATTAGTAAATCGTGAAAATGATCAAAGGCCATCTTTTGTTAAACCAGAGTAAAAAAGCTAAAATCCTAAAATATTTTATCCTTTGAACCTATATTAGAAGCCTAAACTAAATTTCTTGGTACCAAAATTTTATAAACCTTTAACCATACGTGCTACCTAAAACTTTCTACCTTTGACCCTTACAATTTCTGAGAGTTTAGAATGTAAAAGAAGGGGAGAAGAGGGAGTGAAAGGAGTATATGCTTGAATAGATAAAGGATCTGCTGAAAAGGGTGAAAGAAAAAGAAATACAATTGTATGAAAATATGGGAAAGGAAAAGAAAAAGAAGGAATCGTAAAAGACGATTCTATGAAAAAGAGAAACAAAAAGCTTCCAACTAGAAAAAAAAGGAAGAAAAATGAGATTTATACTAGAAAAGAAATGGGAAGAAGTTATCCAAAATAGGGATACTTACTGAAGCTGAAAAATGTACAAGAAGAAGAGAAGGAAGAGCTAAATCCTCAGGATTAATTTTGAATCCTCTTTACCTTTCTTTAAAACCTTATGAAAATCCAAAGCTCCATTACAAGCCGAAGGAAAGACCTTTAATATTTACGATTTGTAAAAATATGAGTCTAGTAGAGATATATGAAATAGATACTATAAATAAATAAATAAGTTATATGATCAGAATTGATTATCCTTTTTTATGAGATTTATCTTAGTCAATTATCCGATGAAAAATTACATATATATCTACAATATTGTGAGAACCTAAAATTTTGATTATTTTTTACAGTATGCCAATAAGTGAGAGTTTGCATGAAAATACTTTCTAAAAATTGCAGTTCAGAAAAATCAATGATGAATAAATTTCTCACTGATATGCACGCACTCCATGCTATACTGAATTCAAATTATTGAGTTCTGATAGAGGATAATTACGATGATGGGAAGCTAAGGATAGAAGATTTTAAAATTTTTACAAAATAATAAACATGTAATGACTGACTGAGTATTTAGTACACAAAAATCTTTATTTTGAATTTTTAGTTTTGAAA
Organism: Chloranthus sessilifolius; assembly: GCA_021018995.1. Lineage (NCBI taxonomy): Eukaryota > Viridiplantae > Streptophyta > Magnoliopsida > Chloranthales > Chloranthaceae > Chloranthus > Chloranthus sessilifolius. The sequence continues at coordinate 19,494,982 of CM037586.1, forward strand.
AATCTAAAAATATTTGAAGTTTGTAGGTAACTTCACTGAAACGTTCAGGAGACTACAACTCCTCCACTTGGGATCACCTAGGAGTTTAAAGGCTTGTTGCATCTGCTAAATGCAATCGTGCTCCCTACGAAAGTGGCAATTTAAATTTTAGTTTTAGATATTTTATGTTTTCTTGTTTGATAGGGACTAGCAGAGCTTAAGTTCAGGGGTGTGATCAGTCACATAATTTATAACTTTATCACCCTTAACTTAGTAATGCTAGGACTTAGTTTGTTACTAATGAGATACTGATGCGCATATATTAAAGATAATAAGTAAAAGAGAGCCTAAGTGTTAATATTCATCAAAGTGAACTCAAAAAGCAATAAAAAAGATGATTGAGCGTAAACGACAATTCTTCGCTTAAAAGAGAAATGAAGAATCATGTTCTACGATTGTGCGAAACAAAGTGTTGAGAAATGAGAAATTGTAATTTACGATTCCCTAAAAGAAAAGCCGTATAAAGTAAAGATGATGAAAGAAAAGTGAAGAATCGCAATGAAGAATCGTTAGCTAAAAGCCATGAAAGAGGAGAAAATCGTGATTTACGATTTTCCAAAAGAAGCGAGAATAGAAATAGAAAATTGCGATTGACGATTTTCTAAGTTATCTATGATTGAGATTATAAAAGCTTTCCTGCTGCGATCTGGTTCTGCTAATCACATGAGTGAGAACTATCAGCACCATTAGGAGATCTCTTGAATTAGAAGTCTGGTGAATCACGCATCTAAGAAGAGTGATGAAGATATACTACGAAGGACTCTGCTACTGAAGATTAAAGAACCTTTCAGAAGCACATGTACCGTTTGAAAGCAAGAAAGAATATAATTAGGAATTAGAGTTATATTAAGATACTTTTATTTTTAGTAATTTCTTTTGATAGAATTAGATCTTTGTAAACCGACTCTTTATGATATATAAATAAGAGAGTTCGATACATGAATAAGCATCGAAGAATTTCAGCATCAATTGACACCTGAGGTTAGATTTTCTTTCGATCAAAGTAGTGTATACTGGTTAGAGTAGATTTGATATCAGAGGTTTCTCAAGAGCAATTGACGACTGCAGTTGAGTGCTGAAGATTAGTGTAGATATCCTAGTTTCTCAGAAGCAATTGACGACTGCAGCTGAGGGGTGAAAGATATATTTTACTTTACTTTCTAGATTAAATTTATTTGCTTTGTAAACATCTCCAAGTTTTAATTTGAATGGATGACTCATGTTAGAATTTATAGATTAGTGTAATAGTTTTTACTTTTCCATCATCAGTTTTCTAAATTTTGATTGACGCCCAAATTTTAGGAAGTTGTTGATTAGATTAAATCTATAATGATAGGATCTTAGACTTGATTGACAACTAATGCTAGGAGACTAGAAATATGGTATAATGATACTATTTATTTTTATAAATATCCGATAGCTGAAGATTGGGATTGACGACCTCGATCTGAAGGAGGATTAGGATTTATTTTATGCAATTTAAATTAATAAAAAATTCTTTTATTCATATTTCTCCAGTAGATTAGATTTTAAGGATAAATAGAAGTTTTTAAGATAAGAATTTAAATAGAAGATAGAAATAAAGAGATGAATAGATAAATAACTTCCTCGTGAGAACGATCCTATGCTAGTACTATAATTTTCATTATGTGCTTGCAATAGGTTAAGACTTGAATTTAACATAATATATATACATAATAATCAGCGAATCAGTGTCTCCAGTTCTTAAAAACCCCAAAACTCAATCCGATACTCTAGAAATTCAAACAAGCATGTAAAATTTTCAAAAAGCCAATCTAAATGGAGTACTTGAACAAAAAAAAAAATAGAGAATCAGGTTTATAGCTATTTTTAAATCCCAGTAACATAAGTTATTTTTACTCAAAAAAATTAACTAATTTCAAGTCAATCTAATCTTAGACCTCATCGAGACAGAGTTAGGTTTAGATCTTTGTTTCCAATATTGCTTATTTTCCATAGTTTACTGATAAATGAAGCAAATTGTCTAATATCAAATGCATTTAAAAATCACAATGTCAAAGCATAGATTTGGGAGATCACATATCCCATGACAACATATAATATTGGATATGAATATTTAATATCCAAGTGAAGTAGGATGACAGAACTAATTTTGTGGGAATCACAAATCCACCACTTTATACTTTTAGCTATAAACAGTTCACGGAGGATGACAAAACTAAAGCAGGAAGCCTCACCTTTTTTGCATAGTTCCTTTTGTATGTATCTACATGCATGTGAGTATTGCATAATCAAAATACTTACTTCAATGCTCAAGAGGGCATTGAGGTCATCTTCCAAAGATCCCAATAAGCATGCATCCTGAAAAGGAATGCATATGTATCATAAAAAAGCAAGATAGCTACTGTACTAAACACACTGCATCTATAATAACGGACTAGATGTGTGCACTCACCAATGGGCATGGCACCCCACAAACAAGAAAACTCATGGTCACATCCTCATCGTAGAATTCCCTGCCAAAGGAGAAAAGACTAGATTCATAAACTTCCAAAACCACAATAAATAAATACTTAATCAAACTCAGGAAAAAAGGCATACTTGTAAACATATGCAAGGCAGAAAGGATTAAATAAGACACTACCCAGATCATTCTATAAGCACAACACAACTTAAGTTAGGCCCATTTCATAAGTATGACTGATGAAATTCTGCATTTTCTAGGTATTAACGACATTTAACTTCACCATAACAATGTTAAAGAAGTATACGCACCTAAACTCCACGCATCTATCTCTTTCCGAAGTGGATTTTTGCCTCTTAGGAAGAAGCCATGTTTCTCAAGAGCGTTGCCTAGATATTATATGGAAGTGAATTTTATAAAACCTCTCTGATCAGCCACGCTTACCCGTTGTATTACTCCAATGGAGAATCTGCAATACAAAAAATAAGCTCATATGATAAATAGCATACAGATTAGTAAAAATTTAATTCTTCTAATCAATAAGAGGAACATAGGCCATAATAGACTTAGGCACAAATCCTCCTACCAAAGAACATCTTACCAGATTGAAATCGAAACCGTAGCTTGTTGCTGCTGGGATTGAATATGGTTCGCGAAATTGAAGATTGCAAGATTCGGTGCGCCACAGGGTTGGTTGTTGCTACCGACACCCCACTCAAACAAGTTGAAATGAAAATAAACAAACAACAAAAATCACCAAATGGATTTCTGGTAGAAAATATTGTGACAGCCCGGATTTCGACACCCTGAAACCCGTGCCATCAGCACGATCCTCCAGACCGTGCCCCATGGATACATATGGAACATTGGTATAGCAAGCAACAACTAAAAAAGATAAGACAAATAACTGCACGATGCGGAAATAAATATGCTAATCTAGGCATAAGCTCAAAAGACAGTTCTACTTTCATGCTGACGCATGAACAGAGAACCGATCCGAACCATTGGTGATAAACAGATCACCTCAGATGGTTCGCCAAAAGAATTATATCATTTAAATATATTATTTCTCAAAATAAAGGCTTGAAATGCCAAGCCGCACAAATTACTCTCAAAACTCTCCCTATCAAAGTACACAGCGAAGTCTCCTAGAAGAAGTCCTCGGGAGGAGGCTCTAACTCGTCTCCGGGTACGAAGTCCGAATCCCCCAGATCCGCGCCTCCCGAAGCCTCCTACGGCTGCAAGCAAAGGACCTGCGACGCATAGTCTAAAGGGTGAGCTACATCCTAGCTCAATAGGGAACAACACAATGAACATATAAGTCAAATTCTCACATATATTTCATGATATTTTTAGCATGATGTATTTATGAACTTGCTAGAAAAATAGTTTAAATGATTACATATGCATTGAAGTTTAATGGTGGTTTACATGTTACATTTATTTTAACAGTTCATGAATTACACTGAATAGGCCTAAAGAAACTTAAATCTTCAACTGAAGTAATCCCCAAGCAATAAGCATCAAGCCCCGATGGAATACCCTTCATCGTCGTCTAAATAGACAATTGTTATAATTATATCACTTTGAATACTACCCAGGTCCCTTTCTCATAGGCGACGGGGTCTAATCTCATCTCAACATCCCTGGGATGTGCTACTGTGTATGGATAGACCGTCGTATCGGTGTACGGATTGGCCGCCGTACCGATCACAGATATTCTGCCGAGTCAGTCGTGGGTATCCCACCACGTCGGTGGAATATTCTGTTCAAATCTTAAATAACAAAAATATCAGGTGCTTTATATATAGTTATTCACCGTGTAAACGTGCTACTTTATATCAATTAGGCCTTATCAGTTTTTGTTCAATCTTACTTTATAATCTCACTTACATCCCTGGGATGTCTAAATTACTCGCATCACACTGATGCCTTTATCACTTTCTCATCCCCTGGAGATGTCTCATTTTCATATGCTTACTTGGTGTCACACACACACACACACACCTACTGAGAGGATTATATGATTAAAGCATGTTCATTTCATTGGTGTATCACACACACACGTGGAGATTATATGATTTATTTTATTTCTATATCACTACATACATGCTCTTGTAATCAAAGTACATGTTTAAGGTGTTTCCTACCTCAAGGGTCTGACTGTCCAAGCATCAAGGTCCCACACAGCTCCTCATGCTTGCCTTAGCTCGTACCACCTATGGTACATCATAACATATGCACAGCATCAATAAGGATGCAATAGAGAAGGTCCAAGACCCTCCATGAACCTCAATGTTCAACTAAGAAGTCAACTCAAATTGCCAAAATCGATTAATCGATCTCCAAAATCGATTAATCAAAACCCTAAATCAATTATCGATTCCCAAATCGATTAATCGAAATCCAAAATCGATTAATCGAAAGTCCACTATCGATTAATCGATTCCCAAATCGATTAATCGAAATCCACTATTGATTAATCGATTCTCAAATCGGTTAATCGGTTTTACCAAGCCTTATTTCTCCAGCCACAGGAGGTACTCAGTCGATTAGTCGATTTCTAAATCAATTAATCTAATTTCAAAATCGATTAATCAATTTCAAGATCGATTAATCAAACTCAGGCATTTATGCTTTTTCAACTTTCAGACTAAAATCGATTAATCGATTTGGCCAGAACTCAGCCCCTTTTCGAGCTATTCTTCCAAATCTTCTCTTCCTATTTTTCTAACTTTTTCTATCATTTTAATTTATCATTTACCTCATCTATTGACTGAATTTAATCATCCAAACTCATCCATTTAAATCTAATAAAGCTTACCTCAAATCAATCTCTTAAAGAATGGATTGGTTGGTTTAAATGGCTAGGGTTCCAGCTCTTGCTCCAATGATTCCAATCACGTTGAATCTGACATTTATTGCTCGATCCCATCTTAAATTCACAATGTGTCATAACCTTCCTAGCATTCACCCTTCTCTACTCTCTCTCTCTCTCTCTCTCTTCTTAACTTCTCTCACCAACCAAACAAGAGAAATAACTTCTCTTAGGTTATTAACCCTTATAACCCTTAACTAACCTCTAATTCCATGCTTAGGTCACATTTACATCACAAAATACTTTCCTTCTTAAGTCTACTATTTGAAATCACTTGGTCAACCTACAACCAATCGGGCACGGATCCCGAGGTCATTATTCATCACTCAATTTTCGGGGATATTACATTCTCCCCAGCTTGGAAATTTTCGTCCTCGAAAATGAACCCAAAAGGTGTGTCGATTGGGTACCCCACATACAGTGATGTCACGTACCCAATCACGAAAAATTAAATAATTTTGCCACACGTAATGCAAGAAGCAACGTAAATGCAAGCGAATTTCAAAAAATATGATTTCCATTTCATGTATTCCAAAAAGTTTACAATTTTCTCATGTCTCAGTAATTACAATCCAGATATGGAATTACAATACAAAAAGTCAAAAAGTGATCAGCTCCCTCTCACGCTGTCCCCTCTCCTGGCTAGTCTGGTGCGGGCTGACCTGCATTGCTAGGCTGCTGTGAAACCAAACCAAGTGTATCGGCATCAGCGGCACCCGAGTGGAAAGTGGTTGCGCTCGCAGTCCAAGCCTGCTCTTGCGCGAGGCACTGCTGGTAGTCCAAAGGATAGATGTACCGCATGGTGTGGTATATCAAAAAGTCCATGTGCTGGTTCATCTACTAGTTGTTGGCCTCCATCCGGGCCAACACATCCTCGATCGTAGGCGCTGGGCGAGCAGCTCGTCGGCGGTAGGAGGTAGGTGTGGTAGCTGCTAACTGCGAAGGTGGCGTAGGGGATGCGGTAGTATGAGATGGTGCCCCCTCAGCTAGTGGAATAACGGGGTGTGCTCCCCTACTAGTGGATCCTGATGTGGTGGTGGGGGTGGTGGTGGTGCTACTGCTGCTGGGCCCTCAACTGGCAGGGTCCTCTTCAATAATCGGTAGCTACGACCCCATGAAGCGATGGAGTAGTGCTTCATGTGGTCCGTAGCCTTTTCCTCATGGGGTGAGATGGCGTACCCTGGAGCGTTAGAATAGCACTCCATCATGCTCGAAATGAGGCGAGCGTATGGCATCTTCTCCTTGGGCCTCAAAGGACCCTTCATCAACTTCCCCTTTATATAGGTCATCCCCTCTAAGACGATCTTGGTGGTGTCGAACCAACGGCTGCGAAATGCCACATATAGGGCCTGTTGGACCAACTCCACCCTCTCTGTATCATGGCACATCGGGTAGAGGTTACACTTGATTATAGAATCAAGCATCCACATGTAGTGGGGAAAATTTACCCTCCTAATGGACGATCCAAATCCGTTAAGCCCCTTGGTCATCTCGATCCGAATCTCCATAATTGGGATTTCTTGCTCAAAGGGGGGAAAAAGGTTAGTCTCTGGTACATGGTCGAGGTAGCATTTAAGGGATTGGTGTATGTGGGCTCTGGTAAAAAGGTAATGGCGACCGTCAATTTTGGTCACCACGGTGTCATCAACACGGCCCTTTTCCAGTTTCTGGTAAAACATGCGAACTAGACTAGGGTAGTAATACCTGTGTAGCGGCTTCAATAGGATACCGAGGCTCGCGTTGAAAAGATAGTTCTTAGCCCATTTGGTCTCACCCTCGATGTCGGGGTCGGTAAACAAAGCCTCGTCGATAATATATTCATTTTCAAAGCTCTTTGCCGCCCACCACTCATTTGGTTGGGCCAAGTTTTCGGGTGGTGGTGGTAAGGTCGGTGAAGATTTGTGCGAAGATGCGCTTGTCGAATCGAATGTGGTATCCAATGACCATGGGGATGGGGTTTGTAGAGGTGATGGTGAAGGTGGTGGCGGTGCGGCGTTCTTATGCCGTACGGGGCGCTTCAAAGCCGCTTGCTTCGTGGTCAAGCGAGTTCGCGGAGGCATTTTGAATCAAAAATCAAAATGTAGGATTGTAAAAATTGAAAGTTCAAGAAAAAATCGGAATCTATGGTTCACCTTAGGAGTTTGATCCAAATGTGCGAGGATTTCGTTTCGAAATCGGCTCAAAATCCCCCAAAACCCTAGCTTGCGAGGTGGCTCGAGGAAGACGAAGTGGCGCGCGAAAGAAAAACCAAAACAAGTTTTCGAATGGGGAGAAATCCCCCTCTTTTCATATATATAGGCTCAAATCGATTAATCGATTTCTAAAATCGATTAATCAGTTTTAAAAAATTTCTGCAGCCACGTGATATCAATTAATCGATTTTCCAAATCGATTAATCGAATTCATTTCGATTAATCAAATTTTTCGGTTAGTTAATATTCCAGGTTTGCCAACTCACTGGTACATGCCAGTCGATTAATCGATTAATCGAATTTCACCTCGATTAATTGAAATCGTTATACCCTTAAATTTTTCCAAAATTCTCAACTCACTGCGTGTGCTAGTCAAGTAATCGAATTTCCAGATCGATTAATCAAATTCCCCTCGATTAATCAAAATTTTACTTTATCAAATTTATGAATCTCCACTCACTGGTATATGCCAGTCGATTAGTCGACCAAAATCGATTAATCGAATTTCCAAATCGATTAATCGATTTCAAGATCGATTGATTGAACTCGGGCATTTATGCTTTTTCAACTTCCAGACCAAAATCGATTAATCGATTTTCCAAATCGATTAATTGATTTTGCCAGAACTCAGCCCCTTTTCGGGTTGTTCTTCTAAATCTTTTTTTCCCATTTTTCTATCTTTTTTCATCATTTTAATTTATCATTTACCCCATCTATTGACTGAATTTAATCATCAAAACTCATGCATTTAAATCTAACAAAGCTTACCTCAAATCAATCTCTTAAAGAATGGATTGATTGGTTTAAATGGCTAGGGTTCTAGCTCTTGCTCCAATGATTCCAATCACGTTGAATCCGGTATTTATTGCTCAATCCCGTCTTAAATTTGCAATGTGCCACAACCTCCCTAGCATTCACCCTTCTCTACTCTCTCTCCCTCTCTTCTTATCTTCTCTCACCAACCAAACAAGAGAAATAACTTCTCTTAGGTTATTAACCCTTATAACCCTCTTGCTTTGGTGTTGAGCACATACACCAGAGATAGGTGTACGTGACCCGTAACTAACCTCTAACTCCATGCTTAGGTCACATTTACATCACAAAATACTTTCCTTCTCAAGTCTACTGTTTGACCATCACTTGATCAACCTCCGACCAACCGGGCATAGATCCCGAGGTCACTGTTCATCGCTCAATTTTTGGGGATATTACAAATATACTTAACATATATAAAGAAATCAAGAAATCATACGGATAACCACAAAAAAATGGACAACAAAAATCAACGAAATCAAGAAAACCATATATAAAGTTTTCTTATGAAACAAGTGGATTCGTTGACTTAAACGAAAACTTTGGACTATGGATATTTGGTTTAGTTGTTAGCTTAAACCTAGCCGAAAAATGGGGTGGATCGACTCAGTTGTGTACATGGGTCCACACACAACTAAATCAAAAAGTGAGCTCAAATATAATCTCGTTGAAATGTATGCATCGAAACAACTAAAGGTGAACTTTATTGAGCCCATTTCCCATGCAACCAAATTATCTTCAACAAAAGTTCTTCACTCCCCCGGTTTATGGCCTCACCGCCTACAATGCCACCCATGGCACCTAGCACACGATCCCATCCACCCCACTTCTCCCTGCTGGAATTCCCATGTTCTGCCACTATGTCACCTTCCCAGGCAAGCTACTCCTCATCAGTGGCTGGGACCCTACCACCCTCGACTATGTCCCTGATCTCTACATATACAACTTCATAGCGGGAGGAGGTTGGAGATGGGGTTGAAGATCAGTGGATTTAAGATCATTCTCACTTAACAACTAGTGAGAATGACAATGTTCAAAAAAATATGGACTCAATTCATGAAATGGGTTTAAGATCAGTGGATTCCACTCAACCATATTAATGAAAGGCTAACTATTTTTTTATTATGTAATTGGGTTCGGACAAGTTGCCTAGATCATTTACATTAATTTCGAATTCAATCCAATAATCACAAAACTAAGCTTAAGCATTTCAGATTTTCTTGTCACAGAAAGTGCTTGAATTACAACACAGGCAACGCAATGTGGTTTGTTGAACGCCAGAGAAGGTCTAAAGTCAAAATATTAATAATCTAGCATGCATTTTCCAAACAAATTCACCCACTTTTAATAATTTATACCAGATTTGAAGGCAATTCAGTAATTACAAAACTAATCTCAAACTATCTTTAAGACTTGCAACTGAGTTAAATAAAAGTCCTTTGAGATACTAGAACCAAAACTCACATTCATTAAAATGATTCCTAGCAACCCAATTCATCTCCCAGCCCAACCAATCAAATAAAAAACTACAAACTTCACCCACCACCCATTTGAATAGGGACATCAATTTATAAATTATATCATAAAATAGAGATCAAATAGACCACTTATTTGAACAAGAACAGTGATCCATGTACCGAATCACAGAACCCTTATCGAATTGAAATCTGAAAAACCCATATGGAATCTCCCTTTTTTTTACCACCCATTTGAACAAGAACAGAAATTCCACATAGTGGATAAGCAAACCCTTGTCAAATAAACACCCAAATCTTTAATTCAACCACCACAAAAGCTCAACAATAGTCAAAAGTTTGGGAGAGGGAAAAAAAAAATTCAGGAGAAAATTGTACCTGAGCCTTCTCTTTCACTTTTTGCAATTTCTTCAACTCTTTTGATTTAGCTTTCCTCTTGGCATCTTTTTCTGCCTGACCATCCACATTACCAGAATTAGAATCTTTCCCATCTATCAAAATTATGTAAGCATCCTAAGAAAAATTTATACCTTCTTCATTTGTGGGGAAGAGGTTATCTACTTCAACATGGTTCTCTAACATAAAAAAGATTTGGTTATAATTCATCTTCCTGTAACCTTGTTGAACAATTCTGCATTTAATGAGACAGAATCATCTCCTGATCTCACATGGTTTTATAATTCTTTAATACTGGATTTCATCTGTATTACATTTTTATTGAATTTTAAATCCCTATGGTTTGGCAAAACAATTGCATGGATTTTTTGAACTTGCACGTCGAAGGATATGGTAAATCTTCTGCTGTATACATTTATCGTGCAATATTCTGGTCAAAGTTGTAGATCTGTATTACATTTTAAATACTGGATTTCATCTGTATTACATTTTTATTGAATTTTAAATCCCTATGGTTTGGCAAAACAATTGCATGGATTTTTTGAACTTGCAAGTCGAAGGATATGGTAAATCTTCTGCTGTATACATTTATCGTGCAATATTCTGGTCAAAGTTGTAGATCTTTTTTTTCTTATATATATATCTAAATAAAAATCACCTTGGAGATTGAATAATCTTTATAACCGCTGAACTAATTTTTGTTATGCTATTCTTCGAAAAAAAAGAAAAATAGTTATGCCTCTAACTAGTGAGAACTTTATTGATACATTAACTTATACTCTTAAGTTGTGATAAAGTCAAAATACGATAAACCATAGCATTCACAAGAGCTTCTGAGCTCTTTTTCACTCTCATAAAAATAAAGTACAAAGCTCTTAAAACTGAGCTCATTTCATTCTGCGTAGTTAAAGCAAATGGGGGCAAATTAGACCATGTATCCATTACAGATGGTTTAAAAGTAATCTCAGTTTTATGTGCCTGCATATTTAAAGCCAGTATAGTGGTTTAAAAACTAACTCATGTTTTATGTAACCATAAGACTTGCTTTATGTAAGCTTACAGTGGATTAAAACTAAGCTCTGTTTAATGTAAAAATATTTAGTGTCTCCATTTCAACAGTGGTTTAAATCTGAGCACAGGTTTATATAAACATAACAGTGGTTGAAAACCATAACAATGGTCTTATGTAACCGTAAGAGTGGTTAAAACTAAACTCAGATTTAAAACTAAGCTCAGCCTCCCCATTTCAATCATTTTACATTAAACTATGCTCAGATTTAAAACTAAGCTCAGATTGAAAACACTAATGCATTTTTTTGAAAAAATAATAATAATAAAATAAAAAGCAAAAAAATTGTTTTATCGAATAATTCCCATTTTTCTGACGTAAACGTGTTATAAACCTGTTTTGCTAAGAAAAAGAGGTTTTTCTCTGTTTTTATCCCGTTTATAACCCTTGTTTGGTTACAACATATATAAATTTTTATAATTATTAATATTTAAAATTTTCCCTTTTTTACAGAAACTGCCGAAATTTAACATTTTTTCACATATATTCCTGGAGGCATTTTATTCATGTACCTAGACTTGGTCACTGTGCTTAACACTTAGCCTGCAACATGAAGAACGAATCAGCAATCACTGAGCATGTAGCATGTAAATCGACTTCGATTTCCAGCCTACGTAATTCCCAAATTTAAAAACGTAAAAAAAAAAAACAAAACAAAACAAAAAAAAACAAAAAAAAAGAGTGAATAATAAATCAGAAATCTCGTGTGGATCTATGCAACTCATCGCATCAAAAGAGATGATATTGGTTTATAGAATACAACATTCATCATCTTTCAATAAAATTATTTAAAAAATAAAAATAAACAGATTAAAACATGTAAATAGAAAATACCGCTCAGAAAGATAAAATTTCATGGTGATAAAAAAAAAAAAAAAACAAACAAACATAAGCTAAAATAAGAGGAAGGGAAACCCTAACATACCTAGATCTGTATTCACCAGCTTCCAATCCATCTCAAATCCTCCGCTCCACAAGATCAAAACCATAAAACATACCTACATCAGCATTCACCGGTTCCCGATCTCCCGACCCATCTCAAATCCTTTGATCCATGTCAACCATATAACAGCTTTGAAATGGATTAGGCAAATCCTCCGATCTCCCGAGCCCTCCCAAATGCATTGCTTCTATTTGTCTGCCTGTTGACCCCATCGGGGCATGCCGATAACATGATTTCTTTGAGCAATTTTGAGAGGTTCGCATCGATCTCTGCAATCTTCAGTTTGGCAGAATCAACGGTCTCGAAATCGGGGCGGTCTCCTAGGGTTTGGAGGATCGATCGGAATTGAGTGACATCCGAGATTGCATTGGTCATCGAAGTGAGAACTTGTGGGCTTTCGAGAATCGCATCTGCTTCACCAATTCAACATCTTGGCGGATCTCTGAATTTGAGTGTTTGAATTCAGTCAGAGCATTTTCGAAGCGCAAATCATTCCTATGGGAGCATTACCTCAATTAGAGCATTTCTTTGCTAGATCAGCAGAGAAAATGGATTAGGGTTTCATATGTATTGTAGAGGGAGAGAGGAGAGAGAGAGAGAGAGAGAGAGAGGGGCTAGGGGTTGAAATGAAAGGAAAATCACGGGGAATGGATATATAAATGTAACTGTGGGTTGAATGGGTTGGCTCGTGGTCAGCCGAAATTCGATACCTGGCAGGGTTTGGTTATTATACCATGTTTTTAGGCAGTGGATTATTAGACTACCATGGTTTTAGGCAGTGGATTATTAGACTATTGTTTTAAGCAGTGGTTTTTTTTATATTGCTACAGTGATTTTTATATCATTTTCGCACAGTGACGGTTCAAAGGGAAATCTTACAAGTTTTACTTACTCGAGAGACCCGCGACGACCCAAGATGTCAAGTTACGTGCAGATTCTATTTTTTGAGCAGTTTCTCTTGGGTTAGAAGTAGAATTCGAGACTTCAATATAGTGGAGTATCGCTGCCCCTGGACATAGGCATATTGCCGAACCACGTAAATATTGTCTCTTATGTGTTTGTGATTGATTTTCTTCTATTTTGCCTTCTTATTTGATCGTTCATCGTGAGATTGTTAGTTAGTTTGCATGCTTTAACACAACAAATTGATATCAAAACAAGGTTTCTATTCTACGATCTGAGATGGCATCGAAGTCCACAAAAGTTTCAAACGCGTGGTTTGAGGTTAAGAAATTCGACGGGAAGATCAATTTTGACTTGTCGCAAGTACAAGTTCGGGATATCTTGATACAACAAGGGTTGCTCAAGGCATTGAAAGGGCTTTCGGGTAAGCTGGCAGATATGTCTAATAGTGATTAGGAAGAATTCAAACTTCAAGCGTATAGTACGATTCGGCTATGTCTAGCGAAGGAGATTCATACAACATAATGCTGGAAAACTCAGCGGCCTCCCTATGGACCAAATTAGAGAGTCTCTATATGACAAAATCTCTGACGAATCATTTATATCTCAAGAAGCAACTGTACAAGTTACACATGAAGACAAGTACTTTTCTCAACAAACATCTTAATAAATTTAATAGAATAATATCTGAATTATTAAATATTAGAGAAGAGGTTAAGGATGAAGATAAAGCACTATTGCTTTTGTCTTCCCTCCCCGATTCCTATGAGCACCTGGTTACAATGCTGCTCTATGGGAAGGATACTATTGAACTGGAGTCAGTCACAGCAGCACTGCTTTGCAATGACATGAGGAAGAAAGGTTCGGATAGTGATACACAAGCAGATGGCTTGTTGGTTAGGAGGATAGTAGAGGACCGTAAATCCGGAAGGGGTAGATCAAAGTCCAGATCTAAATCTAAAAATAGAAACACTGTAGAATGCTACAAGTGTCCACAATTATAAAAAAAGAGAGACGATGCTCAGGATAAGAAGCAAAAAGGGGTCGTTGATGAGGCTAGTATAGCCGAACAAGCGCTGGATGATGATGAAAACGTGTTCTCAATGATTTCAGATAAATACTCACAAAATTCATGAATACTTGATTCAGGGTGCTCCTACCACATGTGTATAAATAGGAACTGGTTCGCGTCTTATAGTGAGGTGGATGGTCAAACGGTTTTGATGGGAAATAATATGGCATGTAAAATAGTTGGAAAGGGGAGTATCAGAATAAAGATACACGATAGGGTTATAAGAACATTGACCGATGTACGCCATATTCCAAAACTGAAGGAGAACCTTATATCGCTTGGTACATTAGACTCCAATGGGCCCAAGCTTGCAGCTCAAGGTAGAGTTTTGAAGGTGACAAAAGGATCTCTGATTGTGATAAAAGCGAAAATGGTTGGGAACCTTTACTTTCTATCAAAGAGTACAGTGACAGGTGGAGCAGCAATATCTATGTCAGATGATAGTGGTTTATCCTCTACACAGTGATGGCACATGTGGCTAGGGCACATGTGAGAGAGAGGGATGACAGAGTTGAGTAAGCAGGGCTTGTTGAAAGGTGTAAAGGACGGAAAAGTTGACTTTTGTGAGTATTGTGTCTTCGAGAAATAGTGAAGAGTTATGTTTAACACAACGGTTCAACTACAAAAGGCACACTGAACTATACACATTCAGATGTATTAGGGCCTTTAAAGGTTCCTTCTAAAGGTGATGTCAGGTACTTCGTCTCTTTCATCGATGATTACTCTCGATATGTGTGGATCTACATGATGAAGAGTAAGGATGAGGTGTTAAAAACTTTCAAGAGGTGGAAAATATTATTTGAGAACTAAACTAGAAGGAAGGTCAAGCGATTGAAAATCGATAATGGTGGTGAATATACTAGTGGACAGTTCTAGGAGTTCTATGAGTAGAACGGTATTGTTAGGCACTTCATGGTGAAGAATACACCGTAATAGAATGAGGTAGTAAAATGTATGAATAGAACTCTACTTGAAAAATAAAGATGTATGCTATCCAATGTGGGATTGGGTAGAGAGTTTTGAGCCGAGGCAGTCAGTACAACATGCTATTTAGTAAACAGATCACCGTTTACAGTAATAGAGTGCAAGAATCCGATTGAGAAGTGGTAAGAGAAGCCTGGAGATTACAGTACATTGAGAGTTTTAGTTATGCAGCCTACTATCATGTTAGAGATAGTAAACTTGACCTTAAGGGATAAGAAAGAGATTTTCTTAGGGTATGCAAATGGCGTGAAAGGATATAGGTTATGGTGTTCTGAGAAGAATAAGGTTGTGATCAGCAGATATGTAACCTTTGATGAATCTGTTATGCGAACTTTTAGCAAACGGATCATAAAAATTGGAGAAGAATTGGAGAAAGATCAGTTTAAAGTGAAATTAGAAACTCCTACAGTTATTACATCAGAAGAAAGTATAGAAATAGTTCAGAGACAGCCAAAATAATCCTTAGCAGGTGGAAGACCCAAAAGGACTATTAGAGTACCAATTCGCTACGGTTACAAGGATATGGTTGCCTACGTATTGACGTTGGATGGCAATGAGCTGTCTTCATTCAAGGATACAATCAGTGATAGATGTGCATGGGAATGGAAGACCGCAAAGGGTGAAGAGATGAATTATCTTTACAAAAATCAAACTTGGGAACTGGCAGAGTTACCTAAGGAAAGGAGAGCAATTGGGTGCAAGTGGGTTTATAAGAAGAAGAGCGTTCTCCAAAAAATAGGGGTGTAAGGTACAAAGCACGGTTGGTAGTAAAAGACTATGCGCAAAAGGAAGACATTGATTACAATGAGGTGTTCTCACCGGCTGTGAAACACACTTCAATCCGAGTTTTATTGTCAATTGTAGCACAGTTGGACTAAGAGTTGGAGTAACTCGATGTAAAAATAGCGTTTCTGTATGGTGATCTAGAGGAGGAGATCTATATGAACCAACCTGAAGTGTTCAAGTCTTCTGGAGAAGAGAGGTTAGTGTGCAAACTGAAGAAGACCTTGTATGGGTTGAAACAAATACTGACACAGTAGTACGAGAGGTTTGACACGTTCATGGTGGGCCAAAACTATCTCGAAGTGAATACGACAACTGTGTTTACCTCAAAAAGGATAGCGGATAACTCATTTATTTACCTTCTCTTATATGTTGATGATATGCTCATAGTTGCAAAGAGCATAGTGGAGTTCAACAACTTGAAATCTCAACTTGGTATGGAGTTTGAGATGAACGATCTTGGCGCAGCAAGAAAGATTCTTGGGATGACGATTCAGAGAGACAGAAAGAATGGACAGTTGTGTCTGACATGAAAGTGTTATCTAGAGAATGTACTCTCACAGTTTGGAATAGAGAACTCAAAGGTTGTGAGTAATCCATTAGTAGCTCACTTTCATCTTTTGTTAACATGTCTCCTACTACAGATGAGGAGCATGAGTCCATGACTCGTGTTTCCTATGCGAGTATAGTTGGTAGCTTGCTATACGCTATGATACGCACTCGATCGATTATTTCACAGGCCGTTAGAAAGGTTAACAGGTATATGGCTAATCCAGGCAAGGAGCATTGGCAGGTGGTGAAATGGATTATGAGGTACATACGTGGTACCAAGGATGTCGAGCTAGTTTTTCGTAGTGGTACAAATCATCAATTATGCAGATACGTAGATTCAGATTACACGAGTGATTCGGATAAGCGTCAGTCTACAATGGGATATGTGTTTATGCTATTAGGTGGTTCGATTAGTTGGAGGTCGATATTACAGGATACAATGACTTTGTCTACTACAAAGATAGAGTATATGGTAGTAACGGAGGCAGTGAAAGACGCATTGTGGATTCAGGGTTTAGTTGGTGATTTGGAGATCGCACAGGAAAGTGTTGATGTATTCTGCGATAGCCAGAGTGCTATTTACTTAGCAAAGAATCATGTATATCATGCTCGTACTAAGCACATTGATATACGGTATCACTTGATACGAGAAATAATCGAATATGGTGAGGTATCTTTGAAGAAGGTGAGTACGAAGGACAATCCTACGGATATGATGACAAAGGTGGTACCGGTGGTCAAGACTAAATATTGTTTGGAGTTGATCAATGTTCTGCAGGTTTAAGAGCCCTCAAGGTATTGGTGGTAGTGATGATGAGTATAGCGATGATCGGAAGAAAGAGTACATAGTGACGCTTAGAGCCAGGTGGAGAATTGTTAGAGTTGGGCTCTAACTTGGAAAGTCGCTCAAGTGGGAATCAATTCCGCTCGAGCGAGTTATCCACTCAACAAGGGTAAAACTTACAGGTGTAAGTCGCTCGAGTGATTTTAGACCTCGCTCGAGCAACCGGGGCACGGTTCAAAGGGAAATCTTACGGGTTTAGTCGCTCGAGCGATTTTGGTTCTCGCTCGAGCGACCCGTGATGTTTCAAGACGTCAAGTTACGTGCAGATTCCATTTTTTGAGCAGTTACTCAGTGGTTAGAAGTAGGACTCAGGACTTCTATATATCGGAAAGCTCATGGATGAATTAGAGAACCTTTGTGAGAGAGAGGTATCATTGTAAAGCTTTTGGGAAACCTATCTAAGGGTTTTGAGGAGAGCTTTGGTGAGGCTTGAGTGTTCTTGTATTCTTGTGTGATCATCAATATAGTAGATTATCGCTGCCCATGGATGTAGGCATATTGCTGAACCATGTAAATATTGTCTCTTATGTGTTTGTGGTTGATTTTCTTCTATTTTGCATTCTTCTTTGATCGTTCATTGTGAGATCGTTGGTTAGTTTGTGTGCTTCCGCGCAACAATCCCCCCACTAGCACTAGCTTCAAACCATGAAGAATGGTAGCGGCTTCACAAGGTTCTGGTGAGTACCCTCCTTGACCTGGCATTGTAAAAGCTCAAATTACTCCCCCCTCGTGATTTATAAAGATCCTGCCCACGCTTCTTTAGTTTGGTCCCATTTGGTGGAGGAGGAGGAGAGGAGACCACTTTTCAATTCAAAGTTCTTGTGTAGGGATGTCTGTTTCACCATTAGCCTCCATGTATGATTGGACAAATTCCAAAGAAAAATTTGTCGTTTCATTAGGATCCAACTTTTTTCCTTCAAAGAGGAATTTGTTTCTTCTTGACCAAATAGCACAGGCCAATGTTAAATCCAGGTTCAACTGACCCTCCCCACTATGGTTTATGATTAACTAAATCCACCTGCAGATGGAGTCTATATGCGCTCCTAAGGGATGCCCTCGCCCCCACCATGTAACGAGTATTTCACGATTTACACACCCCTACGGGGTATCTTGTAATCGCAGAAGGGAGACGTCAGCGCTCGATCCCATGAACTATTGATAAAGCCAGAGGGATGTTTAGGATTGCATTAGCGTCTTCCTCTCTGACCGTATGTTTGTTCAAAGTCTCATCCATGATCTGCTATGTGAATTAATAAGGTTGGCCACCATTACTGGAGCGTTCACCGATTGGAGCCGGAGAGATAATTTTTTCACTGTCACCGACCCTCCATTTTGTCCTCATTCAACAATATTCCTTGCAAACAAAATATTTTGCCAAGTGTAAGAGGCCCCTGGTTTGAGTCTAGATTCATGTTCATAGAACTCGCAGTTTGAAAATATTTCGCTTTTAAAATCTTTGTGACCAGAGCATCATGGCAATTACTTAATCTCCACCCTTATTTAGTCAATAGGGTTGAGTTAAAGTTCTCCAGCCTCTTGAAGCCAAGCCCCCTTCCTTCTGTCTATTCTCGAACTTTACTCCATGCAAGCCAATGGATGCTATTCTCTTTTAGTTCCACATGAATACATGATGCATAATATTGGACGGATTGAAGCCTTTAATGAGCATAGTTATATACTTAAATCAGTTCATATGATACCCTGCTACTTGGATAATTTAAATTGAAAAAAAATGCATGTCATGTGTCTTAAAAATTGTGATTATAAGGATTTTATCCAATCATGTTGGTGATTTTCCGCTATTACTTTACTAAATGGATTAATGTGTGGCACCTACAACCATGGTATCAAATATCAGCTGATACCAATATATATCAGCGATATGTATCAGTTTTGTAGCAAACAAATACGTATTGGCTTCAATACATATACGGTATTGCCGATTTACGATTGGTGCTATCAGTAGCTAAGGGGCGGTGCAAACAAAGTTACCGTTTGTAGAGAAGCAGCATTTAAGTCAAGGCGCTTCAGTAATAGCTTTTAGTCAGTAGGTAGGTGTCAGTCTGCTTTATGCCTTTATCAAATAGGCGCTTCAGGTATAGCTTTCAGTCAATAATAGGTAGGTGTCAGTCTGCTTTATCAATAGGTGCTTCAGTAATAACTAGGTAGGTGTCAGTTGATCAGCTTATTCTATGTATATATATAATTAAATTCAATTCAAGCCTTAACCTATTGCAAGCGCACAATGAAAATTATAGCATAGCGATAGGATCATTCCCACGAGGAAGTGATTATCTTATATAGATCTTTATATTCCCTTTTTCAAAAGTTTATATTTATCTTTTAAGATTCTAATCTACTTGAGAAATATGAATAAAAGAATGGTTCTTAATCTAATTTGCATAAAAGTAAATCCTAATCCTCCTTCAGATTGAGGTCGCCAATCCCAATCTTCAGCTATCGGATATATATCAAAATAAACAATACCGTTATATTGTATTGCAGTCTTATAGAATTTGGTCGTCAATCAAAAATTAAAATCCTTTAACACAGATTTAATCTAATCAACAATTTCCTGAAATTTGGGTGTCAATCAAATTTAAAAAAATTAAACATGAAAAAGAAAAAATCGTTACACTAATATGCAAATTCCAACCTGAGTCATCAATTCAAATCAAAACTTGGAGATGTTTACAAAGCAGTAAATAAAAGAAAATAAAATTTAATCTAAAAAGTAAAATAAATATATCTTTCACCCATCATCCGCAATCATCAATTGCTTCTGAGAAACTAGGATATCTCCACTAATCTTCAGTATCTAATAGCAATCATCAATTGCTCTTGAGAAACCTTTGATATCTAATCAACTCTAACTATTTTACACTTCTGATTGAAAGAAAATCCAACCTCAGTCGTCAATTGATACTGAAATTCTTCGATGCCTATTCCTATGTCGAGCCTTCTTATTTATAGATCATAAGAAGTCAATTTGTAAAGATCTAATTCTAATAAAAGAAACTACTAAAATAAAGGATTCCTAATATAACTCTAATTCCTAATCTTATTCTTCCTTACTTTTAGATGGTAGATGTGCTTGTGGATTTGTTTTCTTAATTTCAGCAACAAAGTCCTAGAGTTTTCTTCATCAATCTTCTCAGATCCGTGATTTATCAAACTTCTAATTTCAGAGATCTTCTAATTCTGTGTATGACGGTGACAGTCTTTACTCACGTAATCAGCAGCAGCAGGTATAGAAGAGAGAAAGCTTTTCTTTTGCTCAATCGTAAATTACGATTGTCTATTTTCTTCTTTTTTTTCGAAAAATCGTAAATCACGATTTTCTAGCTTCTCTTATGACTATTCTTCAATTACGATTTTTCTTATGATTGCTCACTTTTTCTTCTTGTGTTACTTCAACTTCTAGAGAATCATAAATTACGATTTCTCATTTTGTCATCTTCCTTTGCTGCAGTGGCTATACCCAATCATCTTTTACGATTTTCTAGCTTTCAGTAGGCGGCTAATCGGCTTTATCACTCAATCATCTTTCTTATTGCTTTTTGAGTTCATTTTAATGAATATTAACACTTTGGCTCTATTTTACTTTTTTCCTTAATATCTGCACATCGTTGTTAAACATTGAAAAATACCTTAATATTTGCACTCCTAACCTGACCTTTGATAGACCTTTGAGCTGACTAATAATGTGTTTTAAGTGTATTTTATAGATAAGTAATAAATTACAAGCTTAGTACAGATATCCACTTAAAATAGCCCAAGAAGCAATTTGCTGCTCAACATGTGACCTTACAGCCCAAAGGCAAGCCAATCAAGCAGTCTACAAGAGCCTTAGAAATTCATGAGAATGTCTTGAAGCCAACTGGGGATGCTTGAGGCCAAGTGTAGTTGCAATGAATGAAGATTGAATCCACCAAGAGGTTGCTGGATATTGAATAAATGAAGAACAACACAGTTGAGATATGTGCCAGCTATGGAAGCACAAGGATAAACCTGTCGAGAGGTTAGCCTTAGCTGTCGAGAGGATCTGAGGCCCAAAATTTAAGATTTCGAGAAGATCTAGAAGCTGTTGAGAGAATCTGTAAGCAATGGCCAACTTGTCAAGAGGAATGGAGTTAGAAATAGGAAGGTCTCGTGAGGTTCCAAGTACATCTCGAGAGGTTTAGCAGGACCTGTCGAGCAGTCCAAGCCAACTTGTCGACAGTCTGCCGGAAGCCATGCTCATTCTCGCGAGGATTAACCAACTTGCCGAGAACTCAAAAGAAGTCTATAAAGTTGTCGACAGGAATTTATATAACCAGTCGACAAGATGATTATTGTGACAGCTCGGATTTCGGCACCCCGAAACCCGTGCCATCAGCACGATCCTCCAGATCGTGCCCCAGAACTATGCACGAAACATTGGTATATCAGGCACAATTTAAATAACTAAAGCAAATAATCTCATAAAGCAGAAACAGTTAATATGCCCAAACTGGCATATGTAAAAGACAGTTCTACTTTCATGCCACTGCATGAATAGAGAACCGACCTGAACCATCGGTGATAAACAGATCACCCCAGATGGTTCGCCAAAAGAATAACTCAATTTAATTACATGTTTATCAAAAATAAAGGCTTGACATACCAAGTCGTACAATCTGCTCTCAAAACTGAGTTCCTATCAAAGTACACAGCAGAGTCTCCTAGAAGAAGTCCTCGAGTGGAGGCTCCAACTCATCTCCAGGCACATAATTCGAATCACCCGGATCTATGTCTCCCGAAGCCTTTACAGCAGCTATCAATGGACCTGTGACGTATAGTCTAAAGGGTGAGCTACATCCTAGGTCAATAGGGAACAAACACAATGAACATATAAGTTAAAACTCACATATATTCCATGATACTCTAAGCATGATGTGTCTATGCTTTTGAAAGAAAACAGTTTAAATCTGATGAATTGCATTCAAGTTTACTGGTAGTCAGCATGTCTTACTTTACTGTTGACTTATTATGAATGACACTAAATAGGCCTAAAGCAAAACCTAAATCTTCAACTTAAGTAATCCCCGAGCAATATAGTATTGAGCCCCGATGAGATACCCTTCATCGTCATCTAATTAGACAGTTGTAAAAAATGTATTCCCTGGGAATACGACCCAAGCCCCTTTCTCACTAGGCAGCGGGGTTAAATATCACACAACATCCCTAGGATGTACATACGGTTACGGATAAACCTCCGTACTGATGTACGGATTCACCACCTTACCGGTCACGGATATCCTGCCGCGTCAGTTGTGGGTATCTCGCCACGTCGGTGGGGTATCCTATCAAACCTCAAATAACAAAAATAACATGTGCTTTACATATAGTTGTTCACCGTGTAAGTGCGCTATCTTATATCAGTTAGGCCTCAACAGTAATTATTCAATCATATATATACATCCCTGGGATGTATACGTACCCGCATCACACCTGATGCCTTTATTACTTTCTCATCCCCTGGGGGTGTCTCAATCTCATTAGATTATTTGTTCTTAATTACTTGCATCACACAGATGCCTTTATCACTTTCTTGGTGTCACACATGCACCCATTTTTACAAAGCTTTTCATAGTTAAAACAACTTCAAATCTGATAATTATATCACTACATACATGCTCTTCAAATTAAAGTACATGTTCAAGGTGTTCCCTACCTCAAGTCTTTAAAACTCCTAGCATCAAGGTCCCACGCAGCTCCTTGTGCTCATGATCATACGTACCACCTATGGTACAACATAACACATATAACTCATCACTAAAGATGTAACAAAGAAGGTCCAAGACCCTCCCTGAATCTCAAAGTCAAACTAAGAAGTCAACTAAAACAGTCTTAGTCGATTAATCGATCTCCAAATTCGATTAATCGAACCTGATTCGATTAATCGATTTCCAAAATTGATTAATTGAAATTCAAAATCGATTAATCGATTCCCAAAATCGATTAATCAAAATCTTCAATCAATTAATCAATCTCAAATCGATTAATCGAAAGTCTCAACTTACACATCGATTCTTAATTCGATTAATCGATCCCAAATCGATTAATCAAAATCCCAATTCGATTAGTCCAAATTTCCCCAGGTCTCTTTTCTCCAGTGGCTGGAGCTTCTCAGTCGATTAGTCGATTTCCAATTCGATTAATCGAAATCCAAATCGATTAATCGAAATTCATTTCGATTAATCGAAATCGGGCCTTCATGACTTTTCAACTTCTAGGCCAAAATTGATTAATCGAACTCCAATTTCGATTGATCGATTTGGACAGATTCAGCCCCCTTTCGGGCTGTTCTTCCAAATCCTTCTCAAACCATTTTCTTTCTTTTTCTAAGCCTTTATCCTATGATTTTAAGTGTTCTTGACTGCAATTAAGCCTCTATAACCTATGCATTTTATTCACACAAAATTTACCTCAATCAAATCTCAATTTGAATGGATCTAGAGGTTGGAAAGGCTAGGGTTCCAACTTTGGCTCTAACGGATCCTTGTCGCGTCAAATCCAGCTTTTGTTGTCCAATCTTCCTTCCAACTAGCCACAATAACTCCCTTGCATTAACTAGCTTCTCCCTCTCTCTCTCTCTCTCTTCTTTACTCTCCTTAATAATCCAATAATGGCTTTAGGGTTCTTTAACCCTTATATCCCTACTCTCTTTGTGTTGAGCACATACACATATATAGGTGTATGTGACTCCAGATTCACACTACACTCCACACACTTACATCATTTTCACATCACATCCGTTCATCATCTCTCTAGTCAAATAGTGAACTCCTTCTTGGTCAAACTTATGACCAATCGGGCACGGATCCTGAGGTCACCGTTTAACGTAAATTTTCAGGATATTACATCCTCCCCACCTTGGGAATTTTCGTCCTCGAAAATAACCCAAGGCGCTTGTTTTGGGTAACCCCCCCCCCCACACGGAGGTGAGGTGGCCTAGTAAGTCCCCCATGCATAATGCTAACAAGTCACATACTCAGACTGTACAGAGATTAGACTACTGGGAAAAGATAACAAAATTTGTTCTATTGGTTTACTCAAATTTTTACAATTTGGTTTAACACATATACAATCTCACAAAATGGGCATACAAAATACAACGAAAAGAGAAACATTAGCTGTAGCTCATGCCGTCCCCTCTGGCGGTGGATCTGATGCAGGGGCAGGCTGCTCTGACTGGAATGGCTGGACTAGCTGCTCTAGCGGTGGCTGCGTCATCTCCATGGCCTGTGGGTGACCCGTCTCAGCTGGCTGTGCAGGCTACTGGGGCACTGAGCAGGACGAGTCGGTGGTAGAAGTGCTCGGATGGACGACTGTGCCCGTGTGGAATGCAGTTTGACCGGCGGTCCACTCCGCCTCCTGCATGAGGCGCCGCTGGTAGTCCAATGGGTAGATGTAGCGGAGTGTATGGAACATCAGAAAGTCCATCCTCTGATTCATCCGCTCGTTGTTGGCCTCCATCTTGGCCAACACGTCCTCGATCGTTGGAGCCTGGCGAGTTGCTCGCCGACGGTAGGAAGAAGTAGGCGTAGCTGCCGCAGAGTGTGCTGGTGGCGTAGGTGATGCGGTGGTATGGGAGGGTGCCCCCTCCGCTGGTGGGTCAACTGGGTGTGCCCCACCCACGGGTGGGTCCTGATGTGGTGGTGGGGGTGGCGGTGATGCTACTACTGCTGCTGCTGCTACTGCTGGAGCTGGACCCGAAGCCGGTAAGGTCCGCTTCAACAAATTGTAGCTACAGCTCCATGAAGACTTCAAAAATGTCTTCACTCGGTCCGTCGTCCGCACCTCGTGGGGCGATACCGCATACTCGGGAGCATTGGAGGAACACTCCAACATGCTCGAGATAAGCCGAGCATATGGCATCTTCTCCTTGGGCCTCTGTTAAGACCTGAAAAGTATCACTTTTCACCCCTTAACTTAACCTTTGATTAGACCTTTAGACACCTAATAAATTCATCTTAAGTGTTTTGTTCAGGAAATAATCAGCAGTGAAATAAGGCCAAGAATCCTGTTATGGAGCCTGCTTTGGCACCAGATGCCCCTCAGCAAGAATGAACCATGAAGCCTCGTGCAGATCAATTGAGCTTCCGAAGGCTTTACAGGCAACCTCTCGCGCAGATGAATGACTGGGGAGCTTCAGAAACTCAACTCCGTGCAGCTCTTGCGAAGCTCAAGAGTAGAGCACAGCGCTCAGTGTCGCACAGTTCAAAGCAGACCTCTCTTAATCTCGCGAAGGTCGCTTAAGACAGAGGAGAGAGAGCTTCAGAAGATTTCTCACATAGCTGTCGCGCAATCGTCGCGGGGTACAATTCTCAGAAGAAGAATGCCTCGTGCAGTTTGCGCGCCATTCAAGAAAGAAAGCATCCTGGCGAAGGCAAAGCCAAGCTCGCGAAGATTGAGTGAGACAAAGAACCTCGCGCAGTTTAGAACTCAAAAGAATCTCGCGAGGCAACTCGTGAAGTCCAAGTAAAGAGAAGAGCTTGCGCAGTTCTCGCGCTGCTGCCCAGCGAAGACTAATCTACTACGCGACTACTTGAATTACAACCTCGCGACGCTTGAGACTGTGTTTTCTATTCAACCTCGCGAACTCCAACCCAGCGAGAGCTCAACTCTCAACCTCACGAAGAGCAACGAGCTACCACGTCAGAAGTATGGGAAACTACAGCTACCTGGCGAGGCTCTGAACTTAAACTTCCATCTCTTCAGCAGAGGGCATTCTGGAAATTTCCAGTGATTAGGGCACGCACTCCAATGCTTAAATCTCTGTGTACACGCCCCGAGGCATCCAAGGATCAGTAGAAGGCCACGTGGCATCGTTAAAATTAGGGTTTCCTAACCCTAATGCGTTGCCACCCCACTGCTATATATACCCAGGCCTAGCTTAGGTTTAGGTATCTGGGAACCTATCTCAGATCCCTTTTCTTTTCTTTTCTCTTTCTTTTTAGCAGTAAGTAGTTTTTCTTTTTCCTTTTCTTTTCTTCTCTCCATAGTCCAGCAATTGCTGGCTATGACTTGTATATGTATTTGAGTTAGATTAATGGAAGTCTTGCAATAGGATTTATACTTTGTGGGATTGTTGTTTATATGAGAGATGCTCTGTGCAAGGCTGCTACCTTGTGATCCCCATTGCCTTGGCTGTGTTTCAAAGCAATGGAGGACTGATTTTAAGGGCCACTCAGATCCAAGTAACCTGTGTGTCTGCGTTATCATGGTCTTCCAGCCTTAGCCCCACCACAGGACCTACTAGATCTGAAATCCCCATGGGAGCTTGAGCTGGTAGCCTGGTGAACATGGTGGTAGCAGCGATAATCTTGTTTTGTCTTGGGCTCCGTGAGGAGGATAACCTCTGGGATAGTCTGTGACCATTTAAGTGGGCAGATTATAGTCTTAGGGTGATTCTGATCCACCGATCCAAGATGGATCCTTCTTCTTTTCACCTGAGCTTGTAGAAGCCTGGTGAGGGATTGTACAGAGGCAGACACCCCCATATTTGTATAGATCTGCCATCAGATGTTGGATCTGATCTTGTTAAAGAGATTGTAGGCTAGTGACTGGACCATTGTAGCCTCTCTCAAGCAATGGATAGCTGGATCGAAGGTTGTACTCAATCGCTTGCTGGTTCTATGTGTCTGGGCTATCATGGTTTTCCAGCCTTAGCCCCACACGTGGAACTTTAGAGGTTGAGGTTCCCTATGGATTCTTGAGCTGGTAGCCTGGATGAAATAGTGCCTGCAATGATTTATCTATTATGTTCTGACCCATCCCTGGATAGTGGCTCCCCTATGGGATAGTCTGTGACCATTCAAGTAGACAGGTTATAGCCCTAAGGGTGGAGTCATGGCAGTAGCGATGGGTTGGATCCTTTCTCCTCAGAGGTGATAATGTAGCCTCTGGACAGGATTTCTATAACATCAGATCTAAATCTGAGTTACAAGAACTCCTCTGATCTTGGCTCAAAAACATATTTCTCACCTTTTTATAATTATTTTTCACACTCCATCCATCCTCTCAATCCTTTCTGTAATTTAGTTATTAGAATACTTAGAATAAGTGACCTTAAACTCCCCTCCTTTTAGGACTGCCAGATCTGTAGACAGATCTGGAGGGACTACTAGAGACGGCTCCCTTGGAGCCTTAGATCACCTTTCCCTGTGGGACAAACTCTTACTTATCAAAACTTGCTACAAAGGACCCTGTATCTTGCAGGTCTAGGATTTCCGAGTTGTGCTGATTCATCCCCTGTTTTATTCTGTTTTTGGTTTTTAATTAATTTTCAACACCAACCAATAAGCAAAGCACACTTGAGATCGACAACAAGTTTTTGGCGCCGTTGCCGGGGACAGATGATCTAATAGTAGACCCTTAGTTTTTGTATTCTTAGTATTCTTTATACATGTGAATAATTGATACTGCTGATATAGTTGTGAATCTTTCTTGCAGATCTGGATAGCAGCAGTGAAGGATAGTTGGAATGCCACTGGAGCATAGCTACCTCTGTTTGCAAACTCTCTGACTCTAAAGCTCTGTCTATCTTTCTCTTTAAACAATTTTTTTCAGCAGTATCTAGGATAGTTTAAATGTATTCTTTGGGTAGCTATAAAATAGTTAGATAAATTTGTTTGTGTACAAGTATTCTTTTCCAATGTGCCAGCAAGAAGCTTTCCTTGCTGTGGGTGTGCTTGTATGCTAGGGAGGAGATCCCTCAGCCCTACTTTAGAGTCTCTAAACCCTGACTTAGAAAGGGGAAGGAGACTTAGAAGAGACAGGCACACCACAGGAGAGCCCCCAGGAAAATCTGCAACAGCAACAATGGGTAAAGAACACCCCAGAACCCTCAAGGAGTTGAATGCTTCGGATGACTACAACTCCCCTTATAGCATTCAATTCCCTAATGTTCAGGGGAATTATGAGATAAAAACTTCAATCATCCAGATGCTGCTAGCTTTCCATGGGCTTAGCAAAGAAGACCCTTACAAGCATATTGACCAGTTCTTGGCCTTGTGCACAACTTTTAATATCACTGGTTTGGGACCTGAGGCTACTAGGCTCAGACTCTTTCCCTTCTCTCTGAAGGATAGGGCCGATGCACAGTTGGCCCTCTTCCCAACAATAGCATTGCTTCGTGGAAAGAGCTGTAGACCAAATTCCTAACCAAGTTCTTCCCTGAGACCAAAACTAGCCAGTTGAGGAAAGAGATTCTTGCATTTTCTCAATCCCCAACTGAGGATTTTAACTAGTCCTGGGATAGGTTTAGAGAGATGCTCAAACAATGCCCCCACCACAAGATCCCTGAGTGGCAGCTTGTACAAAGCTTCTACAATGGGATTGATGAGAAAAACAGAGATATGGTCGATGCCTCCTGTGGTGGATCCTACATGCATAAAGGCTGCGAGGAGGCATGGGAATTGTTTGAGGTGATTAGTGAGAATGCGTTTCAAAAGCCATCCACAGCAAGAACTCATCGAATCTGAGTCAAAGGTGGGGCCCTGCTGGATCCAAAGGAAAAATTTATGATGTGTCCGGAACGATGACCTCACTGCGGATGGCAAACCTCTCTATGAAGTTTGATAAATTATTGGGTGATGCAACCCGAAGGGCTGCTCATGTATGGCGGAGGCATATCGATATGCAGTCCCACGACATGATGAGGAATGTCCATCTGCAGGCAATTTCACGAATTAATGTTGGAACATCTTCTTCTTTGCTTTCAGTCTTATGGCCAGCAACAATCTGGGGGCTACAACAGGCAGCCATATAGATACCAGCACCAAAATGTTGGTTACCAATGGAGAGACACCCAAATCTGAGGTGGAAGAAAGATAACTACATGCAGCCCCAACAGATGTTGGCTTTACCACAAAGACCACAGCAGCAGTTCAATCAAGGGCATGCCCCAAGGTCTACGTTCCAGCACCACCAGCAGTCCCATCAGCAGTAAAATCAGTTGGTTCTACCTCCTTCTCAACCACGAAATACTTCTTTCGAGGACCAAGTCTTGGCCTCATTGCAAAACTTGGGTTCCTTGGCTCAGACTATGAACTCTCATGGTCAGAGCATCAAGAAGATGGAGGAGCAGATGGGACAACTAGCGAACACCCTAGCCAAAAGAGAAGAGGGAAGGTTGCCTAGTCAACCAGTGGTTAATCCCAAGGGCCAATTTTTGATTGGTGAAGGATCCTCAGAACCTGAAGGGGATCTTTCATTGCATTGATGATAAGAACTGTGCATCGTTGTATAATATGTACTTTACAGTTTGTAGGAATAGTTTGCAATCTTGTTGGAATTTGAGTTTAGTGCTTTAATGCCTACTTTGATACCAACTTCTCCTGTGTGATAATTTTAAGTGATTGAATGATGATTTGAATGCTTTGCGTGACGTGTGACTTTCTTGCCTGGAGAGTATAAGAATTGTGAATGCTTTGTAATGACTAGGGGTGTCCCTGGAAATAAGACTGTGAGAGAATCCACCCCTTTGGTAAGGGTCAAACAGCAGACTGGGGGGTGAGTGAATTCTGCCTCTATTATGCCATCGCGGGGTTCTAAATAATGAGTTTGGTCCCTTCTCGCGTAGTTCATAAGGAATTACTTTGTTGTGCTGTCGCGAGTTTCAAAGAACTGGGTGGGCTGCATCGCGCAGTTCCAAGGAACATTTAATCTCGCGACCCATTCATTCCCAACCAGCGAATGGACGTTTCTAAAGCGCGCCGAGCTTCGCGATATTTAAATCCCACCCCGCGCTGCTTTTCCTTACTGCGTTCTCTTTCCTCTCTTACCAGTGAAACCCTAGCTCCCACTCCTCTCCACCTCTCTCCTTTCAC
This sequence comes from Chloranthus sessilifolius, assembly GCA_021018995.1. NCBI lineage: Eukaryota > Viridiplantae > Streptophyta > Magnoliopsida > Chloranthales > Chloranthaceae > Chloranthus > Chloranthus sessilifolius. The sequence goes on from CM037586.1 coordinate 19,525,228, forward strand.
ACCCTATCCCCAGATCATTGTTCATTTTGAACTTCAAGGTTTTTGTTCTTCAAGTTCCCATTAATAGTTGCCCCCTGTTTAGAGCTTTGGAGATCCTTTGCGCGTTCCATTAAATAGAACCCTAACTTTTAGGGTTAAACTCAGCTCCTGGTATTTCCTTTCAAATCTGTAACTCCACACTCACCAAGGAAATCGGGATGGCTCCTAAAAGCGCACCTGTGAAGAGAGCCAGGGACAAGGCCACTGTGGAGCCTAGACCTAAGAAAGCCAAGTCCTCTACGGCTCTGCAAAAAGGGAAGGGGGTGGTACCGGAGCAGGCTGCACCAACATCAGATTATTCTACACCCTCTGAGCTCCTCCTTTCCATTCCCCTAGAGCCTGAAGCCATTTTTGATATCTCTTTCTTTGAATCTGAGCCATTGTCAGCACCTGCCAAAGAGTTCTTGCGCAAGGCTGGTTTGTTCCCCTTGCTATAAATGATTCCTGCCCTAGCCTACCCTAGGTTAGTGCAACTCTTCTACCAGCACCTTAGGCTCAGACCCGACACACAAGGGCAGCCAGGCCTCCTTGCATTAGTTGACAACTTTGAGATGCTGTTTAGCCCGGAGTTGATCATTGAAGTCTTGGGCATCCCTGCCAGATTTGATCCCAAGTGCGGTTATGGTGCCCCTGTGAGTGCCCCCATTGACACAATAGCCCATGCCATTATTAGAGGCTTGAAGGCCATAGGAGACTCCATCAGAAGAAGAGATTTGGAGCCCAAACTACTGTTCATTGATCAAGTTTTGAGGAAGAACATCTATTGCTCCGGCCTTCAGCAAGAAAGGAGGACACCAATTCTTTGATACTTTGCATTCCTTCTCTCAAGACCATGGATTCAATCTGATCTTCGAGGCCATGAAGGATACAATGGTGAAGTTAGGGCTGCAAAAGAAGAGCCACACTCTCCCCTATGGAAGACTCATCACCAGACTACTTCTGAGGGGAGGATACAAGATACCTGTGGGAGAGTTATCTGCTGACCTCACTCCCACCACATTTGCTAAAAGACAATGGGGGGTCAGCAGAAGCTTAATGGATCCCCAGAAGAAGAAGAAGACTGAAGCTCAAGAGGTCTCTGAGCAGAGAGAGGAAGCTGCTGTGGCAACGGCCACCCCTGCCCCCAAAAAGAAGCCAACAACCCTTGCCCCAAAGAAGGTGGCGCGAGCTTCTGTCACCTCTGCTTCTACAGCAATTCCTCCATCCACTACTCTGGCACCTCCCCTCCCTTCTTCACCCATTACATCTTTCACTTCTCCTCTTTCCTCTCCTTTGTCCATTCCACCTCCAACCATTATCCGAACCTGGGTAGATAGTGTTGAACCCCAACACACCACCCCACCCCAATCAACATCCCCAGTCTCTCCCTTAGCCCTTGATCCTCATCCTGACAGCCCTCCCTTGATATCCTACCTCAAAAAGAAAACCTCTCATACTACCCCTGCCCTTCCCACAACCACACCCCTTAGTGACCAACCCTTAGACCCACCTCTCCATGACCTGGACTTCAACCTAGCCACCACCTCTGGGTATCAAGCCTTCATGACCAATTTGCTTGATACCTTGCCCACCCACGACATCCCCCTCCCTGAGTCTCCTCTCCCTTCACCACATCATTCACCTGACCCCCCCAGCCCCCGCTCCGGTAGCTCCTCCTGTTCCTCCTCCAATACTTGCTGCCGTTCCTTCTGCAGTACCCACAAACCCTGTTGCTCCTGCTGCGACCCCTACGGTAGCTCTTGCTCCTACATCAGTGCCCCCCCTATTTCCTCTCCTGCTATCAAAAGGAAACGCACCCCTTCCCAAAAAAAGCCCACTTCTAAGAGAGCCACTGCAGCCCAAAAAGGCAAACCGCCGGCCCCTCCAAAGGTCACCCGAGCTTCCACTCAGGATGATCCCCATGGGCGCCCCTTCTCCAAAGAAAAATGCAGACAGGCTGCTGCTGCCCTAGGATTGGACCCTACTGAGCTCTTTCCTTCTGACTCTGACTCCGAGGAGGCACCACCTACGGATCCCAGTGCCCAACCTACTGTGGCTACCCCTTCCGATGCCCCTGCCGCTCAATCCTATCCTCAGAGACGGAAAGTTGCTGCTAAGAAGACCACTCCCCCCTCTCGCTCTTTGAAAATTGGCAAAGAACCTTCTGCCCAGTCTGCGGAGGCACCACCACCGAGCAAGCCCGCGAAAGGAAAGAGCCCTGTCGTGCCTCAAGAGAAATTACCAGTTCCATCTCCAGTGGCTCCCCCTCCAGCAGAAAAAGGGAAAGGTCCTCTCCTGTCTCAAATGCCAGCTCCAGCCAAATCTCCCGTTGGCCCTCCTGCGCTTCCTCCCGCCCAATCATCTCCTATTCCACCTCGGCCTCAGCCTGGGCAAGCCTCCAAAGGTATGGGCCCCAAAGGGAAATCCCCCACCAAACCCCCTGAGCCACCCACTGTACAATCTTCGGAGATCCCTCCTGAGCCAAAGAAGAGAAAAATGAGAGTCCGGGCTCCTACCATACCCAAAACTCCAGAGCAGAGGAAGGCCGAGAGGGAATGTAAGAAGAAAGAAGAAGAGGCTATCCTTCAAGAACATGCAAGGAAGATGGGCTGGGATAAATTTTAATCCAAATTCTGATTAGATTGCACCTAGGATTTCCTCTATTTCTTTTACAAATGTTCTCTTGTATTTTGTACAGTTTTCATATTTCATAGACTTTCCCACTATCATCTGTCTTGCTTTGTCTCATGTGTTTTGTTTCCTTTTTTTTATGTTGCAATAACTCACACATTGACCTTGAACCGGTGAGGACCTTTGCTCCTCATAGGTTTGGGGTATGTGGCAGACCACCTTAATGGAACAGTTAGCATAAGTGCAGCAGACTCATCTGAGCAATATGGAAATGGACCTCTGTTCACTTAAGAATAAAGAAATTAAGAAGTTTAAAATTTATGCAAACATTGAACATTATAGACTTCTAATATTCCACATTTCCATAATAATTTCACCAAGGAAACACTCTTGTATCTGCACTTAGTGAATCATTAGAGAGAGAAAAAGGTGAGGACATACTTAAAAGTTCAAAGGATGATCATAACCAGTGAGAATTGGGCCTACAAATTTTTATTTTTTTGAGGAGTAACTAAGGCATTTCTTCTAGTTCTAAGGACTGGCTGAGTCTCTGTGCTCACTAGAAGTTAGGTAACTTCAAGTTGAAACAACTGACAGTACTCATGAGACCTAGGAAAGGATCAAGGCCTTCTCTTGGAGAGTTTGAGCCTAAAAAGATCAATCCTATAGCAACTACCCTTGTCCATACCCCCTTTGAGCTTTAAATCCTAAATTTCTTCAAAATACACCTGAGTACTTGAACCTGAACCTATGAACCTGATTCAACCTACCCTCACTCTGAAAATTCAGAAGGTAAAGGAGAAAGAGTTGAAGATGGACTAGCTATGGTCAGCATTAGGTGAATGGAGAAGAAGCATCTATTCTGGCAGAATGGTAACTGAGGACATGGTGGCATTTCTGAAAAATAAAAAATAATAAAAATTAAAAAATAAAAAAAGAAGAAAACTCCAGCAAAAAGAAACAAAAAAATAATAATGAAGAGGAATAAGAGAGAAGTCAAGAGGAACCTTCATTGGAAAATCAAAATCAAGAAGAGAAACTGATCACTTCAAATATGAAAATCTCAAAGAAGATGAAGGGAGCTGAATTCAAGAAGGTGAAGTCATGAACCACCTCCTGCACCCACTGAGTTCTCAATTTTTGAACCCCTTTTCAAACATTCTATTCTTTTTAACCATACTCCATAAGCCACATTTCAACCCAGTTAAAAGCCCTTGTGTTCCAAAGATTGAGTGAGCTGTCATGTGAAGATAAGGAATTATCCAATCTATGGTGAGAAACTGACAATGATGCCAACACTTAAGAACTCTACCTATGCTCATGCTTACAAACCCAGTTGGGGGATGTAACTGCTCTTGAGCCTGTGAGAAACTGAGCCCCTCAACAAATCTTGATGAGAGTATGCCCTGTAAAGCTTTCTTTTGGGTCTGAACTTGAATGTATTATGTATGACCTTAACTTAATTTTCTGACATAAGGATAAGCTCAGTGCTGACATGCACTTGTGCAGTTTTCTGTGATCACAAATTATTTGGAAATGTTGTGCAAACATGCGAATTATGCTGTCTAAGTTCCTGTGCAACCAATGAATTAAACTTCTTTTATGCTGATTCATGAGTAGACTAAATCTGACTCCTTAACTGCTCATTGGAAGACACTGCACTTTAGTTAATTATTTCATTGGAGAAGTTTGTGGGTGTCTTCACTGAAAACCCTCAGGAGACTTCACTCCTCCACTAGGGATCACCTAGGGGTTTAAAAGGCTTGGTACATATGCTAAATGTATCCGTGCTCCCTACGAATGTGGCATTTAATTTTTAGAGTAGATTTAATGTATCTTTGCTAAGGGACTAGCAAAGATTAGGTTTGGGGGTGTGTTAAGACCTGAAAAGTACCACTTTTCACCCCTTAACTTAACCTTTGATTAGACCTTTAGACACCTAATAAACTCGTCTTAAGTGTTTTATTCATGAAATAATCAGCAGTGAAATAAGGCCAAGAATCCTGTTATGGAGCCTGATTTGGCACCAGATGCCCCTCAGCAAAAATGAACCTTGAAGCCTCGCGCAGATTAGCTGAGCTTCCCAAGGCTTTCTAGCAACCTCTCATGCAGATGAATGGTGGGAGCTTCAGAAACTCAACTCCGTGCAACTCTCGCGAAGCTCAAGAGTAGAACACAGTGCTCAGTGTCGCACAGTTCAAAGCAGACCTCTCTCAATCTCGCGAAGGTCGCTTAAGACAGAGGAGAGAGAGCTTCAGAATATTTCTCGCACAGCTATCGCACAATCGCCGCGGGGTACAATTCTCAGAAGAAGAATGCCTCGCGCAGTTCGCACGCCATTCAAGAAAGAAAGCATCCTGGCATAGGTAAAGCCAAGCTCGCGAAGATTGACTGAGACAAAGAACCTCGCGTAGTTCAGAACTCAAAAGAACCTCGCGAGGCAACTCGCGAAGTCTAAGTAAAGAGAAGAGCTTACACAGTTCTCGCGCTGCTGCCCAGCGAAGACTAATCTACTGTGCGACTGCTTGAATTGCAACCTCGCGACACTTGAGACTGTGTTTTCTATTCAACCTCGTGAACTCTAACCCAGCTAGAGCTCAACTCTCTACCGCGCAACTGCCTGAAGAGCAAACCAAGGCAACCTTGCGACGGCTGAAGCTTCAGTGTCAAATCATCCTAGCAAACAGCAATGAGCTACCACGTGAGAAGTCTGGGAAACTATAGCTACCTGGCGAGGCTCTGAACCTAAACATCGATCTCTTCAGCAGAGGGCATTCTAGAAATTTCTAGTGATTAGGGCACGCACTCCCACGCTTAAATCTCTGTGCACACGCCCCGAGGCATCCAAGGATCAGTAGAAGGCCGCGTGGCATCGTTAAAATTAGGGTTTCCTAACCCTAATGCGCCGCCACCCCACTACTATATATACCCAAGCCTAGCTTAGGTTTAGGTATCTAGGAACCTATCTCAGATCGCTTTTCTTTTCTTTTCTCTTTCTTTCCAGTAGTAAGTAGTTTTTCTTTTCTTCTCTCCATAGTCCAACAATTGCTGGCTATGACTTGTATATGTATTTGAGTTAGATTAATTGAAGTTTTGCAATAGGATTTATACTTTGTGGGATTGTTGTTTATATGAGAGATGCTCTGTGCAAGGCTGCTGGCTTGTGATCCCCATTGCCTTGGCTGTGTTTCAAAGCAATGGAGGACTGATTTTAAGGGCCACTCAGATCCAAGTAACCTGTGTGTCTGGGCTATCATGGTCTTCCAGCCTTAGCCCCATGAGAGCTTGAGCTGGTAGCCTGGTAAACATGGTGGTAGCAGCGATAATCTTGTTTTGTCTTGGGCTCCGTGAGGAGGATAACCTCTGGGATAGTCTGTGACTATTTAAGTGGACAGATTATAGCCTTAGGGTGATTCTGATCCACCGATCCAAGATGGATCCTTCTTCTTTTCACCTGAGCTTGTAGAAGCTTGGTGAGGGATTGTACAGAGGCAGACTCCCCCATATTTGTATAGATCTGCCGTCAGATGTTGGATCTGATCTGGTTATAGAGATTATAGGCTGGTGATTGGACCATTGTAGCCTCTCTCAAGCAATGGACAGCTGGATCGAAGGTTGTACTCAATCGCTTGGTTCTGTATATGCAGGCTATCATAGTTTTCCAGCCTTAGCCCCACACGTGGAACTTTAGAGGTTGAGGTTCCCTATGGATTCCTGAGCTGGTAGCCTGGATGAAATAGTGCCTGCAATGATTTATCTGTTATGTTCTGACCCATCCCTGGATAGTGGCTCCCCTATGGGATAGTCCGTGATCATTCAAGTGGACAGGTTATAGCTCTAAGGGTGGAGTCATGGCAGTAGCGATGGGTTGGATCCTTTCTCCTCAGAGGTGATAATGTAGCCTCTGGACAGGATTTCTATAACATCAGATCTAAATTTGAGTTATAAGAACTCCTCTGATCTTGGCTCAAAAACATATTTCTCACCTTTTTATAATTATTTTCCACACTTCATCCATCCTCTCAATCCTTTCTGTAATTTAGTTATTAGAATACTTAGAATAAGTGACCTTAAACTCCCCTCCTTTTAAGATTGCCAGATTTGTAGACAGATCTGGAGGGACTACTAGAGACGGCTCCCTTGGAGCCTTAGATCACCTTTCCCTGTGGGACAAACTCTTACTTATCAAAACTTGCTACAAAGGACCCTGTATCTTGCAAGTCTAGGATTTCCGAGTTGTGCTAATTCATCCCCTATTTTATTCTATTTTTGGTTTTTAATTAATTTTTAACACCAACCAATAAGCAAAGCACACTTGAGATCGACAACAGCCTCAAGTTGCCCTTCATTAGCTTTCCCTTAATGTATCTCATCCCCTCTAGGATGAGCATGGTCGCGTCGAACCAACAGCCATAAAAGGCCGCATAAAGTGCCTGCTGCACCATCTCTATCCGCTCGGTGTCGTGCTGCAACGGGTAGAGGTTACACTTGATTATTGAATCAAGCATCCACATGTAGTGGGGAAGGTCGGCCCTCTTGATGGAGGATCCCGACCCCTTTTTCCCGTTGGTCATACGGGTCATGATCTCCTCAAATTTAATATCTTCCTCGAAGGGTGGGAAGAGGGTGGTCTCAGGTGTAAAATCAAGGTAACACTCAAGGACCTCGTCTATATGACGACGGGTGATTATGTATTCCCTACCTTCAATGGTAGTCTTAATTATGTCGTCGGTAGGGCCGTCCACGAGCCCTTGGTAGAATAGTCTAACCAACCTAGGGTAGTAGGAACCCTGGATTGGTTTGAAGAGATTGCCGAGACCGGCATTTTGAAGGTAATTACGAGCCCATTGGGTCTCGCCCGGCACATCGGGGTTGGTGAATAGGGTTGGGTCGATGATGTACTCGACCTCAAAGGTTTTAACCTCCCACCACTCATTGGGTTGAAGTACATTGGTGGGTGGTGGCTGCATGGGGGTGGACTCACGTGAAGACTCGCGTGAAGACGCGCTCATCGAACCGGTGGTGGTCTCCGATGCCGACGGTGATGGAGTAGGTGGTGGCGGTGCGACGTTCTTACGCCGGTCCGGCAGCTTCGTAGTCGCTTTCTTGGTGGTCATGCAAGTTCGAGGCAGCATTTCGACTCAAAATGCCCAAAAATCTAGGGTTTACTAGGTTAAATTTGAAAAGGAAGTAGAAATCTAGGGTTTACCTTAGATTTCGATGCGAAAATAGGCGATCTCGGTCGGAAATCGATGAAGAATGCCCAAAACCCTAGCTCGAATGGATGGTCGGAGAAGAAGGAGAAATGGCGCCCAAGCTTCAAATTTTTGAATGGGCACCAAAAACCCCAATTTACATATATATAGACTCGCTTCGATTAATCAAAATTCAAATTCGATTAATCGAGTTTCAAAATTAGGTTAAGCCGCGCGAAATCGATTAGTCGAAACTCAAAATTGATTAATCAAAACCATTTCGATTAATCGAAATCGAAATCGCTTCGATTAATCAAAACCATTTCTCTCGACAAATTGATCACAAGATCTATATTGAATTTCGACACATGATTTAAATCCACAAACATGCTTGCGTGGGTGCAATTGACTCTTAAGTTGTCGGAAACAAGGTCGGATATTATTCTTTTACATCGGCCTCTCGTTCTCATGTAGCCTCCTCGGTCGTATGATGTTTCCATCGAACAAGTACTAATGGAATCACTTTTGTTCACAACACTTGTTCCTTTCGATCCAGAATCTCCATCGGCTCTTCGATCATCGTCATGTCCTCATGCATCTCGAATGATTGACCGCTCAACACGTGATCAGGGTCGTTAAGGTACTTCTTAAGCATAGATACGTGGAAGACATTGTGTACTGGATCGAACAACGGTGGCAATCCAATGCAGTAAGCAACTTCCCCTACTCGACCCAAAACTTCAAACGGTCCAAGATAGCGGGGACTTAGCTTCCCTCTCTTTCCAAATCTCATCACCCCCTTCATAGGTGACACTTTGACAAACACGTGTTCACCCGCCTTGAAGTCTACACTCGTCCGCATGATATCGGCGTAACGTTTCTGTCTGCTCTGAGCTGCCTTGAGTTTTGCCCTTATCATCCGAACATAGGTGGCATTATCTTCAAGTATTTCGGGTCCCAAAACAAATTTCTCACTCGTTTCTTCCCAATTGATGGGCGATCTACATCGCCGTCCGTAAAGTGCTTCATATGGTGCCATCCCAATGCTCGTCTGAAAACTATTGTTATATGCAAACTCAATCAAGGGCAGATGCTGATCCTATGATCCTTGTAACTCTAACATATATGCCCTAAGCATGTCCTCAATGATCTGATTGACCCTCTCAGTCTGTCCGTTAGTTTGCGGATGGAATGTCGTACTGAAATCCAGTAGCGTTCCCATTCCTTCTTGAAATTTCTTCCAAAACTTTGATGCGTACAATGGGTCACGGTCTGAAACAATGCTACTCGGAATCCTATGCAAACGGACAATCTCTTTCATATAAAGCTCTGCCAGTCTTCCCGCCATGTACATCGTATTGTAAGGCAAGAAGTGCGCTGACTTGGTCAATCGATCGACCACTACCCAAATGACGTTGTACTTCTTTGCAGTACGCGGTAGTCCAACGATGAAGTCCATAGAGATCGAATCCCACTTCCATTCCGGTATAGGTAGAGGTTGCAATAGACCTGCGGGGTGTCTATGATCGATCTTCACTTGTTGGCACGTCAAACACCGCGACACGTACTCTGCCACATCTTGTTTCAAGCCTCTCCACCAATAGTTCTTTTTCAAATCTTGATACATCTTGGTGCTTCCTGGGTGGATAGCATAGCTTGATTTATGTGATTCATCAAGAATTGTTTGTCGTAGATCGGCGTTATCTGGAATACAGAGGCGGCCCTTGAACAATAAGGAACCATCCTCCTTGATTGAAAACTCAAATGTAATGCCTTCAGTCACATCTTGATGAATCTTTGTTAGCGCCGGGTCTTTCATCTGTAGTTCATAGATATGCTCAAATATCATCGGTCTCACTGAGATATTAGCCAAAAAAGCTCCTGTAGCTTGTGACTCAATGTTTGCATCATACAGTGCCAAATCTTCCAACAACTTCCATCGATGCATACCCAAAATTAGACTAGCAATTGAGCTGAACTCTTCCGACTCAAGGCGTCAGCTACTACATTAGCCTTGCCTGGATGGTACTGTATAGAACAGTCATAGTCCTTGAGAAACTCCATCCATCTACGCTGCCTCATATTTAGTTCATTTTGTGTAAACAGGTATCTGAGGCTCTTATGATCGGTGAAAATCTCAAAAGTCTCACTGTATAAATAATGTCTCCAACTCTTCAGCGCGAAAATGACCACTGCTAATTCTAGGTCATGTGTCGGATAATTCTTCTCATGTTCTTCAACTGTCTCGACCCATACGCTATCACCTTTTTGTGTTGATTAAGCACACAACCCAAACCAGTATATGAAGCATCGCTATACACTGCAAATCCTCCACTGCCTGAAGGTATTGCTAACACTGGAGCTGAAGTGAGTCTCTTCTTAAGTTCTTGAAAACTCTTCTCGCATGCCTCACTCCATTCAAACCTTGCATCCTTCCGTGTAAGTCTCGTGAGTGGTCCTAATATTTTTGAAAAACCCTCAACAAAACGTCGATAGTATCCCGCCAAACCAAGGAAACTGTGGATGTCGGTCACTGTCTTTGGTTGCTCCCAATCCACTACTGCTTCGATCTTTGCTGGATCTACAGTGACACCAAGCTTTGAGACAACATGTCTTAAAAAGCTAACCTCTTCTAACCAAAACTCATATTTGCTGAGCTTGGCATATAGTTGGTGTTCACGTAGAGTCTGTAGGGCTATTCTCAAATGCTTTTCATGCTCTTCCTCTGATTTCGAATAGATCAGGATGTCGTCAACAAACACTATGACACAAGAGTCTAGTGTGGTTTAAACACCCTATTCATCAGATCCATGAATGACGCTGGGGCATTTGTCAACCCAAACGGCATCACTAGGAACTCATAGTGTCCGTATCGAGTCCTGAATGCAGTCTTTTGAATATCCTCTGCCTTGACTCTCAAATGATGGTATCCCAATCTCAGATCGATCTTTGAGAAATAATTTGCTCCTTGCAATTGATCAAATAAGTCATCTATCCTAGGCAAAGGGTATTGGTTCTTGATGGTAAGTTTATTCAATTGTCGATAGTCAATGCACAGACGCATTGACCCATCTTTCTTCTTTACAAACAAGACCGGTGCTCCCCATGGAGACACGCTCGGTCTAACAAACACCTTGTCCATTAGCTCTTGTAGCTGCTCCTTCAACTCAGCAGGAGCCATTCTGTATGGTGCTTTAGAAACAGGCTCTGTTCCTGGTGCTAAGTCGATGGCGAATTCTATTTCTCTCTCTGGAGGTAATTCAGGTAACTCCTCTGGAAATACATCGGCGAAGTCTCGCACAACTGCTATTTCAGAGATCACATTCTTCTCCTCTTTTTGCTCCTTCAAAAATGCCAAGTATCCACTACACCCTTTTCTGATCAATCGCTCGACCCTGGCTGCCGAGATAAGTGGTAGGTGTGTCGACCTCTCTCCTCAAAATCTAAACGATCTCCTCGTGTTGGGTCTGAAGATGACGACTTTGTTCTTGCAATCTACCGTCGCACAGTGAGTTGATAACCAATCCATGCCAAGGATCACATCGAATCCTTGCATGTCCAAAAGGATTAGGTTTGCCGGTAGCTCAAAGACATCTCCATCCATGACCCTCACGATCACGGAGTTGCAACCCTTCTCGGTATCAACCGCTTTCCCAGTAGGAACTGTCACGGTTAAAACGAAGTCTTAGTCTTCTGGGTCGACTTTCATCCTCTTAGTGAAGCAAGGTGTAACAAATGAGTGAGTAGACCCCGGGTCTATCAACACTCGAGCTTCATATGTCACGTCGCTTCCCTTCTTATAAATTTGTAATGCACCTAATCATACATATACACATATACGTAGTTTTTATCATTATACTAGAATTTATCACATGCAAGTTTCTTCTTATATTTTTCTAAATATAGATGAACCTTTTCTATCTAAAAATTTCAAGAATTGAACTTCTTTATTTAAAAGAAAGCTCACCTTGAATGACATCGTTTGTGTTCTGAGCCTCTTGAGCTGTGACTGTGTAGGCTCTTCCTTGGACGATCGGCTTCCTTGCTTGTATAGGTCGTGGAATAGGTGTTGAAGCCGTCTTCTCTTTGTTCATCTCCGAACACTCCCTGTTCAAGTGGCCCACCTTGCCACATCGAAAGCAACCCCGAATGCCTACCCTACAATCCGCTGTCTTGTGAGGCTTGCCACACTTGGCAAAAGTCTCACGAGGTGTGGAAGAAGCTGCTCGAGAAGCACCATCAGAGCGCTGTAGTAATAGTGGGGCTCGTAGCGTCTGTCTCCCGACGTGAGTAATGGAAATCTCTGCTGGTTGCTCTGCTGCACCGGTCTTCCATAGCCTCCTTGAAATGGTAGTTTCTGATTGTTTGGTATGAATCTCGACTTTTTGTTCACCGGTTCAAAATTCCCCGTTCTGCTCTGATCAGTGTTCCACCTTTCTTGTTGCTCTCTCTGATGATATTTATTATTATTCTCCTCTTCTACCACGAGCGCTTTGCTCATGACCTCACCATAGGTCCTCAATTGGAATGGTGCTACTCCTCCCCTCACGTCCGACTTCAAACCTTGCTAAAACCTCTTTGCTTTCATCATATCGGTGATGACATAGTCGGGCGCAAAGTGAGCGAGTCGCATAAACTCCACTCCATAGTCTCTCATTGTCATCTTCCCCTGAGTAAGCTGTAGAAATTAGATTTCCATTTGGTTCCTCACCACCTCAGGGAAGTACTGCTTGTTGAATTCCTCGACAAACTCGTCCCAAGTCCAGGGCAAATCCGGAGTCTCTTAAGCCCTAGTCCGTGAAATGGACTTCCACCAAGGCCCAGCCTCTCGGTCTAGCATGTAGGCTGCCCAACGGACGCTCTCGTCCTCGGTACACGTGAACACGCTGAACACCTTCTCCATCTCACTCAACCAATGCTCTACCACTATGGGCTCTCCCTGTCCAGAGAAGCTAGGAGGTCTCATCCTCCTAAACTCAGTAAAACCAGAAGATGTTGGCGGTGTCGGACCCACTGGAGGTGTCGGTGGCTGATGTTACTCATGTGCTGTATGAGCTGCCAAAGATGCTGCCTGTTGAGCCATAGCAGCTGCCATGGTCTCCATGGTGTGCATCATCCTCTGACGCTCTTCTCTATCCTTATTTCGCTCTCTAACTCTTTCTTGCTCTCTCTGATCTTGATCCTGACGATCTCTATCACGATTCTCTTCTTGATCTTGGCTTCCTTGGCCACCACTGCCAGAAGCCCCTCCATCTCCTATGGGTACTCTATTTGTAGGAGAGATGTACTCATCTCCACTACGTAGACTTCTATTTTGGCCGCCCCTCGGTCGGCCCGTCCCTCTAGAAGACATTGATAGCTGCATTTGAAACTAAAGTTTCATTAGCAGAAGTCCCTATGCTTTGACAAAAGAATGATTGTCAGAATTTTTAAAAGAAAATGCTTTGATACCAACTGTGACAGCCCGGATTTTGACACCCCGAAACCCATGCCATCAGCACGATCCTCCAGATCGTGCCCTAGAACTATCCATGGAACATTGGTATATCAAGCACAATTTAAATAACTACAGCAAATAATCTCATAAAGCAGAAACAGTCAATGTGCCCAAACTGGCATATGCAAAAGACAGTTCTACTTTCATGCCACTGCATGAACAGAGAACCGACCCGAACCATCGATGATAAACAGATCACCCCAGATGGTTCGCCAAAAGAATAATTTAATTTAATTACATGTTTATCAAAAATAAAGGCTTGACATACCAAGCCGTACAATCTGCTCTCAAAACTGACTTCTTATCAAAGTACACAGCAGAGTCTCCTAGAAGAAGTCCTCGGGTGGAGGCTCCAACTCTTCTCCAAGCACGTAATCCGAATCACCCGGATCTATGTCTCCCGAAGCCTCTACAGCTGCTATCAATGGACTTGCGACGTATAGTCTAAAGGGTGAGCTGCATCCTAGCTCAATAGGGAACAAACACAATGAACATATAAGTTAAAACTCACATATATTCCATGATACTCTAAGCATGATGTGTCTATGCTTTTGAAAGAAAACAGTTTAAATCTGATGAATTGCATTCAAGTTTACTGATAGTTAGCATGTCTTACTTTACTGTTGACTTATCATGAATGACACTGAGCAGGCCTAAAGCAAAACTTAAATCTTCAACTTAAGTAATCCCCGAGCAATATAGCATTAAGCCCCGATGAGATACCCTTCATCATCATCTAATTAGATAGTTGTAAAAAATGTATTCCCTGGGAATACGATCCAAGCCCCTTTTTCACTAGGCGGCGGGGTTAAATATCACACAACATCCCTGGGATGTACTTACGGTTATGGATAAACCTCCGTACTGGTGTACGAATTCGCCGCCGTACCGGTCACGAATATCCTGCCACGTCAGTCGTGGGTATCCCGTCACGTCGGTGGGGTTTCCTATCAAACCTCAAATAACAAAAATAACATGTGCTTTACATATAGTTGTTCACCATGTAAGTGTGCTATCTTATATCAGTTACGCCTCAACAGTAATTATTCAATCATATATATACATCCCTGAGATGTATACATACCCGCATCACACCTGATGCCTTTATTACTTTCTCATCCCTTGGGGATGCCTCAATCTCATTAGATTACTTGTTCTTAATTACTTGCATCACACAGATTCCTTTATCACTTTTTTGGTGTCACAAACGCACCCATTTTCACAAAGCTTTTCATAGTTAAAGCAACTTCAAATCTGATAATTATATCACTACATACATGCTCTTTAAATTAAAGAACATGTTCAAGGTGTTCCCTACCTCAAGTCTTTGAAACTCCTAGCATCAAGGTCCCACGCGGCTCCTTGTGCTCATGATCATACGCACCACCTATGGTACAACATAACACATGTAACTCATCACTAAAGATGTAACAAAGAAGGTCCAAGACCCTCCCTGAATCTCAAAGTCAAACTAAGAATTCAACTAAAACAGTCTCAGTCGATTAATCGATCTCTAAATTTGATTAATCGAACCCGATTCGATTAATCGATTTCCAAAATCGATTAATCGAAATCTTCAATCGATTAATCGATCTCAAATCGATTAATCGAAAGTCTCAACTTACACATCGATTCTCAATTCGAGTAATCGAGATCTCAAAATTGATTAATCGATCCCAAATCGATTAATCGAAATCCGAAATTGATTGATCGAAATCCCAATTCGATTAGTCGATTTCCCCTGGTCTCTTTTTCCAGTGGCTGGAGCTTCTCAATTGATTAGTTGATTTCTAAATCGATTAATCGAAATCCAAATCGATTAATCGAAATCAAGCCTTCATGACTTTTCAACTTCTGGGCCAAAATCGATTAATCGAACTCCAATTTCGATTGATTGATTTGGCAAGATTCAGCCCCCTTTCGGGCTGTTCTTCCAAATCCTTCTGAAACAATTTTTTTTCTTTTTCTAAGCCTTTATCCTATGATTTTAAGTGTTCTTGACTGCAATTAAGCCTCTATAACCTATGTATTTAATTCACACAAAATCTACCTCAATCAAATCTCAATTTGATTGGATCTAGAGGTTGGAAAGGCTAGGGTTCCAGCTTTGGCTCTAACGGATCCTTGTCGCGTCAAATCCGGCTTTTGTTGTCCAATCTTCCTTCCAACAAGCCACAATAACTCCCTTGCAATAACTAGCTTCTCCCTCTTTCTCTCTCTTCATTACTCTCCTTAATAATCTACTAATAGCTTTAGGGTTCTTTAACCCTTATATCCCTACTCTCTTTATGTTGAGCACATACACATAGATAGGTGTATGTGACTCCAGATTCACACTACACTCCACACACTTACATCATTTTCACATCACATCCGTTCATCATCTCTCTAGTCAAATAGTGAATTCCTTCTTGGTCAAACTTATGACCAGTCGGGCACGAATCTCGAGGTCTCTGTTTAACGTAAATTTTTGGGATATTACAATTATAACCTGTCGAGAGGATGAATGGAGAAATGGATAGAACTATGAAACACGCTTCCAAACTTGTCGAGAAGTTTCAATCCTGTCAAAAGCCGTTTAGATCCTGTCGACGAGTCATCAATCCTATCGACAAAGTGCAAATCAACGTCTCAAGATGTTTCCAGATCCTATTGAGAGTTACCCAATCCTGTCGAAAGCCATGGAGAACCTGTCGAAACAAAGAGAAAGCACACTCAGAACCTGTCGAGAGGTTCCCTGAACCTCTAGACACTCGTATCAGGAACTTCCCAGCATGTTTCTTTAGCAGCTGCCTATTTCAGAAGTTTATGCACACATCCCAAAGCACATCAGCGACCCTTGGGGGCATTTTTGGTATTCAACTATACATGATTGGAAACCCTAACTGCCTCATGCATATTTGCCTACTATGAACTAATGGGGGAGGAGCTTCTAGAAGAGAAATCAGCCACATCAGCAGCCCAAACTAACATAATTATTCTCTTAAGCTCTGATTGGCTAAAACAGATCGGAGACAGAGGAAGAAGGTATAAATAAATAGAAGAAAAATTTTACAAAAAGGGGGGAAGATTCCAGAACTCAGAATTGGAGAGAACCAAAGCTTAGTTTGAGATCCATTTTTCCTTCTTTCATTCTCTCTTTAGCTAATCATGGTTGGCTAACTTTCTTTGAGCAGTAAGGGTGAGGTTGATCTATAATTTGGGGAAGTTGAGGGCATTATTGTGGGTCAAATGATGCACAGACTACAAATCTAGGAGCATTTTATTGTATGTTATGTTTAATTTAATGAATTGTTGATTCTATTGCTTAATTAGATCTATAGATCATTTAGTTTCACTTGATTCTTGATCAAATTTGTGTAGATGGGACCAGCCCACCCACTTAATTGGTAAATGTCTTGAATGCCATTTGATCTTCCTAGATCTTATACTCCTGTGGCTGCTTGTTCTTTTGGCCTAGCATTCACAGCATTTGTAGTGATTATCATGTTCTGATGGAGGCCTTAGAATGGAGGGACTCTATTGGATGATTTGTGATCATTGAAGTGGACAGATTATAGCCTTAAGATCACTCCAACTCTCTGGCTTAGATCATATTCTTCTACCTTGAAGCTGTGCTTGTGGCCAGATGAGGGATTGCTGCACATTGAACCCCTATAATGCTGCCAAACCACCCAAGTAGCAGTGAGACCAAATCCCGAGCTGCTCTTCCTTATTTTTCTGTCTTAATTTCACCACATTTCCCCTCATTTGCAAGATCTGGACTCTTTGGTTACTCCCAATTTTGTTCTGCAATTAATTCTATTTTATTTCTATAGTTTAGCTTAAAGTGACAACCCTTTAAAACCTCACCTCTTCCTTTTGCTATTTTTGTTTAGAGTAGTATAAGGTAGGGTGCCAGATCTATCTTAGATCTGGAGATTTGCTGAATTTTAGCACACATTTTCCTGTGGACTTACCCCTACTCACTCTTTAAAACTTACTATAATAACCCTGATTACTTGCAGGCTGTGTAGGCTTACCTTGGTGTGCAGTCCATAGATTCTTAATTTTCTGATTTTTAACCCCGTTTTGAAGAGCAAGGTAGCCGACAACAATCATCAACTTGTTAGTAGCAAACTAAGTCCTAGCATCACTAAGTAAAGGGTGATAAAATGGTAAATTATGTGAGTGATCATCAGTCAATAGGTGGGTTCAGCATTTACATTTACTGATAAAGCAGTAAATGGAGCCTATCATTTATCGTCTTACCGAGTTGTATCGGTCGATACGTATTGGTCGATATGTATCGGACCGATACCCAATATCGATTTCAATTTTGACACCTTGCCTACAACAATAGATAAAACTCTCCTACCCTTACTTTTTATCCCCTATGATGCATGTTTCTAAGATATATATATCCAAGTCGCTGTGTGTAGGCATTTTATCAAAGGTTGAGTACCAAAAGGGTTAAAAAGTTTTACCTTTGCCTAATAGGGTTCCAACTATCTCTTATTACTTAAGAGGATAGGGACTCTTAACTTTTCTTAAGATAATAGGCATGTACTTTTTGTTCAATTTTAGGGAGTGAAAATCTTCCTTCAATTAAATAAAAACATGTGTGCCTTTGGTTTTAGTCTGATTAATTGGTCTCATAGGAGATCACGACCGATCAATCTTATACGAGACTACCGCGGTTCAAGCTCCTACAACCATTAAAACTTTACTCAATAAATTAATGGTGTGTCACCTATAACAATGGATAAGACTCTCCTAGTGTACTTTTCATGCCACATGATGAACCATATTGACAGATCCCACTCCTCGAAGTGGTTGAGCATCATATGAAGTTATGAACGATGTCAACCTAAAAGTATGTTAATTAGAGGAGTTGAACCTTTCAATATGGATACATTAATAGGGCACTTTAGAAAAACAACCTTAGAAAACAAACTTTTTAGCCTATTATACAAAAACGAAAAAATTAAAAAAAAATAGGTTTTCACGTCGCAGCGTGGAGAAGGTGGGCTGCCGGAGCTGATTTCATTCGGGGTGTACTCGAGCTGGTTTCGCCGAAGCTGGCTTCTCCTATTATTTCCCCTATTATGTATTTACTTCTACTAGTATTGATAGGGTTGATTCCATGGGTTACGTTGGCGCTTTGTGATAGCTCAGATTCTACAGAAAGTGAGTATTCAAGCTCATCTACAAAGAGATGAAGAAGACAATAAGGAAGCCGCAGCACGGATACAACCCATGAATTGGAGGCTTCAATCTCATGAATTGAACCATTCTAAGAAGAAACTAGTTTCGTTGTGGGTGAATGATCTGTTTTAAATTGTACCCTTGCAAGTGCACAAGATCTATTGTAGCACGGTAAGATCAGGGATATCGAACCCACAGGAAAAACATGAAATCTATCTAATCCTTTAAGAGATTTAAAACACCCAAGAAAGTACCAAGGGAGAAAGTTCGATTTACCACACAAGTACCACATGATTCTCAATGCAATAAAAGAAAGTCAATCTAGGCCAGAAAAAATTATGATAAAGAAGAAAAATGACAGTTTATGACTTGATCAAGGAGTTAGCTAACCATCGATTCGTAACTTTTCTACCATTCAATCTCACAATTTTATTTTAAGTCAAAACACCATCATTTATTAGGAAAACAAATGAATCGAGAAGAACGTGACTATTGATCCGGCATACCCTATCTAAAAATTATGACTCAGCCTATCATTGCGGTATGAATCATGTAAAAAGTATAGCATATCTAAAAATTCTAAGTCACGACAATGATAAATCAATCATTCTGCAGCCTAGATCGGCCTGCAGGAACAGATCTAGTTGGAGTGCTTCTTTTACGGTAGTTGATAACCACGATCAACGACTATAAATGAAGACTCGATAATATTCAACCAAGCATACACTTATAACAGAATGATTCAATGACAATACCATGAAATTGTAGAAATAATAATAGAATAGTTACTTATCTACGGTTCGCTTCCTCCTTGAGCAAATGACTTTAGCCGCTCATCCTCGGTGTACAAGCCCGTTGAAGATCTGAAGACATCATTTTAATAATGCTCTTTTATTTATCACAAAATTCTCTTTACATTGCTTTTGTTCCTAGGTACAATCTATGCTCTAAAAAATATAGGAAAGAAGAAGAATTAAAACCTAATACAATCTACTAAGAGAGGAACCCTAAAAGAAAAAGAAGAAAGAGAGCCCTAAAAAAAATAATGAAAAGAAGATCCCTTTTACAAAAGTCGTAGCTTCCTTTTTATAGGGCCGAGCAAACCCTATCCCTAATAGCCTCAATCGATTGAGAATTAAATCTCAATTGATTTACTTTGAATTCGAAATAAGTGGGGACAAAGTTATCTTCTCCTGTCAATCGATTGACACTTAGTCCTCAATCGATTGACACTTAGGGGTAGAATCTCGATTCTCCTGGTGGATGTTGAGTTACTTCACAAATTTCGGTGTTTCTTTTGACTTTTAGTCAATTGCTCCTGTGTAATCTTTAATTATCTTCTACCTTTTACGCCTCAACAGTCGAAAACACCTATAAACATTGAAACTACATAACAACCATCAGATGCTTTCATTGGCTAGCTAAATGTAAGGATTAAGGTGTGAAAAATAATCACATTTCGGCATTGATCACACCCCCAAACCTACACTTTGCTAGTCCTCGAGCAAAGAGAATGATAAATAACTAACAATTTAGCAAATAAACCTACACTTTCGTAGGAAAACACGATTGCATTTAGCCTATGCAACAAGCCTTTAAACCCCTAGGTGATCCCTAGTGGAGGAGTTGTCTCCTGAAGGTTTTCAGGGAAGGTACCTACAAACTTCAAAGCTTATGAATTTCAGAATTGTAGTCATGCCCTTTCATGATTAATTATTTGTGAAATCTTGTAAGATGCTACTGTCCATGCTTATTTTCATAATGCTCATTCAATTTAGTTCATTGTTTTTCCAATGCTCATAATTCATGCCCATGGTTTTATGCACTTATCATTGCTAAAGTTCTTTTATCTGATATTAAGGTTAAACTTAAAGTCTTTAGATTCCATGTATAGAGTCAATTCTCACCATAGGTATGCACTCGAAATGAAATCGCTCCTGATGAACAATTTTATTTTTCACTCATATGTGAGATGAATTTACAATACAAATTAGAAAAATCTCACATGCTATAAGAAAGACGGTGCATCAAAGAATATTCAAAAGAAATCTCTCTAAGAAAGATATTTGTATTTTAAGCATGTATATACCAAGCACCATAAACATTATATAATCACTCTCCACAAGGCATTTACCATACATGATTGGATCAAAAAAGTCTTTTCTAAGGTTGTAATGGGGCTCGGGTGAAGGTTAAGAAAGAAAGGGAGAATTGGATTCAAGTTTCTCTAAGAAATTGGTAAAAGAGACACAATTGATTTTCTGATATTTTTCACACTTTTGAATTCTCTAGAACCTTCTCTTCATCATACACTTTTCTCTTTCTTTTCTTTTTCTTTTTAACACCACTTGCATATATTTCTCTACTTCTTGCACTAAGCTGAAATTTCTTTTTCTTTTCCCTGTTCTATTTTTCTGTCATATATTCCTTACAGATATTATTACCACAGCTCTCAATTTCCTTTCTTGCTCTCATCCCTAATTTCTCATAGATAAAAGGGTAAGGCATTTAAAACCGATGCGGGGTATGGTTAATATAGCTTAACAAGAAATATTTAAGGATAACACTTTTCAATTAAGCCTCAACGGGGGTGTGTTAAGACCTGAAAATTACCACTTTTCACCCCTTAACTTAATCTCTGTTAGACCCTTAATCACTTAATAAATGTGTTTTAAGTCTATTATGTAGGTAATAACCAGCAGCTGCAAATAAATCCCTAACCATATCAAGAAGCCCCTTAGAAGAATGAAGGTTGAACCCAGACAGAGAATTGGCTGCAGCATAGGCATAGCAAAGTAGAAACAAACCAAGAAGAATGCCTCGCGCAGAGGTCGCAGGGTTCAATTGAACCAGAGAGAATTCTTTGCGCAGTTGTCACGGGCTTCTGAAGACAGCACACCAACTAGTCGCGTAGTCTTTGCGTCATTCTCACATGGTTTGATGACAGAAAGACTTGAAAAATAGACTTCGTAAGGTTCTCGCAAGTTTCAGTCATCAGCGCTCGCGCAGCTCACGAAAGGAGTCTTCAATCGTCACACGATTCACTGGAGAGAGAGAGCTCCAGGCACTCCAGCGCGCGGCTGTCGCGCAGTGGCCGCAGGATACAAACCTTTAAGGAAATGCTCGCGCGATCCATAGGCCTATGAACACAGCTTCTTCGCGAGGATCCCCGTGAGATTCACCAAGGGATGAACTGCGCGCGCAATTCCCACGCCATTCAAAAGGAAAGAGCAATCTCGCGACAGCCAGAAGTATCCCACGATGACCAAAGTATCAATCCCGCGACTGCATGAGTTTCAAGTCAATTCAGCCCTACGATGCCAATTCTACCACGCGGTAAGATTTGGAAATCTTTTCTACCCAGCGAGAATCGGGTTCTAAACTTCTCCCCACTTCTGCAAGGGTAATCTGGGAACTTTCAGCAATTAGGGCACGCACTCTAATGCTCCAATCTCTGTGCACACACCCCAAGGCATCCAAGGGACAAGAATGGGCTGCAATTGCATTGATGAAATTAGGGTTTTCCTAACCCTAATTCACAGAGAGTCGACTGCTATATAAGTCGAAGCCTAGCTTAGGTTTAAGGACCTTTTTTGGGGACTTGACTTCTATACTCCTTGAAACCGACTGTAGAATTACAGAAGGCTAAGGTTAGGGTTTAAGAGTTTTCTTTTTCCTTTTTTCTTCTCTCCATAGTCCAGCACTTGCTGGCTATGCCTTTGTATGATTATTTGGTATAGTTTTAATGGAGTTTTGTAATAGGATCTATTGCATGTATGGGATTGGTGTTTTGTGAGTTGTTCTGTGCAAGGCTGCTGCCTTGAGATCCTCCATTGCTAAGTTGTATTGTAAGCAATGGAGGATTGTCTTTAAGGCTTTACTTAGATCCAAGTGACCTGTGTGTCCAGGTTAGGCACATTGCAGGCCTAGCCCCACCATAGGACCCACTAAATCTGAATCTCCATGGGAGCTTGAGCTGGTAGCCTTGTGAACATGGTGGCGGCAACAATGTTCTTGTTCTGACTTAGACCTCTGTGAGGAGGATAGCCTCTGTGGATAGTCTGTGACCGTTCAAGGGGACAGATTGTAGCCCTAGGGTGAGGCCAATCCACAGAACTAAGATAGATTCTTCTTCTCTGTATTTGTGCTCGTAGCCTTGTGAGAGATTGTGCAGAGACAGACTCCCCTGTATTTGTATAGACCCACCATCAGATGGCAGATCTGATATGGCTGTAGAGATTGTAGGCTTGTGACTAGATCACTGTTGTCTTTCTAAAGCAGTGAACAGCTAAGCTTAAAAGATAGTACTCAAACTCTTGCTGGTCTTCTATGTCTAGGCTAGTGCACATTGTAGGCCTAGCCCCACACACAGAGAGCTTTAGAGGTTGAGGTTCCTATGGATTCTTGAGCTTATAGCCTGGATGAAGTAGTGCCTACAATGATAAACTTGTTCTGACCCATCTCTAGATTGTGGTTCTCCTATTGGATAGTCTGTGACCATTCAAGTAGACAGGTTATAGCCATAAGGGATTGGATCATAGCACAGGAGTGAGTTGGATCCTTTATCCTCTTTGGTGATAATGTAGCCATTGGACAGGATTTCTATAGCAGCAAATCTAAGTCTGAGTTATAAGACCCATCAGATCTGTACCTAATAGCATACTTCTCACCCTTTTATATTTATTTTCTCACACTCCATCACTCTTCTCAACCCTTTCTATAGTTTAGGCATTAAGTTACCTTAGGATTTAGACTATAGTGACTATAAATCCCCTTCCATTTAGGATTGCCAAATCTGTAGCCAGATCTGGAGGGCCTACTAAAGATAACTCCCTTGGAGCTTTAGATCAACTTTTCCTATGGGACAAACTCTTAGTTATCAAAACTTGCTACAATAGGCCCTGTATCTTGCAGGACTGTGTATTTTTAGGCTTGCTGCTCTTCAATCCATCTTTGATTTTTACTAACCCAATTCTTATCACCATCTCCAATAAAGTTAGTAGCAAGCACAAAAAATACCTCAACAAGTTTTTGGCGCCGCTGCCGGGGAACCTTGATCTATTAGTAGACCCTAGATTTTTGTATTCTTTATTCTTTGGTAGCTGTACTTGTGAATAATTGATACTGCTGATTTATATTTAGAATTTTTCTTGCAGATCTGGACAGTAGCAGAAAAGGAGAGTAGAATTGCACTGGGAGTCTAGCTACCTCTGTTTGCACTTCTCTAACCCTCAAAACTCAGTCTACTTCTCCTTTGAAAGTTCCATAGCAGTTGATTAGAATAGTTGTAAATTTGTTAAGTGCAATGTGTTTGCGTGAAGTCGTCCCTGCTGTTGGTGTGTGTGTATGTTAGGAAGGAGATCCCTCAGTCCTACATTAGAGCCTCCTAACCCTGAGATAGAAAGGGATAGAAGAACGAGAAGGCACAGACACACTACAGTCAAGCCCCCTATTGAAATTGAGACAGTAGTTATGGGTGGAGAGCAACCCAGAATATTAAAGGAATTGAATGCTCCTGATAATTATAATTCTCCATTCAGCATTCAATTCCCAAATGTTCAGGGAAACTACAAGATTAAAACCTCCATTATCCAAATGCTTCCCTCTTTCCATGGGCTTAGCAAGGAAGATCCTTACAAGCACATTGGCCAATTCTTGGCCCTGTGCACGACATTCTCCACTACTGGTTTGGGACCAGAAGCCACTAGGTTAAGGCTTTTTCCTTTCTCCTTAAAGGACAGGGCCAGCACCTGGTTGTCTACTCTCCCAAACAACAGTATCATTACTTGGAAAGACCTTCAGACACGATTTCTGACCAAATTTTTCCCAGAGACCAAAACCAGCCAGTTGAGGAAAGGCATACTTGCTTTTGTCCAATCCCTAACTGAGGATTTCAACCAATCTTGGGACAGATTTAAGGAGATGCTCAAACAATGTCCCCACCACAAGATCTCAGAATGGCAGCTTGTCCAGAGCTTCTATAATGGGATTGATGAGAAAAGTAGAGATATGGTAGATGCCTCTTGTGGTGGAACGTACATGCGTAAAACAGCTGATGAGGCATGGGACTTGTTCGAGGTTATCAGTGAAAATGCGTTCCAGAAGATGTCCTCATCTAGAACTGTTCAAGAGCCTTTTCCTAAGCTGGGGCTTACGGAAACCTCTAAAGGAAAGATGTATGAAGTTAGGGGAAATGATGACCTGAGAATGCAGATGGCCAATCTTTTGGATAAGTTTGATAAACTTTTTACTGTGGTGCAGCCCCGAATGGCTGCACAAGTGATGGAGGCATGTCTACTATGCCAATCTCCACAACACACAATGGAAGAGTGCCCATCTGCAGGGCAATACCCTGAGTACGTGATGGAACAGGCTGCTGCTGCCCAATCATTTGGACAACAACAATCTGGTGGCTACAACAAATAGCCATATGGATACCAGCACCAAAATGTTGGTTACCAATGGAGAGACCACCCAAATTTGAGGTGGAGGCAAGACAATTATATGCAACCACAACAGATGTTGGCCTTATCTCAAAGGCCACAGCAGCAGTTTAACCAGGGATATGCCCCAAGGTCAAATTTCTAACATCAGCAGCAGCCCCAACAGCAAAATCAGTTGGTAGTTCTCCCACCTCAGCCCTGAAGTGCTTCTTTTCAGGATCAGTTTTTGACCCAATTGCAAAGCCTTGGACCCTTGAATCAGACTGTGACTTCTCACAGTCAAAGCATAAAGAAAATAGAAGAGCAGCTTGGCCAAATAGCCAATACCTTGGCCAAAAGAGAAGATGGCAGGTTGCCAATACAGCCAGTAGCCAACCCTAAGGGCCAATATTCGATTGGAGAAGGCTCCTCAAATTTTGAGGGGGCTAATGCCATCACAGCCCTAAGGTCTAGCAGGCTGGTAGACAACCAGGTGGGAAAGGAATAAATGGAGGTCATTCCCAAAGAATTGTCAAGTGAAAGTGAAAGAGACGTTGTTAGAGCACAGAGCCAGGAGTTGCCTGCTACCCTTCAACAAGGAAAAAATAAAGAGGTTGTAGTTGAGCCTCAGCAGAAAATAAAAGAAGAAAAAAGAAAAAAAAAAAAAGATCAGTCATAGGCTTGCAGTTGAGGAACCAGCAGTCCCTCAGCTGCCATTTCCTCAAGCTTTGAGTGGCCCTGTCCCTTTTGATAAGGGGAATGCACAGATAGAGGAAATGATGGAGACCTTTAAGCAGGTAAAAATCAATTTACCCCTGCTTGATGCAATCCGACATGTCCCAGCCTATGCAAAATTTCTGAAAGACCTTTGTACTCAGAAAAGGAAGGCCAGAGGCCATTTGTCCAAAAAGCTCTTTGCAACTTATATAGTTAATTCTGTATTAAGCATGACAATGCCTGAGAAGTTGCAAGACCCAGGGATACCCACTATTCCCTGTATAATTGGCGACGACACAATTGGAAGGGCCCTTCTAGACCTTAGAGCCAGTGTTAACCTACTGCCATACAATGTGTATTAGCAGCTAGGTTTGGGGGAGCTTAAACCCACCCCCGTTGAGCTATTGATGGCTGATAGGTCTGAGAGGAGACCCATGGGAGTGGTTGAGGATGTCTTGGTGGGGGTAGATAAGTTCTTCTCCCTGTAGACTTCCTTGTTTTTGACATGGGCTGCAACAAGAGTACATCCCCGATACCTGTTATTTTGGGCAGACCATTCTTGGCCACTGCCAATGCATGCATTCAATGCAGGTCTGGGATCATGAAGGTAACTTTCAGACATATGAAAGTTGAGCTTAATGTGTACAACAATGCAAAGTACCCTCAGCTGGACAATGAGGAATGCTTTGTAGTGGATGTACTAGAAGAAGTTGTTGAAGAAGAACTGCCCACTCTGTTGGAGTGGAGCAACATTGTCATAAATTTAACTAAAGTTTGGAACATGGTTGAAGAAGGAAGCCCAGCTTTAATTCCAGAAGACATGTCTCCATTGAAGTCTTATGTGGGCTTAGTGCAGCATTCCAGGTGGAAACCTACATTACTGCCCCTTCCTCAAACCAACAAAGCACCAATCCTGCCATCCATCCAACAAGCCCCTGATCTGGAGCTCAAGAAGCTTCCAGAGACATTGAAATATGCTTTCCTTGAGACGATGAAAAACTTCCTGTAATTATCTCCTCTTCTCTCACCAATGAGTAGGAGGAGGAATTGCTAACAGTTTTGAGGAAGTACAAGAAGGCAATTGGCTGGACCATTGCTGATCTGGGAGGGATTGATGCATCAATCTGTATGCATAGGATCCATCTAGAGGAGGGCTCAACACCCTCCAGGGAAATGGAGAGGAAACTGAATTCTTAAATGCAGGAGGTGGTCCTAAAAGAAATCATCAAATTGCTGGATGCTGGGGTAATTTACCCCATTTCTGATTCTGAATGGGTGGCACCTATTCAGGTAGTGCCCAAGAAATCTGGCATAACAGTGATAACAACTGAGTCTGGAGAGCTGAGACCAGCCAGGGAGACCACTGGCTGGAGAGTTTGCATCGATTACTGAAACCTCAACTCTAAGACCAGAAAAGACCACTTCCCTCTCCCCTTTATTGATCAAATTTTGGATAAGTTGGCTGGGAAAGCTTTTTACTGTTTTCTTGATGGGTACTCAGGGTACAACTAGATCCCTGTGCACCCTCTTGATTAAGAGAAAACTACTTTTACTTACCCTTTTGGCACCTTTGCTTACAGAAGGATGCCTTTTGGGCTGTGTAATGCCTCAGCCACCTTTCAGAGGTATATATATGTCATTTTTTCTGATATGATTGACAAATTCTTGGAAATTTTTATGGATGATTTTTCTGTTTATGGGGACAGTTTTGGCCAATGTCTGCAACACCTCAACCTGGTCTTGCAAAGATGTGAGGAGACTAATTTGGTCTTAAGTTGGGAAAAGAGCCACTTCATGGTAACACAAGGTATTGTGTTAGGCCATGAAGTCTATAAAGACGGGATTGAGGTAGATAAGGCCAAAGTTGAACTCATTGCAAATTTTCCCCCTCCAAGAACAGTCAAACAAATCAGATCTTTCCTTGGACATGCTGGATTCTACAGGAGGTTCATCAAAGACTTCAGCAAAATTGCTAAGCCATTGTGCAACCTGCTCTGCCAGGATGTGCCCTTTGACTTTTCTGCTGAATGTCTGGAGGCTTTTGAAACTTTGAAAATTTGTCTCACCTCTGCCCCTGTACTCTAAACACCTGACTATACACTCCCCTTTCAGTTGATGTGTGATGCATTCGACCTGGCAATAGGTGCTGTTTTGGGCCAGAGAAAAGATAAGCTGCCAGTGGTCATTGCCTATCTCAGCAAATCACTTGCTGAAGCTCAACTGAATTACACAATAATTGAGAAAGAACTTCTGGCAGTGGTTTTTGTGGTGGAGAAGTTTAGACCTTACCTACTTTGGTCTAAAACTATAATCTTCATTGACCACTCAACATTGAAGTACCTATTATCCAAGAAGGATGCAAAGCCCAGGTTGATTAGATGGATACTCCTGTTGCAGGAGTTTAACATCGAAATCAAGGACAAAAAGGGTGTAGAAAATGTGGTGACTAACCACTTGTCTAGAATTATGTTGGAGAAAGGTGTTGATGACCTTGCTACAAATGTTGTCTTTCTGGATGAGCAATTGTTTGCCATCCAATCCTTGGTTCCCTGGTATGCACATATTGTCAATTATCTAGTTATAGGCAAGATTCCTGCCTATTGGACAAAAATAGACAAAGACTTATTTTTCTCATAGGTCAAATTCTTTTTCTGGGACGAACTTTGCCTATACAAGTATTTTGCAGACAGATCATCCAGAAATGTGTTCTCGAGAGTGATGTCCCCAGTATTCTGGCCATGTGCCATGAAAATGCCTGTGGAGGCCACTTTAGTAGAAGAAAAATAGCTGACAAAGTCTTGCTGTGTGGGTTCTATTGGCCTTCTCTTTTCAGAGATGCCAATACACACTGCAGGACCTGTGAAAGATGTCAAAAATTAGGAGGGTTGTCCAAAAGAAACTCAATGCCTTTACAGCCCATCCTTGTTGTGGAACTGTTTGATGTGTGGGGTATGGACTTTATGGGCCCCTTTCCTACTTCAAATGGTTTTCATTTCATCTTAGTGGCAGTAGATTACGTTTCCAAATGGGTAGAAGCCATTGTCACAAGAACTAATGATAATCAGGTTGTCCTCAAGTTTATAAAGCAGAATATCTTCTCGAGATTTGGCAACCCTAGAGCCATTATTAGTGATGGAGGTAGCCATTTCTGCAATAGAAATTTTGAGAGCTTGCTCAAGAAATATTCTATCACCCATAGGATTGCTACTCCCTACCACCCACATACCAGTGGGCAAGTTAAAATTTTAAATAGGGAGATCAAGCACATCCTTGAGAAGACTATGAGGATTGATAGGAAAGATTGGGCTGACAAGCTTAATGATGCACTGTGGGCTTATAGGACTGCCTATAAGACTCCCATTGGTATGTCCCCATTCAGACTGGTTTATGGCAAGGCTTGTCATCTCCCAGTGGAGTTAGAACATAGGGCCTATTGGGCCATTAAACATTTAAATCTAGACTTAACTTCTGTTGGTCATCACAGGTTGCTGCAGCTGTCAGAATTGGAAGAACTAAGGATGAATGCGTATGCCAATGCCAGGATATACAAGGAAAGGTCCAAAGCTTTCTTTGACAAGGGGCTATTGAGAAAGAGTTTCATAGCTGGTGATAAGGTTTGGTTGTTTAACTCCAAACTTAAATTTTTTCCTGGCAAATTGAAATCCAGATGGGAAGGTCCCTATATTGTCATGCATGTTTCCCCATCTGGTGTTGTGAAAATCAAGGATCCTAAGTCTGGGAGAACCTTGAAGGTGAATGGTCAGAGGCTTAAGCCTTGTTTTGAAAAACCTTCCGAACCCATGGACACCATTCACTTTCAAGGGGATCCTTCTTTAAACTTATCCACAGGTGTGTCATTACTGTATCATCTGTACTTTGATTTTGGTAGATTTATCTTGCTTTCTTTTGTTCAAATTCTCTAGGAATTGGTAGTGATCCCATCTGAATCTAGACCTATCTGGGTTAAACTTTTTATGCTTGGTTTGATGCTTACTGCTCTTTAATTGATAGTTTTGTTTGAAAGCATAATGTGGGAGGTTGATTTTTATTGTCCTTTCTTGAATGGTTGATTTTTAATGTGTCTAGAGGTACCCATGGTGAGAGTCATGCCTAGGATCCAACCACAGCACACTGGAAATGGCAAACAGTGAGCACATGCTCTCTGTTTTATACTTTGCTGTCGCTGGTTCCAAAGGGAAGCTTGGGAGACTCTCGCGCACTATAAACAACATACTTCATCAGCTGGCACGAGATTCTAAGGCTGTCACGAGATTCAAGTGCACCTAAGAACCTCTCGCGCGATCCACATAAAACTATTCATTACTTATCACGAGATTCAAAGTGAACCTCAGAGCTTTTCGCACAATCCAAATGGAGACCTGGGAGCCGCTTGCGCAATTCACATGAATTCATCACATACTGTCACGCGCTCCAAGGTCAACCTGGGAGATTGTCGCACAATCCAAATTGAATAACACCTTCGCTAGGTTCATTTCCAATCCCGCGACTAGATGTTCCAAAGCGCACCGAGCTTCGCGATAAGTATTTTAATCCCGCGCATGTCTCCCTTTCCAGTATTCTCTTCCTTCTTCCCTCTGTGAAACCCTAGCTTCTGGCACTCTTCCCCCTCTCTCCTCTAGCATCAATCCTACACCTCATCATTCACTCCATGAATCTATAGAGTTGTTCCTAGCATCACCCCCATATATTGCCCTCTGCTCGAAGATCTCGCAGTGCACTGTGCGTCAAATAAAACCAAACCCTAGGATTTTAGGGTAAGCACTTAGATCTCAGTCTCCATTTATCACATTCAAAGGTAGAAGTTGTAATGGCCCCCAAGAGTGCACCAAAGAAGAGGAGCAAGGATAAGGCCCCTGCTGAGACCACCCTTAAGAAAGCCAAGACTTCAAAGGCACCTAAAAAAGGGAAGGAAGTGGTTAAGGAGGCGGAGGAGCCAACCCCTAAGTTTTCTACTCCCTCAGAGCTCATGGCTTCGATCCCATTGGAGCCTGAAGCAGCATTTGACCTGCCATTCTTTGAGAAGGAGCCTCTCTCTGCCCTTATCGTGCAGTTTATGAGCAAAGCGGGCCTGACACCCTTGATGAGAGAAATTCCAGCACTAGCCTACCCTAGGCTAGTGCAACTATTTTATCAGCACATCAGGGTCAAAAAGGACAAGGATGGATAAGTTTGCTTGCTGGTGCTGATTGAAGATTTTGAGATGTTAGTGAGCCCCAAGGTGATTGCTGAAGTTTGGGCATCCCAGCCGCATTCGACCCTAGCTGTGGATATGGCCCCCCCCTGAGTGCCTCAATTGATATAATTGCACGGGCTTTGACTAGAGGATTAAAGGTCTCAGGGGATTCAATCAGAAGACAAGAATTGGAGCCTAAACTCCTCTTCATTGACCAAGTCCTGCGAAAGAACATTTACTGTTCAGGACATCAGCAGGAGAGAACTCCCATCGCGGATGCTGTCTATTCTTTCTCTCTTGGCCATGGCTTTCATGCAGCCTGGCTCATCTTTGAGGCAATGAAAGACCTAGTGGAGAAGATAGGGCAGAACAAGAAGCCTCACACACTCCCCTATGCCAGAATCATTACCAAGTTACTTTTAAAAGCGGGGTACAGGATAGCTAAAACAGAGGGGACTACCACCCTTGCCCCAACTACTTTTTCTAAGAGACAATGGGGAATCAGCAGGAGCCTGATAGAGGCCTAGAAGAAGAAGAAAGCTGAGGCTCAGGCCCTTCCCAAGCAAGCTACTGAGGAAGCTGTCCCAAGGTCTACCCCTACTACCAAAGAGGGGCTTCCAGAGCCTGTCATGCCCACCACTGCTGTAGCTGCCACCTCAGCCACTCCACCTTTTACTCCAGCATCCACTACACCTATTCCATCTCTCTCTCACCCTCCTCTGTCCTCATCATCTATGCCCACTCCCCCTTCACCTGTGATTGGTACCTGGGAGGACTCCCCATCCCCTACCTTACCTCAATACACAACCCCAATACTCGCATCAGCTTCACATAAACCTGACAGCTCTCCACTCATTTCCTACAAAAATGGAAAACCACTGAGACAACCCCTACCATATCCCAAACACCTCCCACAATCCATTCTATCCCTACTGACACAACTCACCTTGCAGAAGACACCACCCCAGCCATACCTACTACATCCCCCCTCACAGACATTGACTTACACCTTAACACAATCATAAGATTCCAAGCCTTTATGGGTAGTTTCCTTGACACCATGCCTACCCACTACACCCCCCTCCCGAACTCCCTAACTATATCCCATCATCACTCATCAGAACCCCACTCTCCCCTTCCCTCCACTTTCCATCATGCCCCTTCCTCACCTTTTTAACCAGTGCCCTCTTGTACACAAACTCAACCTCCCAGCCCCGACACACTAACACTTATCCTATCCCTTATCCAAGACATCTAATCCCAATTATCCACCACTACCCAAACACATGACTAGATGCAGAATGAACTCACATCCATCCAATCCACCTTTCAGACATTAACCAACCCACCCATCCCTCAACAATCCACTACAACCCCCCTGGTCCTTTTCACTAACAAACAGACCCAAACTGAATCCATCTCTGACTCCCAACCCCATCCAACACCCATAATCCCTTTATCCCCACACCCCCCATTCCCTTTGATCCCTTTCACCATTCCACTTTTTCCTCCACCACCACCACCTACCCCTAGGGAGCCTACTTCATTCTCTTTCCCCCCTATACCCTCCATCCCACCTTTTATCCTACCCCCTCCAACATTCACTGACAAACAAATCCAAACAGACCCAGAACCTGTCCCTCTCCCCCCACAACTAGACTTACCCCTTATCCCCCTCCCCCGTGACCAATCACAGTTTGCTCCTTCCACTTCATCACTGCCCATCGCACCCAAACATTTCTTTTACATCCCTCCCTACCTCACCATCCTCCATGCCATGAGGGACAATCCCTATCTTAGGAAGGATGTCCTGAGGGGCATGGCCAAACTTTGCCAGTCCATTGAGACCCCCCTGTTGTAGCAGATTGATAAAATGAAGGAGGCCCACAAAAAAAAACTACTGAGCATCTCCTTGGGGTGGACTAATATACTGGAAGCCTATCAGAAGGCCAAATCTATAGCTGCTTATAATGAGCTGAAATTGGAGCTGGAGAAAGCAAACGCTACTACAGAGAAGACGCGGGCCAGACTGTTTGAAAAGAGGCTTAACAATGCCCAGGAGATCTTCAGAATCCAAAAGGAAATCCATGAGACTGAACTCCTCAAACACAAAATCCAGATAGCCTCATTGGAAGTCAGACACGTCGCTAGAAATGCTCCTCTGCAGCCACACCACCACTTCTGCATGCTGCACCTGTAGCCTAAAGCTACTCCAGCTCCACCTGCCCAGTCTAAGGAGGCACAACCAAAGAACTAGCAAGAGAAAGGGCAGGCCCCTGCTGCCCCTCCTACCTCACCTCCTATAGAGCAACCTCCACCTACCAAGGCCTCTGCTTCACCTCCAAAAGAGCAAACTTATCCTAAACAGAGGAAAGTCACTGCTAAGAGGATTGCTTGCACAGCAGCCTCTATAAAAATTGGCAAAGAGCCAGCTGCCCAGTCTGAAGAGGTAAAACCCCTTCGCCAGCCTGAGTCCAAAGCAAAAGGAA
Source organism: Chloranthus sessilifolius (assembly GCA_021018995.1). NCBI lineage: Eukaryota > Viridiplantae > Streptophyta > Magnoliopsida > Chloranthales > Chloranthaceae > Chloranthus > Chloranthus sessilifolius. The sequence goes on from CM037586.1 coordinate 19,558,578, forward strand.
AATCTCCAGTGGCCCCCACTGAGGAAGGCGAAGGCAAATCCCCTATAGCCCCCCCTGCGAAAAGAAAAGGAAAAGCCCCTCAAGAACCCAAAGAACCAAAAATATCCAAGCAACCAAAAATAAGGGTGAGGGCACCAAGAGCTCCAACCATGAGGAAAACCCCAGCCCAAACAAGAAAGTCCAAGCAAGCCAAGAAGAAAAAGGACAAAGCTGTCCTTAGGGACCATGCTAAAAAGATGGGCTGGGATTTCCTTACAAATTACGATTCAGATTCTTCTTCTTCCTCTTAGATTAGATTGTGCTTAGGCTTTTCTTTTTGTCCCCTTGCAATCTTCTCCTTGTAAATACGACTGTACATGTTTTTTCCAGTTAATATAATTTATTTAATTATTTTTTTGAATATCGATCTGTTCTGTGTGCTTGTTAAAGCTTTTTCTATTTTAGTCTTCATTTTGTTCAATTTTGTCATGGGAGATGAATTTCGGGAGGCTATGCTCATTTGCAATAGGAATCCATGTGAAGGGTAGATGTAGATGGTGGCTGGATGACCTTGTGCAAATACACACCTCAGCACAAATGGTGCACTGAGGTCAACTGTTGACCTCGATCATGGGAGTAAAATGGTTTTCTTTTCATAATTGTGGGCCCTGTCTGAGCTCCTCGCGGAGTCCTTCCCCCGCGCAAAGCAAAATTCCACACCTTCCACTGTGCAATTGTGCGACCGACAAGATCCCCTTAATTACAAAGGTTAAATTTAGACCATCATTTACTGTTCGCTCTCTTTTCCCATAATCAGTTGTGCGCTTTATCATTCCTCAAACATTCACAAATTATTGCCAAGCTTGGAAAGGGACAAAACTTTCAATATGCCGATTCATTTTCCACCGTCCAAGTCTTTTAAATAGGCCATTAGTTCCTCTTCATCTCATCCTTCCTCTTCTAACCCTAGCTGTCCGGCCCTCCTCACAACCATGGCGGATGACAAACCCAACGAGTTCCCTAAGAAATTTTACCCTATGTGGTTGGACCCCCCTCCACCTAAGGAGCCAGACCCGTTACAATTTCTGTGGGATGAGTATGAAGAAGTCCAACGGATCCTGACAAAGGAGGAGAAGAAAAAGGAGACGAGAGAGAAAAAGAAGAAAAAAATTGAACAACCTGCATCTCCCCCACCATCTTCCTCAAACCCTCCCCCACCGACTCCCCCTTTATCTCTCTCTCTTCCCCCCCCCCCCCATTTTGTCTTTTCTTTTTACCTCTTTTTGTAATATTTTCTTTTTATTTTAATGAAAGTTTCTTTTACTTCTATACTGTTCAGTTAGCATTTTTTTTAATTATTATTTTTGTTTCTCTGTCTTATTCTGTGTTTATTTGTTCTGAATGGAATCTACTGCATTTTCTCACCTTTGAACCAGTGAGGACATTGCTCCTCATGGTTTGGGGGTGTGGCAGGATAGGTCTGTCAATAGGATAGTTAATTTTAGTGCAGTAATGGTGGTATAATTGGGATGAATAAAGTCAATTTCCACTTAACTTGATACAATGAGGAAACTTATAAAAAATTAAAATATTTTTGCAGACTTTTCGAAACTGAAAAAGTTAAAATCTTGACACCACCATGAAGCTAATATCAAAAAAAATTTCAGTTAATACTCAGTGAACCTAAGAGGAGAGAAACAGATGAAAATACACCCAATGGGTTAAATTTGATGACCATACCTAGTGAGATTTGGGCCCATCATTTTCTTTTGAAGAGTGTTTTTGACATTATTTCTGCTCTGAGGACTGATTGAATCAAGACTTTTTCACTAGAAGTTGTGCACCTCCAAATCAAAACTAATTGACAGCACTCATGATACTAAGGAAATGATTCAAGGCCTTCATTTGGATAGTTTGAGCCTAAAAATCCAACCTTTTAAAATCTGCCCTTTTGCATACACTAATTGAGCCTTAAAAATCATACTTTTCTTTTACAGACACAAGAATACTTGCACCTTAACCTCATGACCTGATTCAACCTCACCCTCACTCTGAGAATTCAGAAGGTAAAGGAGGAGTTAAAGATAGTGAGAATGGTCCAACATTCTGTGGAAGGTGAAGAAAGGTAACTTGTGAACAACAATGTATCAATGGCAATTGTGTGGCAGTTCATCATAAAAAAAATCATAAAAAAGAATGAATAAAAACAAAAAGAGAAAAAGAAAGAGAAGACTAGAGAAGAACATCATCTGAAATTTGAAAAGAAGAGGAGAAGCTAGCCACTTTGATTCTGAAATATATCAAGTAAGATGAAGTTTTGCTAAAATGAAGGTTGTGAAGTCATGAATCACTCCTTACCTTGCTGATTTCTTAATTTGGATTCCCTTTTTACCCCTTGATTATTTACATCCCTCACCCATAAGCCACATTACAGCCCATTCAAAAAGACCTTGTGGATCCAAAGTAAAATGAGCTATCATTTGGAGATGAGGAGTTGTCCAATTTATGGTGAAAATTCAAGAGGATATTAGAAATTAGAAGCTTTGCCTATGCTCATACTTGCAGGCCCATTTGGGGTCTATAACTGCTCTTGAGCTGTTGTGAATGTAAACACCCTCAGATTGTTAATGTTGAGAGATAGCCCTAGTGAGAATTGGATCTAAATTTTGACTTCATTGGGGTTGTATCCAACCTGAATTTTGAATTTAAGGCAAGCTGGGTACTGAATTGGACACATTGAATTTCTAATATAAAATGGACGGTGGTGATGCAAACACATGTTAACTTTTAAGTTTTAAATGGCCTACAACACTGCTGCAGTTCCCTCTAAGTGTTAAAGAATGGGTGTGGGATGAAGCTTTGTACATTTAAATCTGTGTTGTCATTAACTGCACTATACTTAACTGTTCAAATGGTGAAGTTTGAGGGTGTCTTCACTGAAAACTCTCAGGAGACTTAACTCCTCCACTAGGAATCACCTAGGGGTTTAAAAGGCTTGGTACATATGCTAAATGTACCCGTGATCCCTACCAATGTGGCATTTAATTAGTTACAGCTTTGCTAAGGGACTAGCAAAGATTAGGTTTGGGGGTGTGTTAAGACCTGAAAAGTATCACTTTTCACCCCTTAACTTAATCTCTGTTAGACCCTTAATCATTTAATAAATGTGTTTTAAGTCTATTCTGTAGGTAATAAGCAGCGGCTGCAAATAAACCCCTAACCATTCCAAGAAGCCTACTGTTGCCCCAGAGGCCCCTCAGAAGAATGAAGGTTGAACCCAGACAAAGAATTGGTTGCAGCATAGGCATAGCAAAGCATAAACAAACTAAGAAGAATGCCTCGCGCAGATGTCGCAGGGTTCAATTGAACCAGAGAGAATTCTTCGCGCAGTTGTCACGGGCTTCTGAAGACAGCACACCAACTAGTCGCGCAGTCTTCGCGCCGTTCTCGCGCGGTTTGATGACAGAAAGAATTGAAAAGCAGACTTCGTGAGGTTCTCGCGAGTTTCAGTCATCAGCGCTCGCGCAGTCTCACGCAACTCAAGAAAGGAGTCTTCAATCGTCGCACGATTCACTGAAGAGAGAGAGCTCCAGGCACTCCAGCGCGTGGCTATCGCGCAGTGGCCGCGGGATACAAACCTTCAAGGAAATGCTCGCGCGATCCATAGGCCTATGAACACTGCTTCTTCACGAGGATCCCAGCGAGCTTCACCAAGGGACAAATCGTGCGCGCAATTCTCACGCCATTTAAAAGGAAAGAGCAATGTCGCGACAGCCAGAAGTATTCCGCGATGTCCAAAGTATCAATCCCGTGACTGTATGAGCTTCAAGTCAATTCTACCACGTGGCAAGATCTGGAAATCTTTTCTACCCAGTGAGGATCGGATTCTAAACTTCTCCCCACTTCTGCAAGGGCAATCTGGGAACTTCCAGCAATTAGGGCATACACTCTAATGCTCTAATCTCAGTGCACACGCCCCGAGGCATCCAAGGGATAGGAATGGGCCGCAATTGCATTGATGAAATTAGGGTTTTCCTAACCCTAATTCACAGAGAGCCGACTGCTATATAAGCCTAACCCTAGCTTAGGTTTAAGGACCTTTTTTGGGGAGGAGGAAAGAATGTTTGATTAAGGTGATGGAAAAGATTACCCTAAAAGAGGTATAAATAGAGGAAACTTTCTAAAATACGAACTCTAAAGAATTTCCTAAACTAGGGACTCGAAGGGGAGTCAAACTTGGCTATGTTTCGAAGTGGAAGAGGTATTTTTCTGAAAGTATAAGGTAGTCAATCGATTGACACTTTAATGTCAATTGATTGACACTAGATGTAAAGGAAAGTACAATTTTTCCTTTTTCAAAAAATCATCCATGAACACCTCGATAAATTTGTCAACCATGTCCGAGAATATTGCTAACATACAATGTTGAAAAGTAGCCGGCGCATTGCGAAGTCCGAAAGGCATCCTCCGATATGCAAAGGTACCATACGGGCAAGTAAATGTTGTTTTGTCTTGATCCGATGAGAACACAGGCACTTGATTGTAACCCGAGTATCCATAAAGAAAATAATAATATTCTTGTCCTGCCAACTTTTCTAGAATTTGATCGATAAATGGCAAGGGAAAATGGTCCTTTCTGGTGGCATTGTTCAGTTTTTTATAATCAATACACACACGCCATCCGGTGGTTTCACAGATAGGCACCAATTCTCTTTCCGTTGTCTCTTTCACTATAATTTTCAACTTTTTGGGAACAATTTGGACTGGGCTTACCCATTCACTATCAGAGTTTGCATAGATTATTCAAGCATCGAGTAATTTGATGATTTCTTTTAAAATGACTTCTTTCATGTTTGGATTAAGTCGCCTCTGTGGTTCTCTCAATGGTGTACTATCATCTTCCAGATGTATTTTGTGCATACATACTGACGGATCAATCCCTTTAAGTTCAGCTAGGGTCCATCCGATAGCCTTTTTATGATCTTTAAGTACTTTTAACAATTCATGCTCTTGCTTTTCTGATAATGTTGATGAGATAATTATCGGAAGCGTTTCTTGAGGTCCCAGAAAAGCATATTTGAGTGACTCATGTAGTTTCTTTAATTCAACGGTTGGTGGCTGCTCGATTGATGGAGTTAGTTCATCCTTTACCTCCATAGGTAATGGTTTCACCTTAGTCTCAATTTCATATAACTTATCATCATCAATTGATGAATTCGTCCTCTTCTCTGCTGACTGTTTCTTCTCAGATCCTTTCTCCTCATAGATGGCTAACAAAGCAGTTTCGAATTCTTCTTTGGTAAGCATTGATGGTAAAGTTTCATCCACTACTTCGTCCACCTGATTGATGTAGAAACAATCAACCTCATCCTCATTGGAAAAATGGTTCATCGCATGAAATACATTGAGCTTAACTTTCATGTTTCCAAAAGAAACATCCATTACTCCCGTTCGACAATTAATGCAGGCATTCACGGTTGCGAGAAACGGACGTCCGAGAATAATTGGGACTTGACTTGTTGATTTAACTGGTGGTGCCATATCCAAGACAACAAAATCCATTGGAAAGACAAATTTACCTATTCCAACCAAAACGTCTTTAATGATACCCCTAGGTCTTCTTTCTGACCTATCAGCAAGTTGGAGTGTAACGGTCGTGGGTTTTAACTCGCTAAGTCCTAATTTCTCGTACACTGAGTATGGAATCAGATTGACGCTTGCTCCCAAATCCAATAATGCCTTACCAATTGGTTGCCCACCAATGACATATGGAACAGTTGGGACTCCATGGTCCTTAAGTTTTCGAGGGACATCCAATTGCAATATCGAACTGACTTGATTAGTCAAGAACACTTTCTTTGAAACTTGAGTACGTGCTTTTCTTTTACGAGTGTATAGATCTTTAAAAAAATTTGCGTACTCAGGAATTTACTTGATTGTTTCAAGTAATGGAAGATTTATCTTCACCTGCTTGAATGTTTCAAAGATTTCTTTTATTTTTTACGCTCATTTCCCCATTCTAGATGGAGGTGTTAGGCACTTAGGAAATGGTGCCTTTGGGGTATAGGAATGGGTTCATTTTCTTGTTCTTCTTCAGGTACTTGTTGGACAATTTGAGGACATTCTTTCTCTTTTCCTTTCTCTAGTCCTTTGTCTTTTTTCGCTTCTTTTTCTTCTTCCTTATCAGGTTCCACTGTCATTTCCACTTGATTATCAACTGCTTTCCCACTTCTCAACACAGTAACAACTTTCAACTGTTGACTATTCGATGGTCCTTCATCAGGTGATGCCTAGCCTCGAGGATTGTTGATGGGTTAGCTAGGAAGCTTACCTTCCTCTTGTTGACTCAATTGATTGGTCAATTGGCTAAATTGGTCCATCATCATCTGCTGAAAAGCTTGCATATTTCGCATAATCTTTTCTTCCAAATCAGAATCTTTCGAAGCGGTGGTATGAGATTGATTAAAGTTCTGATTAAAATTCTGATTTTTTTGGTATTCAGAATTTGGATGATAATATGGAGAATTTTGTTGAAAATTAGAATTCTGTTGTGGACGAAAATTCTGTTATCCACCCATTAAGTTTGGCCTGTACTATTGGTTCACCTGTCCAGTTTGGTTTAATCCTCCCCATCCTAAGTTGGGGTGATTTTTCCATTCCGGATTATAGGTGTTTGAGTATATGTTCCTACCCTGTCGTTGATACGATTGAGTCAGATTCACCTATTCTTGAGGAGTAGGCTCATCAGGGAAGAATGGCAAGGTAGTTGGACACTCATTAGCCATATGACCTGGGTGGTCACAAATTGAACAAGCCGTGGGGTTGATGGGACTTTTAGCTTGCTTAGTTGCAGCTAACAGCATGTTCATTTCCTTGGACAACATGTCAACTTTTGTTGATAGATATGGGGTGTTGTGGTTGACATCATATAGTCCATCTCTGGTCAACACATGAGATTTAGCTGCCACATCCAAATTAGTTCGCCCCAGAGTCGCATTTTGTATTAAAGTTTGATACAACTTTTCAAACAACGCCCACAATTCATCTGCCTCCTTTGTGGCGCATGATCCTCCACAAGATACATCAACCATGCGTCTCTCTTCTGGAATTAGTCCATTGTAAAAACTTTGGACCTGTTGCCACCTTGGAAGTTGATGATTAGGACAACTTCTGATCAATTCCTTAAAGTGCTCCCAACATTCATGAAATGTTTCTGTAGCTTGTTGGGAGAAAAATTGAATCTTCTGTCGCAACTCGATAGTTTTGGTCATCGAAAAATATTTTTTAAGGAATTGACGATGATGTAGCTCTGCCCAACTCTGGATAGATTGTGGTTCTAACGAATAGAACCATGTTTTTACCTTATCTCTTAAAGAGAAAGGAAAGAGTCATAGCTTAGCTATCTCGTTAGTGACGTTGTGAACTCTGAACATTTTACACACCCCAGTGAACTCATTTAAATGAACATGTGGATTCTCATTAGATAATTCATGGAAAATTGGTAACATTTGAATCATCGTAGATTTGAATTCATAATGGTTTCCTGGAATGGGGGCATGCATGATACTATCCTGATCCTCATAAAAATCAGGATCATTATTATTATTCCCATTATTTCCATTATTTATGTTTTGATTGTTCCCATTCATTTCTGGCCTTTGATCTGCCATGATTTCAGTATAATGATACTGATTCCTTTGGATTCTGCGATTCTCGCTGCAAGATCGTTCGATCCCAAGATTAAATGGTTGTACATGTGGATGATGAGATCGAGTAAAACTCATGCACCAGCACCCAAAACAAGGATTATTGAATCCACAATAAACCCACAAATTTTAGCTTCAATCGATTGAAGCAGTGATCTCAATCGATTGAGACAAGCACACAATATTCAAGCAAGAGTGATATAGTCAATCGATTGACAAAGAAATGCCAATCGATTGAAATAATTCTGCAAATTTCTACGAAAATAGCTTTGCAGTATTAATCGATTGACAGATTAGCATCAATCGATTGAAATTTTTTTTATTTTTTTATTTTAATTTATTATTATTATTTTTTTAATTAAATTCGAATTTCAAAGATCAAAATTAAATTCAAAAATTAAAATTTAAAAAGTTTCAAAATTTGAAGTTTTAAAATCTAAAAATACTCACATAAAATCCTACAAAATCTTATCAAAAAGAGAAAAAGAAGGAAAAGAATAAACGACTCCTATACTTCTAAAACAAGAGATTCTAAAAATCCTCTACTTCTTAAAAGAACTCCACAGAATCTTATCAAAAAGAGAGAAAAATAAGATAAGAAAATTTTTGCAGATCACGAATCAATATGCCAATTCTCAATTTCAAAAATCAAAATTCACACAAGAAAATCAAAATTTAATTTAAAAAATTAAATTTCAAAATTCAACTTGCAAATTTTAAAGTTCAAAAATTAAAAATCAACCTTTGAGCACCAAACTTCAGATTTCAACAATCTAAAAACTTCCAAAAATTCATAATTAAACTCGCAGTGGTCAATCGATTGACTTTTTGGAGTCAATCGATTGATGAATTAGCCCACAGATCGATAAAACACAGTTGATCGATTGAGAAGAAGATCTCAATCGATTGACTGCCAAGTAATTCCACAAAAAAAAAAATCTCTTTCCGAATTATCAAAATTTTGCCGTTTTCCCCGGCAGCGGCGCCAAAAACTTGATCGATTTTAAATTGTACCCTTGCAAGTGCACAAAATCTATTGTAGCACGGTAAGATCAGGGATGTCGAACCCACATGAAAAACATGAAATTTATCTAATCCTTTGAGAGATTTAAAACACCCAAGGGAGAAAGTTTGATTTACCACACAAGTACCACACGATTCTCAATGCAATAAAAGAAAGCCAATCTAGGCCAGAACAAATTATGATAAAGAAGAAAAATGACAATTTATAACCTTTATCAAGGAGTTAGCTAACCATCGATTCGTAACTTTTGTACCATTCAATCTCACAATTTTATTTTAAGTCAAAGCACCATCATTTATTAGGAAAACAAATGAATCAAGAAGAACGTGACTATTGATCCGGCATACCCTATCTAAAAACTATGACTCAGCCTATTATTGCGGTATGAATCATGTAAAAAGTATAGCATATCTCAAAATTTTAAGTCACGACAATAATAAATCAATCATTCTGCAGCCTAGATCGGCCTGCAGGAATAGATCTAGATGGAGTGCTTCTTTTACGGTCGTTGATAACTACGATCAACGACTGTAAACGAAGACTCGATAATATTCAACTAAGCACACACTTATAACAGAATGATTCAATGACAATACCATGAAATTGTAGAAACAATTTTAGAATAGTTACTTATCTATGGTTCGCTTCCTCCTTGAGCAAATGACTTTCGCCGCTCATCCTCGGTGTACAAGCCCGTTGTAGATCCAAAGACATCATTTTAATAATGCTCTTTTATTTATCATAAAATTCTCTTTACAATGTTTTTGTTCCTAGGTACAATCTATGCTCTAAAAATTATAGGAGAGAAGAAGAATTAAAACCTAATACAATCTACTAAGAGAGGAACCCTAAAAGAAAAAGAAGAAAGAGAGCCCTAAAAAAAATAATGAAAAGAAGATCCCTTTTACAAAAGTCATAGCTAATAGCTTACTTCTCACCCTTTTATATTTATTTTCTCACACTCCAATACTCTTCTCAACCATTTCTGTAGTTTAGGCATTAGGTTACCATAGGATTTAAACAATAGTGACCTTAAATCCCCTTCCATTTAGGATTGCCAGATCTATAGTCAGATCTGGAGGGCCTACTAAAGATAGCTCCCTTAGAGCTTTAGATTATTTTTTCCTATGGGACAAACTCTTACTTATTAAAACTTGCTACAACAGGCCCTGTATCTTACCGGTCTGTGTATTTTTAGACTTGCTGCTATGTAGATTTCAATCCACCTTTGATTTATTTTCACTAACACATTCTTATCACTGTTTTCAATAAAGTTACCAGCAAGCATCTAAAATATCCCAACAAGTTTTTGGCGCCGTTGCCGGGGATTCTTGATCTATTAGTAGACCCTAGATTTTTGTATTTTTTATTCTTTGGTAGCTGCGCTTATGAATAACTGATAATGCTGATTTACATTTGGAATTTTTCTTGCAAATCTGGACAGTAGCAGAGAGGAAAGTTGAACTGCACTTGGAGTCTAGCTACCTCTGTTTGCATTTCTCTAACCCTAAAAAACCCAGTCTATTTCTCCTTTGCAAACTCCATAGCAGTTGATTAGGATAGTTGTAATTTTGTTAATTGCAATGTGTCTGCAAGTAGTCTTCCCTGCTGTTGGTGTGTGTGCATGTTAGGATGGAGATCCCTTAGTCCCACATTAGAGCCTCCTAACCCTGAGATAGAAAAGGCCAGAAGACCAAGAAGGCCCAGACATACCACAGTTGAGCCCCTCATCAAATTGAGACAAGAATATGGGTGAAGAGCAACCCAGAACATTGAAGGAATTGAATGCTCCTGATGATTATAATTCCTCATTCAGCATTCAATTCCCAGATGTTCAGGGAAAATATGAGATTAAAACCTTAATCATCCAAATGCTTCCCTCTTTCCATGGGCTTAGCAAGGAAGACCCCTACAAGCACATTGACCAATTCTTGGCCCTGTGCACAACATTTTCTATTATTGGTTTGGGACCAAAAGCCACTAGATTAAGGCTCTTTCCTTTCTCCCTAAAGGATAGGGCCAGCACCTGGTTAGCTACTCTCCCAAACAATAGCATTAGTACTTTGAAAGACCTCCAGACCAAATTTTTGACCAAATTCTTCCAGAGACAAAAACCAGCTAGTTGAGGAAAGCAATACTTGCTTTTGCCCAATCCCCAACTGAGGATTTTAATCAAGCATGGGACAGATTCAAGGAGATGCTCAAACAATGTCCCCACCACAAGATCCCTGACTGGCAGCTTGTTCAGAGCTTCTATAATGGGATTGATGAGAAAAACAGAGCCATGGTAGATGCCTCTTGTGGTGGAACTTATATGCACAAAACAGCTAATGAGCCATGGGACTTGCTCGAGGTCATCAGTGAAAATGCTTTCCAAAAGGTGTCCTTGTCCAGAACTGTTCATGAGCCTTCTTCTAAAATGGGACTAGTTGAAACTTCCAAAGGAAAGATGTATGAAGTAACTAGGAATAATGACCTGAAAATACAGATGGCCAATCTTTCTGATAAGTTTGATAAACTATTAACTGTGGTGCAACCTGAGATTACGCAGTGATGGAGGCATGTCTAATATGCCAATCTCCACAACACACAGTGGAAGAGTGCCCATCTGCAGGGCAATATCCTAAGTATGTGATGGAACAAGCTGCTGCTGCCCAATCATTTGGCCAGCAACAATCTGTTGGCTACAACAAGCAACCATTTGGATACCAGCACCAAAATGTTGGTTACCAGTGGAGAGACCACCCAAATTTGAGGTGGAGATAAGATAATTACATGCAGCCACAACAGATGTTGGCCTTACCTCAAAGGCCACAGCAGCAATTTAACCAGGGATATGCCCCAAGGTCAAATTTTCAGCATCAGCAGCTGCCCCAGCAGCAAAATTAGTTGGTAGTTCCCCCACCTCAGCCCCAAAATGCTTCTTTTGAGGATCAGGTTTTGGCCTCATTGTAAAACCTTGGAACCTTGACCCAGACTGTGAACTCTCACAGTCAAAGCATAAAGAAAATGGAAGAGCAGCTAGGCCAAATATCCAATGCCTTAGCCAAAAAGAAGAGGACAGGTTGCCAAGCCGGCCAGTGGCCAACCCTAAGGCCCAATATTTGATTAGAAAAGGTTTCTCAAGTTTTGAGGGAGCTAATGCCATCACAACCCTAAGGTCCTGCAAGTCAGGACAACGTGTGGAAAGGAACAAGGAGAGGTCATTTCCAAAGAATTTTTGAATGAAAGTGAAAAAGAATTTGTTAGAGCACAGAGCTAAGAGTTGCCTGCTACCCTGTAACAAGAGAAAAATAAAAAGGATGTAGTTGAGCCTCAGCAGGAAATAAAAGATGAAAAAATAAAAAAACAAAAGTTTAGTCATAGGCTTGCAGCTGAGGAACCAGCAGTACCTCAGTTTCCATTTCCTAATGCTTTGAGTAGCCCTCCTCCTTTTGATAAGGGGAATGCACAGATAGAGGAAATGATGGAGACCTTTAGCAGGTAAAAATCAATTTTCCCCTGCTCGATGCAATTAGACAGGTCCCAGCCTATGCCAAATTTCTGAAAGACCTTTGTACCCAGAAAAGAAAAGCTAGAGGCCATTTGTCCAGAAAGGTCTTTACAACTGATATAGTTAATTCAATATTAAACATAACAATGTCAGAGAAGTTGCAAGACCCAGGGATACCCACTATTCCCTGCATAATTGGAGACCACACAATTGGAAGGGCCCTTCTAGACCTTGGAGCCAGTGTAAACCTGCTGCCATACAGTGTGTATCAGCAGCTAGGTTTGGGGGAGCTAAAACCCACCCCCATTGTACTGTTAATGGCTGATAGGTCTAAAAGGAGACCTATGGGAGTGGTTGAGGATGTCTTAGTAGGGGTGGACAAGTTCTTTTACCCTACAGACTTCCTGGTTTTAGACATGGGCTGCAACAAGAGTACAACCCCTATAACTGTTATTTTGGGCAGGCCATTCTTGGCCACTGCCAATGTATGCATTCAATGCAGGTCATGGATTATGGAGGTAACTTTTAGACATATGAAGGTTGAACTTAATGTGTACAACAGTGTAAAGTACCCTCAGCTGGACAATGAGGAAAGCTTTGCAGTGGATGTACTAGAGGAAGTTGTTGAAGAAGAATTACCCACTCTGCTGGAGTTGAAGTTTGGGACATGGTAGAGGAAGGAAGCCCAGTTGTTATGACATAAGACATGACCACATTAAGGTCTTCTGTGGGTTCAATGCAGCATTCCATTTGGAAACCTACATTGCTTCCTCTTCCTCAAACCAACAAAGCACCAATCTTGCCATCCACCCAACAAGCCCCTGATCTGGATCTCAAGAAGCTTCTAGAAACATTGAAATATGCCTTCCTTGAAAAAGGTGAAAAACTTCCTGTAATTATCTCCTCCTCTCTTACCAATGAGCAAGAGGAAGAATTACTAACAGTCTTGAGGAAACACAAAAAGGCAATTAGCTGGACCATTACGGATCTAGGAGGGATAGATGCATCAATCTATATGCACAGGATCCATTTAGAGGAGGGCTCAGTACCCTCCAGGGAAATACAGAGGAAATTTAATTCTCACATGCAGGAAGTAGTCCTCAAAGAGATCATTAAATTGCTAGATGCTGGGGTAATTTACCCCATTTCTGATTCTGAATGGGTGGCACCTATCCAAGTGGTACCCAAGAAATCTGGCATAACAGTCGTTACAACTGAGTCTGGAGAGCTGAGACCAACCAGGGAGACCACTGGCTAGAGGGTTTGCATCGATTATTGGAAGCTCAACTCTAAGACCAGAAAAGACCACTTCCTTCTCCCCTTGATAGATCAAATTCTGGATAAGTTGGCTGAAAAAGTTTTTTACTGCTTTCTTGATGGGTACTCAGGGTACAACCAGATCCCTGTGCACCCTCATGAACAAGAGAAAACTACATTTACTTGCCCTTTTGGTACCTTTGCTTACCGAAGGATGCCTTTTGGGCTGTGTAATGCACCAGCCACCTTTCAGAGGTGTATGTATGCCATATTCTCTGATATGATTGACAAGTTCTTGGAAATTTTTATGGATGATTTTTTTATATATGGGGACAGTTTTGGCCAATGTCTGCAGCACCTCCATCTAGTCTTACAAAGATGTGAGGAGACCAATCTGGTCTTAAGTTGGGAAAAGTGCCACTTCATGATAACACAAGGTATTGTGTTGGGCCATGTAGTCTCTAGAGAAGGGATTGAGGTAGATAAGGCAAAGTTGACCTCATTACAAATTTGTCCCCTCCAAGAACAGTCAAACAAATCAGATCTTTCCTTGGACATGCAGGATTCTACAGGAGGTTCATTAAAGACTTCGGCAAAATTGCTAAACCATTGTGCCACCTGCTCTGCCAGGATGTGCCCTTTGATTTTTCTGCTGAATGTCTTGAGGCTTTTGAAACTTTAAAGATATGCCTCACCACTGCCCCTGTACTCTAAACACCTAACTATACACTACCCTTTGAGCTGATGTGTGATGCATTCGACTTGGCAATAGGTGTTGTTTTGGGCTAAAGGAAAGATAAGCTGCCAGTGGTCATTGCCTATCTCAACAAATCACTTGCTGAAGCTCAACTGAATTACACCACAACTAAGAAAGAGCTTTTGGTAGTGGTTTTTGCTGTTGAAAAATTTAGACCTTACCTACTTAGGTCTAAAACTATAATCTTCACAGACCACTCAGCATTGAAATACCTATTGTCCAAGAAAGATGCTAAGCCCAGGCTGATTAGATGGATACTCCTGTTGCAGGAGTTTGACATTGAAATCAAGGACAAAAAGGGTGTAGAAAACGTGGTGGCTGACCACTTGTCCAGAATTGTGTTGAAAAAATGTGCTGATGACCTTGCAAATGATGTTTTCCCGGATGAGCAATTATTTGCCATCCAATCCTTGGTTCCTTGGTATACACACATTGTAAATTATTTAGTTATAGGCAAGATTCTTGCCCATTGGACCAAAATGGACAAAGACCTGTTCTTCTCACAGGTCATATTCTTTTTCTGGGAGGAACCTTGCTTATACAAGTACTGTGCAGACCAAATCATTCGAAAATGTGTTCCCGAAAGTGATGTCCCCAATATTCTTTCCATGTGCTATGAAAATGTCTATGGGGGCCACTTTAGTGGAAGAAAAATAGCTGACAAAATCTTACAGTGTGGGTTCTATTGGCCTTCTTTATTCAGATATGCCAATACACACTACAGGACATGTGAGAGATGTCAGAAATTAGGAGGGCTGTCCAAAAAAAACTCAATGCCTTTATAGCCCATCCTTGTTGTAGAACTATTTGATGTCTGGGGTATTGACTTTATGGGTCCCTTTCCTCCTTCAAATGGTTATCATTTCATCTTAGTGGCAATGGATTATGTTTCAAAATGGGTAGAAGCTATTGCTATAAGAACCAATGATAATCATGTTGTCCTCAACTTTGTAAAACAGAATATCTTCTCAAGATTTGGCACCCCTAGAATCATTATCAGTGATGGGGGTAGCCATTTCTGTAATAGAAATTTTGAGAGCTTGCTTAAGAAATATTCTGTCACCCACAGGATTGCTACTCCCTACCACCCGCAAACCAGTGGGCAAGTTGAAATTTCTAACAGGGAGATCAAGCACATCCTTGAGAATACTATGAGAACTGACAGAAAGGACTGGGCTGAAAAGCTAAATGATGCATTGTGGGCTTATAGGACTGCCTATAAGACTCCCATTGGGATGTCCCCATTCAGATTGGTTTATGGCAAGGCTTGCCATCTCCCAGTAGAGTTAGAACACAGGGCCTATTGGGCCATTAAAAATTTAAATCTAGACCTAACTTCTGTTGGTCATCACAGGTTGCTACAGCTGTCAGAACTAGATGAGCTGAGGATGGATGCATACGCCAATGCCCGAATATACAAGGAAATGTCTAAGGCTTTCTTTGATAAGGGTTTGTTAAGAAAGAGCTTCATGGCTGGTGATAAGGTTTGGTTGTTTAACTCCAAACTTAAATTTTTTCCTGGCAAACTGAAATTTAGATGGGAAGGCTCCTATATTTTCATGAATGTTTTCCCATCTGGTGCTGTGGAAATCAAGGATCCCAAGTCTGGGAAAACCTTGAAGGTGAATGGTCAGAGGCTTAAGCCTTGTTTCGAAAAACCTGCTGAACCTATGGACACCATTCACTTTCAAGGGGACCCTTCATTAAACTAATCCACAGGTGTGTCAATGTGTATTATATGTACTTTAGTTTTGTTCGGTTTGTATTGCCTTCTTTTGTCAAAAAAATTTTAGGAAATCTTAGTGGCCCCACTTAAGTCTGAATCTGTCTGGCCTGATTTCTTTTTATGCTTGGTTTGATGATTACTGCTCTTGAATTGGTAGTTTTTGATTGAATGCACGATGTTTGGATAATGATTTTTTGTTGCATATGCTTGAATGTTTGAGTTTAAAGTGTCTGGGGGTACCCCTGGTGGTGAGTTATGCCTAGGATCCAGCCACAGCACAAAGGGAAATGGCAGAATGAAGAGCGATGCTCTCTGTTTAATACTTTGCTATCGCGGGGTCCAAAAGGTAAACCTGGGAACCACTGGCACAATCCAAATAGAATTCTTCACTAGCTGTCGTGAGCTCCAACGTAAACCTGGGAGCCTCTCACGCAATTCAAAGGGAACACTTCACTAGCTGTCGCAAGATTCAAAGTAAACCTGAGAGACTCTCACGCAATCCAAGTTGCATTTACCCCGTCGCCAGTTTCATTTCCCATCCCGCGACAGGATATGTTCCAAAGCGCGCCAAGCCTAGCGATAAGTACTCCAAACTCGTGATTGTCTCCTTTCCCAATTCTCTCTCTTCTCTCCATCCAGCGAAACCCTAGCTTCTGGTGCTCTTCTACCTTTCTCATCCAGCGTCCATTCTACAACCCATTATTCACACCAGGATCCTACAGATTTGTTCCAAACGTCATCCCCATTAGTTGCCCTCTGCTTAGAGATCTTGTAGTGTACTATGCGTCAGATCAAACCAAACCCTACGATTTTAAGGTAAGCACTCAGATCTCAGTGCCCCTTTTTCATCTTTAAAAGTAGAGTTTGTAATGGCCCCTAAGAGTGCACCAAAGAAAAGGGGCAAGGATAAGGCCCCTGTTGAGCCCGCTCCTAAGAAGGCCAAGACTTCTAAGGCACCAAAAAAGGGAAGGATGTGGTTGAGGAGGTGGAGGAGCCAACCCCTGAGTTTTCTACATCCTCTGAGCTCATGGCTTCAATCCCCTTGGAGCCTGAAATAGCTTTCGACCTGCCCTTCTTCGAGAAGGAGCCTCTCTCTGCCCCTGCCATTGAGTTTATGAGCAAGGCTAGTCAGACACCCTTGATGAAAGGAATTCCAGCACTAGCCTACCCTAGGCTAGTGCAACTTTTTTATCAACACATCAGGGTCACCAAGGACAAAGATGGACAATCAGGTTTCCTCATGCTGATTGATGATTTCAAGATGTTGATTAACCCCAAGCTGATTGCAGAAGTATTGGGCATCCCAGCTGCATTTGACACTAGCTGTGGATATGTCCCCTCCTGAGTGCCTCCATTGACACCATTGCAAGGGCGCTTACTAGAGGATTAAAGGCCTCAGGGGATTCCATAAGAAGAAGAGAGTTAGAGCCAAGCCTCCTTTTCATCGACCAGGTCCTGAGAAAGAACATCGACTGCTCAGGCCATCAACAGGAGAGGAGGGCTCCTATTGTTGATGATGTTTACTCCTTCTCTCTCTGGGCCATGGCTTCCATGCAGCCTGATTAATTTTTGAAGCAATAAAGAACTTGGTGGAGAAGCTAGGGCAGAAAAAGAAGCCACACACACTCCCCTATGCCAAAGTCATCACCAAACTACTTTTGAGGGGGGGTACAAGATACCAAAAAGAGAGGAGACTACCACCCTTGCCCCTACAACTTTTGCTAAGAGGCAATGGGGAATCAGCAGGAGCCTAATGGAAACACAGAAGAAAAAGAAAGCTAAGGCTTAGGCCCCTCCCAAGCAAACTGATGAGGAAACTGTTACAAGCCTCCCCCCCTGTTACTAAAGAGGTGGTTTAAGATCCTGTCACCACTACTGCTGCAGCAGCCTCCACATCCCTTCCACCTTTTACTGCAGGATCCCCTATCCTGACAGCATCCCCTCCCATTCAACCATCAACATTTCTCCCTTCCATGCCACCACCCCTTTTTCTTGAGATTGGTACCTGGGAGGACACCACCCTCCATGCCAGCCCCACACCTTCCCCTACCCTACCTCAATATACAGCTCCAATACCCCCATCATCTTCACAAAACTCATACAGCCCTCCATTGATCTCATACAAGAAAAGGAAAATCACTTACCCAACCCCCACCATGTCCCTACCCCCACCCATAATCTCTTTTATCCCCACTAACACACCTCACATTGACCAAGACACCACTCCAGCCATGCCTACTACATCCCCACTCACAGACATAGGCCTCAACCTTAATACAATCACAGAATTCTAAGCCTTTATGACTAGTTTCCTTGACACCATGCCCACCCACTACACCCCCCTCCCGGACTCCCCAACTACATCACCACATCACTCACCAGAACCCCAATCTCCTCCTCCTTTCACTTTTCATCATGCCCCTTCCTCCCCTTTTCAACCTGTTCCATCTTCTACACAATCTCAACCTCCCAACCCAAACACACTTACACTTATCCTCTCCCTCATCCAAGACATCCAATCTCAACTATCCACCACAACACACACACAGGACCAGATACAAACTGAAATCACATCCATTAAATCTACACTTAAGACATTGACAAACCAACCCATTCCTCAACAATTCAATCAAACCCCACTGATCCCTTCCCCTTTCAGCCCTGACTCCACAACCCAACCATTCTCTTTCATACCTTTCACCATTCCCTTTTTCCCTTCTCCAGCACCACCTACTCCTAGCGAGCCTACCTCATTTTCTTTCCCCCCCATGCCTTTCATCCCACCTCTTATACTATCCCCTCCAACATTCACTGACAAATCTACCAAAATAGACCCAAAACCAATTACCCTCCCCCAACAACTAGACTTTCCCACTGATAACACCACTTCCCCCACCCAGGACAAATCACATTCGGCTCCTTCCACTTCTTCTCTTCCTATCGCACCCAAACACTCCTTTTACATCCCTCCCTACCTCACCATCCTTCATGCCATGAGAGACAATTCCTACCTTAGGAGGGATGTCCTGAGGGGCATGACCCAACTTAGGCAATCCATAGAGACCCCCCTGCTGCAGTAGATTGTTGAACTTGAGGAAGCCCACAAAAAGCAATTACTAGGTATTTCCCTTGGGTGGACTAACATCTTGGAGGCCTATGAGAGGGCAAAAACGATGGCTGCTTATCATCAGATGAATCTGGAGCTGGAGAAAGCAAATACTAATGTGGAGAGGATGAAGGCCAGGATGTTTGAAAAGAGACTCAACAATGCCCAGAAGATCTTCCGACTCTAAAAGAAAATCCATGAAACTGACCTCCTGAAAGCCCAAATCCAAATATCCTCTTTGGAAGCTGCATTGGCTGTTGCCAGAAGTGCAACTCAGCAGCCCACCCCACTCTCTGTACTCATGCCAGAACCTGAGCCTCAACCTACACAAACCCCTGCTGCACCTCCTACTATGGAGCCTCAACCTACTGCTGCACCTCCTACTGAGCAAACTTATCCTAAGCAGAGGAAAGTCACTGCTAAGAGGACTGCTTCCACAGCAGTCTCTATCAAAATTGGCAAAGAGCCAGCTGCCTAGTCTGAGGAGGCACAACCACATGGCCAGCCAGAAAAAGGGAAGTCCCCTGTAGCCCCCACAGAGCAAGATAAAGGAAAATCTCCTATGATCTCTCCTGAACCCAAGACCAGAAAAATAAGGGTGAGGGCACCAAAAGCTCCAACCATGAAGAAACCACTACAACCAAAGAAACCAAGGCAGCCAAAGAAAAAGAATCCAGCTAAGAGCAAAGCAAAGAAGAAAAAGACCAAAGCTCCCACAGACAGAACCAAGTCCAAGCTCAGTTCTGAGAATAAAGCTGAACTTAGGAAACATGCAAAATAGATGGGCTGGGACTGGTTCACAGATTCATATTCCGATTCCTCATCCTCTTAAACTAGATTGTAGTTAGGCTTTTCTTTTATTTCCACTTCTTTTCTTGTCATTGTAATTACAATTGTACACTTTTTTCTCAGCTAATAGAATTTCTTTTTGTATGTTGCTTTGTGTATATTGTCTGTGTGTGTTTACTTTTTTCTTCATGACTATTACCCTACACTTTATGACCTTTGAACCAGTGAGGACACTGCTCCTCATAGTTTGAGAGTGTGGCAGGGTAGGTCTACCAATAGAATAGTTAACTTTAGTACAGTAGTGGTGGTATAATTGGGATGAATAAAGTTAATTTCCACCTAACTTGCTGTAATGAGGAAATTTGTGAAAAAATTAAAATATTTTTGCAGACATTTCGAAACTGAAAATGTTAAAATCTTGGCACCACCATGAAGCTAACATTAGAAATGTTAAATTAGTACCTAGTAAACCTAAGAGGAGAAAAAAAGGTTAAAATATACTCCATGAGTTAAAAAGAAGACTATATCTAGTGAGATTTGGGCCCATCAATTTCTATTGAAGAGTGTTTTTGGTATTTTTTCTGCTCTAAGGTTTGATTGACTCAGCACTTGTTACTAGAAGTTAGGCACCTCCAAATCAAAACAGGTTGACAAAACTCATGAAACTAAGGAAATGATTCAAGGCCCTCATTTGGATAGTTTGAGCCTGAAAACCCAACTTTTTAAAACTACCCTTTTGCATACACTCTTTGAGCCTCAAAAAGTCCTATTTTTCTTTAACAAACACTGGAGTACTTGCACCTTAACCTCATTACCTGATTCAACCTCACCCTCACTCTGAGAATTCAGAAGGTAAAGGAAGAGTTGAAGGAAGCGAGAGTGGTCCAACATTTGGTAGAAGGAGAAGAAAAGTAACCTATGAACAACAGTGTGTTGGTGGTATTTGTGTGGCAATTCATCATAAAAATCATAAAAATAAAAATAATAAAAATAATAATAATAAGAGAAAAAGGAAGAGAAGCTTGTAGAAGAACATCATCTTAAAATTGAAAAGAAGAGGAGAAACTGGCCACTTTGATTCTGAAATATTTCAAGTAAGACGAAGTTGTGCTAAAATGAAGGCAGTGAAGTCATGAGTCACTCCTTACCTTGCTGATTTCTCAATTTTGATTTCCTTTTTACCCCTTCATTCTTTATATCCCTCACCCATAAGCCACATTACAACCCATTCAAAAAGACCTTGAAGATCTAAAGTGAAATGAGTTGTCAGGTGGAGATGAGGGAGTGCCTAATCTATGGTGAAAAGCCATGAGGATGTCAGAAATTAGAAGCCTTACCTATGCTCATGCTCGCAGGCCCATTTGGGGTCTGTAACTGCTCTTGAGCTGCTTTAAATGTGAACACCCCTAGATATTCATTGTTGAGAGATAGCCCTGGTGAGAATTGGGTCTGACTTGTAACTTCATTAGGGTTGTATCCAATCTGATTTTCGAATTTAAGGCAAGCTTGGTACTGATATGTGCACATTGAATTTCTAATGTAAAATGATTGGTGGAAATGCAAACACATGCAAAAAAAATATAAATAAATAAAAATAAAAATAAAAATAATTTTTTTTTTTAAATGGCCTGCATTACTGCTACAATTTCCTCTGAATTCCAAAGGAAAGTGGATTGATGCTTTATTCATTGAAATTTATTTTACCATTGACTGCACCACTTTTAACTATTTTTATTGAGAAGTTTGTGGGTATCTTCACTGAAAACCCTCAGGAGACTTCACTCCTCCACTAGGGATCACCTAGGCGTTTAAAAGGCTTGGTACATATGCTAAATGTACCCTTGATCTCTATGAATGTGGTATTTAATTAGTTAAAGCTTTGCTAAGGGACTAGCAAAGATTAGGTTTGGGGATGTGTTAAGACCTGAAAAGTACCACTTTGCATCCCTTAACTTAATCTTTGTTAGACCCTTAGTCATTTAATAAATGTGTGTTAAGCCCAGTTTGTAGGTAATAAGCAGCTACTGCAGATAAGGCCCTAACCATGCCAAGAAGCTTAATTTTGCCCCAGAAGTTCCTCAGAAGAAAGGAAGTTGGACTCAGACAGAGAATTTGTTGCAGCATAGGCACAACACAGCAGCAACAAGTCAAGAAGTGAACCTCGCACAGATGTCACAGGGTTCAATTGAATCAGAAACAATGCTTCACGCAGTTGTCACGAGTTTTTGAAGGCAGCACATCAACTGCTAGCGCTGTTCTCGCATAGATTGATGACAGAAGGGATTAAAAAGCAGACTTCACGTAGTTCTCGCGAGGCTCAGATGGAAGCTCTCGTGTAGCCTCACGCAGTCTCGCGCAGCTCAAGAGAGGAGCATTTAATCTTCACACGATTCACTGAGGAGAGAGAGCTCTAGACATTCCTGCGCGCAACTGTCGTGCAGTGGCCGCGGGATGCAGATCTTCAGGGAACTGCTCGTGCAATTCAGAGCCCTATGCACATTGCTTCTTCACGAGGATCCCCACGAGATTCACCAAGGAATGAACTGCGCGCGCGATTCCTATGCCATTCAAATGGAAAGCGCAATCCCGCGACGATCAGAGCAATCCTGGATGACCAAACTATCTATCCCGCGACTGTAAGAGCTTCAAGTCAATTCAATCCCACGACACCAACTCTATCACACAACAAGACCTGGAAACTCTTGCTACCTAGCGAGGCTCGAGATCTTAACTTTTCCCCACTTCTGCAGGGGCAGTCTGGGAACTTTCAGAACTAGGGCACGCACTCTAATGCTCCAATCTCCTTGCACATGCCCCGAGGCATCCAAGGAACAATAATGGGCCACGTTTGCATCATTAAAATTAGAGTTTTCCTAACCCTAATACTCACATAGCCGACTGCTATATAAGCCTAAGCCTAGTTTAGGTTGAGGGGGTTGTTCTTCTTGAATCGACTGTATAGTTCCAGTAGGCTAAGGTTAGGGTTTAGGTATCTTCTTTTCCCTTTTTCTTCTCTCCATAGTCCAACACTTGCTGGCTATGCCTTTGTATGTTTATTTGAAACAATTTTAATGGAGTTTTATAATAGGATCTTATACATATATGGGATTGATGTTTGAGGGTTGTTCTGTACAAGGCTGCTGCCTTGAGATCCTCTATTGCTAAGTTGTATTATAAGCAATGGAGGATTGTTTTTAAGAAATTATTTAGATCAAAGTGACCTGTGTGTCCAGGCTAGGCACATATGCAGGCCTATGCCCCACCACAGGATCCACTAAATCTGAATCCTCATGGGAGCCAGTGCTGGTAGCCTTGTGAACATGGTGGTGGCAGTAATCTACTTGTTCTGTCTTAGACCTCTGTAAGGAGGATAGCCTCTATGGATAGTCTGTCACCATTTAAGTGGACAGGTTATAGCCCTAGGGTGAGGCCAATCCACAGATCTAAGACAGATTCTTCTTCTCTGCACTTGTGCTTATAGCCCTGTGAGAGATTGGGCAGAGACAGACTCCCCTATATTTGTATAGACCCACCATCAGATGGCAGATCTGATATGGCTATAGAGATTATAGGCTTGTGACTGGATCACTGCTGTCTTTCTAAAACAGTGAACAGCTAAGCTTAAAAGCTAGTACTCAAACTCTTGCTGGTCCTGTGTGTCTAGGCTAGTGCACATTGTAGGCCTAACCCCACACACAGAACTTTAGAGGTTGAGGTTCCTATAGATTCTTGAGCTAGTAGCCTAGAAGTAGTGCCTACAATGATAAACTTGTTCTGACCCATCTCTGGATTGTGGTTCCCCTAGTGGATAGTCTGTGACTATTTAAGTGGGCAGGTTATAGCCATAGGGATTGGATCATGGCACAGGGGTGAGTTGGATCCTTTCTCCTCTTTAGTGATAATGTAGCCATTGGACAGGATTTCTATAGCAGCAGATCTGAGTCTGAGTTATAAGACCCATCATATCTGTACCTAATAGCTTACTTCTCACCCTTTTATATTTATTTTCTCACACTCCATTACTCTTCTCAACCATTTATGTAGTTTAGGCATTAGCTTACCATAGGATTTAAACAATAGTGACCTTAAATCCCCTTCCATTTAGGATTGCCAGATCTGTAGTTAGATATGAAGGGCCTACTAAAGATAGCTCCCTTGGAGCTTTAGATCATTTTTCCCTGTGGGACAAACTCTTACTTATTAAAACTTGCTACAACAGGCCCTATATCTTGCAGGTTTGTGTATTTTTAGACTTGCTGCTATGTAGATTTCAATCCACCTTTGATTTATTTTCACTAACACATTCTTATCACTGTTTTCAATAAAGTTAGTAGCAAGCATCTAAAATATCCCAACAGTGTACAAGCCCGTTGTAGATCCAAAGACATTATTTTAATAATGCTCTTTTATTTATCACAAAATTCTCTTTACAATGCTTTTGTTCCTAGGTACAATCTATGCTCTAAAAATTGTAGGGGAGAAGAAGAATTAAAACCTAATACAATCTACTAAGAGAGGAACCCTAAAAGAAAAAGAATAAAAAGAGCCCTAAAAAAAATAATGAAAAGAAGATCCCTTTTACAAAAGTCGTAGCATCCTTTTTATAGGCCGAGCAAACCCTATCTCTAATAGCCTCAATCGATTGAGAATTAAATCTCAATTGATTGACTTTGGATTCGAAATAAGTGGGGACAAAGTTATCTTCTCCTATCAATCGATTGACACTTAGTCCTCAATCGATTGACACTTAGGGGTAGAATCTCCATTCTCCTGATGGATGTTGAGTTACTTCACGGATTTCAGTGTTTCTTTTGACTTTTAGTCAATTTCTCCTGTGTAACCTTTAATTATCTTCTTTTATGCCTTTTTACGCCTCAACAGTCGGAAACACCTGTAAACATTGAAACTATATAACAACCATCAGATGCTTTCATCGGCTAGCTAAATGTAGGGATTAAGGTGTGAAATATAGTCACATTTCGGCACTGATCAGTAAACTCGCTGCATCGTCGAGAAGGTAGGCCGTTGGAGCTGGTTTCGTCGGGGATGAACTCGCTGCGGCTTGGAGAAGATAGGCCACCGAAGCTGGTTTCGTTAGGGTGAACTTGTTGAAGCCGTCGGTGGTTTTGAGTGGTTTGAGTGGAGAAGACAACCAGAGAAAATTTTGTAAACTCACAAATCCACTCAAACCCACATGTGTTGAGTATTTGAGATCTAACGGAACTCTGAACTTCAAAAAACCATGAAAATCTTTTTTTCTAAAGCGTTTAGTTCCTATATAATAGGCTAAACGTTTGTTTTCTAAGGTTGTTAATCTAATTTCCCCTACTTTAATACTGACTGATGTCCACATAACTTATGGTCGATATTAAAGAACTTGGATTGAATATATTGATCCTATGATGGATATGTTACTCTTGTTTGAATACAATTCAAATAATATTATGCCACTTGGACGAATTAGATTAGGTAAAGTGTGTTCCATTAGCACCACATAGCATAAATGTATAATGGGAGAATGTTCTATGTGGTATTACTATTTGTAAATAAATATTTGGTATCAATAACCAATTTTTTCGCACGTGAAAAATTATTGCTCACCTTTCAGATGGTCAAATGTTAATTTCATGTGACACATATCCTAAAAACTACATTGATCATGAGGCGTACTATGAGGAGTTCACAAATCACTTTTATGAATGTGTGCCATGTGAAATCAACATCAGATCATCTGATAGGTGGGCCATAATCTCAAGATCTATTGTATGGAAGATTTGGCCCAAATGATTTCTAGAGTTTTGTTTAAAGTAGCCAACAATTATCACTTGCGAAAACCCTAATTGTGGGTAGAGAATTTCTGGTTGGAAATAACGGTGCTCTTTTTTCTATATATTGAGGGACCCAAATTTTAGTCACATTATACATCTTTCAATAAAATATTATAATAATTATTATTTTTACTTATGGGATTAACATGTGTTTCCCACATGCACTATTACTAGTTAAGATAAAAAATAAAAATATTGATTGCGGCATGTGTGTAGACACTCAAATTTTGCCCAAGGCTCGATCGACACATACTTCCAGTAAAGCATACCCCTGAGCTTTCGAAAACATCTCCCAAACCCTTAGGAATCAATCTAAAACCCTAAGGAATTATCCCGAACCTTAAGAATCAACCCTAGCCTTCCCCGACCCATTTGAAACCTTTTCGGGCCCGATTCGAACCCTCCTAAGTAGTAGATAGAAAGAGGAGTGTCAAAGTTTACATAGAAGACTACTAGATCTGAGACTTATACCATTGGAAAAAGGATGTTCTTAGCTTTCCAACGAGCTAAGAATCGCCACAATCCGAGTTATATATCAAAAGTTATGGCAGTTTGAAAATTATGTAGAAATACAGTAAATTACACTAGCGTGTTTATTATACACGCTAGGAAAACTTAGCTTCTTCCTTTAGAATTAAGCTCCAGAATGGGCCCCAGACTTCCCTATTTTCTTAGAGTACACTATTCCCAAGCCTAGCGTGTATAATATACATGCTAAGCTTAGGAATAGTGTTTTTTGAGAAAAGGACAAGATCTCGAATTTGGGATTTGACTTGTTGACCACCCCAAAGTTTGGGGTAGGTTTTTTTAGGACTGTTGTACCCCCATCAGTTCTATTTGCAATCCTTTAGTCATTTAAAGTCCCACCCTATCATCTACCATTAAACCAATTTCCCACCTAACTAAGCTCCCAAAAACCTAGAAAACCTTAGTTCCCTATTACCTAATTGCTAACCCAATTAGCCCTTTAACCCTTCAATAATTCCATCCAACTCTATAAATAGAGAGTCACCCCCCTTGCTTAAGGGCTTGAAAAAGTTTCAATAAAGAGAAAATCCTAGAGAGTTCCCTCTTCTCTTTTGAGCACTAAACCTCCAAAATTTCAGAACTGAGTTCACCCTTCTAGATCCCATTTTCCATCATCAAACCCTTAGATTTGGCTAGAACTAGGCCTTAGCCTTCTTCTCCTACCTTCTAGCTTTCAAGCCTTGGAGGTTTAGACTCATTCCTCAACCCATTTGCTATCGAAAGCTCACCGAAAGAGCATCAACGTGAAGGTCCACAGCGGTGCTACAAGGGCCCGAGAGCTCCGGCTCTCCCCTCTATTTCTGTATCTTCTTTTGCTTTCCTTCCATCCTAGAATTTGAGTCGTTACGTTGTCGAAATTATGGTGATTGCGGGGGGCTCAAATAGGATCGTAGTGCCTTCGAGCAATGAGGAGTGTCGTTCATTTTGCTTTTTTTTTTATTATCATTTTACCATAAGTAAAGACCGATAACGAGCAGGTTGGTTGGGTGCCTAACACCTTCCCGATCAAAAACTGAAACCCCTACCCAAGAGCCTTTGACAAAGACCGGTAAATCAGAGTCATATTTTTATACTTCGGCGCTTACGTATTGATTTTTGAGGTATCTCAGGTCACCAAAAGCTCTGAGTGGCCACTCCATTATTTTTTAGAGAGTGTGTATCATCACGACAGACCCGCAAAGTCCACGATTGCACAGATGGTGACTCCGCTAGAGATAGCTTATAGAGCTTCTCGTTGAAGTTTTGACCCCTTTGTTGAATGTGTTTTTCTTTTCACTAACTTTTTTATTTTTTCTGCTTACTTACCCCTACGATTCCATATTTGTTTTACTTACACCTACGATTTTGTCATTTACCGCCTTAGCCGATTGGTGGGCCTGCTTGAGCACCTTTTACTCAACCCTACGAGTCTGTCATTTACACGTCTTAGCACTTTGGTAGGCCTACTTGAGCATTTCCGATTCCGTCTTTACACACCTTAGCCATTTGGCGGGTTACTTGATAGTATAGATCATATTCCAACAGTGGACGTCGGCCCATAGAGGCGGCACAGGATTGTCACCATCCATTTTTGAACTTAAGAAAACTCTCTTAAAACTGAATTTAAAATTTAACCAAGAGGGAGACTTAATTCATTTGTTCGCGGGAAGATTTTCAAAGGGGAGAATTTTAGGGAGCGATACACTTGTCCCTGTTCCTAGTAGAGCGGTAGCCCTAGTAGTGATGATCTCGAAAGGAACCACCCCATCCAGTATCTGAGAAGGCGCTTGCGCTAGACGTATATCGGGTGGTTAACCAGAATTGTTACGAAGCTTAAAACCCTTGGGGGAGCGCGTTAGTTACATCGAATCGACCTTGTACCCTTTAAGCACAGTAAGGAGGAACCCGATAACAGAAAAAAAAGTCCCCGGAAGCACTACTTCTAGAAAACCCAAAAAAATATACCAACTCGAGTCTACTGTTGTTGTCCAATATATATATATACTTTTTAGCCTAGCGTATATAATATACACTCTAAGCCAAAATTCTAGAGTTTTTAGCCTAGCGTGTATAATATACACGCTAAGCCAAAACTCCAAAATTTTAGCCTAGCGTATATAATATATACGCTAGCCTGTTCTGGCTCAAACAGCCCGAATCTGAGGCCTTTTTCACCATTCCCGAGCCCCCCACTTAGCGGTTTTAATACCCCCAATAATTCTCACACCATCGACACCCAAAACGCCCTCGTCGGTCAAGAGAGGTCGCCCTCTTATTGACTCTTTTGAGGGATCAGGTCGTCGCGTGAATTTTCTTTCCTTTACATAGATCAAAGGTCTTCCCTTGATTCTTCTAAGGGGCATCGGAATCCCGCCGTGGGAGGCATTAAGGGTGTAAACACCGCTTAAAAAGGGTGTTCTAAGGCCCCCAAAAAAGAACCATATTAATCCGAGGGAGAGAAAATTTTCATTTGTCATATACAAAATCCAAAAAAATTAGCCAAAAAAAAAATCAATCAAACTAAGTATCCAAAAAAAAAACAGAGCTTATGGTGCCAGAACAATGACATCGCCTTATCCTCCATCATCATGTAGGGGGAGGAGGAAGAAAGTGTTTGATGCCTCACCAGAGGAATCCATACCCGACCCGCCGCCAAACCATGTCTTGGGCTATCGATCTGGTTTACGCCGACCCCGATTCATCTCCACCGCATTCCCTAACACATTCCCACATGGAGGAGATACCCACCTCCAACCCCCAACCCAATTCCCATTCAACGTCATCGAACCATTCGGAGCACCCATTTTCCCATCCACACCCATTCAAAATTTTCCCATTTTGCCATCTACATCTATCCAAAATCCATCCACATCCACCCCACATACCCCATTTCCCCTCAAATCTAAATAACCCTAATTTTCCCCCATCCACCACCACTCAAAATTCAGCCCATTTCCCCCCCACATCAACCTAGGCCATGCCAAATTTTCCATATCCCTCCACTTCAAATAAACCTACTTTTCCACATACCTCCACCCAAAATATCCCCATTTTTTCTCAAACCATACCCAATTTTCCCACATCCACCATGCCCAATTTTCCCCCATCCACATCCCATATATGCCATCTTCCCTCCAATTCAAATAAACCCAATTTTCCCCCGTCCACCTGAGTCATGCCCAATTTTCCCTCATTTACCCAGGTCATGCTCAATTTTCCATCCACATCCACTAAAGCCATGACCAATTTTCAATCCACATCCCACCATGCTTTACCACCACACCACACATCTCCCCCATCAAATGAAACATCTCCCCCATCAAATGAAACATCCCTATCCACACCCATGACCGATCCCATGGTCATAATGGAGGAAATGATGAGGGCTTACACCACATGGAAGGCCTCTCAAAGCCTTCCTCATCTACCCCAAATACCCGATCCCCATCAAACCTTCCAAAATCTTCACACCACATTTGTCCAAAATCCCAATCCTACCCAACCACCCATAATACATACCACCCAAAACACCCAACATCAGCCATGGGACCATGCAGGTGGGCCTCAAAGGCCTAATACCCAATCCCAAGTCCATCAAGCCCCAAACCCAAGGGTCACATTCTCAAACTCTCCACAAAATCCCCAATTTCCCACTTACATTCACCCCCAACAAACCCCCATTCCCCCTCAAACGATAAACTCCTCTCATCCCATCCTCCAAACCGGCATGAGCCCCATTTATCCACATCTCTCACACTCAACCCAATATGGGGATGAAAGAGAAGAACACCGCTTTACTTCACTGCTACACTTACCTAACTCAGTACAACTATACGTAAAAAAAAAAAGGATTTCCTCTTGGAGGCCTTCCGAAGGCTATGCCCCTGACAACTGCAGTTACCTTTCAAAGAGCGTCTTCTTTCAAACGTCGATATAGTCAGTGTACCTTATGAATGATAACTTGTATCATGCAGAACGGAGAAAGGTTAGTTAGCCTGAGGGCGGGGCGGAAAAAGAAGTTTGACTTTTTTTTATCATATGCTCTTATGATGCGTGCCATATACAGAGTAATCATTGCCATGACACGAAGTCGTAGTTCATCCAAAGACTCAAATTCCATATGTGATTTTGAGAACATTCGACTGCTACGTTCAAGAAAGCTTGAAAGGTAACATAGTTATGAAGTCAAAAGGGATGCGCGTCTTCCTTTTAGATAGTTTAAAAGGCTTGGACATCGTATCCCAATAGTAGGCCTAACGAGTGGTACTTTTATTTGATGGCATTCTAGTTCTAGATAGTTTCCAGCTTATGATCTTCCCAACGACCGGTAATTCCTTATCTGTAAAGCAGTAAACCCAGTAAGAAAGGCAATGGCAATCAAGTAAAGCAGGAAAGTCATCAGGCTAAGAGCCTCTTCTTACAACAGACTGGCCTAATTGCCAAATCAGATCCTTCCCTCCCTCACAACCTAGTCTGCTCGTGGTCATGGAAAACCCGTCTTTTTAGCATAACTGCCTCTAGCAGCTCCTTCTGTAAGACCTTGGTCAATAAGTTCTTCCTTTTATTCATATTCATGTGCTGCGGATTCTCGAACAACAACAAGAGATTCAATATCAACGGAGGATTAGGATATATGCCAGCTATCTATTGTGCCTGGTCTCTAATCAAATTATGATCTCAGATGGACATTCAAACAAAAAGATCTGCGGAAGGATCAACTAAAGCAGAAGAAGAGATGGCTCTTGGGGAATGAAAAAGAAAGATTCATCTTTTTGAAAATGAAATAAGACCCACCAGGACAGGAAAAGGAGTGGCCCTTGGCCGGGCTTGGAAGCAAAGGAATTCATTTAATTCCAGGTAGATGGGTTAGAGAGAAGAACAGCAAAAGTCTTTTTTTAACAGTGTTCACTCTGGAAGAGACCTTGGTCTTAAAGGGAAGGAACCAGCATATAGCACGGTAACAAATAGCAATGAAAACTAAGCGCACAGAGAGACCAGCATATAGCGCGGAAGAGTCCAAATGCAGGAAAGGCAGAGCGTGAAGCTTGAGGTCCGTTCCTTTCCCAACTATAGCTTAACTTGCCCGAAGGAAATCTTTTATCTTCTTGCCGGGAAAGAGTTTGGTTACCATAAGCGGAAGTGCAAACCTTATATATCTGATATGATATATAGGATAGAATGTCAGTTTCCAATCAATTTGGGTAGATAGTATGGATTGAAAATGTCGAGCCAAGACTATTGCGAAGTAAACATTGGGTCTGTCTCAGCATTTACTATGGAATCTGATTTCCTCACGACTATCTTCCCCTTGAATCCTAGTTGGCAACAGTCTTTCGAGCTAGGGATCCTAAAATTCCCTATGAAGCTCCTGCCCCAATTTAAAGACGTGCAAACTTTTCCTACTCTTTCTTAAGCGCTAGTTCTGCTTTCACTAGATTTTGTTCATTTTCATGCATCCATTTCTAGTGGACTGATTTCTAGGCTTTCGGGGAAGCAAATGTCATTCATCTTCCTTAACTCTGAAGAAAGAAGGTCAGGCAAATCAGCCATTCAAGAGCCATTGGGCAATCGGGCAAAAAAGTTGAGAAGAAGAAAGGGCCATCTTCATTATTTTGGCATCCATGGGTATTGTAATTGGATTAGAGAGGCTGCTGCTAGTTCCAGTGATGGAACCAATCAAGTTCAGATTGAATTTCTCACAAGGCAGTCGGATTTTTGCCATCTTTCAACTCATTCGACATCAATGCACGAACACAAAAAGTCCCCTATCATTTGCGTTACCCTTTAGAGTAAAACTATTGTCGATTCTCTAGCTTTTGCTAGGAGACCTCTTCCCAAAGTAAACTGAATCAATGGCACCAACAATTGAAATCGCATTCGTTTTCCCAATAGGGGATTCCTCTTCTCTATTCTCTATTCCTTGTGTGGGAGGTCCCTTCTTGCAGCCCGTATCCCTACCTCCAACCTTGAGAGCAATTCGTGTGAACAACGCTTGTAGACACCCAAATTCGGCCCAAGGCCTAATCGAAACACATTTTGAGAGAGGTACACTTCTGAGCTCTTAATGGCATATATGAAACCCTTAGGAACCTTCCTGAACCCTTAGGAACCTTTCCAAACCCTTGGGAATCAACCCTAACCATCCTGACCCTTAGAACCCGTTCTAAACCTAAACCTAACCTCCCAAGCCTTGGAAAAATGAGGGGTGTACTAAAACTAGCTACAGCCTTCTATTGCAATCAAATCTTATACCATTAAAAAGTAGAAGTCGTCAGCTTTCCAACGGTCTAAGAATTGCCCCAATCGGAGTTACTGATCAAAAGATATGGCACTCCGAACCCAAAGGGCAAAAAGGGAATTTCAAGTGGGCCCCCCCTAGGGATTTGGCGCAACTAATACTTGCGCCAGTTATAATTTTTCCTGGCTTCTCTCAGAATTTAAGCCTGGCGCAACTATTAATTGCGCCAGTTTTAAAGGTGGGCCCCACCCTCACGGGCCAACTTTCAGGCACTGTTCATTACTGTTTTACTGTACATTTACATATGAATAGTAGCTCATGATTTTTCCCCCGAAATTTGTGATTGGGGTTTGACTTGCTGACCACCTCGACCATTGGTGTGTATTTTTCTAGTTCTGTTATACCCTTTTAATGCCTATTGGCAATCCTTTGAGTGGCTTAAAGTCCCAACCCATCATCCACCATTAGAACCACCTTCACACCTTTCTAAGCTCTCAAAATCCTAGGAAACCTTAGAATTGAGATTACCTAATTACTAACCCCAATTAGCATATAAGTGGTCTCCTAATCCACCCTTTTCCTATAAATAGAAACCCCTACCCCTTGGTTTAGGGGTTGAGAATTTTTACATAAGAGAGAAAGAGCTTAAGTGAGAAGATCTTTCTCCCTTTGGTGCATTATTGTCCATACAAATTCCAGAATTCCAAAACCTCCTTTGAGTGATAATTTTCACCTTAGATCCCCTAGTTTAGGTGTATGCTACCCATTTACCTTCCCTCTCTACCTCTTAGCTAGCAAGCCTTAGAGCTTAGAACTCCTATTTCCACCATACAAGCCTTTAAAAGCTCATCAAAGCAAGCCAACACAAGGCTCTCCTACGGTGCTACAAGGGCCCGAGGGCTCCAACTCTCCCCTTTCTTCTCCTATCTCTTATCTAGCTCTTCCCATCCTCCCATTTGTGTCGTTACACCGCCAAATTTTCGGTAGGAACGGAGGGGCACAAATAGGATTTAAGGCCCATTTGGGCAAGAGGATGCCATTTTCTTTTCTTTTACTTTATTTTTGTTTTGGCCATTAGTAGAGACCGCGTTAAGCGGGTTGATCAGGTACCTAACACCTTCCCGATCGATAACCGAAGCCCCTACCCAAGAGCCTTTGGTGTGGACCGGATTCATAGTCATATTTTTAGCACTTCGGTGCTCATAAAAATGATATAGGTATCCCGGGACACCAAAAGCTCCAGGTGGCGACTCTATATGTTTTTGCTAGCGAGCACATCGCCGCGACGGGATCGTCCACAAATCCCACGGTTGCACAGCGCCAAATCCTAGTCTAAGGCCCATACTTTACTAAACGACAATGATAGAAGGTAAATACTTGGAGCGAGCACTAGAGCGTAATAAACAAGCAAAAGAAACGAATGACAATATTGACAGTTTCATCAAGGTCCTACTGAGCACCCTTTTCCCCTGGCCCTTCTCTATCATATGTATGATCCTGGGCATCTTCTCTTTTGGGCTGGCCCACTTCGTGAGGGAGAAAAATGCTTTTTTGGTACCCAACCCAAAGAAAGCTTTAGAAACTACACACAACAAAGGAAAACAAATAGCAACAGAAGCAGGTCTTGGTAAAAAGCACTTTAGAACAAAGGTTTCAAGGCAGAATCAATTTCTTATGTGATAGAAGAAACTACGCTCCGCTAATGGACTGAGGGAATTTACGAACTCAAGCAAGAAAGGACTAAGTAACCGCTATAACAAGGGAAAAAAGAAGTCCAGAGCATTAAGTCCTAGGGATGAAATGGCTCGACCAATGGGTAAGAGCCTAGTTTACGGAGCGAGCGAAATACTAAATAAAGTAAAGTAGAGAGGAAGAAAGTAGCTACAAGAACTGCCTTAACTCTTAAGTGAAAGAAATCCCTAGAACTCATCTCTTCATTACTCTAACTAAGGAAAGAAGCAACTTATTAATTCTGATAACTACCACAAGGGGCAGGATCTCTGAACTCAGTTAACTAAAGGAGGAATTCAAAACAAGGTTAGGTCCCCAGGAACCCAACCTGAGAGATGCCTTCTCCTGTGTGGCCTTCAATGGGCCCTAGAAGTCGGGATTCATGAAGGTCTAACTTTCCAAGCAAGGCCAAGGCATAACTCTAGCTCCTTCAGTAGGGGAGCGAGTTACATACCTGGAACGAGTCAATAAAATGATGTAGGAGCGAGTCTAAAAGGGGAGCACATATGTAACGAGCAGCGAGCAGGAGAAGAAAAATATCTTTCTCTTTTTTAATTGTTGATCCTTGATCTTGAATTGACAAATTTTATGTTATGTTAAGAATGTCTAGAAAGGAAAGGGACGACTTTTTATGATTGTCTTTCATTGTAATGTAATCAATTAAATGAAGGAATGGCTTAATTGATAAAAAAAAAAGGCCTTGTGCTTTTTTAAGTGAAGCTCACCATTCCCTTACTTGAAATTGAAATGAAAGAAGAACGAGTAGGTAAGGTTTTCCTTTATGGCTCGGACACAAGGACTAGTGTAACTATAAGCAAGTCGATTGATGAAAAATGAACCAACTCAAACTAAGTATGTTTCGTAAAGCCTAGCACTTTACAGCAACACAAGTCAGAAGCAGGCTGACCGATAAGCAACTGGAAGGAGACGAGAGAAGTTAGTGAGAAGAGGTGCTATAGCGCGCTTCATTTGATTTCAAATAAAAGAAAGAAAGGAAGCAAATCAAAAGATTGAATTGAAATACTGAACTCCTTTCCCCTTCCCTTAAGATTACATTCTTGTTTTATTTTAGTAAGGTGCGGCTTGTTAATCTGGAGTTGTTCCATCTCCTTTCTAGCGGCGGACTCGTTCTGAACTTTCATAGATATGAATGAGGCTTTAGATTAGAAAAGACGATATGTTAGGCGACGATGCATGCCTAGTATTTTAGTTAGAGGAATTGAGTTATCTTGTAGCGCTAGCATCCTAGGTATCCCTAGCATCACCAGCTTCACTAGCTACAAGCACTAAGTCTTCTTAATAGCGCGTGGTGAACTCCTGTCTTAAATAGCTTCTTGCTACTGCTTCTCTAGACTGATAGCACACTGAACCGTACCGTATTACTTAGTAATGGCAACAAGCAAGGCCCATACAAGACTTAATATTACTTAGTAATATAGGGTGCCAATACTGAGTCTTACTTAGTCATCCGCGAAAGCTTAAGTCATTAATCTTTAAGACTTAGTATTACTTAGTAATGGCGTTAGCACGCACAAGAGTTTTCTTGCTGCGTTAGCACAGCCATTTTATTGCTGCTTAGTTGTTGCTTGTTCCTTCCCTTATAGTGTCTTTTGCGTATTACTAAGTAAGACTCAGTACTGGTGCCATTACTAAGCCCTACATGACTAAGTAAGACTAAGTCTTATATGGGCTTATGCTTCTTCATTTTCTTGCTCCTTAAGTGAATATAACAAAGGAAGTTAGGTATTATGTTAATAACTGAAGTCTTATTCAATTAAGGTCTTATGAAGTCGAGGTATTATGAAGTAGCGTGAAATTCAGTCAAGTTAAGCTGAAAAGCTACGCAATCGAGTGACTAGCGCGCAACGGCGCCGCTGCTTGCTTTTTGCTTCGCTCATTTTCAGCCGAGCTGAGCCAAATCTTGCACCCTTGCCTAGATGTTCGCCTTTCTAAGTCAAGTAATGGTGACCCGCCGAAGACTGGAGCCTCGTAACATGTTGACAAAGACCTCCAAACTGAAGGTTCAGTCAGTAGAGGGGATGACTTTGCCTCCTCGAAAGAAGAAGAGCCCCGCTCTCTAGTCGATTGATCCAGTTGATCATATAACTGGGAGGGTACGTGTCACATTAGAGGTGAAATATCAGAGGTGTCCTCTAATCACCACGATGAGGTAGGTCCCTCTTTAAGTAGACTCAGCTCAAAATTCTCTGTATTTCTTATTCTCTCTCTGTGTAATTTTTCAGCCTCTCCTTCCGTTCGTTTTCCCTCATTTCTCTTTTGGGTCAAATTAAAAAAAGTCTTTTATAGGGTTTTTTCTAATTAAACGCCCTGTTTTATCATTTTAACTAGATTGCGTGCCAGTTTCTCGGTGCTTAATCGCTTTGAGTCGGTCACCGTCCCAGTGAGCAACCGACTGAGCCAGTCAGCCGAGTTCCCTGGTTCTAACAATATTAGGACTAATTACGCGCCTAATGTGTAGTGCACAATCCGATTAAGTACTTCATTAGGAGCGCTTAATCGTGGAATCTTGGGGGTCAAGGATAGTGAGACGAAGTCGGGCGTAGGCCAATTGCGCGCCGGTGGTGGGGCGCACAATCCGATCGCGCATCTCATGTGGGGCGTGTAATCGAGTCTCGAGGTAGTCTTGGGAAAGGAAGTTTTGCTTGAAAAGGGGACTGATCTCACGTTTGTGATTTTACGTGCAATCTAATTACGTGCGTGATTTTAGGCGCGTAATTCGGGATTGTCCGAATTCGAGTCGGGTCTGAAATGTCAGCCTATTGTTTTAGCCTTCATTTAGACTATATATTATTATTTTAGTATATAGTCTCCCTATGTTGGGATCTGAGCCACAGAGCTATTATTTCAGCGTGTGTTCAGCCATGTACTATTATTTCAGTGCATGATTCCCAATTTTGGGTTATGAGGCCTGAGCCATAGAGCTATTATTTCAGCCTGTGTGTTCAACCATATACTATTATTTCAGTATATGGTTCCATATTAGGGTTAGGGGGTCTAAAATGTAAGACTATTATTTCAGTCTGTATTCCGACTATATACTATTGTTTTAGTATATAGTCCCCCTACATTAGGATCTGAACCACAGAGCTATTGTTTCAGCCGGTGTTCAGCCATATACTATTATTTCAGTGCATAGTTCCCACGTTAGGGTCATGGGACTTGAGCCATAGAGCTATTGTTTCAGCCTGTGTTCAGCCATATACTATTGTTTCAGTATATGGTCCCATGTTTAGGGTTGTGAAACTTTCAGAGAAGGTAAGTCCTTTTCGAAAAGTCACGAGCGAGGTCAAAGGTTGACCAAACAGATTTGTATATTTCGAGTGCGCAAAATGGGGGTGTCTACACCGCGGTATTTATTTAACTTAGGATTGGGTCTCTCTATCTGGTGTTCTGCTCGTAGCTTCTAGGGGTATTCATGTTTGGCATATGCCTGCTCTGGCCGAGATCTTTGGAGATGATTCCGTACTACAATTCGGTGGAGGAACTTTAAGGCACCCTTGGGGAAATGCAACCGGTGCCGTAGCTAATCGAGTTGCTCTATAAGCATGTGTACAAGCTCGTAATGAGGGACGTGATCATGCTAGTATCCCTGATCCCACTGTTAACGAGTGGGACCAAATAATTCAATCAGGGTAGTTGCTGAACCATACAACATAGTTCCAACAACAACGAAAGCTGCAAAAAAGACTTGGTAGTTCCCACCACTTGTCCAGGGTTGAGCACTGGGATTTGATGGCGAACTTGAAAAGCCACCTACAGACGATTTACGCCCAATCATTCCGGATAACGCTTGCATCCTCTGTCTTACCGCGGTTGTTGGCATAGAGTTAGCCGATGCTTATTCCTCGGATACCGTCATTGCTTCTTCTCCGGGAAAAGAAGTTCACGACCCATTCGCCAACTGCAAACAATAAGAAGTAGATAGACTTACTCCAGAGAACACCAAGAAAACTAAACTAAATATACATAGTATACATATGAGACATCATATATACGAGTGCGGAGTACAGTACCCATGATAGCTAGAGTGCAACACAACACTCGTATACTACAATAATACCATATAGCTGCTATAGATCTAATACAACGATACAGTAATAACATACAAGTGGGTGGACTTTAGCATACCTGGTGGCGAATTCCCCTTCTATTCTAGCTCCTCTTTCTAGAGAAAGAAAGTGAAGTTATAGAGCTCGAAGGAATTCCTTCAAGTAAAGATGAAACATAAATCATGGATCAACTAAGCCCTTTCGGGGGCTTGCTTAAGAATAAGAAAGAGGAATCTCAAGGAAATACCGTGGAATAAGGTTTGATCCTATTCATGGGGATTCTGTAAATATCCCATTCCAAAAATTGAAAGTTTGAAACAATTGAGACTTTGATCTATGTCGATTAAAGGGGTTAAAAAAGCATTACACAAATGTACCTAGGCTTGGAATTTCTTGGATCTTCAAAAGGAAGACTTTGTATTGTAAGTGCTTGTAAGTGTAAGGGTGATCAAATGGACTATGAATGATTCAATAATGGGAATTCCTTAACCCAACTAAAAATAATGAAAAAGGGGCATTCTCGGGTCTTTAAGACCCCACACTACCCAAAAAAGTACTTAGTGTGTGTAATACACACGCTAGTTCAAAATCTCCCAGATTTTGCCTAGCGTGTATATTATACACGCTAAGCCAAATCACCCCCAGAAAATGCCTATCGTGTATAATATGCACGCTAGGCCATTTCTGAAGAAATTTTGCCTAGCGTGTATATTACACACGTTAGGCCAAAACCCCCCCAATAAAAAGAGAGAGGGAATTTGAGAGTTTATTTTTACCGATTCTTTAACCAGCCTACATGCACTTTCTTTTTCTCATACAAAGCACCCCAGGTTGCATGCTGAGATACCAAAATTCACCATCTAACCTATCTGCGTGGTTTTCTTTCAGGTACCACCCACATAAACATACAGGATTTGGCTATTTTTAAATACACAATCCAAGGGCCAATTCCCCAATTCGGGGCCCTTCCTGTAGATAATCAAGCACGCCACATCCAGAAGGAAGTGACAAAACAAGTAACAGGGGAAAGTGATAACATTCATTCCAAAACATCCAAAATACGTTCAATCATCCATTACATTCAATTCCTTAAAAATAATATATATATATATATATATATATATAAAGAAGAATGTTCAAAAATCTTAAATGTTTATCAAAAGCAGGAAAAGAAAAGCAGGCTGCTCCTAATCGGTGCCCTTGGTCCTCTTTTGCCGGCGCGAAGTACTATGATAAGTCCTCACATCGCCACCGAGACCACGCCTAGGACAACCTACTGAGCAGTGAGAGCGACTCATTTTCGCGAGCACGCTACAAACATCACACCAAAAGGTCAGTCAAGGTCGATTGAAAATAAGGAAACAAAGCAATAAGCAGAATCAATCAGTTCCATACTCACCACCTCCATGTCTCGAAGGCCAACAATATTGCGGTATTACTTTGCCTAGTTGGCAGCTGACTCATAATCCTGCAAGGAGCAGAGGGAAAGAAAAGTCAGTTGCATGGGAAATATTACAAAGGCTGGCAGTCCCTCAAAATAATAGGCAGGAAAGAAAACTCACCCCCAAAACTAACTCAGGAGGTGGGACCCTAACTGCCTCAGCCAATATACGAGCCCGCTCTGCCACATCAGCACAGAGGCTCGAGAGGAACGCGTCGTCGAAACGCCTAAAGGTCCCTTGGGTCCCCACAATCGAGGCCCCTAAGCCCCCCGCACCAGAA
This sequence comes from Chloranthus sessilifolius, assembly GCA_021018995.1. NCBI lineage: Eukaryota > Viridiplantae > Streptophyta > Magnoliopsida > Chloranthales > Chloranthaceae > Chloranthus > Chloranthus sessilifolius. The sequence goes on from CM037586.1 coordinate 19,598,511, forward strand.
GGATCTGAAGGACCAGCACCTGACGCCTCTACAGGACCTGCTTCTGCCACGTCCTCGTCAGAATCATCCTCTCCCTCAAACTAAAAAGAGAGGCAGAAACCCAGCCAATATGGAAAAATCAAAACAAACAGGAATGCATACAGAAGAAACAAAAGAGGAAGAATACCTGAGATCGAGGGCCTCGGAATACCAAAAAGTTAGCACCTGGCACGAAGCGTGGGAAGAGGGACCGGTATGGTAGAGACTCATACCACATCTGATACCCTCCATGCTCAAAGAGACCATCAATTAGGAGCCTGTGGCGAAGGAGTCCATCAGCAAGCTCCTCAATCGTACCCTCCGGTGACATAAAATCCCCGGAAGGACCCTGCGGCACCGCAAAGTAGTCCCGATACTGATGCACCACCCTCTCCCCCAGGTAATATGCTCTAACCCAAGAGCCATAAAAGAAGATGATGTGACAGTTAATAAATAGGTGCGACTGGCCCACTACAACACGATCCCAGAAAGGGGAGCTGACATAAGGATCGAATGTCACCTGCTCAGAAAAGGACTTTATCAGTCAAAGCAACACCATCCAAAAAAACCAAGAAAAAATAAAGAGGGAGAAAAAAGGGAAAGTCGATACCTACCCTGAGATCATTAGGTCAAACTAGGACGTCAGACCCAGTTCCAGATGCTTCATCCCCAGGTCCCTACGTTGACTCTTATGCCAGCTGCTCATCAGGGGGTAGGTGAACTCGTCAGAAAAGAGGAGAGGGCGGCCCGACTAAAAGTGAAGATATCCCCAGACCTGAAAGAAGGGACAAACAAGAATATATGTCAAAAGAAGCGAAAAGACAAACCATGGGTGATTGAAAAATGAAAAAAGGTCACCTCGATCACAGGCCAGAAGCCAAGAACAGAGGCCACATCCCCAACTGAGGCCCTGACCAAACTGGCCATCAACACGGCATATCCTGCTCCCCCAGTCGAAATGATGCACATTCTCCCAGTTTCCCATCAGATTGAGGAGGGATAGCGAGACCTAACCAACACTGGTATTGGCGAGAATGGTCTTACCCAGCAGGAAGAGGAGAGCGATGCAGGCCAGCATCAGAGCGCGCTCAGGCTCAATAACAATGTCTATGTCTAGTTGGTTCGGATCCACCAACTCATCAGCTTCAAACAGGTCCGCTAGCCAAGACAACTTGACCTTGAAGCCGGTCATATCCCGGGAGGTAGGGTAATCCCCGATCAACTCAATCACCACGACACGATCTCGTATGCTGGGAGGAACTACTAGTATCCCTCCTACCCGGATCCCGATAATCATGAACCAATCTATAGGGGTGATGGTCATCTCCGCAATAGACATGTGGAAGGTCATCTTCTCAGGACGAAACCGCTCCACCAGGGCCTTCACATAGGCCATGTCACCCCTCATAGCAGGGCATGACACAAAGTCCCCAAAACCGGCCTAGGCCAAGAGGAACCTTACGACCTGAGGAAGGTGGGTATAGAGGCGCTGAAGATCGAACCAGCCTCCACAAAACATGATCGGGGCAGAGGCTGCATCAAGAGAACAAGGAATGTCAGATTCAAAAGCAAAGAGGCCCAATCAAAATAAATAATAATACACCTTTTACCTTGCTGGCTATACCAAAGTTGGAAATATGGGTGTGTTGATGATGCAATAACCCACGGCGTGCAGCCTCGCCCTACATCTGCCACCACTCGCGAGAAGAGCGATGCACCTGAATAAGACGCTCCCCTCTGGCACCATAAGTCACATCGGGACCACCCTCCTGACCTCGCTCTTCTTCACTTGACATCCTAAACGGGGAACATGCAGTAGGTATATAAAAATCGCCATCATCAATCAAGACCAAAAATCAAATCATCAAGGGTGTTGTCAAAAATAGCAGATCAGGGGGAGGTAAGTATGCCTCTCTCACACCAGATTTTTCCAAAAAAAATCATCCAAAAAAAAAACAAACAAAATAGAGAAAGAAAATCTTTACAAAAATACTCTTAAAATTTCAAATTAAAAACTCCACAATGCATACACACTAGGGAGTTGGTCAGGTACCTGCTTCCAAAAGTAGGAGTCCTGAGTTCGAATCCCCTCCCCCCTTGAGGCCACCCTAGGGATTTATACCCTGTGCTGACCCGACATGTGCTGAATTTGGGGTGCGCATGTGCCCCTGGGATTAGGCGGGTGCTCTAAGAGGCCCAGATACCCAGGTTATAAAAAAAAAAAAAAAAATGCATACACACTAAAATTATGGTTGGGGGGGGGAGGGGGGAGGGTATTCAAAAATTCAAAATCAAATCACTTTTTTCCATCATGTATCAAGATCACACTCGTGTAAAAAAGAAAAATCAAAATTTTTGAACAAAAACCCATCCATTTCCCAAAAAGAATTCCAAAAAATCAAAATACACCCTCTTTTCAAACCAAAATTCATGCAAATGAATGCAACTATCATAAAATAGATCACACATACGGAGAAAATCATCTAGATAGATCATGCATATAAAGATCATCATCTCTATCCCAAAAAAACCTAACCACATTGAAAATAAATCAAGATAAATCAAAGAAAATAGGGTTTAAAATGGTTACCTTGAATATTAAATGAACCCTAGAATCGGCGGGAGAAGGTATGATTAATTGGCGATGATGAACAACGGCGCGATGTCGATGTTCAAATCAAGTCAGGGGTGCACAAGGAGAGCCTTCCGGTTCGGTTTAGGAGAGGGGGGGCAAGAAATTTTTGAAAAATGCCCTATGTTGCTCAAGCCCAACTGATTTAAGTCACTTTTTGGCCTAGCGTGTATAATATTCACGCTTGGCTTAAATTGGCCAGATTTGGCCTAACGTGTATAATATACATGCTAGGCATAATTCCACCAAATTTGGCCTAGCATGTATAATATACACACTAGGCATAAATGTGCCAAATTTGGCCTAGCGTGTATATTACACACACTAGGCTTAATCCTCCATTTCGTACATGAGTATCCCCTTTTTTAAGATACCTATAACAAAAAAAAATAAAAATAATAAAAACTAAAATAATAATAAGTAATAATAACCAGAAAAAAAAAAAGAGCGAAGAAGAAAAAGAAGAGAAAGTGGCACGCGTCCCGAGGCGCTTCGACTTCTATTTTGAACCGCTTAGGGATTGTCTTAAAATAAGATGTTCGAGGGCAAGGAGCACACTCAAAATCTCGAACAAACATGAAAAAACAAAAATGACAAAAAATATATATATACACAAAAACAAAAAGATGTGGGTTATCGAAATGCGGCGCACACTCCCAAAAAGCGTTGCGACATCAATTCGCTCCACTCGGGCAATTGTGCTAAATTATCGTCGGGATCAATGAGTTCACTCAGAGACCTCGAACCCTACCTCAAGTAGGGGAACCTGTGACCAATCAAATAGAGCAATCAATACCTCATGCGATTGGACACAAACTGTGGATCTTCGCGTCTTTGTATCATGCCAGTCTTTAGGTATGGATCTATCACCCTCGCTCCCGGGACTGTTTCATTCAGAATGAAACTTAAATATCACACCTCATCAAACCATATCGAGGAGCGAACATTTTTCCTAGCATATTGGACTTTCATAACTCACACCATCTCGGTCATGCTCAGTAACATCGCTAAGCGCTTGGGGACATATAGCCTTGAGGAACGGACATTTTTTTCAACATACGGGGCTTCCGTATACTCACTATATTATCATTTGATGTTTGAGGTTCGCTTTGAATACGGTGGACCCATTAGCGTTGCCTTGGGCCTCTTCGAATGTCTCTTTCTTTGGCATTCGATTATTAGTGATCGGATACCAAAATGGGCATCTGTAAACACACAAATTTGGCCTAAGGCCCGATCAAAACATACATTCAGAAGGGCACATCCCCCGAGCTTCCGACAGCACTTCTAGAATCCTTAAACCTAACCCGAACCATTGAAAGCCAATCCCCGACCCTTAGGAATCAACCCTAACCTATAGAACCCCTCCCGAACCCATTTTTAACCCTCCCGGGTAGTAGTTGAATCAGGGCAGGCCAAGGCTTGCTGGGACCTCTACTGGAACTAAATCCCATATCATTGGAAGGTAGAGGTTCCCAACTTTCCAACAAGCCAAGAATCGCCCAGATCCGAGTCATACACCAAAAGTTATGACGATTTGAGGTTTCGGGTGAAGTTGGGGATATTTTGTCTAGCGTGTATAATATACAAGCTAAGCCATTTATGGAGAAATGATGCCTAGTGTGTATAATATACACACTAGGCCATTTTTCTCAGAATTTGGCCTAGCGTGTATAATACACACGCTAGGCAAAATTTGTCTTCTTCTCCAGAGCAGTGGGCCGCACAACGGGCTCTGAACTTCTCAAAACACTGTACATATACCTAGCATGTATAATACACACGCTAGGCTTAGCTACAATGATTTTTGGGAACTTGCCCGAATTTCACTTTTAGGGTTTGACTTGTTGACCACTCCAATATTTAGGGTGGGTTTTGATAGGACTGTTGCCCCCCATTTGTTCTAAATGCAACCCTTTTAGCCCTTTGAAGCCCCCCCCCCCCCCCCCCATCATCCACCATTAACCCACATCCACACATATCCATAGCCTTGAAAAATCCAAAATCCTTAGATTTAGGATTACCTAATTGCTAATCACATTAGCATTTAAATACCCCCTAACCCTCTCCTTTTCTATAAATAGAGAGGCACCCCACCTTGCAAATGGCTTGAAATTTTTCTAAGAAAGAGAAAAAGATTAAGAGATCCCCTTTTCCCCTTTGGTGCACCAAACCCATATAAATTCTAGAATTCAAAACCCTCCTTTAAACCCCATCCTCCACCAAAAACCTTTTAGTCTAGGTGAGACCTACCCCCTATCCTTCTTCCTCTACACCTTAGCTATCAGGCTTTAGAGGTTAGAGCCCATCTTCTAACTCCTTAAGATATCGGAAGCTCATTGAAGTGCACCTACGCGAAGGTCCACGACTGTGCTACAAGGGTCCGAGAGCTCCGGCTTTCCCCTCTATTCTTCTACCTTCTTTGCTTTTCCTTTATCCAAGGATTCAAACCGTTACGCCACCGAATTTTCGGTATTTGCGGAGAGCTTGATAGGATCATAGTGCCTTTGGGCAAGAGGAAGTGATGTTTTATTTCATATTTTATTTTCATTTTGGTCATAAGTAGTAACCGCTTCCGAGCGGGTTGATAGGGTGCCTAACACCTTCCAGATCGATAACCGAAGCCTCTAACTAAGAGCCTTTGGCATTAGATCGATGAATCAGAATCATATTTTTGCACTTTGGTGTTTTTAATATTGATTTTAATTTTTCGGGACACCAAAAGCTCCAGATGACGACTCTAAATTCGTAATAAATAGCACATCGTCGCGACGGGCTCACACGAGCCCATAGTTGCACAGATTGATACTATTACCACTTCGATACTGATATCGGGGTGATATCAATTTATCGAAAAATCGATACATATCACCGATATGTATTAGTGTATTAGTGTCAGCATATACTCGATGCCTTGATATGAAGTATTATCCGCTTTATTATGTACAACTTTGTATATGGACTTCACATATAAGTGTAGTCCCTTATTCTATAAAGAAACTCTTTAATGAAACAGTCACTTTGGCTTTTGGGTCAATAGTAAACTCTTACTGTTTATCTTAGATAAAGCTAAAAAGACGCATTTTAAAGTTAGGTGGCACAAATTCTAAGTCATTAAAAAAGTAGCTCATGTATTGAAACCTACGTGTGCCCAAAAATATCATTTACTGAATACTTTAAACCATCGGAATTATACACATTAATATTGATGATTGTGCTATATTTTAGGGGGTGTTATTAACCTCCAAGAAACACTAAATATCCCCATTAGATTGACTGATTTCAATAAGACGATGGAGGTTGTTTTCATTCTAATCTTTCACAGAGTGGATCTAGAGATTATGAGTATCATTAGACGGTCAAATTTTGATTCCATATGGCACATATCTCAAAGGGTAATCCGAAAATCACGTTGGATGTATGTCACGATTAAAATCAGATGGCTACAGTTTGCCCACATTTTTATGGTACAACGACCTCACTGCTTGATGAAAATTGTTGACTGCTTTTAATCAGATGATGGAGATTGTTTTCAGTAAATCTCCCACACAGTGGATCATGAGATCATGAGCCTATCATCATATGGTTAGATTTTGATTCAAGACGGCACATATCCCAAAAAAAATCAACATGATCATAACATACATCAATGTGCACCCACACTACAAAAAATATGATTATTAGCGGCACAAAAAATTGCCGCTACATGTTAACAAAAAAAATGCCTCTACTAGTCCTGTCGCTATTGAAACAATAAGCTTTTTTGTTAATACCGACAATCTTCTGTGTCGCTAATAGTCTTATTTTTTGTAATGATCTCAAGATCCCTAGTCTGAAAGACTGAGACGAAAAAGGAACCCCATTACCCGATTCAAAGTAATCAATGATTTTCAGCTATGATTAGTTGGGATATGTAGGCTGTATTTGACATTGCTCTTTAGAATTGCTCTTTGGAATGGTAGAAAAGAGTAGACACTGTTTTTTTGTTGTTGCAAATAAAAAGGGGGAGAGACGGATTAGACGAAGACAAAAAGGGGAGGTCATTTTTCCTATTTCAAAAAGCAGAATCTCTTGTCTTAATTTCCAATCAAATGTGATTCTCATATCACTTTTTGAGATGTGTGCCATGTGGAATCAAAATTTAAATTTAAATTTAAATTTAAATGTCTAGTGGTGCACCTACACTACAAAATATATGATTATTAGCGGCACAAAAAATTGCCGCTATATATTAACTAAAAAAAAGCCGCTATTAGTTCTTTCGCTATTGAAACAACAAACTTTTTTGTTAATACGAATAATTTTTTGTGTTGCTAATAGTCTTACTTTTTGTAATGATCTCAAGCTCCCTTCTCTGAAAGATTGAGAAGAAAAAGGATCTCCATTACCCGATTCAAAGTAATTAATAACTTTCAGTTGTGATTAGTTGGGATACTTAGGCTGAATTTGATATTGCTTTTTGGAAGAGTAGATAAGAGCACTAGCTGCTTTTTTGTTGTTGCAAATGAAATGAGAAGAGAAAAGGATTAGAGGATGACAAAAAAGAGAGGCTGTTTTTCCTTTTTCAAAAAGTAGTCTCTATTGTGTCTTAATTTCCAATCCTTCTCTCTCCCCCACTTATCTTTGGCAATAACAAAGAGCATGAGCTGCTCTTTTGTTCTCTCCCAAATTAAGGGGCAATGCCAAATACATTTAAAATATTTTGTGGGGGTAATGACATTTAAAAAGTTGGATCTCTTATCAAAAAAAAAAAAAGTTGGATCTACCATAGTGTACGAATGGGGTGATTCGAACCCTGGAAAAGATGTGTACTAAAGATGAGCTGCCAAGTGGACTTAGGATTGTCGATGGGTTGGGTCGGGTAAAAATTTAGCCGCCCAATGGGTAAAGGACATATGCCCAACAGGACCCAATGGACAAGGGTACCTAGCTAGCCCGGAAAACTAACCCACATTGATACCCGCCAACTTGATATTTGCCTGACTCTATCCGATCCGACCCAATGGGTCGGTTCTGATGCCTCATACTCGAATTGACTTGACGGGTCAACTTTATATGCCCAATCTAATAGAAAACTCGCTCGGATCGGCCCGGTATGAGGTTGGCCCGATCAAGGTATCAAAATCAGTATCGATTTGCTCGAGGCCGATATGACTCGGCCTATACGTATCGGCCGATACCGATACGTATCAGCCTTCTTTGTTTTTTTTTTTTAAAGAAAATTGAACGTCTCCGTTTCAACGGAGACGTATCGGCCGACACCAGATACATATCGATCGATACAGGCCCGTATCGGCCGATACGATATCGGATACCCGAAACGTATCCATATGGGCCGATTTTTTGTACTTTGAGTCCGACTAGTTAACAGCCTTATGGACTAAAAGTGACCAAAGATTAACGCTGCCATGCAACATAAAAAGTCTACTCTCGCATGCTCCTACCTATTTGCTAGTGGTGGTAGGACCGTAGGAGTCGATTGGGTCCTTATCTTTTTGGATATTTGCTCCAACGTACCCCACGTTTTCCTTGATATCCGGCATTCCGACGGCCATGTCATCGTTATCCAACTCTGCGCCCTCTGTTGTTGCATCAATGGTGTTACTGGCACGCCCCTTTGCTTTCTGCCACACCAGTTAAATAAATGAAACACCGTTCACTATTTTGAATTAGAGGATGTAGATCATTTTCTGCTCAAAGCTTCCGACTATAGATCTTGAGACTATGGGCTTACTATCATATGGTCATATATTAATTCTACTTGGCACACATCCTAAAAAGTGAACATGAATCATTTTTATGATATGTTGGGATCGTCTACTTTTGGAATGTGTGCTACGCGAAATCAACATGTGATTGTCTGATGTGTGTCATGTGGATAAAACGATTGTCATCGTTTGATTCAAAGCAACGAACGATATTTTCTTTGTTTATGTGTGTGGCAGTGACAAAAATGGGTGTGACAGTAACATTGCTCTTTTCGTTTGGACATCCGAGCCTCTTAAAGAACCCGAGTAAGCTAGTCTTCGACACATGCAACACCCGCACATCACTTGCTATGCAAGCAGGAATAAATCCTAGCCAAACACTATTGTACTTTCATTTATCTTACCAAACACTAGTTACTCCTTAATCAGATATAAGGCACATTTGATTGCAAAAAAATGATATAGGGCATGTTTAATTGCCAAACGAACGTGTTTCTCGATTATAATAGGCAAATTGACCGAAAGCGATTGTTTGATAAACCAAACAGAAAACGCGTTTAAGTGATTTTTTAGCCAGCGGATACACAAAATTGCATGCATAGAAGGGGGGACCTCGTATGCTCATCGTTACATGGCTTCTATGTAACAATTCCCCTCCTCGGATGCCCGTCGTTACATGACTTACTTGTAACAATGAGTGCCCTTAAACTCGTCTACAATAAAATGAGCCCATCGACTTTGTCTCGTGGCTTTATGCTAATTGATAGGCCTTTTAAGTAGGGATGTCAACGAATTGGGAAGACCCAATTTCCAAACATGGGGTTTTATTGAGTCAGGCACATAAACTTGACCCGTCCGATTGGATTGAGCACGAAGCATGTGACCCGACCTAATATTTTTCATTATAATTCAAGGAAAATAAAAGGTTTTTAACTGGGTTCGGATTGGGTTTTCAAGTTAGGCATTGGGTCTGATTGGACATATACCTTTACCAATCGATCGGGTCTAGTCCGGTGGCGGTGCACCATTGGGTCGGTTTCCATCAGGTCGGGCATATGCCTTTTACCTGCCGAGCAGTCAGTACTTTTTCCCAACATGAGTAACCCAACCCATTAACAGTCTTACATTTGAGCAATTAAATCTAACAAGAAGCTGACTTTCACGGATTTTTCTGCCCTAAAATTAGGGGACAGTCAGCATTAGGAGAGTATAGCAATGCCGTGACGCTTATTACCTTGGAAACGTGTAGGAGTTAAGTTATTTATTAAATAATTATCAATTTATCACACTTTCAAGGTGATTCATTATATCATAAACCATTAATATATTATTTTTTATTTTTTTTATAGAAGCCATTAATATAATATTAATATGGCTAGATCACATAAATTTACTCAACGTAGTGGACATCTTTGATCAATCCAAATACAACTAACTAGTTGTCCATGATTTACGCATCTCATGGGAAGATTAGACCCGTCCAATTTGCGTATACTTTGATATCAAATATGATTTTAAATATCAGCCGAGACCGATATATATGAGACGACCTGAGTCGATATCAAGGGCAAATTCAATATAATGTACAATATCGGCCTACATCTGTTAATATTTGTCAAATATGCTCGTATCAGCCAATATCGCTGATATGTATCAGTTTAATATGGAAATGTCCTTTGGTTAATATTCATTTATCTTTGTCAATAAACATAATTGATTAATCTAGCCCATATGTACCAATTTTAAAACTTTAATATCAATTATTAGAAAAATATAGACAATCATCCATATTAGATTGTGTAGATCCAACGGTTCAAATCTACCAATCAATTGTAACCCATTGGCAATAGGTTGTCACACACCTCCAAGAAAGTCAAAAAAAGGTTCTATCACAGATTTCAGTCCATAAATATCTGTAAATATCCCTAGGTTTTACAACGTTGGTAGAGAGCGCGTAGAGTGCACACGGTTGACCTGTGCACCACCCTTGATGTACGACCCGTGCATCTAATACTTACACGTAGGTTGACCTGTGCACCACCCTTGATGTATGATCCGCGCATCTAATACTTACACGTGCTCACTTAAGGAACAATTTTAGGGAGTCTCTGTATGAAAAGTCAGCAATGAGAAAGCCCAAGAAGATGACTTGGGTAATCACCTACCACTTGCATGGCACGCCAGACCTGATGACAGGGTAGCGTGCTTGGAATGTTTCCTTTGAAACAGGAGGAACGAAGGCTATATAAGTATTCAATCACACCTTCAAACTTCACAAACTTTTATTAGCAAATCTCATTTGGATTGAGAGAAATTTGGTGATCGCAAAACCTTAAGGGCAAAATTTTTCAGCTGATTTAGGGTTTAATTTATTGTGATTAGAGATTATGTATAGAATTGGTGCAATAGCATCTTACGGGTTGCGAAGATTCGACAACACGCAATGCGAATCGCGTTCCCTAGTTCCTTACCGCCTTCCCGGGGTTTTTACAGTTGAGAATAAGTCTCAGTACTTGGTGAATCGACAGTTTCAAACGTCTGATGCCAATCAGAAGATGGACAGTAAAAGCAATATAAAAGTGTAAGCTTCATTCGAATTCACTAATTTGTCTGATATATATATATATATATATATATATATATATATATATATATATATATATATATTTAGGTTTCAAGTTGAAAAACCTTATTGATTTGTATTAGAGGATCAATTCATCAATACATCGTCGAATACAAGTTTGCATCAGGCGAAACTGATGCGTGTTATCTGGAGCTTTTTAGAAAACAATGATTATTTGTAAAATGTTTTCTTATTATATTACTTTAAAAAGTTTTAGAGAAAAAAAGGGGCGGTCACGCTTTTTTGGGCTCCGAGTAACACATTCCATCAACATGTGAGAAACATTTTTATTTAAAATTACTTAATGATCCTTCTTCCCAAAAAAAACATGATATCTTTTACCTTAAATGATATTTTGAAGAAGGGTATTTTCATAATTTCAACTATAATTGTTAGTGACACGATGAATGAATGACTTTTATGAAGACCTTTTTGGTAATTTCAAACCACCCTTCCCCTCATATATTGACCTAATGACTGTTTGGGGACTTTAAAAATCGTGATAATCTCTTTTATCTAAAACTTTTTCTAATTTTAATTATTATCCGACTATATAATAATATAATTAAATTCATGAGTATATATTTATCTAATTTTAGGTGATATATTGATTTCATATAGGGAGAAGGAGACAGGTACCAACTTTCAATCACCTGATCCACTTCCTCCAAAACCATCTTCCACTACTTGGTAACGATCTTAATTATAAGACAAAAAATTTGATTATTTCCTTCTTTATCCCTCAACATACTAAAATTTCCGTGTCAGCGTGACGATTAAATCATGTTTCCTGCAGGGCAAAATGGTTTTTCGGCTCAATGGTTGCACTAATTCTGCCTTTTGAGAAGGATCCACTTGAGAAAATTCTGAGAATACAAGGTCAATCTAATGTAAATCATTTAGATTAACACTAAGACACATATACAAAATTTCTGATCATGCTTTAAAATCTAAGTTTTGGTACTGGTACCAATACTATACCACTGTATCATTGCATTCCGGTAGCAAAAAGTACCGAGCAGTATATATACAGTCCGATACCAACCGCGATTTTAAACCATGCATCCTATACTACATAACGAACACACTTTTTATAGCAATGATAATATGTGAATGTGTGATTCTAATTTATGTGTTGGATTTTGACCGTTCAGATGATGTGGAAGCGGTGATCGATATAGTCGATACCATGTTCGAGGGAGTTGAGACGGTTGCAAATGTGGTCGGCGATGCAGCTTCGGATATGGCCGAAACACTTGATGATGGGACCGTGAAGCATGCCGTTAAGTTTGTCGAAAATGTAGCTAAAGAAGTTGCAAAGGATGCACATATAGCCGACGACATACTTGATAAGGTACAATTATCTAAATGAAGCTCAATGATCCATTGAGTCTTAAATAATATTGTTGTGTGAGGAGCTAAAATTAGGAGCATTTCTAATTGGGTTATATGCCCTAACATTAGCGGAGCCATAATTTTTTTGATGGGGAGTCCCTCGTGAAGACCCGATTAAGCCCAACTGCTTGATCCTTAAAAGGCCGTAAAGAGTGTAATTAAACGTTGGGAGTTCCAAGATCCCCTTCGGATAACGTGGCTGGCTATGCTACTGTGCCCTAACCATTGAGTTCAAAAAATGGTCATCTCTTTTTGCAACTTTTTCACTATACCATAAACCTAATGCTAACCTCCCTCCTTTCTCATCGGGGCTTGGGTTTAACACAATGGAATTAAATATTTAAAAAAAAGCAGCCATTTGATTATATTTCAAGCTTAAAGTGCCAAAAATGTATAATGTTTTATTATTGTTAATTTATTATAACGTTATGTAGAGTTACAAGTTTAGAAATCAAATATCCAATGTTGAATTGGTCTTTGCACGGAAGTCTAGTATTATGAAACTAAGTCCATTCTCCTTTGTCAACCGCAAACGGGTCATTTTTGCAAGTTGTACGATGTTTCTTAGCATGATCAAAGATGATAGTCCCACAAATCTTTGGTCTGCCCCAATAACGACCCGCTCAACCCAGATTTTTTTCCCAGTTGAGCACATAAAGTTGACCCGCTGGGATCACATAGTGTCGGTCATGAGACAAGTAACCTGAAATGTCGGGTCAAAATATGTTACTTATGCATCATAAAAAATAGAGGGGGTTTATTGAGTTGGGTGGGATTTTCAGGTCGGGTGTCGATCGGCTCGGGTTGGGTCGGGCATATCTCATTTTTCCATTTTGCAGCCAAGATTTTAACCCAACTCAGACCCAACCCTAGACAGCCCTCCACATATCACATACATGTCAAATGTTCCAAATTATTATACACATACATGCATTGGTGGATATGGAAATGATTGAGAGATCTACCCTCTTCATCATGGTTCAAAATTTTGGCCGAAATCTTAAAGATTGAGAGATTGACTCTCTTCATCATGGTTCACAAAAATCAATTTATTGGTTCAGTTCATACCAAATCCGAAACCAAGAATCAATTTATTGGTTCTCAAAATGTACTGAGGGAAGATTTTGGCCGAAATTCGAAATTTTGGTTCAAAATTTCAGTTTCAGTCATGACTGAAACCGAAACGAAATCCGATGTTTTGATCTTGCTCTTCATCCGTTTTCTTCACAATAGAGAAAACAGTGACTAATTTCTTCCTTTTTGGTGTGTAATTACAGGTAGATGAGATAAGGGAAGATTTTGAGAACTTGATAGAGCCAGTTGTTCATCCGGAGAAACTCTTCAAAAAAGGCCCCAAACCAAAGTAGTCAACAACATCCCATAAGAACCACGTGGGGGTCAATATACGACTTTTACTTGTCAAAAGATGAAGAAGCATGTACATTTGTTTTTCATGTAATTCTTTTATTCGTTAATTTAATTATTATTTATGTATATATTGGAGAGAGAATATGATGCTTAAAATCTCATCCAAAATTCATCATTAGTACATGAATTCATTGCCCAAGATTGTCTCATGCATCTGTGGCACTCTTCATAAATGGATCATTGAAAAAAATTAATCACCAGGGCATGGAAAATCGTGCGCCACATGAACTTTGAGATCCGTGAATTTAAAGAGCAACAGAGATCTATTCGCATTTTAGGTGTCACCACTCAAAATCCTAATCGAAACTAAAGTCCGGAATTTTGTTGGTAAACTCACATATACTTAAAAGCACTTAAACAAGCTTATAGATTTGTGGGTAATTTTTTCATTTTTTCAACTATAATAACCACTAATGATTAGATGCACTAAAGTCATATATCCTCTTAGTAATCGGCAATTAAACATCCACATCTATAAAAGCTCATCAACAAGAATCATTCATAACAGCACAAATGAAATCGAATCATGATAGGTGTATCTACTGAAGGTTATCCATAGGTAATAAGTGAAATGATATCAATAGCATTAACTATTAATCTGAAAGATAAATGAAAAATGACTAAGTCGAAGTAACAAAATTAATCAGAGGAAGAATAATGTCCAATCTAACTCTAGTAAGGAGGATATTCATACTTTGCCGCTACTTCTATATCCTCATCATAAGGGTTATCAACGGCCTCATTCTCTGCATGAAAGTCATTTCCTGTTAAGAATTAGACAAAGTATAACAGGTACGAATGGAAATGAACTCTTCCTTTAATATTTTACTATATTCTTCTCGTTAGTACAAGATATCAACAGTAATTTAAAAAGAGACGCTTTAATGGAAAAAGGTCAAAACAAAAAGGCATAAATATAATAATAAATAAGTAATAATATCATGATCAACAAAATAAATAAAGTGAACATAATAGTATGCATTCGTATCTTATTAAGCTTCTTAGATATGATTTTTTTTTTTTTTTTGATAATAGAAAAACCTTTGAATAAAAGAACTAATGAAAGTCGGTTACAATATAATCATAAACCTGAGGAGGGGCATCCTCCATCCAAACTTCATCACAATCCTCTCTTAATCCTATTTTAGCTAGTGCGTCAGCTACCAAGTTATCCGATCTCCTGATAAGGGAGCAACATGAGCACTCCAACATGGAGATCCATTATTTGATATCGTCAAACTAAAAAGATAAATCAAACACATCCCTCTCCGAGCAAACCACAGTTTTGATAATCCTTGAGGAATCTCCTTCAAAAATTAGTTTCTTGAACCCTCATTGCACCACAATTTTACTCGCTTCAAGAAACGCCAACGCCTCACAATGATTAGAAGATGATGCACAACTAATATTTTTTGCTAATGAGGCCATCACTTGTCCCTTATGATCCCGAATTATAACCCCAATCCCAGCAGTTTTGCTCTGATGCCTCCAAGATCCGTCAAAGTTGACTTTGAAGACACCATAAGGGGGAGGAGACCATCTAGAAATTGAAGAGTTGCTCATAAGAGATGGAGAAACAACAACATCCCAAGAGTTTGGTGAATTAGCCATTTCATAATTAAGGAGGTATGCTTCAGCTCTCGCTGAAATAAGGCTCGGGTTACTAGATTTTTCCCCATGGCAAACCCTATTTCTTTCCTTCCAAATTGCCCAAGCGACGATAAAAAATGTATGAAGCTGATTTTTTTCAAACATTTTGTGAAACTCTATAGCCCAATCTTTGAAACTATACTCCCGGAAAAAATAGGCATGAATACTTAAAGAAGAGGAAAACCAACACACTTCATCTTTAGGGCAATCCCTAAAAGCATGTTCACAAGTTTCAATTTGATCTTCACAAAGCTCGCAAAAATGTGAGATATCTTCAATTTTCTTGTATAGAGAGAACTTCATAGGAAGAATATGATGGCAAGCCCTCCAAGCAAAAATCTTTACCCTATTTGCGATAAGCAATCCCCACACATCTTTCCAAAAAGTTCTCTCATCGAAGGAGCTTGAAGATGGATTATAATTGTGAAGGTGGAAATTAGACACTACTTTATAAGCACTTCTAACTGTGAACTTACAATTTTTTCCATAAGCCCAAGCAATTCGATCGTCGCAAGGAATCACTGATAGTGGAATTCAAATGATCTCTTCCGTATCTTCTTCAAAGAGCAATTCTCTAATTTTTGCTTCTTCCCATCTATGTGGGTTGTCAAGCCTTCTCTGCTTGTCCATCTACCTAGGGGGAAATCACCTTGAAGGTAGATGGCCTAGGAATCCATCTATCCTTCCAAATTTTAATTGAATCGCCATTCCCCAACCTCCAAATAAGTCCCTTCTAGACAACTTTTTTTGCCGAGAAAATATTATTCCATGTGTAAGAGACATTTGTACTAGTCTTTGCATCAAGAATGCTAGTTCTTGGAAAAATACCTAACTTTATACACCCTGCTTGTGAGGCAGTCTGGATTGGATAAAAATCTCCAAAAATGTTTAGCAAGCGTAATGGTATTGAAGGATACAAGATCTTTGAAGCCAAGTCCTCCACAGAATTTCGGTTTGCATACTTCCTTCCAAGACTTCCAATGGATGCCCCTATTCTTTCCATTCTGACTCTACTAGAAATTTGCAGTGATTTATGATATCTCCTTTAGTATAGATATAGGTTGGCGAAAACAACTGATCACATATGTAGGGATTGCTTGTATAACTGCTTTAATGAGAACCTCTTTTCCCGCCTTTGAGAGAAGTTTACTTTTCCATCCAAATAATCTTTCCTTGACATTTTCAAAAACTGCTTTTTTTTTATCTACCAATCGACACAAGAAGGCTCAGGTACTTTTCATGTGTATTCATTCTTTTGATTTGCAAAATGTTAGAAATTTTTTTCTGAATATCATTTTGAACATTTGGGCTAAAAGAGAGTATTGATTTGTCATAATTTATTTTTTGACCCGATGCCTCCTCATATAGCTTAAGTATGTTCACAATTTTCTCACACTCGTTTTCATCTGGATGATGATAAATGGAACTATCGTCAATGAAGAATAAATGGGATATGACAAGGGCTCCCCTACAAACACGGATACCCGAAATCTGACCAGTTTGGACTCTTAATGTAATGAGGTTTGAGAGGACTTCAGCACACACTAAGAACAAATAAGGAAGGGGATCCCCTTGTCTAAGGCCACGACTTGGGCACATCTTACTAAGAACATGCCCATTAACAAGAAAATCCAATGAGGCCGATCAAACACATCCCATAATAAGTTCAACCTATCTAGTGCAGAAACCCATTTTTAGCATCGTTTTTTCAAGGAAAGACCATTCAGCATGATCATAAGCTTTGCTCATATCCAATTTCAAAATGCACCATCCCTTTCTACCATAGCATTTGTTCTTAAGAAAATGAGCAATTTCAAAAGCAATAAGAGAGTTATCAGAGATAAGTCTCCGAGGAACAAATGCGCTTTGAGTTTCACAAATCAGCTTAGGGAGAATTTTTTTAAGCCTATTTGCAAGAACTTTCACAATAATTTTGTAAATCACATTGCAAAGACTGATCGGTCTAAATTGGGAGAGGTTTTTTAGATTTTTTATTTTAGGAATGAGCACAATATGAGTAGAATTCACATCGGATAAATCAACATGACCAATTAGATAACCAAGGACAAAGCAAGAAACCGATTGACCCACGATAGACCAATAAGATTGAAAAAATAGTGGAGGCATACCATTAGGTCCAGGTGATTTTATGGGATGCATTTGGAATAGAGCTATTTTGACCTCTTGCGCCGTGAATTCTCTAACTAGCCAATCATTTTGCTCCACAGAAACTTTTCCATGAACCCCCGCTAGAGCCTTGTCAATCCGATTAGGATTTGAAGAAGCAAAAAGTTGTGCGAAATGTGTGGATATAACCTTCTCAACCTCCTCTTTAGAAGTTTTCCACGAGCCTCCCTCATCCATAATTCCCTCAAGCCGGTTGTGTTTCCTTCTTTGAGTAGCAACGGAATGGGAGAATTTTGTATTTTTGTCTCCGTCTTTCAGTCATAGGTCCTTTGATCTCTGCTCCCACAACAATTCCTCTTTCTTTAGGAGACCATCTAACTCATTTTTCAATTTTAACTCCTCCATTCTATCTTGGTCACTCGTAGTCCCTTTTCTGATGTTACTAATTTGCTTTTGTAAGCAAGTGATCTGAGCTTGCACATTTCCAAAACAATTATTGTTCCATTCCATCAATCTCACAGAGATTTGTGAAATCTTCCCACAAATGTTATGCATATTTGGTTCCAGCGAGAAGATGTTCCAATTATTCCAAAAAATATCTTCACATTCCTTGGCTAGGGACCACATCGATTCAAAACGAAATATTTTAGGAGCTCTTTTCCATTTTTCATCCCTTTGCTTCTCCGAAACAAGTATTGGCGCATGATCAGATCTGGAAGATGTTAGGTGTTCGACAATAGCATTTGAAATTTTTTGTGTCCAGTCGTAATTAGCAAACACTCTATCTAGCCTTTCTTCAATGAACTCAGCACCTTCTTGTTTATTAGACCAAGTGTATTTATAGCCCAAGAATCCCAAATCCCTTAAACCACATACATCAATGGAATTTCGGAAAAGGTGCATTTGTGCTTCGATTTTTGGGACTCCACCTCATTTTTCATGTTAGAATAACACTTCATTAAAATGCAACGGTGGAAGTTTTGCTCTGAGGTCTTAATTTTTGTGTAGGTATCTTCTTCCTTGATTCACCACAGGCTTTTGAGTTGAGGCTTCATGCAGTGATTTAGATCTCTCTGTCGATTTTCATGGCTTCTTCTAAGCCTCCTGATCCTGGTCCTTTTAGACCTGCTCTCAAGTGGAGTTCTCTTTTTTCTTCTGGCTCTTCTATCAAGCCATCTTGTGCGTTGTCCTTCTTGGCGCAGACTTCTTCAAAGGTTCTCTATGATGACAGGGATATCTAAGCTAAACCCTCTACGTGAGAGAATGCCTATCACGACTCAGAATCCTAGTCGATCTCAAGGGCCTAGAATTTCGTGTTAAGATATCACACGCTTGTTACGACGATAAGCGGACATACATAACTTCCTAGATTTTACATAAAATTGGGCTCCCAAAAATCGTGAACCAATTTTTCTTCTCAAATTAAAAATTTTCTTCATTATGCTTACATTGAATTTGAAGTCCACGATACTAAATGATCATAAATAGAAGTATGATCAACTACTAGAAAGTCTTTCCAAACAATTAATATATACCTGACATCGCCCAGCAGGTCATGCAGGTTGTCACTCTCATAATCAGTATCATCTTTTAATGCATCAAGTCCAACGGGAAGTGTAGTCCATATCTTCACCTGCAGATGTTAGTTTTTGATGGGGTGAGTTTACTCAGTCACATAAACTCAATGGGTTATACAATCGATCCACCACAATCTACCCGGATGGTCGTGGGTGTAACCTTGTGAGTGGAAGTGAATCTTTTACAATTCTATATAGACAATGATGTGATATTTTTAATATAATGTTTTACTCGCAAGTGCACGAATCGGTTTGTATATAGTGGGTGCGGAGTACGAGATCATTCCCACGAGGATTAATTTTGAAATACCTAAAAGAGACAAGCAATTCTAGAAATCTATTAAGATCTAACAGTATTCTACCAGTTTTATGATTTAAGTGGTTGATGGTAATTAATGACTACAAACTAAAATTCAATTGATGATTCACAAATAAAAGTGAAGATGATGATAAAGATGAAGATACTAAATCCTCCCATCTTTGGTCCGTTCTTCCTATAATATAAATCTAAGGATTAAATTATGAGATATTTCATTAGTAACAAACATCTTTTATGGAAGATCAATGGTCAACACACTAATAGGTTCCATGTTGCATCCCTGCAATTAGGACTTAGATGATTTTCATATATAGATCTGGGATCAAGGGCACGGCTAGGCACGCATGATCTCAGGTTCAAATAAAAATCATCCCCAAGGTGGGTGAAAATTCCAACAAGAATACCACTTACAAATCTGAAATCAAGGGCATGGCTCGGCACACTTTATTCAGATTAGGGATTATTTAAGATAAAATTACCATTACAGAATCAAGATCCAGGGCATGGCTCGGCACACTCGATCCCAGAACATAATCGTAATTAGATCCACACAATGAAAACACAAAGACCATAACAATGATAGGGTAAAATTACCGTCACAGATCTGAGATCCCGGGCATGGCTCGGCACACGCGATCCCGGTTAGTGGCGGGGATTTCATCCGTTCATGATAGCACAACAACCATAAAAATAAAATCTCATATTTTAATCCTAAATTTATATTATTAAAAGTACATCCCTCGGATGGGAATCATTAGATCCCCATCCCTATAAATTTAGCCACACATATTGTAAGTAAATGACATAAATAAATAAAGACGGGAAAATAACATTAATTAAAATTACCTCAAACTTCAAAATAAATTACGTTGATCCACACGGATGATAATCTTGAAACGAAAATAAATGCGGAATAAACTTTGAACAAAATTTATAAAGCGAAGGAATGAGTATCTTGAAAATTAAAGGAACAAAGCTCTCAAAAAGAAATAATAAAACTTCCCTATTTCTAGGTCTAACTATGAAAAATAATGGCTAAAAACTAAGAACACTAAAAACTAAAACTCTCTAAAAAAAACTCTAATTCTAATCTCCTCTTTCCCGAAGTGTTTGAGTCACTTTAAATAGACCCGTCGTGCGGAGGTCTCCTAAGCCTACTTTTCCGGGTCGATTAATCGACCAATGGATGTCGATGCATCGAGCCGACCAAGAGTCCCAAAAAATAGACTTTTAGTGTCAGATTCGTGTCAGACTGAAATTCTGGCTCGATTAATCGACTCAGGGTCGATGCATCGACCCCAGAAATCCGTGAAATTCAGCACTTCTTGTGGTTCAGACACTGCTTCGGTATTTCGGCCATAACTTTCTGTCCCGAACTCCGATTGAGACGATTCTTGCGCCGTTAGAAAGCTGACGAAATGATCTACAACTTTCATGTTTTGACAATTTCGTAATTCGGCCGTATTGAAGGTCCAAATTTAGCCGCAAGTCGCACCAAGTTCTTGATTACCCGAAGTTGCAGTGTTTTGGCATTATATTCAGAATTCTTGTACTGTTTTCTATACTTGGCTTGAATTTACCTGACACACTTCAAATCTAATCAATCTCATCAGATAGCCTTCATCGACTGACTAAATATAGGTATTTAGGGCGAAATATCCTCATTTTTCAAGACTCATCATACCCCCAAACCTACACTTTGCTAGTCCTCGAAAGCAAACTAAAGAAAATAAATGCCACTTCGTAGGGAACACGATTGCACTTAGCATGTGCAACAAGCCTTTAAACCCTAGGTGATCCTAGTGGAGGAGTTATGTCTCCGAGGGTTTACAAAGTTACCCACAAACTTCAATACATTTTGAAATCATCGATAAAATTGAGTTTTCAAAACATGATTTTGATAACATATATATCATTCAAAACAAAATCATTAATCAATTCAACATGCGAATCCTCAATTTTAAATAACAATGTTATACTAATCATACTAATATCCATTCAAATTAGTCTAATGCTCAAATCGTTAGATAGCTCATCCATTCATGCCTAAACGTGAAGTGTGTGCATAACCAAACCAAAATTCATTCATCTCAGAACTAGTTCAAACGGAAAACCGTTGGATCTGTTGTTTTGACTCAATCCTCACTTTAGGTATACTCTCAAAATATAAAGACACCGATAGTGGATAAGTTTTCGCACATATGTGAGAGGTCAATACAAAGCAAATAAAAAGGTCTCACATGATAAATGAAACACGATGCAATCAATGAACAAAAATAAATCTCATAAGAAGATACTTGTATATCCTAAGCATGTCATATCAAGTGTCATAAGTATCACATATTTACTCTCCACAAGGCAGTTACTAATGCAAGATCAGATCATGAAGGTCTTTTTAGGGTTGTAATGGGGCTCAGGAAAGGGTAAGAAAGAATTGGAAGTTGGGATTCAAAGTTTCTGAGAAATTGGAAAAGAAACAACTTTTTTTTTCTATTTCTCTTCTTTTCTTTTCTACTCTCTCTCAATTTTTTCTATTTTTCTCAACTCACTTTTTCTTTTGAATTTCCTTTTCTTGAAGCACCTCAGATTTTTCATTATTTTTCACAATTTTCTTTTTCTTTTTCTCTCCCCTTTTTCTTTTTATTTTTGCCATACACTCTCAGTAAACACCACAACTCAATAACACTTCACTTACTCTCTTTTCGTTCACTCTCATCCCTCGTTCCTAATTTCTCAGAAATAAGAAGGGTAAAGCTGAATTTTCAGAAATGGTGAAGGGTTAAAGGTTAACGTGGCTTATCAAAGAATGTATAAAGGTAAATTTTCAATAGGCTCAAAGGGGTACTAGAAAGATAAATTTATTTGAGGTGGGGCATTTTAAGCACAAACGAGCCAAAGATGGCCTTCAATCATGTCCTTAAAAGATAGTAACTTTGCCTATTTGTCTTGAGTAGATATACAGTACATTCTAACATAATGATATGAATTTGATTTCATGCAAAGTCACAAGTCAAAATGAAGTGTATGAGATTATGCAAAATAAGTCGTATTCAAAGAAAACTCTGAGTTTATATATTCACTCATCAATGACGGGAAATTACCTCTAAAGCTCACTGGGTTTAGTCTCCACTGAAATCCTAAGATTCAACATTCAAAACAGTTCATCGATTTCTAAGTCTTAGCTTGGTATAAGTGTAAAAATTCTAGGCATGAATATCAAAATTATCCACAACATATCACATTAAGCTTCATCATCTTAGATACAAGTAATCAAAATATGACACTAGTATTCTCAAAATTAAATTCACATGCATCATCAACTAAAGTTTGAAAACAATCGTAAAATAATGTGCATGATGACTTCAAAAATAAATTTATTTTTTTTTTTTTCCAGATAAAACATATAAATGACGTAAAATAATTAACCATACCCCCAAACCTAAAGATGACAATGTCCTCATTGGTGAAAAATGGCCCCCCAAACTGTTTGAAAAAAGTACCTCAACACAAAGATCAAAAGATCGTGAGAATATGTGTATCAAATTGGAACATGACAAAAAATATATTGAAGGGAATATGGTTACACTATTGAGGGAATTAAAAAAAACAATCCAAACTAAACACAACAAAACAAAAAAGAAAGAAAAAAAACTAAAAAATCCTAAACCAAACGAAAACTACACAATTGGGTTGCCTCCCAATGAGCGCTAGTTTAAAGTCGATAGCTCGACCTTGGGAATTGCTCAGTCAGGGTGAGCCAGTGGCTCACCCAAAGAATAGTGTCGAGAATGCAATCGCATTCTCAAGGAACAATTTCAATCGGCCGACCGTTAACTCGAAAAATATTCCCGTGTTTGGGTTTATAATATCCCCATTGGGGAGTATTCAGAGATTTTGAAAGGACCACTCCAACGGGTTTTAGTTTCCCGAAATAGATGAAGTCGGAATTGTAGAGTAGAACTAGTTGACCAACAACGAGCGATTTTGAGAATAGATTGATCATGAACCCGTTTCATACGGTCCTTATCGATTTATACGATCATATGCATCACGCGAGTTCCTCTAATTCATTTATTTGGAGACCCTTTGGGTGCATTGAAATCGAAATTCAATGACTTAACGGCCCAAAATGCTCGATGTTCCAATTCAACCGGGAGGTGACACCTTTACCAAAGACCAACCGATACGACATGCCAATCGGAGTTTTAAATGCGTTCTATACGCCCATAGAGCGTCATTCAACTTTAACGGCCTCTACGGTTTGGATTGATTGTCTTTCTAAAATCCGCTTAAGTTCCCGATTAGAGACTTCAACTTGGCCACTTGTCGAGGGTGGTATGGTGTAGCAACTTTGTGTAACACCATATTTCTTCATTAATTGGGTGAACACTTTATTGCAAAAGTGCTTTCCACCATCACCGATTATCGCCTTTGGAATGCCAAAACGTGAAAACACTTGATCCTTGAGAAATTTGATCACTACTCGTGATCATTAGATTTACAAGCCACGGCCTCTACCCATTTGAAACATAGTCAGCCGACAAGAATGAGCGTATTTCCAAACGAATTGGAAAGGACCCATAAAATCGATCCCCAAACATCAAATAACTCAACTTCTAAAATTGGATTGAGCGGCATCATGTTGCGCTTTGAGATTGACCTAGCATTTGGCAGGTTGTGACAGATTTGCAATGTTGATGGCAATCCTTAAATATCGTCACCAAAGAAAAACCACTTTGAAAGATCTTAGTCAGTTTTTTGGAACTAAAGTGACCTCCACAAGCTAACTCATGTAACGAGATGATTTGTGGTTGCTCGATTCAGGAATACATCGTCGTATGATTTGATCAGGACAGTATTTGAATAAGTACGGATCTTCGAAAAAATAGTGTTTCACCCGAGCTAAGAAAATAGATTTCTCATTCTTTGACCAATGGTGAGGTAATTTCTCGGTGACTAGGAAATTGACAAGATCCGCATACCAAGGTGGGCAATCAATCCTGAACAACTGTTCATCCGGGAAGTGCTCCAAGATCGGAACAGGCTCGTCAAGTTTCTCAATAATTATTCGTGACAAGTGATCGGCCACCACATTTTCTGAACCTTTCTTGTCCTTGATCTCCAAATCGAACTCTTGCAACAACAAGATCCACCTAATTAAACGTGCCTTAGCCTCTTTCTTAGCGAACAGATATCGCAGAGCAGCGTGATCTGTGAATACCACAACTTTAGATCCTAATAAATAGGATCGAAATTTATCCAACGCGAAAACTACCGCCAAAAGTTCCTTTTCAGTGGTCGAGTAGTTTAACTGGGCATCGTTGAGAGTGCGACTCGCATAGTAGATTACATGCGGTAATTTTTCTATTCGTTGCCCCAAAACAGCTCCAATTGCATAATCAGAGGCGTCGCACATAATTTCGAACGGGAAGGCCCAGTTCGGAGATTGAATTATTGGAGCTTTTATTAATTCGGCCTTAATAGTTTCAAAGGCCCGCAAACATTTATCATCAAAGATGAATGGGACATCTTTGGAAAGTAAGCTGCAGAGCGGTCGTGCTATCTTACTGAAATCTTTAATAAAACGCCTGTAAAAACCAGCGTGGCCCAGAAAAGATCTGATTTCCTTAACTGTCCTCGGTGGTGGTAGGTCGGTAATTAAATCAACTTTAGCCTTATTGACCTCAATACCCTGGGACGATATGATATGTCCCAAAATAATGCCATCTTTAACCATGAAGTGACATTTCTCCCAGTTAAGAACAAGATTCTTCTCCTGGCATCGTGCAAGCACTAGCGACAAATGATTCAAACAGTCAGCAAAACTGTTTCCATGTATCGAGAAGTCGTCCATGAAGACTTCCAAGAATCGCTCGACCATATCCGAAAAAATACCGATACATCTTTGGAATGTAGCTGGTGCATTACAAAGCCCAAACGGCATTCGTCGGTAGGAGAAAGTACCAAAAGGACATGTGAAAGTGGTCTTTTCCTGATCCTCCGGTGCAATGACTATTTGGTTATACCCGGAATAGCCATCGAGAAAGCAATAGTACTCATGCCCGACCAATCTTTCTAACATCTGATCGATAAACGGAAGTGGAAAGTGATCTTTTCTCGTCATCAAATTTAACTTCCGATAATCAATGCACACTCTCCACCCTGTTTGAATTTTTGTAGGGACCAGTATGTTTTCTTCATTCTTAACCACTGTGATTCCCGATTTCTTAGGGACCACTTGTGTGGGGCTGACCCATTTACTGTCCGAGATGGGGTATATGATTTCAGCATCTAAAAGTTTGATTACCTCATTTCGGACCACATCTTGCATTATAGGGTTCAGTCTCCTCTGTGGTTCCCTAGAAGGCTTAGCATTGTCTTCCAAATGGATTCGGTGCATACACTGTCGGACTAATGCCTTTGATATCTTTTATCGACCAACCGAGGGCACTTTTGTGCTCTTTGAGTACATTCATGAGTTGGCCTTGGCGATTCGCATCCGGTTTGATGATATGATAACGAGGTTGAGTTTCATTCTCCCCGGTAGGCATACTTGAGATTTTCCTAAGAGGTTTAAGTTCTAAGGACACTTTCTCCTCCTCTTCGGCTTTTCCTTGATTAATTCAATTTGAGTTCCACACTCTATTTCTGTTCTTCACCCAGCACGTGTGGAATCCAACATGTGATTAACTTCTTTGCTAAGGTGATCCACATCGAAATTTTCTCCAAAATGCGCAAGACAAGCTGCTAGAGGATCGTCAGATTCAGATGCATTAAATATTTCCTCTATAATTTCATCGAGTATGCATGCTTGTGCATGTTCGTCATCCTCCATGGGCTGCTTGGCAATATTAAAAATGTTGAGTTCCACTGTCATATTCTAATGATGATTCATGATCCCATTTCACAATTGATCAACAAGATTGGAGGTTGCTAGGAATGGTCTTCCTAGAATCACTGGAATATTATGCTTCAAATTTGATGTTGGTTCAGTGTCTAGAACAACAAAATCTACAGGAAAGTAGAAAGAATCCACCTTGATGAGGACATCTTCTACAATTCCTCGAGGGATCTTTACGACCGATCACTAATCAAGGGTCATCGCAGGGTCTTAAGTTCTCCCAATTCGAGCTCCTTATACACGTAAATAAGGCAACAAGTTGACACTTGCTCCTAAGTCCAAAAGGGCCCGATCAATACGGTTATCGCCGATAATGATCGAGATTGTAGGACAACTCGGTCCTTGTATTTGATTGGGAGCTTTGCTTGCAACATCGAACTAACCAAATTTCTTAAGAAAGCCTTTTCTAATATTGGTCTTTCTTTTGATTGTGACCAATTCCTTCAAAAATTTAGCATAAGGTGTACTTGACGGATGGCATCCAGAAAGGAATATTAATTTTAATTGCTTGAAAATCTTCATTTATTCCTTCCACATCGCGATTTCTCGGTGGTGCCATCAATCTTTTGCGTCAGTGCTTTGAACTAGACTTTTCTTCTGTTCACTCTTGTCATCTGATATTTCTTTTGCTTGTACTTTGTCATCAATTTCTTCTCTCTTCAGATTTCTTCTCTCCATCAGACTCTTCCTCCTCCTCTGGCAACACTACTTTGTTATCGACCTGCTTTCCAGATCTCAACGTTGTGATCGCCCGAATTTGTTGTTGATTCTCCTCTTGTGTTGAAGTTGATGTTTGTTCAACAACCATTTGGCCCCTTGGGTTAGGAACAGGTTGGCTTGGAAACGAACCTTTTTCTCTCTCACAGAGAAAGGATGCCAATTGCCCAATTTGGGTCTCTATTTTAGAGATTGAGGACGTGTGAGAATGGATGAGTTTCATCAGATCCTCAGTAGAAGGGGTTTGTGTATGAGGACGTTGGGCAGGATTTCCCTGTGGGTTGTTAAATCCAGGTGGTGGAAATGTCGGCACAAAATTTTGTTGTGGTTGGTTTTGATAACCTCCCATTGGCTGTGTAAACTGAAAATTCTGGTTCATTTGCCGTGGCTGCCCAACCTGATTTTGATTGTATTGAAATTGATTCGGGTTATTGAACCCTTGCTGCTGAAATTGCCCTTGACCGTAGTTCTGCTGCGGTCCTTGATTGAAATTTTGTTGGGGATAAAAGTTCGTCCCCTGTTTCCTGGGCTGCATTCTTTGATTATCTTGTTTCCATGAGAAATTTGGGTGGTATCTCCAACTATTTGGCTTATTCTCATTGAAAAACGTTTCCTTGATTCCGCCCATAATTATTCACAACATTTAAGCTCGTATGTGTCTTCATGATAGTTCATTGAAGGACAATCATCTGCCATATGCATTGGACTTGCACAAATTGAACATGGCTCAGGTTGTGTATTGACCATATGCACATTCTTCTTTACTTTC
Organism: Chloranthus sessilifolius; assembly: GCA_021018995.1. Taxonomy (NCBI): domain Eukaryota; kingdom Viridiplantae; phylum Streptophyta; class Magnoliopsida; order Chloranthales; family Chloranthaceae; genus Chloranthus; species Chloranthus sessilifolius. Next base: position 19,626,375 of record CM037586.1, read on the forward strand.
AATTCCTCCACTTGTTGAGTGAGGAAATCAAGTTTAGCCATCAGATCTGGGGAATCCTTTACTACATATAGTCCTCCTTTCTTGGTTGAACTCCCGGCTTGATCACGGGCTTTGACTGCTTGTTCCCGAGTCTTTGTGAAATCCCAGTGCTGAGAATCCTCAGCTAGCTTTTCTAAGAAAGCATAAGATTCGGTTTCTTTAAGGCTTAGGAATCCTCCGCCATTCATTGACTCCACCAGATGTCTATTTGGTTGATTTAGTCCATTGTAGAAACACTGGACCAGTCTCCACTTTGAGTATCCATGGTGCGGGCATTTGAGTAAGAGATCCATGAATCTATCCCAAGCTTCATATAATCTCTCATCTTCCTCTTGCGTGAAATCCGTGATTTCACGTCTAAGGACATTCGTCTTCGCCATAGGGAAGAACTTTGACAAAAACTTTTTGACCATCTGATCCCAGGTGGTTATGGATCCCGATGGTAGAGAATTTAACCATGCTTTTGCTTTATCTTTTATAGAGAAAGGAAATAAGCGCAATCTAACAGATTCTTCGCTGAAATTTTGGTAAACAGATGAGCAGACTTCAACGAAGTCTTTAACATGCTGGTATGGATCTTCTCGGTCCATGCCATGAAAAATTGGAAGGATTTGGATGACATTTGTCCGAATTTCAAACCGGCCACCAGGTGTGGCGGGGTATACAATGCATGATGGGGTATTTGTAGTTATCGGAGAAAACAGTTCTCTCAATGTTGGTTCTTCCTCTTGTTCGAGTTGCCCATTCATGTTGTCAGTCATATTGACTTCAGTGGATGATTCACTTAAAAATTTCTGCCTTGATCTAGCGTCCTTACGATTTGACCGACAGGCACGTTCGATCTCAGAATTTAACGGTTCTAAATTTCTTTCTTTAGAAGACCTAGTGTGCATGCAAATAATGCACAGAGTGGAGGTTTCAGGCAGAAAAACCTCAACAATTTTTTTTTTTTACTAAAAATCGATTGATCGAGTCACACTCGATCAATCGAGGCCAAATCGATGCATCGACAATAGGGGTCGATGCATCGACTCCAAAAATTTTTTTTTTTTTTTTTTTTTTTTAAATTAAAATTTTTAAATTTGAAATTTTTGAATTTTTTTTTTTTTTTTTTTTTTTTTCAAAATAAATTACGTTGATCCACACGGATGATAATCTTCAGAAACGAAATAAATACAGGAATAAACTTTGAACAAAATTTATAAACTGAAGGAATGAGTACTGAAAAATTAAAGGGAACAAAGCTCTCAAAAAGAAATAATAAAACTTCCCTATTTCTAGGTCTAACTATGAAAAATAATGGCTAAAAACTAAGAACACTAAAAACTAAAACTCTCTAAAAAAAACTCTAATTCTAATCTCCTCTTCCCCGAAGTGTTTGAGTCACTTTAAATAGACCCGTCGTGCGGAGGTCTCCTAAGCCTACTTTTCCGGGTCGATTAATCGACCAATGGATGTCGATGCATCGAGCCGACCAAGAGTCCCAAAAAATAGACTTTTAGTGTCAGATTCGTGTCAGACTGAAATTCTGGCTCGATTAATCGACCTGTAGGGTCGATGCATCGACCCCAGAAATCCGTGAAATTCAGCACTTCTTGTGGTTCAGACACTGCTTCGGTATTTCGGCCATAACTTTCTGTCCCGAACTCAGATTGAGACGATTCTTGTGCCGTTGGAAAGCTGACGAAAAGATCTACAACTGTCATGTTTTGACAATTTCGTAATTCGGCCGTATTGAAGGTCAAAATTTAGCCGCAAGTCGTACCAAGTTCTTGATTACCCGAAGTTGCAGTGTTTTGGCATTATATTCAGAATTCTTGTACTGTTTTCTATACTTGGCTTGTATTTACCTGAAACACTTCAAATCTAATCAATCTCATCAGATAGCCTTCATCGGACAGCTAAATATAGGTATTTAGGGGTGAAATATTCTCATTTTTCAGTACTCATCAGACAACATAATAAAAATTCTCATAAACAGTGCATAACTATAACACTTAAAGAACATAACATATTTCAGTACATATGATGCTTCTAATGCTTCTTACTTTTCTTTCTTGTCTTGTCAACTTAACTTACGTGGCATAACAAAAATCTTATTATTACTCTATACGCCTACACAACGTATTTCGTATCTTATTTATCTTACGTATACGATTTGTGATAAGGCCGTTGCTCGAGCCTACCACGCGAGGTCCACGTGTAGATAATCCCCTAACCTCCATATCATAACATAAACCAACATCCAGCCAGATGAGGTTGCGCACATAAAATCAGTATCCCCTTACGTCGAAACACTTTCGTATCCCCTTACAGATAAGATACAGATACGATAAGACACGTGTAGAATTTAATTTCGTATTCAACTAACCTTCACAGCGTATCTTATCGTATCTGTATCTTATCTTATTCTTACTTACACTTTCTTATCATATCATTTTCATACCACTTAAATTAGAGTGAGCCATGGTGCGATAAGCCTAACTAAACCACGCTTTCCAAGGGATGGGTTCCATAGTAACCTTGATGTACTTTGTGTGGCAGCTCATACTCTCATAGAGGTATTGCATCTGTACATGAATACCTACATTCTAAGTTTCATGTGACCGTGAAAGGAACCCCACTATAATGGAGGCTTAAAAGTTGTGTGTCGTATCTTATTCCCTTTTAACCTATTAGATATATGTCCTAACGTATTTTTAAGTGACGAATGTCACCTGAAGCAAATGAAGCCTATAATAAGAAAGCTACTAACTAAGAGGGACGTAATATTACTCGTAATAATCGAGCTATGATTCAACCACAAGGAGATATTAGAACTACTAAGGGTGGTCTAAGAGTAATTAAGGGTGTCTTGCTCATCTTTAAGAGAGAAAAAAATGTGACTTACCATGAAGGTACATGGGTTCTAAAATACGTAGCTTAAAGCGACGTTACATTGATCTCATCAGATAGATCTTGCCAATCCGATGAAAACGGACTAGTCATTTATGAAATTTGGCTAAGGATTGACTCCTGTGTGACTCACACTAGTTTCGACCATCGGATTCCTTGTTACACAATTTTTGTGGTATATATAATCCAATTTAGATTAATTTAAACTTATAGATATATTCAGGGTATAGGATATTTGGGTCTTTCGAAGTTTCAACCCTTGACTTGGTCATTTGAACCCATATCTAGAAAGTCATAGATTCGCGATTATCGAGGTATTTACACTCTCATGGTGTGAAAAAAATATACACCTAACAAGTTATTCTAAGCTTAGGAGTTGGGTTTGGGCCATTCCTTGAAGATTGGTTCGCGATTTCTCAAAACGTGTGTTTAACTACATTGGATAGACGAGCCCATTAAGGGTCTATAGACTAGACGGTCCCACAAGACCCATGGTCCTTTGTGATGATTGAGGGTCTTGAATGACCCATATTAGCGGTGGATCCGACCTTATGTGTATGAGTGATAGCCCAATTTTACTAAAGTCATAAATCCAAAATTTACTGACGACACCTAATGACCATGAATCTTGCATTTTGTGAATCTTGAGATCCGTGAAAATTTTAAATCATAAATTTTTGCTGGACTTAAATCAGTGAAAAAGAAAACTTTTTCGCACACTAAACTTTTCTTAAATATGGTAGAATCCACATGAAATGACACCCAAGGTGGTCTATAATAAGAAGGGCTCATGTGTGAATTTAAGCAACTTTTCTAAGCCATCGGATTTCATCGTGAGCGACCAGGCCTAACGACATTAAAATTTCTCAAACATTTGGTTGGGGCCGCATTTGGCTTATATATTGGTTTGACTAAAAACCGATCAAATAGGGGGTCATCAGACCCCTTTCTCCTAATTGTACATGGCTCAAATCCCTTAATTTTCATACTTTGAAATGCGTGTCGATAGACACGATGAGATTATTTTGATCTGATAGACTTGACTAAGCTTTTGTCGAGATCATTATAATCCTAATCACGTGGGTTGATCTGACCTGATTTTCAAAATTTCAAGGAGTCAAAGGTGACCCAGACTTAACATTCCAAGTGGCACACACATACAACAGTCATGAGGCTTTTTTTCCATTTTTGAAGTGGCACTAAGGCCGAGGTATATTTATTTTCAAGAGGATCTGACCATCCATTTTATAGTTGGTCAGATGGTACAAGATTTGGCCTACGGCCTTGGACCAATAGTCCATAGTTTGGGTGCAACAGGGGGTCAAAGTGATCACCCGACAATAGTTGAGTATTTATAATTTTTCTTTTCTTGATCTAATATCACACGTAAAATGAGGCAAACAATTATTTTATGATTAAACTGACCATCCGATGTAAAGTAGGCATAAAATTAGAGGGGGTTATCCTACTGAGCCAAATCCGAACAGTCTCCTTTAAAATAATTTGTGCGGTCAAAGTGGCCCCCTTTATCATATGTAGGTAGTTAACAAATAACAGGAATAAAATTTCTGTTAAGTGTTAGAAATTTTCACTGATTTTGGGGGCTCCGAAATTAGTAGATTGAGTATGATAAAAGGTGATTTGAACAGTTAGATAGATAGTACATCAGAAAGTATGAAGGGTCTCCCTACTTATATTTTACCAAGAAGGTCTAAGAGTCTGTGATTGAGAAGGTCAAACTTTGACCTTTACCCTGATCTAAAACACAGCATCCTATGTGCTGTTGCAATGTGCACTATTGTGCACTACTGCGGCTGGGGGGCTTTGACCCTAGTTTCAAGGCCCATATCGACTTATTCGCCGAATCACTTTCAAACAAAAAATGAAGGGTATTGGGTACCCTACATCGGGGTCAAAGGGTTTGACCATCGGGTCAGCCCTTTGACTTTTATGGCCTCTTGAAGCGTGTCAAAACTCATAAAAAATTGATTTTTAGGGTTTTTGTCAATCGAACGTGATCGATTTACTTTATAGAGGCCACCAAATAGATCGGAGTGGAATCGGAAGGAAACTCACCTGTTGAAGCGTGCCCACGTGGGTTCGTGATAAAGTATGTTGACGTAGATCGGTTCTCGATGCTCCAATACAACTTGTAACCTTTGATTTTAACCAAACGCTAGCGAGACCGCTGCTATGGGTGGACATGGCTATTTGTTGAGACTATGCGAAGGCTCCGAATGGTGCTCAAATGGTAAGCTGCCCTTGGTGTCGATGTTAAGGGTTTTTTTCATGATTCTTTATTATTGTTGCAATTGCGAGAAAGGAGTTTGAGGTAGACGGTATTGATCGGGTGGTGCTCAAGTTACAGCCGTAGTTGGTGATGGAAGTTCGTGAATGTGAAGTACATGTGGTTTGGTGAAGGACACAACAATTGTTTTAGTGAGGGGCAATCCTTTAATGGGTGTTTGATGAAGGAGATGGCAAGGGGCGATTTGTGAATGGTGGATTCACTGGCTCTCTAAGGAGAGAGAAAAGAAGAAGGATGAAGAGAGAGGAGCTACAGTTTGGGGGTTTCAACAGACAGAGAAAGTGTGGGATTAATTGGGGCTGCTTGGGTATACGTGTGAATATAGAGAGAAAGATAAAGAACGAAAGAGAGATAGAGAAGGAGAGAGAGAGAGAGAGAGAGGGCTTAAGAGAGGGGTGGGTCTCGGATGGCAAGATAACTTGCCCAAACTTAGACTTCTAAAAATATTCTTCTTGCTATAAAGAAGAGAGTGAGAGAGAGAGAGAGAGAGAGAGATCTGGTTTAAGGCAACTAGGTATGGCCCAAAAGGGCATGTTGACTGATTATTAGTAGCAAGTGTCTTATCTGGACTCTAATTCAATATAGATGGGTTGGGTTGTGATAGGGTGTAGAGCTCACACACCATTTTTGGAGGCCCATCTCGTCTAAGGCCATAAGATTTGAGTTGTAAAAATCAGGGTCATAACATTATCTACCCCTAAAAGAAATTTTCATCCCCAAAAATTAAGTACCTATTAATTCGAAGATCGGTTCCAATTTCGTACATGAGCGCATTCTCCCAAAAAAATAATGTTTAGTCCAAAGGTCACATCAAATGGGTCAATGGTTCCACTAAGGTCAAATTAGTTAAACAAAAGTCAAAATATTTTCTCAAATGTCAACGATTCAACATTTGCGAAAATCTAGGTCATTACATTCTCCCCTCCCTATAAAATTTTCATCCTCGAAAATTAGTCACATACTTATAGTCAATTGCTAACATTTGATTCAAACCAACAAAGTAGATGATTGTGAGCATGCTTTGTCCCAAATTTTGGCCTTAAGATATATTTATTCGATTGTCAACAATTAGATGGCTTAGTGGTGTTTCACGTGACATAGATCCCGAAAATAAGGAAGTTTTTCTTTTTAACTATGAGCCATGGTATAAATCTTGTGTGCAGGTGTTAGCTCCCAACTTCAAATCTCTTAAGATTAGGGTACCTGAAACTCAAGTCATTATTATTAATTTTATCCGTCTTGTGAATCTTAATCATCGCCCAATACTTTAAAATTTTATTGAACCATTTTTGTAACATAACATGATTCTCTCCTCCTTATAAAGTCATCGACTATGACTCATCAATCTATAAAATAATCACATTCTTTATTACAAACTCCTCCTAATACTTGGTCTACCAAAGTTTCATTGAATATCAGCTTGATTTTTCAGTCTCTTCAAAATTTTCAAATTCATCATGAATTTCTTAAATTTGACGAATTAAATTGAACTAGTACCCATCCAATAATTGTCAAGTCGAATTGAACTAGTATCCCATCTTTTTTTTCTTTTTGATTCATCTTGTAAATCTCAATCATCAGCAATACTTAAATAATTGAAAGTAATTTGTCATTTATTGCGTCACAATATTATTCTCCCCTCCTTATAAGAGTAGTCGATTTAAATTTGTCATTCTATAAATGGTGCCAACTTCTATCCTAGATTTCTCTAAACACAAGATCCGTTGAACTTTATATCAAATATTCGTTCGATTTTTCAGTTGTTTGCATTTTCCTCAAATCTTTCTTAAATTGGTCAAATTAAACCAAAGTAGGACCAAACAAATGATTGCTAAGTCGAAACTTAGTTAATATGATCTTAACTACCCTCAAACGTTACTCAATGTGTAAATCGTGCCTTATGAGTTCAATAAAGGGGGAACGTAAGAATCAAAGACAATTTTTTCTTTTTCACTGGTTTTCATCACTTTATTACTCATGATTAATCAATCATTCATGATTAATATTGAAATTCGGTCTTTTAAGTCTCAAATTAATTTTCATTCCTAATTAACCTTAAACACTCGATAATTCAAGTGTTACACTTGGTCCAAATCCTTAGTAATAAATTTTTGACTGATATATTAAAATTATTTGATTCTTAAAATCATCTACTTAGTTAAATTCTTAGCATGCAATCCTCAATGGTTATTTCTTTATGTAACCCTTTGATCCTTAAAAGTATTTTCAAAGAAATTCTTAAATCTCCTATCACTAGAATGGTCTTCTACTCTCATAATCCTCAACTTTTCAAACATCATTCTTCTCGTAGTCCTTTAAATAATTTATTTGAAAATTACCCTTATTTCTCAGAATTGATAACTCCTAAAACTTCATTGCAAGATAACCTCTTTGTTATATCTCGTTGACCATAGAATATTATCTAATGATTACTGATAATAATTTATTCCTCAATCTGAATGCACTTCTAATGCGCTATTCTTATAGTGGGTATATCAAGCTATAATGAGTTTTAAATCATCAAATCGTTCAGATTTTATCATTTCTAATTATTTCCTAATACTTTAAAATGTCTCTTCTAATTGTTCCCCATCATTCAAAAATTCTTTTCAATTTCTCTCACATGCTTCTAGCTCATATAGGTTTCTAACAAATAGATCCTTAAATCATACGTCATTGATCATCACACTTTTTTAAAATCCTTCAGTCCTCATAAGATCTAGAGCTTGGGGTCTATTAAAATCAATGTCACCGCAATCACCATAGTGTACTTACATGAGTCACATAGTACTCGAAGAAGTAAAGCTTGAGCTTTGATACCATCTCTGTCACGACCCAAAATCCTAGCCGATATCAAGGTCCTAGAATTCCGTATTGTGTCACAGCACGCTTATTAAGACGACAAGTGGACATACATAACTTGCTAGATTTTACATAAAATTGGGCTCCCAAAAATCGTGAACCAAATTATCTTCTCACATTAAAAATTCCCTTCATTATGCTTACATTGAATTTGGAGTTCACGATATTAAATGATCATAAATAAAAGTATGATCAACTACTAGAAAGTCTTTCCAAACAATTAATATATACCTGACATCGCCTAACAGGTCATCCAGGTCGCCACCCTCATAATCAATATCATCTTCTAATGCATCAAGTCCACCGAGCAGCGTAGTGCATATCTTCACCTGCAGCTGTTAATTTTTGGTGGGGTGAGTTTACTCAGTCACGTAAACTCAATGGGTTGTATAACCGATCCACCACAATCTACTCGGGTGATCATGGGTGCAACCTTGTGAGTGGAAGTGAATCCTTTACAATTCTATATAGACAGCATAATAAAAATTCTCATAAATAGTGCATAACTATAAAGCTGAAAGAATATAATATATTTCAGTGCATATGATGCTTTTAGTGCTTAATACTTTTCTTGTCTTGTCAACTTAACTTACCTGACATATCAGAAATCTTACTATTACTCCATACGCCTACATAACATACTTCGTATCTTACTTATCTTACGTATACGACCTGTGTTAGGGCTGCTGCTCGAGCCTATCGCACGAGGTTCATGTGTAGATAACCACCTAACCTCCATATCATATCATAAACTAACATCCAGCCCGATGAGGTTGCCCACATAAAATCAGTGTCCCCTTACGTCGGTACACTTTCGTATCATATTATCCTTAAGATCCGTCTTGGCTGGAGACATTGTAGCCTTATGATGGCACATAAGGTATGGCACGTGTAGTGCTAAATTTTGTATTCAGCTGGCCTTCACAGCGAATCTTATCGTATCTGTATCTTATCTTATTCTTACTTACACTTTCTTATCATGTTATTTTTATACCACTTAAATTAATGTGAGCTATGGTGCGATAAGCTTTATTAAATCATGCTTTCTAATGGATGGATTTCGCAGTAACCTGGATGTACTTTGTGTGACAGCTCATACTCCTATAGAAATGTTGCATCTGTACATGGATGCCTACATTTCAAGTTTCACATGACCGTAAAAGGAACCCTACTAGGACGAAGGCTTAAAAGTCTTGTGTCGTATCTTTTTCCTTTTTACCCTATCAGATATATGCCCTAACATATTTCTAAGTGATGAATATCGCATGAAGTAAATGAAGCCTGCAATAAGAAAACTACTAACCATAAGGGAGGTAATATTACTCGTAATAATCGAACTATGATTCAACCACACAATTCAACCATAAGGAGATATTAGAACTAATAATATCGAATCGGTATTATTATAAGGGTAAGTTAGACTTTAACTCTCAGATATTGCATTGAACTCTAAGAGCTTATAGGGTTAAAGTGTGGTCTAAGAGTAACTAAGGGTGCCTCGCTCATCTTTAAAAGAGAGAAAAATGTGACTTACAATGAAGGTACATGAGTTCTAAAATATATAACTCAAAGTGATGCTACATTGATCTCATCAGATAGACCTTGTCGATCTGATGAAAATGGACTAGTCGTTTGTGAAATTTGGCTAAGGATTAACTCCCGTGTGACTCACACTAATTTTGACCATCGGATTCCTTATTATACGGTTTTCATGGTATATATAATCTAATTTACATCAATCTAAACTTATATATATTCAGGGTATAGGATATTTGGGTCTCTCGAAGTTTCGACCCTTGATTTGGTCATTTGAACTCTTATCTAGAAAGTCTTCGATTCGGGTCAAGATCATGTTAAACACGATTACCAAGGTGTCTAAACTCTCATGGTGTGAGCAAAATATACACCGAAAAATTTATTCTAAGCTTAGGAGTTGGGTTTGGGCCATTCCTTGAAGATTGGTTCGCGATTTCTCAAAACGCGCGTTTAACTACATTGGATATACAAGCCCATTATGGGTCTATAGACTAGACAGTTCCACAAGATCCATGGTCCTTTGTGATGATTGAGGGTCTTGAATGACCCATATTATTGGTGGATCCGACCTTATGTGTATGGGTGATGGCCCAATTTTACTAAAGTAAGTCATAAACCCCAAATTTACTGATGACACCTAATGACCATGAATCTTGCATTTTGTGAATCTTGAGATTCGTGAAGTTTTTAAATCAGAAATTTTTGGTGGACCTAAATCAGTGAAAAAGAAGACTTTTCTGCACAGTAAACTTTTGTCGAATGTGGCAGAATCCACATGAAATGTCACCCAAGGTGATCTATAATAAGAAGGGCTCATGTGTGAATTTAAGCAACTTTTCTAAGCCATCGGATTTCATCGTGAGCGATCAGGCCTAACGAGATTAAAATTTCTCAAACATTAGGTTGGATCCGTATTTGGCTAATACATTAGTTTGACCAAAAACTGATCAAATAGGGGGTCATCAGACCCCTTTATCCTAATTGTACATGGCTCAAATCCCTTAATTTTCATGCTTTGCAATGTGTGCCAATAGACACGATGAGATTATTTTGATCTGACAGACTTGACTAAGCTTTTATCGAGATCGTTATAAACCTGATTACGTGGGCTGATCCGACCTGATTTTCAAAAATTCAAGGAGTCAAAGGTGACCCAGGCTTAACATTCCAAGTGGCATACACATACAACAGTCATGAGGCTTTTTTTCCATTTTTGAAGTGGCACTAAGGCCGAGGTATAGTTATTTTCAAGAGGATCTGACCATCCATTTTATAGATGGTCAGATGGTACAAGATTTGGCCTATGGCCTTGGACCAATAGTCCATAGTTTGGGTGCAATAGGGGGTCAAAGTGATCACCCAACAATAGTTGAGTGTTTATAATTTTTCTTTTCTTGATAAAATACCACACGTAAAATGAGGCAAGCAATTATTTTATGATTAAAATTGTCGTCCGATGTAAAGTAGGCATAAAATTAGAGGGAGTAATCCTACTGAGCCGAATTCGAACAGTCTCCATTAAAGTAATTTGTGCGGTCAAAGTGGCCCCCTTTGTCACATGTAGGTTGTTAATAAATAACAGGAATAAAATTTATGTTAAGTGTTAGAAATGCTCACTGATTTTGGGGGCTCTGTAAATAGTAGATTAAGTATGATAAAAGGTGATTTGAACCGTTAGATGGGTAGTACATCAGAGATTATGAAGGGTCTCCCTACTTATATTTTACCTAGAAGGTCTAAGAGTTTGAGACCGGGAAGGTCAATCCTTGACCTTTACCCTAGTCCAAAACACAACATCTTGTGTGTTGTTGCAGTGTGCAATATCGTGCACTACTGCGGCTGTGGGTCTTTGACCCTAGTTTCAAGGCCCATATCGACTTATTCACCAAATCACTTTCAAACAAAAAATGAAGGGTACTGGGTACCCTACATCGGGGTCAAAGGGTTTAACCATTGGGTCAGTCCTTTGACTTTTATGACCTCTTAAAGCGTGCCAAACCTCATAAAAACCTAATTTTTAAGGTTTTTGTCAATCGAACGGGGTTGATTTACTTTATAGAGGCCACAAAATAGATTGGAGTGGAATCGGAAGGAAACCCACCTGTTGGAGCGTGCCCACTTGGTTTCGTGAAAAAGTACGTTGACGTAGATCAGTTCTCGACCCGCCAATATGACTCGTAACCTTTGATTTTAACCAAACGCTTGTGAGACCACTGCTATGGGTGGACATGGCTATTTGTTGAGACTATGTGAAGACTACGAATGGTGCTCAGATGGTAGGCTACCCATGGTGTCGATGTTAAGGGTTGTTTTCATAATTCTTTATTATTATTGCAATGGAGAGAAAGGAGTTTGAGGTAGACAGTATTGATGGGGTGGTGCTTGAGTTTCAGTTGTCGTTGGTGATGGAAGTTCATGGATGTGATGTACAGGTGGTTTGGTGAAGGACACAGCAATTGTTTTAGTGAGGGGGAATCCTTTAATGGATGTTTGACGAAGGAGATGGCAAGGGGCCATTTGTGAACGGTGGATTCACTGGCTCTCTCAAGAGAGAGAAAAGAAGAAGGGTTAAGAGAGAGGAGTTGCAGTTTGGGGGCTTCAACAGAGAGAGAAAGTGTGGGATTAATTGGGGTTGCTTGGGTATACGTGTGAATATAGAGAGAAAGATAAAGAAAGAGAGATAGAGACGGAGAGAGAAAAACAGAGAGAGCTTAAGAGAGGGGTGGGTCTTAGATGGCAAGATAACTTACACAAACTTAGACTTCTAAAAATATTCTTCCTGCTATACAGAAGAGAGAGAGAGCTCTGGTTATTACTAGCAAGAGTCTTATCTGGACTCTAATTCAATTAGATGGGTTGGGTTGCACACCATTTTTGGTGGCCCAACTCATCTAAGCCCATAAGATTTGGGTTTTAAAAACTCGGGTCATAACAATGCCCTTGTAGGATATTCCATCAGTAATAAATAATTTTATCAAGCGGTTAAGGCGGTTGTTTCTCGTATGTGGAAGATCAAGGGAACTGTTCAGGTCCTTCCAATGGATGAAGGTATTTTCCTCTTTGACTTTAGTTTGGAGGAAGACTAGAAGTTCATTTTGGAAACAGGAATTTGGTCTATTGGAGGCAGACCATTGATTTTAAAGAAATGGAAGCCCACTCTCCGTATGGAAAAAGATAGATTTTCGTCAATTCCGATTTGGGCTAGATTGCCTGGGCTTCCTTTAGTTTTTTGGTCTCAAAGTATGCAGTAACCTGAAAATTTTGACTTTGAATAATATACCTCGGGATGCGTGCCCGTCTGGTCACTTATTTGACCAAGTGAGAATGACTTGGTGGTTTGTGTTAGGTTACACTAGATGAGAAAGAGTATGAATGTGTGGTGTAAGAACAGTTCACTTGGGTCATATACATTCACTAGTGTGTGTGTTTTACACACTTTAGCGTGTTAGTGTTTCACACATGAGATATATGTTTTGGGGTTACACCCATTTGAGTGTATGTGGTTTGCTTGGGAACAAATTCCATTGATCCTTAAGTGAATAGGGAAGCTTCTTGTAGAAGCTATACCCGATTTGCATAAGGGGTTTTGGGTTTTAGGTTTTTGAGGAGAGAAAGAGGAAGTAGAAGAGAGAGTGAAACTATAGAAAATGAAGAAAATGCTCAAGGATTTGTGGGTGGAGACCGTACACGAACTTTAAATCCCAACAAAATAGCGTGTGTGATTTGGGGATTTGGAAGCTAGGAACCCTAGCTCTTGATTCAAGCAGTGGAATCGATCATACGATTCGATTTGAGGTAAGGGTTGTAAATCTATGATGTGTATAATGATTTAGTTTAGATCTTATGCATAAATGATGGATTAAAAAAAGAAAAAGAAGAAAAATTAGTTTCAAGGTTCAAACCCGAGAAGTGCTCAAAAACTGTCAAAATGATTTTTGACAGAAAGCAAATTTGGGAACTGCAGCACGAAACCGATTAATCGAATTAAATTTCGATTAATCAATTTTTGGGTTCGATTAATCGATTTAAAATCAATTAATCGAATGGGTACTTCCAATGGCTGAAAAAAAAATAGAGTTTGGGAAAATCGATTAATCGATTTTGGAATTTCTATTAATCGATATTGGGATCAATTAATCGATTTTGACTATGCTTGCCAATGCTACTTTGGTATTTCGGCCATAACATTTTACTTCGAACTTCGATTGATACGATTCTTACGGCATTAGAAAGAAGACATCGAGATCTACAACTTTTATATTTGGACCAACTCATGAATCTAAAGTTTTAAAGGTCAAAATTTAGGGAGAAGGTTGCATCAAATTCTATATTAGCATGAAATTGCTCGTTCCGACTCGGTTTTGAGAAAACACTTAAATAGGTCTAAGCTATTAGTGATTAGAATTGATCTTTGGTGCATCATTTTATATTTGTGATGTAGATTAAGGGCGGAAGGCCATCGATAGGACCTTGCTTGCTTCGAGGCTAAGGTAGGGGAATGTCAACACAGACTTGCATGTTTAACTTTGATTCATAGTTTCTTTGAGGTATTTATATGAAAAATGATAAGTTTCCTTGATATTTTTAGATGAAAAATGATAAGTTTTCTTGATGTATTTTGATATAAGTTTGATATAGATTTGAATTATAACTGGAACTACTTGCAAAATAGAAATTTAAAATCCTTGAGTCGAAAATGGTGAATTCTAAACTATGAACCTAACCTAGAATTTGTACTATGGTATTCAATTTTAAACTTAATTTTTAAATAGTGAGTTTTAAAACCTTTGAACCAAGAATGTGAGCTTTGGACCGTGAATTAGAAATCTAAACTAGAATGTGAATTCGGAATCATTGAGTCTTGTAAATTTTTTAGAAGGTATACCCTTGGACCGTTGTGGCGGGATTATGTACACCCTTGGACTGTTGTGGCGGGATTTATGTTCACCCTTGGACCGCTGTGACTGGATTGATGTACACCCTTGGACCGCTGTGGCGGGATTTATGTATACCCTTGGACCATTTTTATGGGATTCACGTACACCCTTGGACTTTATTATGCTCATGTACGCCCTTGGACCGTCTTTACGGGATTTATGTACACCTTTGGACTTTGTTATGCTTATGTACGCCCTTGGACCGCTTTTGCAAGATTTTACATACTCCTTTAGACACTGTTGTGAGTCATGTACGCTTTTAGACCACTTTCGCGGGATTTTACATACTCCCTTGGACACTGTTGTGAGTCATGTACACCCTTGGACCGCTTTCGCGAGATTTTACATACTCTTTTGAACACTGTTGTGAGTCATGTACGCCCTTGGACCGCTTTCGCTGGATTTTACGTACTCCTTTAGACACTATTATGAGTCATGTACGCCCTTGGACCGCTTTCGCAAGATTTTACATACTCTTCGAATTATACTTCGTGAATCAAATCATGTGTCAGGAGATTAAAGTGGACCGCTATGGGCGAATATTGTGTATGTGGACCGCTATGGGCAGATTATATATATATGAACCGTTGTGGACGGATTATGCTTGTCGTGGACCGCTATGGGCGGAGTACAAGTACCATGTGGGCCGCCGGGGCGAATTTGAAATCAATTTTATGTGATAAATAAATATTTTGAAATCACTTTTGCGTGTAAAAAGGAAATTAATTTTGAAACTCGTTTTGTGTATGATAAGGAAATCAATTTTGAAATCAACTTTGTGTGATATGGAAATCAGTTTTGAAATCAGTCGTGTTATAAGAAAACAATATTTGAAATCAGTCTTTGCTTGATAAGAAAAGTACCTTTGAAATGAGTTTCAGTCTTAAATAAGAAAAGGTTTGATTATGACATTGAATTTATGTTTCATTATGATAAGATGTAAAATTGTGCTGAGTTTCCTCTACTGAGATAAAATGTAGCTCACCCATTGACTATACGTCACAGGTATAGCTTCTATGTGGACACCAAACTGGCAAATGGAGGAATTGAGGAGGGCTATGATGTTCGGGGTCGTAGATTGAGTACTTTGTGGAGTTTGGTGAGTTCAGACTTGGTACCCTTTGAACTCGTATACATTTTATACACCACTGTTTGGTGATGTTGGTACATCATCGGTGGTCGTTGTTAGTTATTGAAATATTAGATATTAGAATTGGAGATTTATTTATTCCATATATATTATCTGTTTTGATTTTTGCATGTATATGGATGTACCAAGTATTCTCTGCATTCGGATCATGTTCTGCAACTCGACGGTCCAGATTTTCCCATTTGGTTTTGGTTTAATTAAGTTTAATCTCAAAAATATATATATATATCAGAAAATTTTGGGCTGTCATAGTTGGTATCAAAGTCAGGTTTCGATCCTGGGACCTGTAAGTTATGGGCCCACCACGCTTCCGTTGCGCGGAAGCGTGGTGGGCATGTTCGAGCTAGTTGATATTTGTACTCGTTGTGGCCCTGATTTTTACCTTGGTGGGCATGTTCGTGCTAGTTGATATTGTAGAAATATAGTTTAACAAATGATTACCCTATTAGATTATCGGTGGTACGCCGATGTAGTGATATGTGGATTTTCATGCAAGATGACGGATAATTTGGTTGAGAAAAAAAAATTTAGTCATTCATTATGAACTTAATGTGGATAGTTAATTGAATGATTATCATAAATTCATATCTTCATTCAGTGTGCGTGCGTCGTTTTATCATTATGGGTCAGTTCTTGTCAATAGAAATCATTGTTCGTGCCTTAGTGTTTGGGAGTGTCGTCGTAAATTTCCGATGACGAAAATTCCTATGGAGGGAAGGATGTAACAACCCCGAATTTATTTTGTATATTAAACGATTCATATTTGGACATGAGTATTTAACTTGATGTGCATGGTAAGACCTAGTTACTTAGGGCAATTTTCGAGGACGAAAATTTTATAAGGTGGGAAGAATGCAACACTCTAAAAATTTTGACTTTGAATAGTGTATCTCGGGATGCGTACCTGTCTGATCACTTATTTGACCAAGTGAGAATAACTTGGTGGTTTGTGTTAGGTTACACTAGATGAGAAAGAGTATGGATGTGTAGTATAAAAACAGTTCACTTGGGTCATATACATTCACTAGTGTGTGTATTTCACACACTTTGGCGAGTTAGTGTTTCACACATGAGATATATGTTTTGGGGTTACACCCATTTGAGTGTATGTGGTTTGCTTGGAAACAAATCCCATTGATCCTTAAGTGAATAGGGAAGCTTCTTGTAGTAGCTATACCCGGTTTGCAGTTTTGAGTTTTTAAAGAGAGAAAGAGGAGGAAGAAGAGAGAGTGAAGCTATAGAGGAGGAAGAAAATGCTCAAGGATTTGTGCATGGAGACCGTACACGAGCTTTAAATCCCAACAAAATAGCGCGTGTGATTTAGGGATTTGGAAGCTAGGAACCCTAGCTCTTGATTCAAGCCGTGGAATCGATCATACGATTCGATTTGAGGTAAGGGTTGTAAATCAATTATGTGTATGATGATTTAGTTTAGATCTTATGCATAAATGATGGATTAAAAAAAGAAAAAGAAGAAAAATGGGTTTCAAGGTTCAAACCCAAGAAGTACTCAAAAACTGTCAAAATCGATTGATCGATTTTGAAAATCGATTAATCGATTTTTGACAGAAAGCAAATTTGGGAACTGCAGCACGAAATCGATTAATCGAATTAAATTTCGATTAATCAATTTTTGGGTTCGATTAATTGATATTAAATCGATTGATCGAATGGGTACTTCCAGTGGCTGAAAAAAAATGGAGTTTGGGAAAATCGATTAATCGATTTTGGAATTTCGCTTAATCGATATTGGGATCGACTAATCGATTTTGACTGTGCTTGCCGACGATACTTTGGTATTTTGGCTGTAACATTTTACTCCGAACTCCAATTGACATGATTGTTATGGAGTTGGAAAGAAGACATCGAGATCTACAATATTTGTGTTTTGACCAACTTATGAATCTAAAGTTTTAAAGGTTAAAATTTATAAAGAAGGTTGCATCAAATTCTATATTGGCATGAAATTATCCATTTCGACTCGGTTTTGAGAAAATACTTAAATAGGTCTAAGTTATTAGTAATTAGAATTGATCTTTGGTGCATCATTTTATATTTGTGATGTAGATTGAGTGCGGAAGGCCATCGGTAGGACCTTTCTTGCTTCGAGGTTAAGGTAGGGGAACTTCAACACAGACTTGTATGTTTAACTTTGATTCATAGTTTCTTTAAGGTATTTATATGAAAAATGATAAGTTTCCTTGATGTATTTAGATGAAAAATGATAAGTTTTCTTGATATATTTTGATGTAAATTTGATAGAGATTT
This sequence comes from Chloranthus sessilifolius, assembly GCA_021018995.1. NCBI lineage: Eukaryota > Viridiplantae > Streptophyta > Magnoliopsida > Chloranthales > Chloranthaceae > Chloranthus > Chloranthus sessilifolius. The sequence goes on from CM037586.1 coordinate 19,644,370, forward strand.
GAATTATAACTTGAACTCCTTACAAAATAGAAATTTAAAATCTTTGAGTCGAAAATGGTGAATTTTAAACTGTGAACCTAACCTAGAATTTGTACTATAGTATTTAATTTTAAACTTGATTTTTAAATGGTGAGTTTAAAAACCTTTGAACCAAGAATGTGAGCTTTGGACCGTGAATTATAAATCTGAACTAGAATGTGAACTCAGAATCGTTGAGTCTTGTAGATTTGTGAGAAGGTACACCCTTGGACTGCTGTGGCGGGATTGATGTACACCCTTGGACCGCTGTGGCGAGATTTATGTACACCCTTGGACTTTGTTGTACTCATGTACACCCTTGGACCGTCTTTACGAGATTTACGTACACCTTTGGACTTTGTTGTCCTTATATACGCCTTTGGACCACTTTCGCAAGATTTTACGTACTCCTTTAGACACTGTTGTGAGTCATGGATGCCCTTAGACCGCTTTCGCAGGATTTTACGTACTCCTTTGGACACTGTTGTAAGTCATGTACGCCCTTGGACCGCTTTCGCGAGATTTTACGTACTCCTTTGGACACTGTTGTGAGTCATGTACGCCCTTGGACCGCTTTCGCGAGATTTTACGTACTCTTCGAATTATACTTTGTGAATCAAATCATAAGTCGTGAGATTAAAGTGGAAGCTATGGGCGGATATTATATATGTGGACTGCTATGGGCGGGTTATATGTATGTGGACCGCTGTGGGCAGATTATGCTTGTCGTGGACTGCTGTGGGCAGAGTACAAGTACCATGTGGGCCGCCGGGGCGGATTTAAAATCTGTTTTATGTGATAAATAAATATTTTAAAATTACTTTTGTGTGTAAAAAGGAAATCAGTTTTGAAATCCATTTTGTGTATGATAAGGAAATCATCTTTTAAATCAGTTTTGTGTGAAAAAGGAAATCAATTTTGAAATCAGCTTTGTGTAATATGGAAATCAGTTTTGAAATCAGTCGTGTTATAAGAAAACAATATTTAAAATCAGTCTTTATTTGATAAGAAAAAATACCTTTGAAATGAGCTTTAAATAAGAAAAGGTTTGATTATGATGAATCTATGTTTCGTTATGATAAGATATAAAATTGTGCTGAGTTTCATCTACTGAGCTAGGATGTAGCTCACCCCTCGACTATACGTCACAGGTATAGCTTCTATGTGGACACCAGACTTGCAGACGGAGGAACTGAGGAGGGCTATGATGTTTGGGGTCGTAGATTGAGTACTTTGTGGAGTTTGGTGAGTTCAGACTTGGTACCCTTTGAACTCGTATACAATTTTATACACCACTGTTTGGTGATGTTGGTACATCATCGGTGGTCATTGTTAGTTATTGTAATATTGGATATTAGAATTGGAGATTTATTTATGCCATATGTATTATCTGTTTTAATTTTTGCATGTATATAGATGTACCAAGTATTCTTTGTATTCGGATCGTGTTCTGCGACTCGATAGTTCAGATTTTCCCATTTGGTTTTGATTTAATTAAGTTTAATCTCAAAAAAGAAAAATACCTCGGAAAAATTCGGGTTGGGAAAATCCAGGCTGTCACAAAGTACCCTTAGCAACATAGGAAGTTGCATTGGAAATTCATTGAGAATGGATAAACAAACTTTGACCTAATCCAGGCTCGTGTTTGCGAGAATTTGTGTTGAAGTTGAAATTGGCAAATCCCTGCCCGACTGTGTTGAATTAGAACTGTCAGACGGTACCTCTCATATTTAGAAGATCGAATATGAATGGAGACCACGATCATGCCCAACTTGCAATTCCCTTTTACACACTGATTGCAATAAGAAAGATGGCATTGCTGGCAATCTACATAAACAAATTTGGTAGCCGGTGAGGAAGGTGGTACCAGTTGTTGGGCATGGGTCGAACAAAGAAGAAGATACACCCATTGTTGTGATTCTGAAGGCCTACCAATGTGTAAGGAACACTAAAATCTGTGAACCTGCTGAGACACGAAATTCGGGAAGTCATGAAAAATGTGGAAACGTGGATAGATTTGGAGTGCAGCAGGGTGATTCAACACCTAATATAGAGCTTGGAAATCAGGAGGTTGATCAGCTTCATAGGTGCAACGATTGGCAAGAAGTTAAAGCCCGTAATCATTGTTTTGGGTCACCTTCCTTATAGGGGAGTGGACGTATATTGGCTCCTGATGGTTCGAATTCTATGGGGGACAGAAATGTTGAGGTTAGCTGCGTTGGTTTACCAAAATTTCAGGAATGTGGGCCAAATTTTGCTGAAGCTGGTGTGGACAGAAAGATGGGTGAGTACTCACCTTCCTTTCTCATGCGGGGACAGAATTTTATGGAGAGGATTTCCAGTGGAAGTTTGGAAACACCTCCATCTCTAGAAGGTAATTCCAAAATTCCTCCTGGATCTGCGACAAAGCCTATAGATATGATGAATTCTGCTCGGGAGAATTGCTTGGAGGATAATATTCCATCACAAAATCATTTTGATCTCCTAGTTGTTAGTGACTCTATTACTTCTGGAATCCTTGATAACAGTAAATTTGGCATCTGGTCTATCTCGCAAATTATGGGGGTGCAAGAAGTAAATAATATTAAACCCAAACAACACAAAACTAAACCTAGACCGTAGGGTAAGGGTAAAGGAAATAAGGTTGGGTTGGCCCAACACTCTGACCCATCTAAATAAACTGTGGGTCGTGGAATGTCCGTGGCCTCAATAAGCAGACTAAAAGGGCTGAGGTGAAAAAGTTAATTAGGGGACAAAAGCTCGGTATTCTATGCCTAATGGAAACTAAAATCAGTCAATCGAGAAGTGACAAGATTATGCGTTCAATAAACTGAAGTTGGGGTTGTGTCATGAATTATGTCAGTCATACATTTGGGCGGGTGTGGATTATGTGGGATCCTGATAAATTCTCGGTTAACAAACTAGTAGAAACTGATCAACTGGTTCATGTCAATGTTGCAAGGAGTGATGGCTTGCAGTTTTTTCTTTCTGCTATATATGTTTCTAACCTAGCCTCGGACAGAAGATCGCTGTGGAGACTCACAAATATTGCTACAAACATTAGTGGACCGTGGATTCTGAATGGGGACTTTAACTGTATCAGATTTCCTGAGGAAAAGATTGGGGGACGTTTAACCCCAAGGTGTATTATGAGTGAATTCAATAGCTGCCTTGATGCTTGTTAGCTTGATGATCTCCAGGATATTGGTAATTCTCTTTCCTGGACCAATAGATCTCTTGGAAGTAGACGTATCATATGCCGACTTGATAGGGCTATGGCCAATGTTCAGTGGAAATCTTTATGGCCAAATGTTTTGGTTGAGTACTTGTTTGCTGGAATCTCTTATCACTCTACCCTGATTACTAGATTTTAGTACGATTTTCCCTTAGGACTGACCCTTCAAATTCTTTACTGCGTGGGCCTCTCAATCGGGACTCAGAGATGTCATTTGTAAGGCTTGGGGACTGTGTGTGGAAGGTACTGAGATGTTCATTCTCCAACAGAAGCTCAAATTCGTCAAAGAAGCTCTTCGGGATTAGAATAGACGCGACTTTGGCTCTATTCAGTCTAGAGTTCGTGTTGCCCACTCTAAGGTCACTTCCATCCAAAATTCCATTCAAGTTGATCCTTTAAATGGGAATCTGGAAGAGAAAGAGAAGATTGCCTTGATTGAGCTTAATAGCGAGCTCAACACTTAGGAGGATTTTTACTTCCAAAAGGCTCGACATTTGCGCATTAATGATGGGGATCACAACACTAGCTATTATCATGCTATTGTTAATACTAGAAAAGTTGTGAACAATCTTTATGAGGTGGTGGATGATGTTGAGAACACATTGGTTGATCCAAGCCAAATTGGAGACTATCTTGTGAATCATTATAGGAATATCTATACTCCGTCCAGCACTGATCCCGTTCCTGCCATTCCTTTCAAGCGGTAGCTTCTCCCTGATGATGGCACAAAACTCTCATTGCCGATTTCTAATGATAAAATCACTAGAGTGGTATTTGCTTCACCAAATGGGAAGGCGCCTGGACCTGATGGCTTCCCTGCTGATTTTTTCAAGCTCTTCTGGGATATTGCCAAGGAGGAATTCCTTCGAGCGGTAACAAATTTCATTCAGAAGAAAAAATTATTAAAGTCTATAAATTCTACTTCTATTAGACTCATTCTGAAAGAAAAAGATGTTAATACCGTTGATAAGTTGAGACCTATTGCCTTGTGCAACTTCTTCTATAAAGTTATCACTAAAATTCGCTCGAATAGACTTGCTTTGGTGGCTTGTTAGTCCGAATCAATCCGCCTTTGTGAAGGGTAGGCGGATCACTGAGAACATCTTACTTGCTCATGGGATGGTTAGAAAGTTCCACCTCACTAATGGTTTGAAAGCTTTATGTATAAAAATTGATATATGGAAAGTTTATGATCGAGTGAGATGGGGCTTCATCATCAATATCCTTAGGCAAATTGGTTTTGATGAAATTTGGGTGGCATGGATTATCCAATGTATTACTACTCCCACCTTCTCCATCGTTGTTAATGGGTCCCCTCGTGATTTCTTTGGTGGAACGTGTGGTATTCGACAAGGAGATCCTCTGTCTCCTTTATTATTTACGATTGTTATGGAAGACTTCACTTGTGTTTTTGAACAAACGATTGATGATGGGAGGATTCTTGTTCCTAACCTGCTAGGTGGACCTAGTATTTCTCATCCAATGTTTGTAGTTGATTTCCTTCTCTTTTTGGAGGAAGATGTTGATTCTGCTAAAGTGGTTAAAGAGTCTCTCGAGTACTTTCATAGCTTCTCCGGGCTTATGGCGAATGATAACAAAAGTTTAGTTATATTTAGTGAAGCTTTTCATGCCAAGAAAGACATCTTGGATGGGCTCAACTTCAAGCAAGGTTTTCTTCCCATTCGGTATCTAGGTAGTCCCTTATTCTCTTAAAGAATGACTTATGATATATGTAGACCTTTTATTCAGAAAATAAGAGATAGGTTGGAGAGTTGGAAAGGATCTTTTCTTTCTCATGCTGGCAGACTTATGTTGATATCTTCAGTTTTGAGTAGCTTTCTAGTATACTGGACGAGTGCCTTCATCCTTCCAAAGAAAACCCTTAAAGAGATTCTGAATATCTTTTGTAGCTTTCTTTAGAGAGGTCCGTCTTTGGCTCAATCTATGCACCCTATCAGTTGGAAGCAAGTTTGTAAACCGAAGGAGGAAGAGGGCCTTGGCATAATCTTGCTTATTGGAATCAAGCAGAAATGACAAAACTTTTTTTGTCTATTGTTCAAAATGATTCTCTTTGGGCCCAAGCTATGAGGGCGAAGTATGTGGGGAGACAAAGCATTTGGAATTGTTCTTTGCCAAGGGATCCTTCATGGGCTTGGAGGGGAATCCTGGTAGCAAGAGACGTTGTCTTACGGAATTGCCGGTTAGTTCTGGGGAGTGGGACTACTACTAGCTTCGGGTTTGATCCGTGAGTTAATGGCAAGCCCCTTATTCCTACATATAGTAGAAGGCTTCTTATTCATTTAGGTCCTGATGAAAACACAATGGTTAATGATGTGGCCCATGATGGAGTGTGGAATTTGCCTCATCCATCTACTAGTCGATTGGAAGAATCTTGGAATGCCGTCCGTTCAATTGCTCCGCCTAACTTGGATCAACATGATTGTTGGTCTTGGGATCCTTCAAGGGATGAGAAATTTTCCCTTCAATCTGCTTGGAATGCTATTAGAACCAAAGGAGTGGTGGTTGACTGGAAGGGGTTCATTTGGAATTTAGACAATATTCCAAAGTACTCTTTCTGTGTATGACAAGCAATAGACTTTAAGCTCATGACCATGGACAATCTTTGCAAAAGAGGTATTAGTATCCCATCTAGATGTATTTTATGTTGGGCGGATTCAGAGGACACTGAGCATCTATTTTTTGAATGTGGATTTTTTCAATGGATTTGGAGATCCACAAAAACACCAATAAACTGCCGTTGCTTGAAGAATTGAAGAGATGTATGGAAAAGTCTAAAGGGAAGAAAAGAAAGGAGCATCTTATTCGTAATGCGTTTCGCATTACCATTGCCTTCATTTGGTGAGAGCGTAATGATCGTATATGTAATAATGCGATTACTCAAAAAAAGACGATTTTGAATAACATCATTAAAGAGGTCTCTTTTCGGGTGGAGGCTTTGAAGATTATAGAGGATGATGATTGTATTGGGTCAGTGTGGAATTTTCAGTAGTGTGAGTTTGGAGATTATTAGGGGTGATGGCAATGTGGAAGCTCCTTTGATCTTTGAATTCGGCTTGGAATTCTTGTAAATTGTTACTTCCTTTTGCTAATACAATGGGTGAGGACCCTCCAAACTCAAGCTTAACTATAAAAAAAAAACTATGACAGCCTGATTTTCCCTAAAGCATAAAATTCAGTGAAATATTTTTTTTTTTCTTCCTTACATCCTAAACTCAGGAAAAATCTGATCATCGGATCACACTTCATAATCGGAATACAAAAATACTTGGTATTCCTACAAAAGTAGAATCAAATCAAAGACATATATATATATATATATATATATATATATATATATATGACAAAAACAAAGGTTTCCACTTTACATAATAATTAAACCAAAAAGGGCTCACAAGAAAAACCACCGGTGATGGCCGACCATCACCTAAACAGTAGCTTCCAAATATACTTACAAAACAAATCTTATACTGTGCTTAATCCCTGGACATACCAAGTCCAAAATCCAAAACACTTTAAATATCCACCATACAAACCACAACATGTCTAGTCCAAATCCTCACCTAAGGTAGAATTCCCCAAACGGGAGATCCTAAGCCTTTCCCCAAAGTCTGCTCCTGATCCACACTTATACCTGTGACGTATAGTCGAAAGATGAGCTAACTTCTAAGCTCAATAGAGAAACATCAATAACATGTATATTATCACATCACACATATATCTCATGACAAAATTGAACATGCTTTGTAAACAAGGTTCATAATTTAAAGAATACTTGACTTGAAACAAAACTGATATCAAATACAAATTTCCAAATTTAACACATGATTTTCAAAGCTTATTTTCATAACAAAAGAAAAATTTTAATTGATCACTTAAATAATCTCTCGAGCATATATAGCATCGAGAGCAGCATATCTTATTCCGATAGGACTACTCACCATCGTCCTTCAATTAACCATTTACATGTTGCACGAGTCCCTTTGAATTAAGTGACTTGTGCGGAAAGAAGTATTTCCACTGATTGAAAATCAAATAACGGATATCTCGCCGTACCGAAGCACAATTTGTACGAAATCCCGTCGTACCGATTACGGATATCCCGCGGTGTCGATCACGAATATACTGCCGCATCAGTTTGGTATCACACATAACCTTAAATCAAAGTGTAAAATTAACTTATAATTTATCACCGTGAAATTTGACATTTTATAAATAGATTTGAAGTTTCAAAGCTTTCACGCACATTTATTCACATCCTTTTGATGTCTCTTATACACATAGCTGATTTACACGCACAAATAATTCTGAGTGTACGTACGCACACACACATTTAAAGCCATGAAAGATATTTATGCAAAATATTGATAAGTTTCCCAAATCACTCATTTTCTTATCACATTCAAAATTCATGCTAGTAATAATCAAATATACATGTTACGGAGTTTTTCCTACCTTAAGTTTGGAGCCGTTCAAAGTGACACCAAGTTCCTTATCGACGGCCTCCCGTTCTCAATCTACATTATACATATGATGATATATTAATAATTGATTCTAATTACTAATAAATTTTGTGTATTTATATGATTTCTCAAAACCGAGGTGAAAATGGGCAAGTTCATGCTAACTCAGAATTTGATCGAACTTCCCACTAAATTTTGACCTTTAAAATAGTTGATTCACAAGTTGGTCAATTCACAAATGTTGTATAGCTCGTTGTTCGTTTTCCAACATCGTAAGAATTGAATCAATCAAAGTTTGGAGTAAAAAGTTATGGTCAAAATATCGAAGCAGTGTTGGTATGCTCAGAAAAAGTTGACTGATTGATTTCAAATTCTACCGATCGGTTTCCAAAATCAATCGGTCGATTTCCAAATCGACCGATCAATTTCTCCATAACTCAAATTACATGCTCTATATTTTCACAAATCGATCGGTCGTGCTATTTTCGATCGGTCAATTTTCAAAATCGCCCGGTCGAATTTTATTTCGATCGATCGATTTCATTCTGAAGGCTTCAGATTTATAGCTCGACAAAATCGATCGGTCGACTTGAAAATCAATTAGTCGATTTTGTCAAATTTCACCCAAGCTCGGGTTTTAACTTTAAAACTCAATTTTTCTTCAAAATCTAACCTCTCTTCTTCTAAATTTCTCTCCCACATATTTAAAACTAACACAATCACTAACTCATAATTTCACATAATTTCTTATCTTTAATGGATCAATTTCCTTGATTCACGAGCTCACATCCAAGCTAGGGTTTCAAAGTTGAAATCTTGGGAAACTCGTTGATTCAAACTCCTCGAACTTCACATTGAGCTTCAACCTTGCACACACACACGCACGAAGTTAAAGTTCACTTTCCTTCTCTCTTTTCTCAAAGCTCTCTCTCTCTCTCTCTCTCTCTCTCTAAACCACAAGAGAAATAAATTCTTATGCATTTATTTTAATTTATAACAAACCTAGGCTTAGGTGTTAAGCCAATACACCGTAGCTAGGTGTATATAAATTTATCTAATGATCTATACACAATCTAAATCATTCTTTTTCACTTAAGACCTAACCCATAATGACCTACTTAATGATTTTCACAAAGTCGGGTACATGACCAGTCGGGCATGCACATCGTGCCTTATTGTTCGAAAGTTAAAATTTTTGGGATGCCACATTCTTCTCTCCTTAAAGAATTTTTGTCCTTGAAAATTGACATAAGTAGTAACATACAGATCAAGGGAGTACGTCTGAAACTAATCGCACACACCAAGGTCTAATCACACACTTAAATTGGAAAGTGTCCACATCCTTATCCGAAAACCACATAAGGCAAAAGTTTTAATACTCATATCAAAATCCATACATCTTCCCCTCGAAAACCCATGCATCCAAAAATCTACTTAAATGAGTATAAATTCCATTCTATAATGACTCAAAGTCCTTCTCGTTCCATCTTTAGAATTATGTAAGACCAGCCATATTGAAAATTTTAACCATTCACATATTTATTGTTTTAATTCAAAACCATGTACATCTAAAAGTTACGATTATTTAAAAGTTACAATCATTCAAATTTTGAAATATCCAACTTATTTTTCTTCAATTATCTCAAACTCAATCCAAGGTCTGTAGCTATCTCTCGACACCCTCATCTGGGTATCCTCATCAAGATTCAACATCTTATAAATTAGGGTTATCACAATCTCCTCACCTTAAAGGAATTTTCGTCCTCGAAAATGCCGTAAAGGTACCCTGAGTAAAAACTCAGTTGTTCATACATTCTATGCCCACACACATATCCATTATCTGTAGAATTAGTCATAGCTGCACAACCTCAATTCATACGTACTCTTCCCCCCTTAGTTCACACATCGACACAAGGCACATTGACACAATCACACACGTACCTGCATGAAGGCACACTCATAATCTACACATATACATCCACAGTCTAATCAGCTACACCAAAAAATTTGCATATCCACCCAACCACCCACACGAAAAATGTAACTCTTCCCCCACACATTCACAATCGGCCCTTAAATCCATTTCAAATCCACCGAAAAGGTGTACAAAGTCTCCCATATCACACACCCATGAAACAATTGAAACACAATGGGACCCACAATGGTGCCTGCATAAAAATTCACACATCTTCACATCAGCCACCCACTCAGCAAAATCTACTTAAATGAGTACAAGGTACTCTACTATGAAATCCCCGATGTGAAGATTATTCATATAGTAATCATTTGGTAAACTCAAATTATAGATAGCAAACGCCGCAACGAATTGGAATTATACACACGGTCAAAGTCTCAGAGTTGAATGGAGATTTGCTACAACACATTGTCTAAAGATCGATCACACACGGAAAAAAATATCTATCTGTTGAGCTTTACCCTAAGAATGTCCATCGCTCACTGACTGAACCGATGCTCACTCAAGAGTCGAAGGAATAGATGAGTCAACTCGCATACAGGTAATTATGAAACACCACTTTCACAACTTAACGAAGTATCTCTCTAAATAGTTGGTAAAGACACATCCACAAAGAAATATATATTGACCCTGAGATGAGAACCATTAATTGAGAACTATAGCATAAACAAGATCAACCATTCCATCAAGCACTTACAAATTTACTACTAACTCAGTATATCTTCTCTATAACGATGGTAACCATTAGCGACAATGCATCATTTCCATAACTAAATTTGAATTGCTAATATCTCAATTAGCCATTACTATAGCTAAACTTGAAACCATTAACTAGTACTCATATAACAACGCATCCACAAGGCTGAATATACACTCACGTTAAAATGGTAATACCAACAACCATTAACGAGCCCATCTAATACAACTATACAATCAATATTAACGCCAAGATTTTGACCATGAACTAATAATCATAACCAATAGTCTAAAGTGTGACGCCCATAAAATTTCTAAAATTATCGATCAGATACACTATTTTCCTCGAGTAAAAATGTTTTAACTATCAACTGCAAGCATACTAACGTTCACCATCACCTACGTCCGTATAGATATACAATCAATAATAAAAAGAAGATATTTTAAACCTACCACAATGATCTTGAAAATTTCAAAATTTATGCATTTAATCATTCCTATAACACACAAATACGAGTCTGATTGTAACAGGAAAACAATCGATTACAATACATCCCATCTTTTCATCAAGGAGATGATTTGAACGGTTATGCCCAGTGACATACCCTTTAGGTGCACAAGAGTAAGGTCATACATACCTGTTTTGTCAAGATTAATCATCTCTTCATGTGCACAATTGTCAACACAATCCATATAACAACTAAGTCTGAATGTCATCCCTATGGATCCACAGCCATCAATTATGGTTTAGGTGGGAACTGCCCAATCCATAACGGAAAAACAAGGTCTAAGGTTGCAGTAGGGACAACCAATTCAATAGGGAATTGAGAAGTCACAAAGAAATCTATTGCTTCTCAAATTAAGGCTTTAGTCTTGAAATTGAATTGCCCGTATCTTACGTCAACTACCGGCACTATTGCTTTAAATTCCCCCAACTCCCTAAACTGTTCTCAAAGGTTGGAAGGAGTGCTTTCGAATACTAATCACTCATGATTCATTAGTCTGAACAAAGAACCATACGATTAGGTCGGTTAAGTGTAAATTTGTTTACAAGTCTTAGTTAAAACATCATTGCTCACAAGTGTCAACCAAATTTCAGATTTACTAAACAACCTGTCCTTAAGCAATTATACCCTAACTGTCAAGATTGATTCAAGTCTGTCATTATAATTGGCACCTACTTAGTTAATCCTTTAAACTTAAAAATTATTTATGCCATGTCGGTGATTTAATTAGATGCACATATGATGGTGTCGTGATATTCCTTAAGTGTCAAAAGCAAACACAAATTCTAAGGGCATTCATCATTTAAAATTTAAAGTAAAATCTTGACAATCAATAATGAATCTATACCTTAGAGAACTTCATATTCCACCTGAGCATCGTGCATCGATGCTTCACTAGTGAGACCTTGAGTTGTAGGGAGAATCGGCTTGAAAGTAGACGTCAATGTTACCTACCCCTGATGCAATTCTGGGAAGTTCTTGATCTGGTGTCCTGTCACACCGCATTTAAAATATGTGCCCAAAGCTAACCGATATTTCTCCGTGTTATGACATTTCCCACACTGCGCACATGTATCAATCGGTGTAGATGTGGAGATATGTAAAGTCTGTTGCACCACCAAAACTCTATTCGCTTTCGAATCTGAAGAGTGAGGAGGTACGTGAACAACCCCTCCAGCTATCCGTGCATCATGTGTAGAGATGGCAAAGGCATGATCTCAAACGGTGGACCGAGAGGTAGCCTGAGTTGTTGCCGATGTCCTCCCTTAAAATGGGGCAATGTTTTACTAGGTGTCCCATTTGCCCACACTTGAAACACGCACCTATAGACCATCTACAGTCCCTTGCTAGATGTCGCCCGTAAAACCTAGGGCATGACTCAACCAATGTCGATGGAGAGGTGTGAGTCGTGTCTCTTAACATTGTTGTGAGTAATGCAGTCTGCTAAGCCGTTGTGTTGATCATTGTTTCCAGCAACTGCCTATTTTGCTCATTTTCTTCGGTGCGTACAGTCTTTGCTCTTTTGTGTGGTGCCATCAAGATCGGTCAAAATGAAATAAGATTTCAATCAACAGTGATCACGATATTCATGTCTCTATGTTCCGACAAAAATCAAAAATGTATTTCGTCTACTAGTCGTACTTCTATTACGATCATCAAATATCTCCACTACTAGTGATCATGAAGATCCACAACCCATGTTCTAAACAGAACCTACTGCCACAGCTATGAATCTTCTAGGGACCTAAAGCCTAAAATTTCAACAATTGTGATAGAGTCCTAATTGGATCTCCTATGTCTTAATAGAATCTACTGCCATAGACTTGGGTCCCAACAAGACCTAATGCTTAAGCTTTAATACGAACAGTGACAACCCGATTTTTCCTAAAGCACAAAATTCGATGAAATATTTTTTTTCTTCCTTACATGCTAAACTCAAGGAAAATCCGACCGTCGGATCACACTTCATAATCAGAATACAAAAATACTTGGTATTCCTATAAAAGTAGAGTCAAAGCAAAGACATATATATGACAAAAACAAAGGTTTTCACTTTACATAACAATTAAACCAAAAAGGGCTCACAAGAAAAACCACCGGTGATGGCCGACCATCACCTAAACAGTGGCTTCCAAATATACTTACAAAACAAATCTTATACTGTGCTTAATCCCTGGACATACCAAGTCTAAAATCCAAAATACTTTAAATATCCACCATACAAACCACATTTCTAGTCCAAATCCTCACCTAAGGTAGAATTCCCCAAATGGGAGATCCTAAGCCTTTCCCCAAAGTCTGCTCTTGATCCACACTTGTACCTATGACGTGTAGTCGAGGGATGAGCTAACTTCTAAGCTCAGTAGAAAAACATCAATAACATGCATATTATCACATCACGCATATATCTCATGACAAAATTGAACATGCTTTGTTAACAAGGTTCATAATTTAAAGAATACTTGACTTGAAACAAAACTGATATCAAACACAAATTTTCAAATTTAACACATGATTTTCAAAGCTTATTCTCATAACAAAAGAAAAACTTAAACTGATCACTTAAATAATCTCTGGAGTATATATAGCATCGAGAGCAGCATATCTTATTCTGATGGGACTACCCACCATCATCGTTCAATGAAACATTTACATGTTGCCCAAGTCCCTTCGAATTAGGTGACTTATGCGGAAAAAAGTATTTCCACTAATTAGAAATCAAATGTGACAGCCCGGATTTCGGCACCCCGAAACTCGTGCCATCAGCACGATCATCTTGACCGTGCCCCTTAGCTATGCACGAAACATTGGCATATCAAGCATAAAATAAAATAATAAACGAAACTGCGAAATTTAAATCTATATTAAAGCAATTCTCCAAAAGACAATTCTACCCCCATGCCTCTGCATGAATGGAGAACCGATCCGAACCATCGATGATAGCAATCATCACGGATGGTTCGCCCCAAAAGAATAATCCCAAACTCAATATATACATTGTTCAACAAAAACAAGGCTTGACATACCAAGCCGTATAAATCTCTATCAAAAAGCCCTCAAAGCGGCACAACGGAGTCATCTAGAAGAAATCCTCAGGAGGTGGCTCCAACTCTTCGCCGGCCGCAAGGTCCGACTCACCGGGGTCAGCGTCTCCTGAAGCCTCGGCAGCTGCTAGTAGTGGACCTGCGACGTATAGTCTATAGGGTGAGCTACATCCTAGCTCAATAGGGAACAAAACATAGTTGAACATATAGATTATTACTCACATATATTCCATGATATGACATGCATGATGTGTCTATGCAATTTCTGATGAAACAGTTAAAAAGTATTACATTTTACTGGTAGTTTACTCGTGTCTTTTATTTACTCATGAATGATGCTGAAAAGGCCTAAAGTAAAACTTAAACTTTCAACTTAAGTAATCCCCGAGCAATATAGCATCAAGCCCCGATGAGATACCCTTCATCGTCATCTATATAGACACTTTTAACGTATCCCCTGGGAATACAATATAGTACCCAAGCCCCTTTCCCCAAGGGATTAGTGGCGGGGTTTCACTTGTCTCAAATCAACACCCTTAAGGTGTGCTTACTATGTACGGATAAGCCTCCGCACTGGCTTACGGTTTCGCCGCCGTATCGGTCACGGATATCCTGCAGTGTCAGTCGTGGATATCCCGCCACGTCGGTGGGGTACCCTATCAAACCTCAAATAACAAAAATATTGGTGCCTTACATATAGTTATTCACCGTGTACGTGTGCTATCTTATATCAGTTAGGCCCTATCAAACATGATTCAATCTTGGATACATCCCTGGGATGTATCCATTCACTTGCATCACACCTGATGCTCTTATCTCTTTACTTCTTCATCCCCTGGGGATGGCTCATTATAATTACTCTTATGGATGTCACACACACACACATTTCACAATTCTTAAGCAATAAAACATTTGAATTTGAATTCTATATCACTACATACATGCTCTTGTAAAATAAAGTACATGTTCAACGTGTTCCCTACCTCAAGTCTTTGTTTGATCAACGCATCAAGGTCCCACGTGACTCCTTGTGCACTAGCTCACTCGTACCACCTATGGTACCACATAACATGTGAAACACATCACTAAAGATGCAACAAAGGAGGTCCAAGACCCTCCATGAAGCTTAAAGTCAAACTCAAAAGTCAACAAATTTTAGCCCAGTCGATTAATCGAACTGTAATAACTCGAAAAATCACGCAAAACTATGACCTCGGGATCCGTGCCCGATTGGTCACAAGTTTGACCAATTAGGAGATCAAGAGTTGGTATAGGATGAAATGAACGGACGAGATGTGATAGTTTGAATTATTGCGTGGTGTGTGTTGTAAATATGAAGTCGCATACACCTATTGAGGTGCATGTGCCCAACACACAAACTAGGAGAGGGATAAAAGGGTTTAATAACCCTAAAATAGATGTTTGGTAGTTGAGAGAGAAGTAAAGAAGAGAGAGAGAGAAGTAAAGAAGAGAGAGAGGAGTAAAAAGGGTGATTAAGCAAGGAGTTATTGTGGGTGATTGGAAGAGGGATTCAAGTATTAAAGAGGCTGATTCAGCGCAAGGGATCCGTTAGAACAAAGCTGGAAACCCTAGCCTTCCAACCCTAGATTTGAAATCAACTTGAGATATATTCAAGGTAAGATTTTTGTAAATAAAATGCATAGATTATAGGGTTTAAGTTGTAGTTGAAAATAGTTTAAATCTTAGGATAATGGCTTAGAAAAATAGAAGAAAAAGTATGGAAAAAGATTGGGAAGAAATTTGAATCGACAATTCGATTAATCGAAATTGGGTTTCGATTAATCGAAATTGGCCAAGAAGTTGAAAGGTCAGAGGACCCCGATTTCGATTAATCGAATTTGATTTCGATTAATCGACTTTGGATTTTGATTAATCGATTTGGGGATCGATTAATCGACTGAGAACCTCCAGTGGACCCCAAGGGTTGGAGGAAATGACTTAAGGAAAAATCGACTAATCGAAATGGGATTTCGATTAATCGATTTTAGTTTTCGATTAATCGATTTGGAATCGATTAATCAACTTGTGAAACTCGACTGTTCGAACTGAGAGTGGACTTTGCGAAAAGAAGGATTTCGATTAATCGAAATTGGATTCGATTAATCGAATGAAAACTCATTGTCGAACGATTGAATTTGCTTTGAAAAGAAGAATTTCGATTAATCGAAATTGGATTCGATTAATCGAATAAAAAACTTCATTATTCGGCGAGAATGGACTTTGCGAAAAGGAGAATTTTGATTAATCGAAATTGCTTCGATTAATCGATATTGACCTTCGATTAATCGATTTTGGAAATCGATTAATCGAATCAGATTCGATTAATCGATTTTGGAATTCGATTAATCGACTGAGATAAACTATGTTGACTTTTAGGTTTGACTTTAAGATTCTTGGGGGATCTTATACCTTCTTTATTGCATCCTTTGTGTTGTGTTTCACTATGTGGTACCATAGGTGGTAATGTAGGACTAGTGCACAAGGAGCCACGTGGGACCTTGATGCAATGATCAAATGAAGACTTGAGGTAGGGAACACCTTGAACATGTACTTTATTTTACAAGAGCATGTATGTAGTGATATAGTTTTCCATTCAAATATTTTACTGCTTAAAGAATTGTGAAAAGTGTGTGTGTGTGATATTCATAAGAGTAAACTAAAGAGCCATCCCCAGGGGATGAAGAAGTAAAGAGATAAGAGCATCAGGTGTGATGCAAGTAAATGGATACATCCCAGGGATGTATCCAAGGATTGAATCATGTTTGATAGGGCCTAACTGATATAAGATAGCACACTTACACGGTGAATAACTATATGTAAGGCACCGATATTTTTATTATTTGAGGTTTGATAGGTTACCCCACCGACGTGGCGGGATATCCACGACTGACACGGCAGGATATCCGTGACCGATACGGCGGCGAAACCGTAGGCCAGTGCGGAGGCTTATCCGTACATAGTAAGCACACCCCAGGGGTGTTGATTGAGACAAGTGAAATCCCGCCACCAATCCCCAGGGGAAAGGGGCTTGGGTACTATATGGTATTCCCAGGGAATACATTAAAACTGTCTATATAGATGACGATGAAGGGTATCTCATCGGGGCTCGATGCTATATTGCTCGGGGATTACTTAAGTTGAAAGTTTAAGTTTTGCTTTAGGCCTTTTCAGCATCATTCATGAGTAAATGAAAACATAAGTAATCAACAGTAAAATGAAATGCTTTTTAACTGTTTCATTAACAATTGCATAGATACATCATGCATGGCATATCATAGAATACATGTGAGTTATAATTTATATGTTCAACAGTGTTTGTTCCCTATTGAGCTAGGATGTAGCTCACCCTATAGACTATACGTCGCAGGTCCATTACTAGCAGCGGCCGAGGCTTCAGGAGACGCCGATCGTGAGTCGGACCTTGCTGCGAAGAGTTGGAGCCACCTCCAGAGGACTTCTTCTAGAGGACTCCGCTGTGCCACTTTGAGGGATTTTACAGAGAGTTTTGTACGGCTTGGTATGTCAAGCCTTGATTTTGTGAAAACCATGTATATAAGGTTTTGGATTATTCTTTTGGGACGAACCATCCGTGATGATTTCTATCATCGATGGTTCGGATCGGTTCTCCATTCATGTAGGGGCATGAGGGTAGAACTGTCTTTTGGAAAGTTAATTAATATAGATTTAAATTCTGAAATTTCATTTATAGTACTTTTGATGCTTGATATACCAGTGTTCCGTGCTTAGCTAAGGGCACGGTCAAGATGATCGTGCTGATGGCACGGGTTTCGGGGTGCCGAAATCCGGGCTGTCACACGAACTCCGAAATCGATTAATCGAATCCCATTCGATTAATCGATTTCCAAAATCGATTAATCGAAAGTCAATATCGATTAATCGATTCTCAAATCGATTAATCGAGATTTTCATTCGATTAATCGAATTCTAATTCGATTAATCGAACTTCTCTGTTTAGCTAAGTCGATTCTCAAATCGAGTAATCGAGTTCCCAAAATCGATTAATCGATCCTAAATCGATTAATCGAAATTTGAAATCGATTAATCGAAATCCCATTTCGATTAGTCGATTTTTCCCAAGTCCTTTCCTCCAGCCCCTGGGGTCCACTGGAGGTTCCCAGTCGATTAATCGATACCCAAATCAATTAATCGAAATCCAAAGTCGATTAATCGAAACTCAGTTCGATTAATCGAAATCGGGGTCCTCTGACTTTTCAACTTCTTGGCGAATTTCGATTAATCGAGTCTCAATTTCGATCAATCGAAATTGCCAGATTCAGCCCCTTTTTGAGCTGTTCATCCCAATCTTTTTCCACACTTTTTCCTTTATTTTTCTAAACCATTATCCTATGATTTACACCATTTTTAACTACAATTTAACCTCTACAACCTATGCATTTTATTCACAAAGTTTTACCTTGAATCAATCTCAAATTGATTTCAAATCAAGTGGTTGGAAGGCTAGGGTTCCAGCTTTGCTTCTAGCGGATCCCTCGCGTCGAATCCATCGTTTATTGCTCGAATCCCCCTTCCTTAACTAGCATTTACTCCTTGCATTAACTATGCTCTCCTTCTCTCTCTCTTCTTTACTTCTCTCTCAACAACCAAAGCTATTGGTTTTAGGGTTATTAAACCCTTTTATCTCCCCCCCTAGCTTGTGTGTTGAGCACATGCACCTCAATAGGTGTATGTGACTTCAGATTCACAACACACACCACATAGCTACACAAACCATCTCATCTCATTCGCTCATCACACTCTATGCTAACTATTGAACTCCTAATTGGTCAAACCTGTGACCGATCGGGCACGGATCCCGAGGTTATAGTTTAGTGTGATTTTTCAGGCTATTACATCAAAGAACAGATATCTCGCCATATCGGAGCACAATTTGTACAGATATCCCGTCGTACCGGCCACGGATATCTCTCCGCGTCGATCACGGATATACTACTGCATCGGTTGGGTATCACACATAACCTTAAATTAAATTGTAAAATTAACTTATAATTTATCACCGTGAAATATGGTATTTTATAAATAAATTTGAAGTTTCAAAGCTTTCACACACATTTATTCACATCCTTTTGATGTCTCTTATACACATAGCTGATTTACACGCACAAATAATTCTGAGTGTACGCATGCACACACACATTTAAAACCATGAAAGATATTTATTCAAAATATTGATAAGTTTCCCAAATCACTCATTTTCTTATCACATTCAAAATCCATGCTAGTAATAATTAAATATGCATGTTACAGAGTTTTCCCTACCTTAAGTTCGAAGCCATTCAAAGCCACGCCAAGTTCCTTATTGACAGCCTCCCATTCTCAATCTACATTATACATATGATGATATATTAATAACTGATTCTAATTACTAATAAAATTGGTGTATTTATATGATTTCTCAAAATCGAGGTAGAAATGGGCAAGTTCGTCCTACCTCAAAATTTGATCCAACTTCCCACTAAATTTTGACCTTGAAAATAATTGATTCATAAGTTGGTCAACTCACAAGCGTTGTATAGCTCGTTGTCCTTTTTCCAACGCTATAAGAATTGCGTCAATAGGAGTTCGTAGTAAAATGTTATAGTCAAAATAATGAAGTAGTGTCAGCAAGCTCAGACAAAATCGACCGGTAGATTTCAAATTCGATCGGTTAGTTTCCAAAATCGATCAGTCGATTTCTCTAGAACTCAAATTACATGCTCTCTGTTTTTCACAAATCGATCGGTCGTGCTATTTTCGACCGGTTGGTTTTCAAAATCGATCGGTCGAATTTTATTTCGATCGGTCGGTTTCGTTCTGAAGGCTTCGAATTTATAGCTCGACAAAATCGTTCGATCGATTAGAAAATCGACCAGTCGGTTTTGTCAAATTGCACCCAAACTCGAGTTTTAACTTCAAAACTCAATTTTTTTCAAAATCAAACCTCTCTTTTAAATTGTTCACCCTCATACTTAAACAAAACTAACACAATAACTAACTCATAATTTCACATAATTTCTTACCTTTAATGGATCGATTTCTTCGATTCACGAGCTTACGTCCAAGCTAGGGTTTCAAAGTTAAAATCTCTGAAAACTCGTTGATTTAAACTCCTCGAACTTCACATGGAGCTTCAACCTTGCACACACACGCACGAATTTAAAGCTCCCTTTCCTTCTCTCTTTTCTCAAAGCTCTCTCTCTCTCTCTCTCTAGAAACTCAAACCACAAGAGAAATAAATTCTTATGCCTTTATTTTCATTTGTAACAAACCTAGGCTTAGGTTTTAAGCCAATACACTGTAGCTAGGTGTATACAAATTTATCTAATGATCCACACACAATCTAAATCATTCTTTTCCCTTAAGACCTAACCCAAAATGACCTACTTAATGATTTTCACAAAGTCGAGTTGGGCATGCACACCGAGGCGTACTGTTTGAAGGTCAAAATTTTTTGGATGTTAAAAAAATACTTCATTAAAATCACCCAAGCATACCCAAAGAAAAGACTGATTTCTCCCCATGCTAGATAGAAGATTCCAGGTGGTACCTCTGTTTTGAGACTCCGGTGCCCCATAGAAGCAAGTCAGCAGCCATGGATCGTCCCCTTGATCACTCAATATAATCACATCTATATGATTTTTGGAAATAGTTTGAAGAGAAACTACATGAGCCCCCTTCCACATAAATGCCAATCCACCTGACCTCCCAATTGGATCCATAAACACATCGTTATGAAAGTCAAATTTAAACTTGAGGGATTCCATCCTATTCACGCAGCATTTTGTCTCCAACAAGAAGACAAAATTAGGATCTTCTCTCCTTAAAAGAAGTCGAAGAGCTCGAATTGTGCGAGGGTTCCCAAGCCCTCGACAATTCCAACTTAGTATTTTCATTGTTTCATCCAAATTATCCACCATACAATAACGAAAGCATATCTTAGGACATTAAGTTATGTATCATATGTTAGTGCTTTTAATGCATGTGTATAGCCTTGACATGACATGGAGTAATATGCATATGAACTTTTTTAGGTTTGTGGGTCTGGCATCTCGGGTTTAATGGTTTGTCAGGCGAAGCCTGATCAACCTTCAGAATTGTATGTAAATACTCTGAATCTTAACACTGTTAACCCTTGTAGTGTCATCTAATGTTTGCTTTTAGTTTATAATTAGTTTTACAGGAAGTTTTAGAGGAAAAGAAGAAAGTATGCTAAAAGAGAGGAGAAACAAGAAAGAAATAGAGAAAACTGCAAATCTCGACCGGTCGAGTTGGCCAGCAGACCAATCTAGTTGAACCTACACTGGAACAGTGGAGCAGAATGAAGAACAATTAGTATTAAATATCTCGGCAAGTCGAGATGTGAATCTCGACCGATCGAGATCGGGAAAATAGCAACAACAAACCTGGAACAGTCCAGAATTTTGTCGATTTTAGATGTTTCACTTTCCTTCTTTAAAGATTGCTCGAATTAGGACTTTTTGTCTTGTAATTTAATTTGGATTGTTCTAGGGCCTTATGGATCTATAAATAAAGACCCTAATTTTAGGTTTTAGATATATAGAGAGTTTTATAAGATTTTTTTAATAGCTTTCTAGTTTCTTTCACTACAAAAAATAAGACTATTAGCAGCAAATTTTTTAACAAAAAACTGCTGCTATTAGTCTTGTCACTACCAAAACTGCCGCTATTAGTCTTGTCGCTACCAAAAATTGCCTTAGCAGCAAATGTCACTAAATCACCTGATATTTGTAACGCCCCAAAATTTTAAACCTTGAACAATTTGTCTCAGTACGTGTGTCGACGGTTCGCACGTCGAGGACGGTACCGATGGTCGATGTAATGTCTATAGATCAAATTCAACGGATGGGATTTGATGTATGTATGCTAGGTTGGGGTTAGTGCACTCTCGCACACCCAACGCTAGTGCTGCTGTTTTACACCTAAGCCTAGGACTAGGTTATAAAAGGAGTTACATGCATTCAATACCCTAGTTACTGCTAATCATAGGAAGTTAAGAAGAGAGAAGGGGGCGACTAGGGCATTGATTGCTTATGGATGTGAGCTTGATCCATTCTCGAAGCTTATTGTACGGATTTGAAGCGACGAACGAGCTGTTGTTCTTTTGGTGAACCCTAGTCAGATTTAGATGCTAGGAATTGGAGATCCAGAGGAAATCGAGGTACATAAACTAAGGCTAAAATTTGAATGTGTGTTAGTGGTTATTTTTATGTAATTTAAGATCAAGAACACGCAAGAATCGGGTTTGATTTGAAGAGGAGATGAGAACGAGGGTGAAAACCCTTGAACTAGTGAAATCTACCCATTTCGACCGATCGAAATTGAGTTCGATCGATCAAAATGGACTTTAAAATGAGAAATTTGAAGTTTAATAAAATTCATTCGATCGAAATTAAATTTGATCGAATGAGACGTATTCGATCGATCGAATCTCACACTTGATCGATCGAAACGTATATAAATATAGATGTTGAAAACCCTCTGTGAGAACTAGATCGATCGAAATATATTCAATCGATCAAATTCGAGATTTCGATCGATCGAAGTGAAGTTCGTCCGATCAAATTGGATTGTAGCTTATTTGCTTTTGGAAGATTCAACCGATCAAAATATTTTCGATCGATCGAATTAGAAGTTTTCGATCAACCAAATTGGGATTCGTTCGATCAAACTGTGTTTGATTTTTGGCTTCTGTGCGAGCTCGACCGATTGAATTGAGTTTGATCGCTCGAAACGGGGTTTCAATTGATAGAAATTCCTAGATTTGGGATTGTCATGTTTTGATTTCGAGATTTTTGGAAAACCTTTCTGGGGTGTGTTCAACATCATTCTCTTAGGTGAAATCTTGGATTGATGTGTTTAGGTGACTCTGTATTGGGTGGAGAAGAGCTAATCTAAAAGGAGGAGTGAGCTAGTGCGGGTTAAGATCTCGAAGTAAGGAAAACTTGACATCACGTGCATTGTTACGTTAACATGTGTGTTATGACGTGATGTTCTCTTTGATTCGATTATATGTGTGGTTACAAATTCAATTTGAAAAGACATGTGCATTCATGCGTTTTCGATTCATGTATGAGTTGTGGAATCTTTCAAGATTCAATCTAATATGTTGTGCAAGTGATCCTCACTCTTCATTCCGACCTACGATCTAAATTATAATTATCACATTACACGGCGATAAGCTATATGTGCGCACTTCGATTTAAGGTTTTATGTGAATACCCGACCGATACAACAGCTAATCCGTGCACCTTTGTGCTATGTGTTTTATGACTCCCACCGTATGACGGTAATTATGTTCGGCCAAGCGTCCAACTTTATGGGACCTTGGATATATGTGAAAATGGTTCATACGAGCGACGATGGTGGGTATTCCATCGGGAGCTTGAGGCTATAGCTCCTCATTCTATTACTTTAAGCATAATACTTTAAGTTTTTCTTTTCTTGCGTTGGAAGAAGATGTGGACCTGTTTCTTTTGAATCTCAAATAAGCATTGTACCTATGTCTCATGCCATGATCATACCCTGTGCATATGTTCTGATTATTCTGTTTCATTATGCCATAAGATATATGTTTGTCATTACAATAAGCATGCTATGGGTTTTTACTTACTGAGCTTGGATGAAGCTCATTCCTTGACTATATGTCACAGGTTCAGGTGAAGACGTTGAAGCAAGGATTTCCGAAAGAGAGGATTCTGAGTTAGCTTCAGGGGAGGACTTGGAGGAGATTCACCCTGAGAGCTCTTTTCTTTGTACTAGGCCAGAGTAGGTCCGGCCTTAGGATTCAGAATTTGTTGGTCTAACTTTGGTTGTAAAGGATGTAAATTTTGAAAATTATTATAATTCTTTTGGTGAACCATTTTTCGGTAAGGTACGGCCCTTACCGATGGTTCTTGTCAGTTCTTTTTCCATAAGGGATCATATGGAATTAGAGCCGTCATTTTGAGCTTTTGAAAAATAATACTAGTTCTCTATTTCTGCTATGATGATTCATTGGACATGATTTTGCTTTGTTTTCCGTTGTGCAAACAGTACGCTATGTGCTTCGTTCCGGGCACGGCCTTAGCGCTAGCCCATCGACGGCGCGGGTTTTGGGGTGCCGAAATCGGGGCTGTTACAATATTCATAGTGTTTTCTTCTTAAATTATTGAGAGTTTTGACATTCGAGAAATTGTAAACAATCGTTCTATAAATATAATAATAAATAAGTAATAATATCATGTTATGACCCGAGTTTTTGTAACGCATCTAACGGTAGTAGATGGGGTGGAGCACCGAGTCCAATATGGGTACTACACAACCTTAATTTTCTCAAAAGAAAAGAGAAAGAATTTAAATTTAGAATTTGGTGTGTTGGCACCGATTTCCTTTCCCTTCTCTTTCCCTCTCTACTTAGCAAGTAGACTCCATTTAGGGTTCCAATTTGTGGCAAGATCTTCTTGTCATTTCAAACTCTTTTTCTCTCTCTAGTCACTTCCTCACTCTAAATGGAAAGACCCAACTACCTAGGATTTATTAGAATGTGTCATGTGACATATTCAATCTTCAAATATATTATATACTTGTGTGTGTGGTGTTAGATATGGGTGTCATGATGGGTTAGTATTGACACCCTTCCCAAGCTACTCAAGTCCCAACCATATCAACCATATCCTCCCCCATCTAATGGAGCATGGTGTTTATGTCTAACACACACACCGTAGGCCCCTCCTTTTAGAAAAATATAAATAAATAAATAAAATAATAATTTAATTTTCTGATGTACGCTCATCGGCACACTAAATTCGAACTTGAGCATCTATTTATATGCATACTTGTTGCGTACGACCCAATACCTGAGCCCAATAACCCAACTTAATATATGTTTATATGTATAGATATACATTATTTATATGTAATAAATATTAATAGTATGCAATTTAATTAAGTTTCATGTAAATGCCTAACACCCAAGTTAGCCCCATACATTCTCTTTTTGAAATCTTCTTAATAGAATAATAAAAATAGCACAATTTCATAGATTAGATAGGGTCCCTCTTACCTTCCAAGACACGTGGAATACAATTTCCTTTTCTATCTTTTATACTCACTATATATATATATATATATATATATATATATATATATATATATATTAGTGCCTAACACCTAAGTTAACTCAACTCCACTCTCTATATATATTTATATCACCAAGACCCAAGCACTGCTATTAATGATCTCTCTTCCTTTCTCTCTTTATCAGCTCTTCCTACCCAATGAAACCCTCATATAGTAGCCGACCCATCTCTCTCCCTCTATCTCTCTCTCCCTCTCTACGTTATAAAACCAGCAACCATTAACCCAAGTAGCCCATCTTTCCCTCTCTCACTATATATATATATATATATATATATATATATATATATATATATATCCCTCTTAACCCACTACCTCAAGCAACTTTACTAACCTCTCTCTTTTCCTCAAGGTCTCTCTCTCTCTAGCATTTTTGTAATGCATAATGAAAGCCCAAAGAGATCCCCAACCGTCCATTCTCTCACAACCACGTGAAAAGGCCCTTGCTCTTCTAACCTTAAAACATTAAAACTTCTCCTTCCCGTCTCCTTCCAAGCCACGCCACAAGATCTGTCATCTCCTTGAAGACTTGAACGACCACCTATATCATCGCATCGTCTCCAACTCGCAATCATTCTTCGCAACTCAAGCCCCGCTAATGCCACCGTTACACAAGGAGCAACACCACCACCAAACACACGATCAAATCGACATACGCAAGCAACAATACTTACGTAGCGAATACGAAATAACGAGCGGAAGAGCCTTGGTTCAACTCAATCCGATGCGTTGGAGTCAATCTACACTAGCCCGAGCCCATCAATCCGAATCAACCAAATCTTCGCGAAATCGGCACGATCACGCTACAACAAGTGGGTTTCCTTCCGATTCCACTCTGATCTATTTTGTGGCCTCTATGATGTTAATCGACCCCATTCGATTGACAAAAACCTTAAAAATCAGGTTTTTATGGGTTTTGGCACGCTTCAAGAGGCCATAAAAGTCAAAGGACTGACCGATGGTCAAACCCTCTGACCCCAATGTAGGGTACCTAGTACCCTTCGTTTTTCGTTTGAAAGTGATTCGGTGAATAAGCCAATATGGGCCTCGAAACTGGGGTCAAAGACCCCCAGCCGCAGCAGTGCACAATACCGCACACGTGCAACAATATACATTTTTTGGACCAGGGTAAAGGTCATGGTTTGACCTTCTCGATCTCAGACTCATGGACCTGGTTGGTAAAATATCAGTAGGAAGACCCTCCATATTCTCTAATGTACTACCCATCTAACAGTTCATATCACCTTTTATCACGCTTAATATATTATTTTTTAGAGCCCTGAAAATCAGTGAAAATTTCTAACAGTTACCAGAAATTTTATTCCTGTTATTTGTTAACTACCTATATGTGATAAAGCGGGGCACTTTGACCACATAAATTTAGAGATCCTGACCTTATCAATTTTTGGTCAAAGAGTAGACGCCACGTACATTCTAACCGACTTCCAATTCGACGGTTTAGATTCCAATAAATAGTTTATTAAATCTTTCATTACATGCTATAAAAATAGAAAAAATATATATAAATTTATGTACTACTCTCAACACATAGAATAAGTTGTGTGCCAGATTTTTATATAAATCTATATATATATATATATATATATATATATATATATATATATATATATATATTAAATGATCCACTTTGACCCTGTGTATTAAATAAACCTTGGACCTATGGGGCAACACCCATGAATCAAATTAATGACCATCTGCCCATCTATCAAATCAGTGGTCAAATTTTCATCACAGTGAACATATTACAGTTTTTGTGTCACCTAAAGAGGTGCACTTGCATACTTAAAAATATTGCACTTCCACGTGGCACCTAAGTCAAGGGTGTAAATTGAACCCATTAGATCTCGAGTTTAGGGTCAAATTTAGCTAAGGTCCATCAAGTTGAACACCCCTTAATTTTCGGCCCTCTTCTCATCCAACGGAGGAAATTGTATGAAATGATTTCTATCCAGATTCAAGGGTTGTTCAATATTCACTAAAAATCAATGCCCTTAAGAATTTAGAAAAAAGGTCACTTCCCATAACCAATTTATTTAAATCCTTAAGATGCACCTTAAATATCATATAAGCCTTGATGAAAATTGAATCAGTCAAGACCCCTAAACATCATAAAGGTCTATGGGCCTAGTGGGCCCGTCTAGTCTATGGACCCTTAATGGGCTCATATACCCAAAGTAGTCAAACACGTGTTTTGTAAAATCGCGGACCCAAACCTTTTGAATAGGCCCAACTCACCTTCTAAGCTTAGGGCAAATATTTACATATATCTTCTACCCACGCTATGAAAGGTGTACGTACCCTGAAAATCGTGTAACAAGGATCCGACGATCGAAACTTGTTTGAGTCATATGAGAGTCAATACTTAGCTAAATTTCACAAATGACCAGTCCATTTTCATCAGATCAACAAGATCTATTTGATGAGACTAATCTAATATTACTTTATGATGCATATTATAGTACTCATGTACCTTCATTGTAGGTCGCCTTCTTTTCTTTCTTAATGATGAGCAAGACGTCCGAATTACGAGTATTATGGTTAGATATTTTCTTATTATATATTTCATTTGTATTATGTGATATTCATCATTTAGAAGTACGTTAGGGTATATGTATGTTAAGAAAAAAGAATAAGATACGACACACGACTTTTAAGCCTTCGTCACGGTGGGTTTCTTTCACGGTCACGTAAAACTTGGAATGCTGGTATCCATGTACAGATGCAATCCCTCTATAATAGTATGGGATACCACACAAAGTACATCCAAGTTATTATGAAACCCGTCCCTTGGAAAGCATGATTTGTGAAGCCTATCGCACCATGGCTCATTCAAATTAAGTTTAAGAAAGGGTAGAACATGAATATGTTAAGCTACGAGATGTTAAGAAAGTAGGGACTTAAGCCCACACAAATATGATATCGAGGCAGGGACTTAAGCCTAAAATCGAATAATATCACGATATGTTAAGATACGCTGTGAAGGCCAGTTAAACATGAATTAAGTTTCTACACGTGCCACGTCTTGCGTGCCACCGCAAGATTCAATGTCTGCAGCCAAGACGGGTCTTAAGGATAATATGATACGATAGTGTCTCGACTTAAGGGAACACTGATTTTTATGCGCGCAATTTCATCAAGCTGGATGGTGGTTTATGTTATGATATGAAGGTTAGGTGGTTATCTATATGTGAACTTCGCATGATAGGCTCGAGCAGCGATCCTCGCACAGATCATTTAAATAAGATAAGTAAGATACGAAGTATGTTGTGTAGGCGTATAGAGTAATAATAAGACTTTCGATATGCCACGTAAGTTAAGTTGACAAGACAAGTAAGAAACGTATAAGCTTTAGAAGCATCATATGCACTGATATCGGTTACGTTCTTTCAATTTTATAGTTATATAATATTTACGAGAAATTTTATTACGTTGTTTATATGAAATTATAAGGGTTTTACCTCCACTCACAAGATTACACCCACGATCACCAGAGTAGATTGTGGGGGATTGGTTGTGCAACCCACTGAGTTTATGTGACTGAGTAAACTCACTCCCCTCCCAAAAACTAACAGTTACAAGTGAAGATATGGACTATACTGTCGGTGGACTTGATGTGGTGGTAGACTATGAGGTTTATGAGAGTGATGACATGGAGGACCAGTTAGATGACATCAGGTATATATTAAATATTTGAAAAGACTTTCTAGTAGTTGATCGTACTTTTATTTATGATCATTTAGTTTCGTGGACTCCAAAGTCAATGTAAAGTTAATAGAGGAAATTTTTTATGTAGAAGAAATTTTGTTTCACGATTTTTGGGAGCCCAGTTTTATGTAAGATCGATTAAGATATGTATGTCCACTTATCGCCTTAACAAACATGCGGTGTCATAACAGGAAAATTCTAGGCCCTTGAGATCAGCTAGGATTCTGGGTCATGACATATCATGATCAATAACATAAAGTGAACATAATAGCATAAAATATGGATATTAAGTCATATACCTACATAACATGTATGCATTCGTATCTTATTAAGCTTCTTCGATATCTTACCCTTCACTTATAACTTTTCCAAATTAATAATTCATATTAACGTATCTTTTTCATTAGTAAAAATAATTCAACATTAATCTACATGTTTACCCTTATTAGATGGTGAGAATACTAATCACCTCCATCAAAAAAAAAAAAAGAATACTAATCACCAAAGTCACCTGTTACTTAACAAACTTACTAAATATAAGGGTGGGATATCATTGCATCACTTGAGAACAAGGATATCTCATATTCTTGGTTTCCACGGTGAGAGTTTCATGTGAGGCTTTGCTCTCTCATCTTCTTTTCTCTCTTCTTATGTTGCAAGAATGAGAGTTTTGTTTTTATCTGTTTCAAAGACTAATTTTGGTCACAAACTTTTTTTTTTTTATTAATATATTTTTTTCCCAAATTTGACAAATTTTGCCTGATTTTTTCAAAAAAATTTCATGTCGCTTTATTCTCGAATCCTAACTTGGTTACTATGCTCCACACAAGACTCACATCTTATCCCCTCTCCAATCAAACAAAAACCTCAAAACACAGTGACCAAGGTTCCTAAATTAGCCGAGTTGTGCCATCATTTCAAGGGTGGTGGAGTGGTTGTTCCTTAAGCTTTGGCTATCGCTATTATGTGGTGTCACAACCCGAAATTCTATCAAATCCCGAGGGCCTAGAATTTTTTGTTATGACCCTTACATATCCCAGATATGCTAAGCGGACATAAACCTAATAAGAGTTCTTGCGCAATCTGGTTACACGAAATCCATGAAAGACAACAACATAAAGGTGGGATATAAAGCAATCATAAATATTGAATAAATGCAATAAAATCTCCATAATCTACAAATAATTGAACTAAAAAGTCGGAGAAAAATTCGATCAACGAATGTCATAGTATCAACAGCAATAAAATAAGACCAACTCAATATCGAGTCTAAGAAAGTCAATATCCGGCACCCGAATCAAGATCAGTACCGAAGTCCTGATACTGAGTGGCATCGCCCTCCCAAGGCTCCTGATACTCAATGTCCGTGGGATTAATGAAATCGGCGTTGATGAAATCTGGATAACCGGCGTCTACTCCAAAGATAATCACCGCAATCAATCGTTAGTGTGACTGAATTTTGGTGCCCTCAAATCAAGGCCGTCTGTGGGTCAAGAAAGGCCGAGCCTGGCACGAAGCACATAACGTACTATTTGCACAGCGAAAAACAAAGCAGAACCATGTCCAATGAATCATCATAGCAGAAAGAGAACGAGTACTATTCTTCAAAAGCTCAAAATAACGGTTCTAATTCCATATGAACCCCTATGGAAAAAGAACCGACAAGAACCACAGGTAAGGGCCATACCTTATCGAAATATGGTTCACCAAAAAGAATTACAATCATTTACCAAAATTTACATCCTTTACAACAAAAGCTAAACCAAACACTTCCAAATATGGAAAACAACTCTCGAGGTGAATCTCCTCCAAGTCCTTCCTTAAAGATAGCTCAGAATCCTACCTCTCAGAAATCCTTGCATCAACGTCTTCACCTGAACCTGTGACATTTAGTCGAGGAATGAGCTTCATCCAAGCTTAGTAAGGAAAACTCATAACATGCTTATTGTAACGGCAAACATAAATCTTATGGCATAATGAAACAGGACAATCAGGACGTAAGCACAGTGCATGGTCATGTCAAGGAATATATGTACAATGCTTGCTTGAAACCCAAAGGAAACATGTTCACATCTTCTTCCAATGCATGAAAAGAAAACTTAAAGTGTTATGCTTAAAGTAATAGAATGAGGAGATATAGCCTCAAGTCCTCGATGGTTCACCCACCATCGTCGCTCATATAAACCATTTTCACATATATCCAAGGTCCCATAAAGTTGGACACTTGGCTGAACATAATTACCATCATACGGTAGGAGTCACAAAATATATAGCACAAGGTGTATGGATTAGTCGCCGTACCGGTCGGATATTTACATAAAACCTTAAATCGAAGTGCGTACATATAGCTTATCGCCGTGTAAAGTGATAATTATAATTTAGATCATAAGTTGGAATGAAGAGTGAAGATCACTTGCACAACAAATAGGTTGAATCTTGAACGATTCCACAACTCATACATGAATCTAAAATGCATAGATGCACATGTCTTTTCAAATAGAGTTGGTAACCACACACATAATCGAATCGAAGAAACATCACGTCATAACACACATGTTAACGTGACAATGCACATGATGTCAAGTTTTCCTTACCTCGATATCTTAACCCACACGCGCTTACTCCACCGTTTGGGGTTAGCCGTTCCTTAACCACTACTGAGTCACCTAAACATATCAAACCATGGTTAACCTATTACAATGATGTCGAACATACCCCAAAAAGGTTTTCCCCAAAATCTTGTAATCAAAACACGACAAAATCCCAAATCTGGGAATTTTGTTTCGATCGATCGAACTAAATTCGATCGGTCGAACACTCACAGAAGCCAGAAACCAAACACAGTTCGATCGAACGAATTCCAATTCGGTCGATCGAAAACTTCTAATTCGATCGATCGAAAATATTTTGATCGGTCGAATCTCCCAAAAGTAAATCAACAATCACATAGTTCGATCAAACGAATTTTGATTCGATCGATCAAAATTCTAAATTCGATCAATTGAACATTTTTCGATCGGTCGAGTCCTCACGGAGGGCTTTTTCAACATCCTTGTTTATATATACGTTTCAATCGATCGAGTGTGAGATTTGATCGATCGAACACATTTCATTCGATCGAATTTAACTTCGATCGAACGAATTCCCTTAAACTTCAAATTTCTCACTTTTAAGTCCATTTCGATCGATTGAACTCAATTTCAATCGGTCGAAATGAACAGATTTCTTTAGTTCAAGGGATTTCACCCTCGTTCTCATCTCCTCTTCAAATCAAACCAAATTCTTATGTGTTCTTGATCTTAATTTATATAAAAATGACTACTAACACAAATTCAAGCTTTAGCCTTAGATTTTATACCTCGATTTCCTCTGGATCTCCAATTCCTAGCTTCTAAATCTGATTAGGGTCACCAGAAGACCAGCAGCTCATCCGTCTCTCTAACTCCGTAACCACAAGCTTCGAGAACGGATTGTTCTCGCATGCAATCTGCGTTTAAAGCTCGAATCTCTCCCTCTCTCCTCTTAACTCCCTATGATCAGCAATTTCTAAGGTATTGAATGCAAAAAACCTAAATGAGGCATTTAATTCCTCTTATACATAAGTCCTAGGCTTAGGTGTAAAATAGTTGCACTAACGTTGAGTGTATGAGAGTGCACTAACCCTCAACCTAGCCTATATACAACAAATCCCTTCCGTCGGATTTGATATATAGACATTACATTAGCCATCAGTACAGTCCTCAATTTGCTGACCGTCGAGCACATGTACCGAGGTAAATAGTTCATGGTTTAAAATTTTGGGACGTTACATCCTCCCCACCTTAGGAATTTTCGTCCTTGAAAATTGTCGTAGTGTGTGGCACGACACAGGAAGGGTGGCCTCGTAAGGCACCACACATGGCTAAACAGTCCATGTCGCTATAAGATCTCATCACACACACATACGCACAGTCTACACACAATAAATTCTAATAAATTAAATTCAGGCACATCATTAATGAAAAGTTAGTATAACTATGCATAAAATGGATCATTGTGGCAACCATGCCACCATAGTTCTAAAGGGCGAAAATCAAAAGTGGCAACCATGCCCCAATAGTTAAAAATTTATACACATTCATCAAAATTTGAATTTTCAAAAAAGAAAAACTCTCAAGCTCATAATCTCTCAAACGTCGGCTCCTCCCGCCGCTCCAGCAGGATCTGTTGCACCTGTAGGGTCAGCCGCATCGGTAGGATCAGCCGCATCCCGCGCTTCCCTGTTGACTTGATCCTCACTTGCCGGCTCATCAGTCTGTGGGTCCTCTGCAGCAGCACCAGATGTAGATACGTCATATACCTGTGCACGCATGGCCGCGATTCTCTTAATGTAGTTGGTAGGGTACACGGCTTGCAAGATGTCCCTGATGAGCAGCTCGTGGAAATCCAGGCGCTGATTGAGTTGGCAATTGCTCTCTTGGATGAGAGCAGCCAACGTCTCATTGCTCTTCGAAGCTGCTTGATGGGCTGGCGGCATCGGTACGTTAGCAGGTTGGTGAACTGGAGGGATATCTTCAAGCTGATTGGGGACAGGAGCCTCAGGAATAGGTTGGTTAGGTAGTGGTGCGTCCTGAGTAGGTGCATCTTGAGGTTGAGGAGGGACATGAGGCGCTGGGTGAAGATGAGGTTTCAGCCAGTTATAAGTCTTCCTCCAATGCTTAAAAGTGTAAAAGACTACATTGTCGGAGGACTTAGGCTCCCTCGAGGAGATCTTGTGTACAGAGGTCGCAGCGTACTCATCAAACATAGCGGAGATCAGGCTAGCATAAGGTATAAACTCCTCGGGCTTTTCCACCCCTGCCAACAGTTTCTTCCTCCCGTGTCTCAACCCTTCAAAAACCACTGCTGCAGCATTGAACCATTTTCCCTTAAAGGCAGCAAATAGTGCATTCATCAATACGCCTAGTCTCTACGTTTTGTAGCGAATCGGGTAAAGGTTGCATTAGAAAATAGTGTCGAGCATCCACATATAGCTCGGCAAATGGGCTCGTGTAATAGCTCGACTCGATACAACCCTCCCTTGGGTCATTCTCTCAGCTATTAGAGATGAGTCAGATTTGGAGGGTTTGGGGGCAACAACTCAATCCCTGGGCCATAGTCGTCGAAACATTCCAACACTTTACAGTCCATTACGTGGGTAAAAAGATACGTCTTTCCATCGATTTTGGTGCAAACGGTCTTAGGATCAGGGCCTTCAAACATATTTTGGTAAAACAAGCACACGAGGTGTGGATAATAGTTTGGGTGAATGGGTTTCAGTAGGTTATCCAAACCCGCCTTACTTAGATAGTCAAGTGCCCAAGCGTTAATGTCGGGCACATTAGGCCTTTCGAATAAGGTCGGATCAATGGTGTATTCGTATGCAAAACCCTTCTTGGCCCACCACTCGTTTGGTTGGTCGCGTTGGGGTGTTTGCAGAGCAACAGGTTGCTCGGCAAGTGGTCATGGTGGTGGATTAGGTGGCTATGGAGGAGGGTTTGGTGGTTGCGAAGGACCCGGAGTGATTTTGAGTCACTTCGATATAGGGGTTTTAGGAGTGGCAGCCTTCTTCTTAGGTGCCATAGTAAAAAACAAAACTAGGGTTCCAATCAAATCCCCAAAATTAACTCAAAGCAAGAAATCAAGAATCCAAAAATTAAAAATTTACCGGTTTGATGAGGTTTGGATTCGATTTCTCTGAGGATATAGCGCAATCTGTCGTTTGGTCCCCCAACGTAAAAACTCTCGAAAACCCTAACGGAAGCTCCAAAGTTTTCAGAAATTTGAACTTAAAAATGCGGTTTACACATAAAGGTGAAATTCGATCGATCGAATTCATTTCGATCAGTCAAAATCTGACTTAAACAGATCTCGCTTCGATTTCGATCTATCGAATTCATTTTGATTGGTCGAATTGAGCTTTATGGAAACTAGGCCCCACATTTTGATCGAACGAATTTTAATTCGATCAGTCAAAACGCTAAAATTTGATCGGTCGAATAGTTTTCGATCGATCAAGCTTCTCAGGCCAATAGAAACTTTTGATCAAACGAAAAATTTTTGTCCAGTCGAAAACTGGATTCGATCGATCGAATTTAAATTTGATCGAATGAATTTAATAAACTTTAATACAAGAAAATCCACTTTCTGCCAAGGTATTTTGATCAGTCAATTTACACCTCGATTGATCGAAATCATATTCGATCGAACGAAAATAAATTTCGATCGATCGAATTGCAGAAACACAAAATTTTTGGGTTTTTGAGTTTTCATCCTCATTTTCACACTTTAGACATCCAATTCATCCATGTCATTGATCATTCAAAATATTTACATATAATTTGGGTCACAAAGGACCATTACAAAATCTCTTTCCTTCTCCCGATCACACAAACAATGAAGGATGTTGGGCGCGACTCTCGGCTTTGTGTTCTCACGTCGCTTCCTCTCTAGAGTGATTCTTCCATTGGACTAGCGCCAAAGGAATCCGTTTTATGCGCAACACTTGCTTGGTTTGGTCTAAAATTTGCACGAGTTCCTCTATAACTGTCAGATCCCGGTAGACTTCAACTGGTGGTGCATCAAGGACATGAGTTGGGTCTCTCACATACTTCCGCAACATACAGACATGAAATACGTCGTGCACTCTATCAAGTTGCGGGGGTAATGCAACCTTATATGCAACTTCACCAATACTTCGAACGGTTCAATATAGCAAGGACTCAACTTTTTACACTTTCCAAAGCGCATCACACCTTTCATTGGGGATATCTTCACAAACACTTGATCCCCCACTTGAAAATCCATGCTTGATCGCTTAACATCTGCATAGCTTTTCTATCGACTTTGTGCCGTCCTGATCCTTTCTCGTATAATACGGACGGTCTCGGCATTTTTCTAATGACTTCCGATCCCAACACAAATTTGTCACCTATTTCCTCCCAATTGATTGGAGACCTACATCTTCGTTCATATAGAGCCTCATATGGAGCCATCCCAATGCTCTGCTGAAAGCTATTATTATACGCAAATTCTATCATCGGAAGATGCTGATCCCATGATCCCTGAAAATCAATCATGCACACTCACAACATATCTTTAATGATTTGATTGACTCTCTCCGTCTGACCATCAGTCTGTGGGTAAAATGCGGAACTAAAGTCTAATCTCGGGCCCATACCCTCTTGGAATCTTTGCCAGAATATTGATGTGTACAATGGATCACAATCGGACATGATGCTAGTCGAAATACCGTGGAGTTGAACAATTTCTTTCATATACAATTCCGCCAACTTGCTTACAGTATATGTCGTATTGTAGGGTAGGAAGTGAGCCGATTTCATTAATCGATCGACTACCACCCATATAGCATTGTGGCGTCTCATCATCCTTGGTAATCCCACAATGAAGTCCATAGAAATGGACTCCCATTTCCATTCCGGTATTGGTAATGGTTGTAATAGACCTGTTGGGTGTCTATGATCCACCTTTACTTGACACACCAGACACTTTGACACATATTATGCGATGTCTTTCTTCAATTCTCTCCACCAATAACACTTCTGCAAATCCTAGTACATCTTTGTACCACCCGGATGAATGGCATACTTGGACTTATGAGCTTCGTCCAAAATGGTCTGCCTTAATTCAGCATCAACAAGTATGTATAAGCGGCCACGAAATAGTAATGATCCATCTTCTTTGATAGAAAAGTCCCCACTTTCATCTGCAGTCACCTTTTGACAGATCTTTACTAGCTTTGGATCTTTCATCTGGATTTCGTAAATGTGATCAAAGGTAGTTGGTCTGATCGTGAGATTTTCCAACAGTACGCCGGTATCCTTGACCTCAATATTCTTATCATACAATGAAAGGTCTTCTAATACTTTCCATCGTCGAAGTCCCACAATGAGACTAGCTAACTGAGCAGCATTCTTTCTACGCAATGCGTCAGTCACGACATTAGCTTTACCTGGGTGATATTGTATAGTACAGTCGTAGTCCTTGAGAAACTCAATCCACCGCCGTTGCCTCATGTTCAACTCTTTCTGCGTGAACAGGTACTTAAGGCTTTTGTGGTCCGTGAAGATCTCAAAGGTCTCACCATACAGGTGATGCCTCCAAATCTTAAGCGCAAAGATCACCGCGGCTAACTCTAGATCATGCGTTTGGTAGTTCTTCTCGTGCTCCTTCAACTACCTTGACCCATAGGCTATGACCTTACTATTCTGATTCGGTACACAGCCCAAACCACCATATGACGCATCATTGTAAACAGCAAAACCTCCACTACCTGATAGAATAGCCAACACTGGGACAAAAGTAAGCCGTTTCTTGAGTTCTTGGAAGCTCTCTTCACATTCTTTGGTACATTCAAATTTAACATTCTTCCTTGTAAGTCAGGTGAGTGGTCCTGAAATCTTAGAGAAACCTTCAACAAAGCGTCGATAATATCCAGCTAGACCGAGGAAACTGTGAATCTCCATCACGGTCTTGGGTTGCTCCCAATCTAATATTGCCTCAATCTTCGCCGGATCAGCAGTCACGCCTGCTTATAATACTACGTGACCGAGAAAACTCACTTGTTCAAGCCAGAATTCACATTTGCTGAGTTTGGCATACAGCTGGTGCTCACGTAGGGTCTGCAGTGCGATGCGCAAATAATGTTCATGCTCTTCTTTGGTGCTTGAATAAATAAGAATGTCGTTCACAAATACCACTACGCATGTATCAAGGTGTTGTTTAAAGACCTGAATCATGAGGTTCATAAACAAGGTTGGCGCATTCGTCAAGCTGAAAGGCATTACTAAGAACTCGTAATGCCCATATCTAGTTCTGAATGCTGTCTTCTGCACATCTTCGACCTTCACCTTTAGTTGATGGTACCCAGATCTCAAGTCGATCTTCGTGAAGAACATGCCCCTTGTGATTGATCAAATAGATCGTCGATCCTGGGTAAAGGGTACTTATTCTTGATCGTAAGCTTTTTTAACTGACGGTAGTCAATGCAAAGTCTAGTCGACCCATCCTTCTTCTTGACAAGCAAGACAGGTGTTCCCCAAGCGGATACACTTGGTCTTATGAAGCCCTTGTCTAACAGTTCTTGCAATTGCTCCTTCAACTCTTTCAGTTCGGTTGGAGCCATTCGGGATGGAGCTTTGGAGACTGGTTCAGTGCCTGGAGTTAAGTCGATAGAAAATTCGATCTCTCGATCAAGCGGTAAGCCTGGTAACTCGTCGGGAAATGCATCCTCAAACTCACAGGCAATCGGGATATCAAAAATAACGTTCTTTGCTTCCTTTTTCCCTTATAGGAATGCCAGATATCCCTCGCACCCATTCTTCATCGTCCGCTCTGCTCGTACTGCGAAGACGATCGGTGCTATTTTCCCTCTCTCGCCAACGAACCAGAAAGATTTCTATCTCGGTGGACAGAAAGTGACTACTTTCTGTAGGCAATATACGCTCACATGATATGCACATAGACAATTCATGCCAAGGAGTACATCAAGTCCTTGCATGTTCAACAAAATAAGGTCCGTTATACTCTCTTGATCCTCCACTTGCACAATAACTGATCGGCAACATGTGTCTACAGTCACTGCACTTCCCGTAGGAACAGACACATCCAAAATAAAATCCAACTCCTCGGGAACAATCTTTAATTTTTCCACGAATTATGGAGTTATATACGAGTGGGTAGACCCTGGGTCTATCAGAACTAGTGCAACACAATGATCGCCGTCGTTTTCTTGATAGAGTTGTAGCGTACCTATATGATTTAATATATACACTACGTTCAGATATGCATACCATGACCACAAAAAATGAACCTAGAAGTTCTTCCTATCAATGCACTTTCTTCATCTAGAAAACAAATAAATGAGTTTAAACATAACAAGAAGGTTATACCTTGGATTACATCGTTACTTGTTTGGGCGTCTTCAGCTGTCACGGCGAAAGCACGATGTTGGACAACAGGTCTCACAGATTGTGTAGGTCTCGATGCTGTAGTAGTTGAGACGGTGCCCTCCTTTCTCATCTTGGGGCAGTCTCGTATCATATGGCCTCCTTTCCCACATTTAAAACATCCGCCTTTGTCCCGTCTACAGTCCGATATTTTATGCGGTTTGCCACAACGGGCACATTTTAGTTGTGGACTTGTAGATGCCGCTTTAGAAGGTCCCTGTGTGACTGATGCCCCAGACGCTTGGGTCTGAGTAGGGCCCTCTCTGTGGAACGATCTCGAAGAAGTGAAGGTATTTGACCTCGGATAATTTCTATAGGCTGGTCTTGAAATTAGAGCAGGTGCTGACAGCCTCGGCTTTTTATTTCCAGTGTCGTAGTCATTCACGCCTCCCGAACTTGCCTTGTTCTTCCACTCATGTCTCTTGTTGATATCCCTTTCTGCCACGATGGCTTTCCCCATCACATCGGCATACATTTCGAGCTCAAATATAGATACCCTCTTCTGAATATTTGGTCTCAGGCCTTCTTGAAATCTACTAGCCTTCAATTCTTCCGTAGCTACCAACTCTGGAGCAAACCTCGACAATCGTTCAAATTCATTGCCGTACTCCTGTACAGTCATGTTCCCTTGCACCAGATTGGTAAAGTCCTTCTTCAATTGATTCTGAACTTGTTTAGGAAAATATTCCTTGTTAAATGCCATTACAAACTCCGCCCATGTCCATTGGTCGTATGGACCCTCAAGTTCCCTTTTTCTCAATACTGACTTCCACTAAGCATCGACGTCGCCTTCTAGTTGAAAAGAAGCCAACCAACTCTCTCATGTTCAGGGCTTTGTAATCTCTCCAACAACTTCTCCATCTGTTTCAACCGCTTCTGCGCTTCAAGTGGATCAGTCTGCCCGTGAAATACAGGAGATCTCAATCTCCTCAAATCCACAAATGAGGATGGCAACAAAGCAGGAGGTGGTGGTGGTGGCGGTTGCTGATGATGGTTGATATTGTTTGCGGCTAACAACGTCGTCTGCTCAACCAGAAGAGCAGTATGCTGGGTCTACTGAGCCATAGCAGCGGCTATAGCCTCCATAGCCCTGGCCATCCTGTCAGAAGATTCCTCTTTATGACCTCTCTCCACCTCGGGAGGTGGTCTCTGCTCTCCTCCGAAACCCGAAGGAATATCCTCCATATGCCTTTCACCTCTCTGATGACTTCCCCTAGGTCTACCTCTCCCTCACTGATCCATTGGAATATGTTACAATTAAACAAAAGTCTCATTAACAGACGGTCCCTAATATCCAACAAAATCTCAATCTCGAAACAGTTTAAGACTTGTCAAACGTCTCTAAAACCAAGGCTCTGATACCAACTGTGACAGACTGAATTTTGACGCCCCAAAACCCGCTTCGTCGGTGGGCTGGTGCTAAGGCAGAGCCCAGAACGAAGCACATAATGTACTATTTGCATAGCGGAAAATAAAGCAGAACCATGTCCAATGAATCATCATAGCAGAAAGAGAACGAGTACTATTCTTCAACAGCTCAAAATGACGATTCTAATTCCATATGAACCCCTATGGAAAAAGAACCGACAAGAACCACCGGTAAGGGCCGTACCTTACCGAAACATGGTTCACCAAAAAGAATTACAATCATTTACAAAAATTTACATCCCTTACAAAAAAAGTTAAACCAAACACTTCCAAATCCTACGGCTGGACCTACTCTGGCCTAGTACAGAGAAAATAGCTCTAGGGGTGAATCTCCTCCAAGTCCTCCCCTGAAGCTAGCTCAGAATCCTCCCTCTCAGAAATCCTTACATTAACGTCTTTACCTGAACCTGTGACATTTAGTCAAAGAATGAGCTTCATCTAAGATCTGTAAGGAAAACTCATAGCATGCTTATTGTAACGGCAAACATAAATCTTATGGCATAATGAAACAAGACAATCAGGACATAAGCACAGTGCATGGTCATGTCAAGGAATATATGTACAATGCTTGTTTAAAACCCAAAGGAAAGATGTTCACATCTTCTTCCAACGCATGAAAAGAAAAACTTAAAGTGTTATGCTTAATGTAATAGAATGAGGAGCTATAGCCTCAAGTCCCCGATGGAATACCCACCATCGTCACTCATATGAACCAGTTGGACACTTGGCCGAACATCATTACCGTCATACGGTAGGAGTCACAAAACACATAGCACATGGTGTACGGATTTGCCACTGTACTGGTCGGGTATTCAGATAAAACCTTAAATCGAAGTGTGTACATATAGCTTATCACCGTGTAAAGTGATAATTATAATTTAGATCGTAAGTCAGAATGAAGAGTGATGATCACTTTCCCAACAGATAGGTTGAATCTTGAAAGATTCCACAACTCATACATGAATCTAAAACGCACATATGCACATGTCTTTTCAAATTGAGATGGTAACCACACACATAATCGAGTCGAAGAAGCATCACGTCATAACACACATGTTAACGTGACAATGCACATGATGTCAAGTTTTCCTTACCTCGATATCTTAACCTGCACGCGCTTACACCGCCGTTTGGGTTAGCCCTTCCTTAACCACTACTGAGTAACCTAAACATATCAAACCATGGTTCACCTATTAGAATGATGTTGAACATACCGCAAAAAGGTTTTCCCCAAAATCTCGTAATCAAAACATGACAAAATCCCAAATCTGGGAATTTCAATCGATCAAATCCCTATTTCGATCGATCAAAATCCCGTTTCAATCGACCGAACTAAATTTGATTGGTCAAACACTCACAGAAGCCAAAAACCAAACACAGTTCGATCGAACGAATTCCAATTCGGTCGATCAAAAACTTCTAATTCGATCGATCGAAAATATTTTGATTAGTCGAATCTCCCAAAAGGAAATCAACAATACATAGTTCGATCGAACGAATTTTGATTCGATCGATCGAAATTCTAAATTCGATCGATCGAACATTTTTTGATCAGTCGAGTCCTCACAGAGGGATTTTTCAACATCCCTGTTTATATATACGTTTCGATCGATCGAGTGGGAGATTTGATCGATCGAACAAATTTCCTTCAATCGAATTTAACTTCGATCGAAATAATTCCCTTAAACTTCGAATTTCTCACTTTTAAGTCTATTTTGATCAATCGAACTCAATTTCAATCGGTCGAAATGAACAGATTTCTTCAGTTCAAGGGTTTTCACCCTCGTTCTCATCTCCTCTTCAAATCAAACTAGATTCTTACGTGTTCTTGATCTTAATTTATATAAAAATGACTACTAACACAAACTCAAGCTTTAGCCTTAGATTTTATACCTCGATTTCCTCTGGATCTTCAGTTCTTAGCTTTTAAATCTGACGAGGGTTCACCAGAAGAATAGCAGCTCGTCCATCGCTCTAACTCCATAACCACAAGCTTCGAGAACAGATTGTTCTCACATACAATCTGCGTTTAAAGCTCGAATCTCTCCCTCTCTCCTTTTAACTCCCTATGATCAACAATTTCTAAGGTATTGAATGCAAAAACCTAAATGAGGCATTTAATTCCTATACTTAAGTCTTAAGCTTAGGCATAAAATAGCTGCACTAACGTTGGGGGGTACGAGAGTGCACTAACCCTCAACCTAGCGTACATACAACAAATCCCTTCCGTTGGATTTGATCTATAGACATTACATCAGCCATCAGTACAGTCCTCAACTTGCGGACCGTCGGGCACACGTACCGAGGCAAACAGTTCAAGGTTAAAAAATTTGGGACGTTACAATTAGATTATAGTAGTTTACTCAATCACGTAAACTCAGTAGGATACACCACCAATCCATCCCATTCTACTCAAGTACATTGTGGGTATATTTTGTGAGTGATAAACATGATATCTCAATGTAGATAGCTAGAGAAAGGTAAAATTATTTGCATATCGTAAAACTCATATCATATCATAAATGCAAGATCATGATCTAGACACTCATATCCTAACGTACCTCATTATATCTCATAACATATCATATCATGTCTTATTATTATTCTTGCACATACGTCTGTATATCGCATGAGCGTAACTAACATTCTCATAAAATTCTAAATGACCTATGCCAGAGTCGCTGCTCGAGCTACCATGTGAGGGTCAATATAGTATCATACCACCATACCATAACACCTTCGTGTCATACTCATCTCCACCATCCAGCCTAATGAGAAGACATAATGGCCAAACTAACTCATAAACATACTCATAATCTCTCCCAAAGATCAGCACTACGTCAAAATGATAAAAAAATAACTTTTAGAATATCGAAAAAACCACTGCCCAAGCAGTAGTATAATAATCCACTGCTAAAACTGATCATTTATTATATTACAATAGTGGTTTAATTCCCTAGCCATCATCCCACACCATAATATATCGGGAAACCAAAAATTCATTTCCTTGTTTAGCTGAAACCGCCTCCTCCCCTCTGTCTCTCTCGCTCTCTCTTCCTCTTCGAAACCCTAGCCTCCATCTCCCTCGTCGAAACCCTAACCTCCATCTCCGAAACCCTATTTCATTAGTTTGAAACACGGCGCTGCAATCTTCTTCCGAGATCTTCTTCCGCTATCTATGGAACTTATAATATGGCCGTTAATGTAATATCCCGAAAAAGATCATGTTAAACAGTGACCCCGGGATCTGTGCCGACTGGTCATAGGTTTGACCAAATAGGAGTTCAATAGTTAGCATAGGGTGCGATGAACAGATGAGATGTGAGAATTAGAGTGAATATGTGGAGTGTCATGTAAATCTGAAGTCACATACACCTAGTTCAGGTGCATGTGCTCAACACACAAGCTAGAGGGAGATAAAAGGGTTTAATAACCCTAAAATCAATGGTTGAGTTGTTGGAGAGAGTTAAGAAGAGAGAGAGAGAGAGGAGTAAAGAAAGGGAGTGAGTAAGGAGTTATTGCAACTGATTGGAAGGGGGATTTGAGCATTTAAACGCCGGATTCGACGCGAGGGATCCGCTAGAAGCAAAGCTGGAAACCCTAACCTTTCCAACCACTTGACCTAATCAATTTGAGATTTATTGAAGGTAAGAAATTCTTGTAGATTAAATGCATAGATTGAAGAGCTTAATTGTAGTTAAGAATATTTAAAATGATAGATTAAGTACTTAGAAAAATAAAGGAAAAAGATTAGAAAGAACTGCCAAAAGGGGGCTAAATCTGGCAAATTCAATTAATCGAAATTGAGATTCGATTAATCGATTTTCGCCAAGAAGTTGAAAAGTCAAAGAACCCGAATTCGATTAATCGAATTGAGTTTCGATTAATCGAATTTGATTTTTGATTAATCGATTTTGGTGTCGATTAATCGACTGAGAACCTCCAGTGGACTCTAGTGGATGGAGGAAAAAGACCTGGGGAAATCAACTAGTCGAAATGGGATTTCGATTGATCGATTTCGAATTTCAATTAATCGAATTAGGGTTGATTAATCGATTTTGGGAATTCGATTACTCGAATTGAGAATCGAAAAGATAGAGTAGAGAATTTCGATTAATCGAATGGGGATTCGATTAATCGAATGGGAATCTCGATTAATCGATTTTGGGAATCGATTAATCGACTTTGTGTTTCGATTAATCGATTTTGTGTTTCGATTAATCAATTTTGGGAATCGATTAATCGAACCAGATTCGATTAATCGACTTTGGAGTTCGATTAATCGACTGTGCCAGTTTTTGCTGACTTTTGAGTTTGACTTTAAGATTCTTGGAGGGTCTTGGACCTTCTTGGTTGCATCTTTAGTGATGTATTTCATATGTTATGTGGTACCATAGGTGGTACGTGTGAACTTGGGCACAAGGAGCCACGTGGGACCTTGATGCATGATCAAACAGAGACTTGAGGTAGGGAACACCTTGAACATGTACTTTATTTTGCAAGAGCATGTATGTAGTGATATAGAATTCAATTCAAACTGCTTTTGTTTCTTAAGAGTTTGTGAAAAGTGTGCGTGTGTGACATCTAAAAGAGTAATCATAATGAGCTATCCCCAGGGGATGAGGAAGTAAAGAAATAAGAGCATCAAGTGTGATGCAAGTGAATGGA
Source organism: Chloranthus sessilifolius (assembly GCA_021018995.1). Lineage (NCBI taxonomy): Eukaryota > Viridiplantae > Streptophyta > Magnoliopsida > Chloranthales > Chloranthaceae > Chloranthus > Chloranthus sessilifolius. The sequence goes on from CM037586.1 coordinate 19,689,308, forward strand.
TACATCCCAGGGATGTATCCAAGATTGAATTATGTCTGATAAGGCCTAACTGATATAAGATAGCACACTTACACGGTGAATAACTATATGTAAAGCACCTGATATTTTTGTTATTTAAGGTTTGATAGGGTACCCCACCGACATGGCAGGATACCCACGACTGACACGACAGGATATCCGTGATCGATACGGCGGCGAAACCGTAGGCCAGTGCAGAGGCTTATCCGTACACAGTAAGCACACCCCAGGGGTGTTGAGTTGAGATAAGTGAAACCCCGCCACTGATCCCCAGGGGAAAGGGGCTTGGGTACTAATTGTATTCCCAGGGAATATGTTTAAAACTGTCTATATAGATGACGATGATGGGTATCTCATCGGGGCTCGATGCTATATTGCTCGGGGATTACTTAAGTTAAAAGGTTAAGTTTTGCTTTAGGCCTTTTCAGTATCATTCATGAATAATTAAAAGACATGAGTAAACTATCAGTAAAACATGATTCTTTTCAACTGTTTTCCATCAATAACTGTGATGAGTACTGAAATATGATGATATTTCACCCCTAAATACCTACATTTAGCTATCCAATGAAGGCTATTTGATGAGAATTATTAGATTTGAAGAGTTTCAAGTAAATACAAGCCAAGTGTGGAAAACAGCCCAAGAATTCTAAAAATAATGTCAAAACACTGCAACGTTGGGTCATCGAGAACTTGGTGCTACTTGCGGCTAAATTTGGACCTTCACAAAGGCTGAATTATGAAATTGTCAAAACACAAAAGTTGTAGCTCTTTTCGTTCGCTTTCCAACGGCGTAAGAATCGCCTCAATCTGAGTTCAGGACAGAAAGTTATGGCCTAAATACCAAAGCAGTGTCTGATACAAAAGTGGGCTAGAATTCACGGATTTCTGGGAGCTCGATGCATCGAACCTTTTGGTCGATTAATCGAGGAGAAAATAGTGTCAGACACGGAACTGACACTTTAAAGCTGATTTTGAGCCTCTTTTATAGGGTCGATGCATCGACCCTATTGGGTCGATTAATCGACCCTAAATTGTCGAGTTGGGAGACTTCTGCGATCGGGAATCTATTTAAAGCGCCTCAAACACTTCGAGAATCAATGAGATTAGAGAGTTTTAGTTTTTAGTCTTTATTTTTCATAGTTAGACATAGAAATAGAAAGTTTTTATCATTCTTTTTTATAGCTTTGTTCCTTTAATTTTTCAGTGCTCATTCCTCCAATTTATTATTGTTGTTCAAGTTAATTTCTGCATTAATTTCGTTTCTGAAGACCATCGTACTTTTGGATCAAAGTAATTTCTTTTGAAGTTGAGGTATTTTTAATTCATTAAATTAATGTTATTTTCTCTTCCTTATTTATTTATGTCATTTAATTGCAATATGTGCGGCTAAATTCATAGGGATGGGGATCTAATGATTCCCATCCGAGGGATGTACTTTTAATAATATAAATTTAGGATTAAAATATGAGATCTTATTTTATGGTTGTTGTGCTATCATGAACGGATGAAATCCCCACCACTTCTGGGATCGCGTGTGCTAAGCCATGCCCGAAATCTCATATCTGTGACGGTAATTTTATCCTATTATTGTTATGGTCTTTTTGCTTTCATCGTGTGGATCTAATTACGATTATGATCCGGGATCGAGTGTGTCGAGCCATGCCCTAGATCTTGGATCTGTAATGGTAATTTTATCTTAAGTACTCCCTAATCTGAAATCAAGTGTGCCGAGCCATGCCCTTGATTTCAGATCTATGGTGGTATTATTGTTAGAATTTTCACCCACTTTGGGGATGATTTTTATTTGAACCTGAGATCAAGTGTGCCGAGCCATGCCCTTGATCCCAGATCTATATATAAAAATCATCTAAGTCCTGATTGCAGGGATGCAACGTGGAACCTATCGGGGTTTTGACCATTTATCTTCCATAAAAGATGTTTGTTTTCAATGGTATATCTCATAATTTAATCCTTAGATTTATATTACGGGAAGAACGGACCAAAGATGGGAGGATTTAGTATCTTCATCTTTATCTTTATTTTTGAATTATCAGTTAAGTTTTAGTTTGTAGTCAGTAATTATCATCTCATCAAACCACCTAAATCATAAAACTAGTAGAATACTGTTAGATCTTAGTAGATTTCTGGAATTGCTTGTCTTTTTAGATCTTTCAAAATTAGTCCTCGTGGGAACGATCTCGTACTTCGCACCCACTATATACAATCCGATTCATGCACTTGCGAGTAAATCATTACAATTAAAATAACACATCAAGTTTTTGGCGCCGTTGCCGAGGACTAAATTAAGAAAATCTGAATTTTTGGTAGACAATAAATTTTAGGAATTTTCGGGGATTAAAATAGTATTTCTGCTTTAAAATAATAATAATAATAAAATAAAATAAAATTAAAATTTAAAAAAAAATTTGCAGAGAGTCGATGCATCGACCCCCAGTGTCGATTCATCGACCCTCTCTCGATTGATCGAGATTCACGCTCGATCAATCGAGCTTTAAAAAAAAATAAAAATAATAAAAATAATAAAAAAACAAATTTAATTTTCTTGAAGTTTTCCTGCCCGAAACCTCCACTCTGTGCGTCATTTACATGCACACTAGGTCTTCTAAAGAAAGAACTTTAGAGCCTTTAAATTCCGAGATCGAACGTGCTTACCGGTCAAATCGTAAGGACGCTAGATCAAGGCAGAAATTTTCAAGTGAATCATCCACTGAAGTCAGTATGACTGACAACATGAATGGGCAACTTGAACAAGAGGAAGAACCAACATTGATAGAACTGTTCTCTCCGATCACTACAAATACCCCATCATGCATTGTATACTCAGCCACACCTGGCGGCCGGTTTGAAATTCGTACAAATGTCATTCAAATCCTTCCAATCTTTCATGGCATGGAGAGAGAAGATCCATACCAGCATGCCAAAGACTTTGTCGAAGTCTACTCATCTGTTTACCAAAACTTCAGCGAAGAATCTGTTAGGCTACGCTTGTTTCCTTTCTCTATAAAGGATAAAGCAAAAGCATGGTTAAATTCTCTACCATTGGGATCCATAACCACCTGGGATCAGATGGTCAAAAAGTTTCTGTCAAAGTTCTTCCCTATGGCGAAGACGAATGTCCTTAGCCGTGAAATCACGAATTTCACGCAAGAGGAAGATGAGAGATTATATGAAGCTTGGGATAGATTCATGGATCTCTTACTCAAGTGTCCACACCATGGATACTCAAAGTGGAGACTGGTTCAGTGTTTCTACAATGGACTGAGTCAACCAAATAGCCATCTGGTGGAGTCAATGAATAGCGGAGGATTCCTGAGTCTTAAGGAAACTGAATCTTATGCTTTCCTAGAAAAGCTGGCTGAGGATTCTCAGCACTGGAATTTCACAAAGACTCGGGAACAACCAGTCAAAGCCCGTAATCAAGCCGGGAGTTCAACCAAGAAAGGAGGACTATACGTAGTAAAGGATTCCCCGGATTTGATGGCTAAAATTAATTTCCTCACTCAACAAGTGGAGGAATTGAAATTAAAGAAGAATGTGCATATGGTAAATACACAACCTGAGCCATGTTCAATTTGTGCAAGTTCAATGCATATGGCAGATGATTGTCCTTCAATGCAGAACTATCATGAAGACACATCTGAACAGCTAAATGTTGTGAATAATTATGAGCGAAATCAAGGAAACGTTTTCAATGAGAATAACCTAAATAGCTGGAGGAACCACCCAAATTTCTCATGGAAATAAGAGAATCAAAGAATACAACCCAGGAAGCAGGGGACGAACTTTTATCCCCAACAAAATTTCAACCAAGGACCGCAGCAGAACTACGGTCAAGGGCAATTTCAGCAGCAAGGGTTCAATAACCCGAATCAATTTCAATACAATCAGAATCAGGTTGGGCAGCCACGACAAATGAACCAGAATTTTCAGTTTACACAACCAATGGGAGGTTATCAAAACCAACCACAGCAAAATTTTGTGCCAACATTTCCACCACCTGGATTTAACATTCCACAGGGAAATACTACCCAACGTCCTCATACACAAACTCCTTCTACTGAGGACCTGATGAAACTCATTCATTCTCACACATCCTCAATCTCTAAAATAGAGACCCAAATTGGGCAATTGGCCACTTTTCTCTGTGAAAGAGAAAAATGATCATTTTCGAGCCAACCAGTTCCTAACCCAAGGGGCCAAATGGTTGTTGAACAAACATCAACTTCAACACAAGAGGATGATCAATAATAAATTCGGGCGATCACAACATTGAGATCTGAAAAGCAGGTCGATAACAAGATAGTGTTGCCAGAGGAGGAGGAAAAGTCTGATGGAGAGAAGAAATCTGAAGAGAAAGAAGAAATTGATGATAAAGTACAAGCAAAAGAAACATCAGAAGAAAAAAGTGAACAGAAGAGAAGTTTTATTCCTAAAGCACCGTACCCGCAAAGATTGATGGAACCACTGAAAAATCGCGATGAGGAAGGAATAAATGAGATTTTCAAGCAATTAAAAATTAATATTCCCTTCCTGGATGTCATCCGCCAAGTGCCTGCTTATGCTAAGTTTTTAAAGGATTTGGTCACAATTAAAAGAAAGACAAATATTTCGAAAAAGGCTTTCTTAGCCGAGCAAGTTAGTTCAGTGTTACAAGCAAAGCTCCCGACCAAATATAAGGACCCAGGTTGTCCTACAATCTCGATCATCATCAGTGATAACCGTATTGATCAGGCCCTTTTGGATTTAGGAGCAAGTGTCAACTTGTTGCCTTATTCTGTGTACAAGGAGCTCGAATTGGGAGAACTTAAGGCCACTGCGATGACCCTTCAGTTAACTGATCGGTCCATAAAGATCCCTCGAGGAATTGTGAAAGATGTCCTCATCAAGGTGGATTCTTTCTACTTTCCTGTGGATTTTATTATTTTGGACACTGAACCAGCATCAAATTTGAAGAATAACATTCCAGTGATTCTAGGAAGACCATTCCTAGCAACCTCCAAGCTTGACAGTGGAACTCAACATTTTTAATTGAAGTTCCACTCAATTGACAGTGGAACTCAACATTTTTAATATTGCCAAGCAACCCATGGAGGATGATGAACATGCAGAAGCATACATACTCGATGAAATCATAGAAGAAATATTTCATTCATCTGAGACTGAAGATCCTTTAGCAGCTTGTCTTGCATATTTTGGAGAGAATTTTGATGTGGATCAACTGATCCAAGAAGTGAATCACATGTTGGACTCCACACCACGTCTGGGAAAAGAAAAGGAAATAGACTGTGGAACTCAAATTGAATTAATCAAGGAAAAGCCGAAAGAGGAGGAGAAAGTGTCCTTGGAACTTAAACCTCTTCCGGAAAATCTCAAGTATGTCTACCTGGGGGAGAATGAAACTCAACCCGTTATAATATCATCAACATTGGATGCGCGTCAAGAAGGCCAACTCATGAATGTACTCAAAGAGCACAAAAGTGCCCTCGGATGGTCAACTAAAGATATCAAAGGTATTAGTCCGACGGTGTGTATGCATCGAATCCATTTGGAAGACAATGCTAAGCCTTCTAGGGAACCACAGAGAAGACTAAACCCTATAATGCAAGATGTGGTCCGAAATGTGTAATCAAACATCTAGATGCTAGAATTATATACCCCATCTCTGACAGTAAATGGGTCAGCCCCACACAAGTGGTCTAACCTTTCGACAAATTATCGAACGTGGTTAAGTAATTGTGTCTTGATATAACTTTGTTGCATCCAGCTGTAAGCTATTTGCATCAAGGCATCCTCTATAACAGTATGGTATTAGGCCTCTATAGGATAAGGGGAAACAGTTGGAAGTTGAGAGACTGTTTGAGTTAGGCTACAGTTAGGACCACAGGCTTCTCCTTTTTGAGATGTTGGGTACAATTTTATACCCACCAGAGATTGAACTTTTATTCTCCAAAGTTTCATCCTCAGAAAACCTTTCATCATTGACTTTAATTTATAAAACCTTCCTTGCTTAGGAGGCATATTTGCTAAAGTTTCCGAGTCAACCTCACCCGATGCGTGGTGTTGTACCGGTTCATCGCCAAGGGTCTCAAAGAGTTCCCAAGCTTCTTCTGCTATCAATTTATGAAATGTATCACTACATACCACATCAATCGTATACAGATTCGCATCTTCAAGGCCTTCATAGAAAGTGCGCACTAGTTGCCAATACGCAATCCCATGGTGAGGACACTTATACAAAAGATCCTTAAGACGGCTCCAACATTCCTTAAGAGATTCATCTGGGGATTGATGGAATGTTATGATAAGATCGCAGATTTTATCCGACCTGTAGATTGGAAGGAATTTTGTAAGGAACATACGTTCCAGTCCTCCCCAATTAGCAATTGAATTATGAGGCAAAGAGTTTATCCACTGCTTTGCTTAATCTCTAAGGGAATATGCAAATAGTAGTGGATGCTTCTGTTAAGTTCTTAATTCAAATGATAGTACATACTTTCACGAACTTATTTAGATGTAAATAGGGGTCTTCATCCACTAGCCCATGAAAAGTTGGAAGTATTTGAAGCACATTGGGCGTAATTTCAAAGGTCCTATTGTCGATTGTCGGGTGTATTTAAATATATGAGGGAGGTTTAAGAGGTGTCAATGCATAATATTCCCCCATCGTCTTAGCCATGTATTGGTCTCTTTCTACCATAATAAAATCAAAGAAGGGTGGCTAAAAAATTTATTGTAAATATCTATTTTAATTTTAGTTTTATCTAATTTTTATTTTAGCAAACAGGGAGAGAAAACAAATCTAAGCCTCGAGCTTCTCTGATCAAGGGAAGTTGAGACTCTGAGTCGTCGCTCCGAATAAACCTACGAAAGATTAAGAAGGGATCAAAGAAAATTAAAAAGATAAAGAAATATAAAAAGAAAAAGATAAATACTTATTTTCTTGAATTAATATATAACAACATTGTCCCCGACAGGGACGCCAAAAACTTGACTTGATTCTATATATATATATATATATATATATATATATATATCTTATTAAGTCTTAACCTATTGCAAGTGCACAATGGAAGTTATAGTAATAGCAAAGGATCGTTCCCATAGAGACAGGTTTAATACATATTAATTCAATTTTTTTGAAAACTTATACTTATCTTTTAAGATCCTAATCTACTGGAGAAATATGAATAAAGAATTATTTATTAATCTAAATTTCAAAAAATAAATCCTAATCTTCAAACTTCAGATTATGATCGTCAATCACAATCTTCTGCTATCAGATATTTATAAAATTAAATAGTACTGTTATACTATATATCAAGTTTCCTAACATTGGTCGTCAATCAATACTAAAATCCTATAAATACAGATTTAATCTAATCAACAATCTCTTAAAACTTGGGCGCCAATCAAATTCTAGAAAATTGGAGATGGAAAAATAAAAGCCATTACACTAATCTGCAAATCTCAACCTAAGTCGTCAATTCAAATCAAAATTTGAAGATGTTTACAAAGCAGAAAATTTAAACTAAAAAATAGAATAAAATATATCCTTCACCCCTCTGCCGCATGCATCAATTGCTTCTAAGAAACTACAGATATCTACACTAATCTTCAGCTTCCAATAGCAGTCATCAATTGCTCTTGAGACACCTTGGATATCTAATCTACAAAGCAATAAAATCCTACTCTAACGATCAAAAGAAAACACAACCTAAGTCATCAATTTATGCTGAGAATTTCTTCGATAATAATTCCTATACCAAGCCCTATTATTTATAGATCATAAGGGGTCAGTTTACAAAACTTCTTATTCTAATAAAAGAAATAAAACTATCCTATTATAACTCTACTTCTAATCTAATAATTCCTTACTTCGATTAGTTTATGTAATTTTGAATTTTTTTCTTTATTTCAGCAGCAGAGTCCTCTTAAGATTCTTCTTCATCAATCTCCCAGATTCATGATCAGCCAAACTTCTAATTCAAGAGTTCTTCTAATTCTGTTCATGACGGTGAAAATTCCCACGTGATCAGCAGCAACAATAATAGCAGTAGGAAAGGTTTTATAATCATAATCATAAATCACGATTACTTCTTTTCTCTCTTTCTTGGAAAATCATAAATCACGATTTTCTATCTTTCATAGCTTCCTCATTGGACGATTCTCTGAATTACGATTCATTGCTTTTCTTCTATGTCGCACTCTTTCTCTGAAGAATCATAAATTACGATTTCTTATTGTTCTTTAGTAACAGCACAATCGTTCTGCAAAATCATAAAACACAATTTTTCATTCTTCAGTAGGTGGTGAATTATCTTTTACACTCAATCATCTTTTTATTACTCTTTTGGATTCATTTTGACAAATATTATCATTTCGGTTCTCTTTTACTGATTATCCTTAATATGTCCACATCATTAACTCATTAGTAACAAACTAAGTCCTAGCATCACTAAGTTAAGGGTGATAAAATAGTATATTATGTAACTGATCACTTCATCCTAGCTTTTCGCGGCTGACCAGAACGAGTTCTAGCATGCGGTTGTTTTTCTACCACATTCATATCTCTACTCATCCACTAACTCTCATCAACCATCGGGTGCATCACATCATTATATGTGTTGTAATATCTCTCATTTGTAAACCACTCTTGTACAATGTCATATACCGACGCACATCGATAACTGATAGCAGCGTATGCATGTATACATGGTAGACAAAGATTTGAATAATTGAGAGTTTTGAATCATTGACTAGTACTTGAAATTTTAAATGTGTAACTTCGAAAATGAATTTGAATTAAGAACTATAAATCTAAATTTAGAACTCGAATCCGAACTTGAATCTTGATCTGAACCTTGAATCCATAAATTTTGTACATTGATTCTATGGACTATGAATTGGAATAAGAACTTGAACTCTGAATCGAACCGGCACGGCGACATATCCGGGAATCGAACCGCACGACAACATAACCGTGAATCAAATTGGTACGACAGTTAATCTGTGAATCAAACCGACACGGTAGTATATCCGTGAATGGAATCGGCACGACGACATAACCGTAAATCAAACTGATCCGGCAGTTAATCCGTGAATTGAACCGGCACGGCGGCATATCCGTGAATCGAACTGGTACGACAGTTAATTCGTAAATCGAACCGGTCCAACAGCATATCCCTGAATCGAACCGGCACGATGGCATATCCATGAATAGAATTGGCACGGCGGTATATCCGTGAATCGAATAATAAATCAGGTAAAATTGAAGTAGACCTTTATGGCGGATTATATGTACACATCGTGGACCGCTAGGGCGGAGTATATGTGTATCTATGGACCACTATAGCGGATTATTCGTACGTACCGTGGATCGTTAGGACGGATTATATGTGTATCTGTGGACTGCTAGAGTGGATTATTCGTACAATTGTAGACTGCTAGAGCGGAATATATGTAAGTGAATCGAACCTGATCTTTGAATCTGAATTAAACTTGATCTTTGAATCCGAATCGAACTTGATTTGTTGAATCGAACTTGAACTTGAATCTTTGTGAAAATCCAGCTAAGACTTGTGAGTTTCAAATTTTGTTTTGATATGAAACCGTCCTTGAAAATTTCGTTTGATATGAAAAGGACTTGACCGTTCTGAGATGAAAATGGCTTTGAAGAATATCCCTGTTTTAAAATGAAATGCCTTCTGAAAACTTTTATTTGAATATGTGTTTTGATGAGAAACTGCATTGAAATCTTGTCATTTATGCATAATCTGATAAAATGTAATTGTTCTTGAGTTTTTTCTATTAAGCTTAAACTGTTAGCTCACCCCAACTATACCTCACAGGTGTGGCATTTTATCAAGACACCAGACTTGAAGAGAGTCTAATTTTGCATATCGGGAGAAGGAGATCTTCCATTTGAGGATTTTACCTATAGATTGGGGTTTGTGAACATTTGTAAGATTTTGGGGATTGTAGATTTCTGACTTACCGCATCTAGGTGGATTATATAACTATAGCATCAATTTTTGTACATACATTATACACCACTGTGTGGGTGATGGACGGCCGTCATGGGTAGTTTAGTTGTTTCTTTTGAATTACGTGTTCTCTATATAGAAATAAAGATTTAATTTTAGTTCTACCATATATTTATCTGCTTTGATTTCCATGCTTATATGTGGATATACCAAGTATTCTGTTTTCAAATTGTGATCTACAATCTGGCGGTTCGAGTTTTCTCAGTTGGTAAAAAAAAATATTTATCCTAAAAATCCGTGTTGTGAAAATATGGGTTGTCACAGGATAATTCATGTTTGATGATAAGTATTTTGTATAAATGCATGATTGGATAATTGGTTGAACCTCGAATCTACTTGTGAACCTGCTGTGAAAGATAATGTATAACCCAGTGTAGATATGCTCTCGCTACCTATGAATAAGTACGTGATTGTTCGATTTTTAAATGAACACTGTTGATTTTAACTACATGATGTGGATCTTCAGTTAAAGGATTATATTCTCTTCCTATAGAGAATTTCAAACTGATTATGTATCCTATGTGTTCTCTTGCTACGTAGTGTAAAGATACGATTGGACAAAGGACATATATTGAATTTTCAAGGACGAAAAATTTCAAACTCGAACGAGCCCGACCAAGTGTACGTGTTCGACAAGGCACACAATCCCGCCTTGATATTTTGAATAAATAAATTGTAAGAGTACATTTTTTTTGTATGAAAAATGAGGTTAGAATACATTATTTAGTCTTTAGTGAAGGAACCCGTACACCACGCACGATGTATTGGCTTAGCACCCAAAGGAGTCCCATAAGTCAAGAGGATAAGGCTTTGAGATAAATATCTAAATATTAGATATTTGTCTTTGTTTTGTAAGAAATAGAAGAGAGAGAGAGAGAGAGAGAGAGAGAGAGAGCAAGCTTCCTTCACTCCTCAAACCCTCTCGTGAGACCAAAGCCGCGAGCGCAAAGATCATCGCAGTTTCCAATCGCTCTTGCAATTCTGACTGCGGAGAAGCTTTGAGCTCCGACATCACTTATATTTAAGAGCGTGAGAGAGTGTGGTTTTGAACAAGGGAAAATCGATCATCGTAGACGCGTCATCTGCAAGTTGAGGAAGCAAAGATTCGTCTGTGTTAGTGTGGAGCTGCATCTTGAGCTTCGCTAATCACGATCATCATGAGATTTCTGCCATTTGACACTAAACCCCTTTTCTATAGCAATCATCGTAGGCCGCTTGAACGATCGAGAAGGGTGAGCATTTTAGCGTTATCACATGATATTAATTGTTCTAAGCTTAGATCTATGAATGGATGAAGTTTGATTTGAATCAGGTGAGTTTTGGGGGGAAAAGGATCAGGGAAGAAGAAGCCCGAGTGGGCTACTGAATTTGTCAAAACCGATCGATCAGATTTGACAGAATAGGGATGTGTTGAATTTCTGGAGAAACTGATCGATCGGATTTCTCTGCCTTTGGCATTCAATCGATCAGTTTACTTTGTCTCTGACTGCTTCAGTTTTTCCTTGGAAAAACTCTTAAGAAACTTTGAGCCATCTGATTTCGCCATCATTGACACATAGTGTACAATCTTGGTGTGATCTAGATTAAGAGCGGGGGACGTTGATAAGGACCTTCTCATTGATAAGGACCTTCGTTTTGCACCGAACTTAAGGAAGGAAAAAATCAATGCACGATTTTCATTTTGAGCTTAATGCACAGACTCCTTGATGTGTTTAGTACAAGTTTGAATATGAATTTAAAAGCATGTTAGAACTTTAGAATTTTGAACTATGGACTATTGCATTTTGAATGTCGATTAGAAATCTTCGAATCTATGAATATGAATCCGTTGAACTCTGAAATTAGTTATATATATATTACAACTTTGATTTATATATTGAACTTCAGTATTGCATGATGATTTAAGGTTATATAAATACCCCATAAAGACTGGTATGGCGGTTTATACCATCGACCGTGGACCAGTATCGCAGGTTGTACCGTACTCTTCGTAAGTATTTATCGAAAGATGATTGTTAGGGGGCTTTCTATCGATAAGGTTCAACAAAGTTATACTTGCGTTGGAGTTAAGTTAAAGATTTAAGTCATTGATGAATTAAGTCTAGCATGTATGATGTGAGCAATGTATCGAAAATCGAAATCATATGAAATCTCCGAAATTTGTCTGAATATTGATTTAAACTCTAAGCTCTTTTGAATTCTAATTGAATATGAATGGCAGTTGAAAGTTCATCGTTTAATTCAATTTTGGTATAATAATGTGTGGATTTCAGTCATTGAACCTATGCTTTGAATTCATAAAACGTAAATTGACATTGATCTTTTTCCTACTGAGCTTAGAGTGTTAGCTCATCCCAACATCTTATATCATAGGTTTAGACGTGGATCGGAATCCTGAGCTAGAAGAGGATCCTGACTACAATCCCAAGGTGGAAGAAGAGCTTCCACCTTAAGACTATTTTCCTTAGTCCAGTTGTGATAGATTTTGGCTTAATACATTTTGGTGGTTGTAAGTAGAATACTTAAACTAAGATTTACATAACTTTCTATAGTTTTGGAACCACTGGTTACGTGACCGTCAGCCGTCACCAGTGGTTATTTTGTTAGTTTTGGGTTCTGGAATCAAAGTAGTACCATATGATATTTGTTTTGCCTTCAGTATAAGTACGTATGAATCAAAAAGCATTGGGCGATCTAGTTTTTCCTAAGTTTCACGTAGAAAAAGAATCGGATTGTCACCTGACGACCAGACCTTTCCTAGAAATTCGTATGAGAAAAGTCGGGTTGTCACACTTAGGGCTGCATCTAGACTAGCTGGGCACCATGTGACACTCATAATGAGGACGGCAACTTGGACAAGAACAATCACGTTTCATATAAAAAATTTCTGCCTGATCCATTTCATACCAATCGTTGAAAATGCAGTCAAACATGCATAAAGCCATTGCACCGATGAAATGAGTGCCAAAAACGTAAAAACAAGATAGATTTTAAAAAATAAATCATATGCTACATGGCTGATCAACCAATATATATATATATATATATATATATATATAGGGGAATGATCATCTGACACGAGTCACGACATGACTCAAGCCAGGAGATCATATATCTCTGCGGTAAATGTCAACCAAGGATCAAAATATCCATTTCATTTTCGGGCATGACCGAAACCAAAAGTTTGACCGAAATTTTAAATTTCGATTGAAATTCCAGTCGAAAATTTTACTGCCATGCATAATGTGACCAAAATTTCAGCCAATAATTTGAATCATCGGCCAAAATTTTGAACCATAAAGTCAAACCATAAAAATCTAGAAGGTATCCAAGCTCGAGTCAAGAAGTCATTTCCCATATATATATATATATATATATATATATATATATATATATATATATATATATATATATATATATACTTCACCTGTGCAATCTCACCCCCAAGTCTTTCCACGGAGTCCACTTTAGATTAGGAAGTTTTGTCAGATAGCTATATTTCCAGATTATATGACCCTTTCAATCAACCTTTGAAAGCTTCTTCCTTTACGCTTGACAAATTCAGGCTTAACCATCATCATACGCCGACAGGCTTGTTTAGGCTATGTTTGGCATTGCTCTTGGGGAGAGAATAAAAGAGCAGCTGCTGCTCTTTTCTTATTCCAAAGAGCTGCATCCCTTTTACCTTCTTCCAATCCTGCCCTCTCCACATTTATTTGCAATAACAAAGAACAATTGTTGCTCTTTTCTACTCTCCCAAAGAGCAATGTCAAACACAACTTCAGCGAAATAAAAGGGCATTCATTCGATAAGGAGAAGATTAAGCAATTCCTCAAAGCAAGTTTAAGGTTTTGATTTTATTTAAGTACAACACTATCCAACTCCACTATTCTTCCTCTTGTGACTTGTGTCTGATTTCATTCCATGCAGACCTATTGTTGATGTGGCCCGCCAAATTACCTCATCGCCACTATCTTATGGGGGGACTGAAGATAAGAGTTTCTTGACCATGTTATCACTTATTGCCAATTACATCTTCGATCAATCGGTCATTCCCAGTCCCATTATGACTTAGGAGAAAGGTGAGTCACTTGTATGCATCTACATTATTCTTTTGAGAGTCTATTTATGAGAATTGAAAACCCATAATTTCATATATGACCCTTTATAAATAATAGACGAAAATCAAACTCAATCCAAGCTAGTTATAAGAAATGTCATTCAATTCGGTCGTATGCCTTAGACATGTTAATTTTCAAATGCAAAATCTCACCAAATATCTTTCTTTCCATGTCTTCAATTAGTACATTGTCATAAATATCTCTCCCCTTCACAAACGATCCTTGCTCTTTGAAAATTATCATACGTAAACCCATAATTAAACGACTTGTAATAATTTAGCAATAATTTTGTAAAGAAATTTGCAAAGATTTATTAGTCTAAATTCTTCCATAATAGAACGGTTACTTGATTTTGGGATCCCTATCATAAAATTTGAGTTGACTGCTTTGGGAATTATCACTTCTTGAAATGTCAGATTTTGAAATTTCACCCTTAAATTGATGACCTAGAATTCCATGCCATGACTCGCACTCACCGCTAATACGATAAGCAGAGGGCAGGCAGAACACATATCCACCTAAACATTTATGTTGGGTCTAGTAAAATTATGGGCCAGCAAATTTTCTAATTAATTTTTTTATATATAACCTCGGTATTCGGACCTCTTAGAGCACCCGCCTAATCCTAGGGGCACATGCGCACCTCAAATTCAACACATGTCGGGTCAGCACAGGATATAAATCCCTAGGGTGGCCTCAAGGGGGAGAGGGGATTCGAACTCAGGTTTCCTACTTTTGGAAGCAGGTACCTGGCCACCTCACCTAACCCCTTGAGGTTAATTTTCTAATTAACTTGTGAACTTGCGACTAACATATTTGCTCAACTAATAATCTATCAGTTAATTACCATTTCTCAATTAATTTAAGCGACTTGGCATTTATATTTCATTATGGACACATTGAACGACTCAGATTGTAAGTGATATTATTCCACAAGTCCTTCAGTGCAGGTCCACACATAAAATGATTTCATTTCAACATTCACATGCCTGAAAGAAAAATAACAATAAATAATGAAGATCATCAAATATCTGTCTAAAATCATAGGTATCGTTCAAGGGTGAAACGACTCCCTCGTGATACGAAATAAATCAAGTATAAGAGTAAATGAGTAAATGAGTAAACTAACTAAAGAAAATGAATCTCAATGGCGAATAAAGAATTTTCCAACGAGTCTAATGCTCCTAGTAATCTGCAGGGTCTACACCATCCTCAGGGATCACACCCTCATCGTGGTAGTCCCCATCATCACCGTAGTCTCCGTCAGGCTAAGCCATCCTCCTATGTCGCCATGTCGCCCTCATAAGCATCTGAGAAACAAAGCCACCTAGTGGGTAACACAACTGGTCCACCCCACTCTACCCGGGGTATATAGTGTGTGCACTATTAGTAATAGCACATAACTCATAACAAATAAAGGAGGCAATCACATAATCAAAATATATAAAGTAATGGCACTAATGATTAGAGATATAATTTCAGGTACAATGTGATTTATCGGATAGAATACTAGGGCAGGGCAATACCATGGATGCAATGCATATGTCATCATTCTACTTGTAATGTATCTAGCAAGATTCTATCTCTATTAGTTATGTATGCCTTAACAAGTTTTCACAGATTTAACATAAGTTTTTAAGGCTTCCACGTGTCTATACATCACATATTTGCCTTACAGAATAAATTTACGAATTATACTAGAGTCATCGGTCGAGCCTAACACGTGATAGGGGTGTGTTAGATTGTCATTCACCACTCATCACGTTGTCATGACCCATCTCAGAACATATTTACGAATTATACTGGAGTAGTATTTTGAACTTTTAGGAATAGCATAGATAAGATTAGAAAGTGGACTACAGAAACGTAATGCATCAATTTTCTAATAAATACACTTGAAATTCTTATTTATGCAAGAGAGATTTTAAGAGATGAATAATTTAAGGCTATTTTTAGTTTGGGAGTAGTACAAATATATAGCACTGTAAGTCTTGTTGAGTCGCGCTGATCCCTGGATAAAGTTTGTGTGTGACGTAATAAAATTTCGGGTCAAGTGGGTATCAGATCAACCAGATCCCCTGACATCCGTACTCAGAGGCATAATTATTTCGCATAGATATGTGCAAATGATGGGTTGTTAGGTTTACTACTTGATTTGTCAAAGATATATGCCACATGGCATAAAACAGGGCAGTCAAAACTATTCACAAGTGGTAAGCAGAAATAAGCCCTCTCTAGAATATACATATAGCTTTCTGTAAAGCACTTTCTTCAAAACTTCTCCCTCGAAAAGACCAAAGGATGTGTTTGGGTCTGCTATTCTTTTGTGGACTCTAGATCTCATACCAGCGACAAATTATAATTTTTATGGCAAAGAGCAGGGGAGAGCTGTTTTATCACTTAAAACGATAGAGCTAACCCAAGCAGAACTAAAAACATGAGAATCATCTACATATGAATGCAAGCTTTGACCCAAAACCCAAGTTTTGACCCGAAACCCGAACCGGTTTGAAAAAAATATTCAAACCAAACCGATTCCGACTTGGTTCAATTTTTGTTTTGGGTGGCAAAAACTGGAAACCGAAGATGTAGGATGAGAATGCCAAAAGAAAATTAAAATAAACAGCCCCTATAAAACCAAAATTGGAAAAATAATGAATAAATAAACACAAGCCGAAATTGAACCTGATTCGTTTCACTTCAGGCTGAACCAAATCGAAAACCAAAATTTGCATTGTTTGTTCGGTTCAGTAAACGAATATGCATCCTTACATCTACATAACTATTAAATTACAGATGCAAATCTATAGAGAACAACTAAAAGAAATTCGAAAAAAATGAAGTAATAAAGCTCATATACCACGTACCATGATGAATCAGCTACATACATGTGGAGAGACCAAGCTTTGGATATAAACACTACCCTGAATATCAAAGTCTTGATCTCTCCCTTTATAAATGTCTGTAATTTGTTTTGTTCTTGAGTCGTAATAAACTATTCCACTGCTATTTTCAATCAATAAGATTTCCCCACGATCTCCGTAGAACCAAATGAGTTTGCCAAAGAGTCTGTTATCATCCACCAAATCGATAGTGTATTTTTTGATCCACGAATAATTCTGCTTCGGGAAATCCTCTAAAACCCATATATCAATTTTTCTATCCTTATAAGTATCCACCAAGTAAACGATTTCTCGCAACTCCATCAAACGCAGCATATGCCTACCAATCCATTTTCTCTTCTCACCATCGAAGTTAGGAAGTGGGATTGTTCGGAATTCTTCATCCCCCATATCAAAAGAAACAATATAATCAAACTTGACCTGATAGCGACCCAAACAAACCGTCCAATATAAAACTCCTTTGGCAGCACAAGCGGAAGAATCGGGACGAAGACAGCAAGGAATATCCCGAAGCCGTCTCCACGAATTGCTGCTGCCGGCACCCCCGAGAGTAAAAACATGACACTCATCGTAATCGAAATTCGAACTTCACCGAAATAGGAGCACTTTATAGTGATTCGTAGATGGATGAAATCCAAGGTAAGCACGGAATCTGTAACAGTTACTAATTTTAACTCTCTTATTTGGATTTGGGATTTTGAGAAATAAAGATTCTGGAATTGGGATAAATAAAGATTCTCGTGTAGCGGGATTGAAGATGTGAATGGGGGAACTGCGAGAACGATCAAAAAGGCAGATCAAACCATTGCAACTAGGTAAGATGCAACTCCATGCATTACCAGGCTTTGTTAAGATGAGGTTCGCATCATCATGATCATCTACTGGTGAACACAAGTGCAATTGAACCTGTTGTCTGTTAATGTCAGTAAATAAAACAAATTCAGAGCAGACAATAAGATCAAAAAAAGAGACTCCTTTTTCTTTTGCACTTTTTAGGTGTCGCCCTATAAAATAAGGATCTTTAATAAGTGAATACAAGAGCTTACAAACACACTTAAATCTTATAAGGGATTTCGCAGGAACTCTACAAAGTATCTCTTCAATCACATCTACCTCCATATATACCTTCTTTTGGCCGGTACTCTTCATTCCTTACCCTCTCTTCTCGTCTCGTCTCTTCTATATAGATAAAAGAGAAACGGGGAAAAACAACCGAGTGTAAGAAAAAACGGTACACCGATTTCAGAAACAGCAAATAAGATCTAAAGGCAACAAAAATCAATGAAATCAGAAAACCCTAGCGGAGAGAGAGAGAGAGAGATTCGTTTCAGGGGTTTCGTCTTTCGACCATCTAGAGGCAAATAAGATCTAGAGGCAACAAAAATCAATGAAAAACAGCAAATAAGATCTAGAGGCAACAAAAATCAATGAAATCAGAAAACCCTAGCGCAGAGAGAGAGATGGGTTTCAGGGGTTTCGTCTTTCGACTATCTTCACCGCTTTTGACTTTCCTGAAAACCCAAAAGTAATATTCTTGGAGCAAAACACGCAATTATAGATTTTCGTTTGATGCCCTCTAACCGGGAATTCAAGTTCTATTTTGAAACATGTCCAAACAAAAAAAGAGTTCTATTTTGAAACCGCCGTTTCTAAATTAGTAGGTACTATTGTCGAACTCTATGATTACTTGCATTTTTTTGGGCCCAACCGACCAAATCCGACACAACCATCGGGTTTGGTCCGGTTTGGACGGGTGCTCGTATGGATTTGGTTTGACCAAAAAAATATTAAAAAGTTCAATTTGGTTTTAATTTCGGACCTTTCCAAGTCGAAATCGAACCGATTGAAAATAAATTTTTTGAATATATATATATATATATATAGTCATTATTTAAAATATTATTTTTCATTCTTGTTTTAATATATTTTACTACCAACACTCATTTTTTAAAATTTAAATTCTCTAACGGCTATATTTTTACAACGGTCATATTTTTGAACGCAAGGTTTCAAATTGCTATCGGTTTCGAGTATCGGTATGTCGGGGCGGATACGAATCGATCGATACTGATACGTATCAATCAATTATTTATAATAATATAAAATAAAAATAATATTCAAACAGTAATATTTTTTTGTAACAGCTATTTTTCCCCAACGGTCATATTTTTCTATAACGATTATATTTTTCCAACGATTATATTTTCAAAGGGTCATATTTTCCTGTAACGGCTATATTTTTCCAACGGTCATATTCTCTTATAACGATTATGTTCTCTTATAACAGCTATATTTTTCCAATTGTCATATTATCTTATAACGGCTATATTTTTTCAACGATCATATTCTCTTAATAGAAATCAGATTGGTCTATAAATATGTCAATCTATTCTAGTGTTCCATACAATAAAATTTTATATCTTTTTTCACAAGTATGTATACTAATTCTCTACATCATTCATTTTTTACTTTCGCTCAAATGTCTAGGGATTCTGTCTATCAAATGCTACTTGAAGATTCCGACTCCGATGATGAGTTGGTATTAACTACCACAATTGTTACGACACATGAACTTTTTCATGGAGAGGGAGAGAGCAGAGCATATCATGATCCTATTCCATTTTCAGGATTATTTTACTGATTAACCAGTATATCCTCCGAAATTATTTCGAAAGCATTTTCGGATGAACCGCTCTCTTTTCCTTCGTATTCTATCTACAGTAGAAGCTTATGATCCATACTTTACCCAAAAAAAGAATTGTGTTGGAACTATCGGCTTATCTTCCCTTCAAAAGATGACAGTTGTACTTAGAATGCTAGCTTATGAAGTAGCGGCTGACTACGTGGATAAGTATGTTAGGATTGGAGAATCTACCACAATTGAGTCCTTGCAACATTTTGTTATAGCGGTGATTACAATTTTTTCAGACGCGTACTTGAAGTCACCAAATAGCAATGATGTCGCTAAATTGCTAGAAGTTGACGAACAACGTGACTTTCCTGGGATGCTAGGTAGCATTAATTGTATTGAAAGTGGAAGAATCGCCCAGCTGAGTGGAAGGGCAATTTTCTGGTCATTCTCGTAAACCAACGATTATTTTAAAAGCAGTGGCTTCATATGATCTATGGATATGGTATGTCTTTTTTGGGCTACCCGATTCACATAATGACATCAATGTATTAGAGCGATCTTTTGTGTTTTCTGCGCTTGTTGAACGGCATGATCCTCCTGCCAATTACTCAATATTTTATATATATAATTGACAAAATGAGGTTTTAAATCAGATCGGGTCGGGTTTTTGCGTTAGCCGTCAGGTTAGATCTGGTTTTCGGCTAGGATCGAGCACATATTCCGTTGAAACATCGGTTCGAGTCAAGTGCCCCATCGGGTCGGGTTGAGCATATGCCCATTTCCGATCAAGCAGCCAAATATTTTTGCTTGGCCTGACCTGAGTCGACGAGTTGACAACCCAATCTTTTTGTCTCATCTATTGAGAGCTTTGGAGGTAGGTAAGCATGAGTTTTAAGGACATGAATGCCAATCTTTTTCGAGCATTTTGCATTTAGCACCTCGTGTTATTAGAAAATTGCATTCCACCCTCTTGGTTAAACCTATTTACACCTAAACCCAGAAAACTATGGTGTAATGCCACAGACATAGTAGAGTATAACGAACGAAGCATATTCTTCACGCAGACGCTCTTTGGCGCCAAAACCTTTATACGTTTAACCTTGAAACTGAAGCAGATTTACAACCAATGCCATCACGCTAAAACTGATAAATTATAGGGTATTGCCACCGATATAGAGCCTTATTTATTACTCCTGCCATCACAGTCCATATTTCATAAAATTTAATGAAATTAAAATAGTTCTTAATGAACTAATGTCTTGCATAACCCGATAAGATAAGACACAGCCGATAATTTAGTTAAACAAGCTCAAGAAAAATATCGTGACACCTATTTCTCTTCACCTTTAGGGAGTGTTGCACTTACCTCCAATTCTTTTAAGCCCTTCGATGTCGACTGTGAACTTCAGTTTCAATTTCCTTGAATCAACAACACCACCTTCACAGATCTGTTGTCAGTCTGCTTGCACATGTGTTGGCCTCCGCTACATCTTCCGTATCTTCCACTCCGTTATCCATCCATTCAAAGAACTCGCACGTATAACATCTGAAATATTTTCTACATAGGTTCTTCGCTGTGTGAGAAGTTAAATTGTAGATGGCTTATCACATTAACAAGGCGGACCAAATTCAGTCTTTTTTTGATTCGGGCAATCCCATCTAATGACCCGATTGTTTACATCCAAACCAAATATCCATAATGCTATAAAAGCAATGACAACAGAAGCTCAAACTAGGAAACAAGTGGAACAGTTAATAGCATTTGGACACAAAGCAGTATAACATTCACCACTACATAGGTACAACAGCAAGAATTCGTAAGTGATCTAAAATAGGAAGCAAGCATAAACACATATATCCAACAATGATTGAACAATTAAAACCAACTTACTGTTCAACAAGTAGCAAGATCAAAATAGTAATCACAACAGCAAGTACAAAACAAGCAACAAAAACGTAAGCACATAGAAAGGACAAACCATTAAGTATCGACCGATCACAAATACCCCACATACCCCACAAAATTTGTCCACATACTACGTGAAAAAGTTAAAAAAATCACTGCCTCAATCAATGATTTTTTCAAAAAATCACGGTCTTTAACAGTAACAGTCAGAGAAAAATCACCACAGCTTTTGACAGTAATTTTTTTTATGCAATTTTTAAAATAAAAAATACTATTTTTTTTTTTTAAAATTACGTCGATGATTTTTTATACAATTTTTTTAAAAATAATATTTTTTAATGCTTTTTTTTTTAAATACAATTTTTTAATATTTTTTTAATGTAATTTTTTACATATTTTTTTTAATGCAATTTTTTTAATATTTTTTTTAATGCACTTTTTTTAATATTTTTTTGTATGCTTTAAAAAAAATTATATAAAGAAAAAAAACTATTAATCTCATATTTTCACACATCCATTCAACTCAAATGTAAATCATTTAATGTCATTAATAAAAAAAATAGATGTCCAATTCGTTTATTTAAACAAAAGGTTGCATCTCAACCTATGATCCAACTTTTCAAATCAGCCAAACATTTTAAACTCTACATGCACAATCCTTTTATTCAAACAAAAAGAGAAAGAAATGAAAAAGAGTTAACAATCTAAGGACCCCATGGCCCATTTTCAAAATAAAAGAAAAAAAAATTAAATTTGCTTCGCCTCTCCTGCCAAGTGTCTCAGTCCTCTTGTGATCCGTTTGAAATGAGCTTCAAATCGGAAAACTTTACCTGAAATCAAAAGGAGAACATCATTAAACTGAGATATTGATGACTACCATCTAATGAGTCCCCATCTAATAGGCCGGTTGAAAATATTGACTTGTTATATAAATAGGTTGTATTCAAGTTAGCCCAAAACTGAAAATGCAATTAAACTTATGAATCAAGAATGAGTGCAGCAAAAGTACATGATCCTGATAAATACATCTGATAAAATACATTGACTTATAGAAAATACTCAAAATTTCAATTTTACGCTAATGATAAGTATAAAAAGAAATACAAATTTATATAAATATAAATATCAACAGAAAGCATAAAAATAAAAAAAAATACAAATTTTATCATCATACCCATGGTGTACAAATGTGGGCGCTCAGCCCTCCCGTTCACATGCTCTCCCAAACATGTCAATCCTTTAAGAAAGCAATGAACTATCCTTGTCTATCCCTGCATTTAACTGAAATGGTGTCAATATACATTGCAAAGTTTGCTTGTATAGGCAACAACACAAAATTGTTTAAAAATTACCAGCAAAAAGAACAAGACCATCTGTGGATACTCTTGGCAAGTCTGGGAGAGTTTTGTGAAGGTACTTTGGGGACAAGTAATCCAATGCATCCGATACAATAACAAGAGAAAAAGACTTGTGGCTTGTAAGAGGAAATTTGATATCTGCCACACACACACACACACAATGCCCTTGCAAATCAAACTCTTGCAATTACAATCAGCATCCTCCATATCATATGGTTCGACACCCCGGGATTTTGTATCCTCTTCTTTTAACAATTTGGCGACCACGGTACATGTTTCAAAGCCTACATGCAAAACTTTGTGCATGTTGTCCCCATATACTTTCTTTAGCGTAGGAATTGCTCCTTGAACTGCTAAGGTGCATGATAGATCACCTGCATATATGGCATTGCAATCTTAGAAATGAGGATTAACATTCAACATATTTTCAAATAAAGTTTGAATGATTAACACGGCACCAAATATTCTGTATCCCATATATAACCAAAGTATGTAATGTTGCTTTCTATCCATGCATTGATAGAAGAATACCATCACAGGTGGTCAAAATTTGAGCAATTACAAGAATAATATTATCACCGTTAAAGTTATTAAATTGTTACCTTTTAAATCATCAAATACCCACAACAGAATAAACAAAGGAATAAACTACACTAGCCTACCATTATACCACCTACACATTTGATCATGATCATTGAAAGCAAACAACCCATAATAATGAGAAAATTAGTATGTATACCTTCAACCTTACTAGCGGCCTCAAATCGACCTAATCATGCCAACACGTAAAGAGTTCAGCTGCCATATGGCAGTTAAAAAATAACAATTCTGCTGAATCATAAAGAATTGTCCTTAAAACTTGACACCTAACCACACAACTAGAAATAATAATAATAACCAGTAGTAATATCAAACCTAGAAAAAATAATCATAGCAATGAAATCCTATTGGCTACCGATAGCAGCAAGAAGAAACTTCCCGATCATGGGTAGCTAAAATAAATTTTGTTATAAACCTTCCTTAATCTTAAAATGAATGTAAGGGGACTCGATACAAACCTCCACTGTAAGAATATCCAATAAGAAGGAATGTGCCCTAAAAATTTCAAAAACCAACTTAATCATGGCAATATAAATAACTTGCATATATTTAGCCATTATCCCATGCAAATAGCCATATATTTAGCCATTATCCTATGCAAATAAACAAAAATATTCCTCCATTTCAGCACCTTTCTGATTGACAACACAAAGCATATAAAGACAATAAGAGAAGCACAACAATGCCATAACCTTGAAAACTACTTTGACAAATTTATTCTAGAAAATCAAAGAGTTAAAAAAAATGGGTATCTAAAAGCTCCATTTAAATTTTGATTTAAGGACTAAATCTATATTTTTCAGTTGGAAACTATCTAAAAGGCAAAGACTAGTACCTGATCTCCCATTTCTGGAAACAAGAGATCTTGATTCCGCACAAAACCAAATCCCCATAAGAAAGTAGTTTGATCAAGAAAGAGAAAACCCATTGCAATAATAGTACTTTAATCTAAAGAGAACCCATTTCAATAACTGCTCATATAAATTGAACAGTTCAACAAATCCATCCAAAACTATTCTACATCAAAAAACAACCCAAAAGGCACCTTACTAGATGTCTCAATTGCATCCAAAAACACTAACAACAAAGTCACCAATTTCATAAATTTCTTATGTTCCATGTGGGATGATAAAAAAGGGCTTCTGATCCAAAGAAATCTGGTAGACAAATTAGAAGGAGACAAGCAAAGTATACTCACTCTATGTGGTCATATCGCCATGGACTGATGACACGGTGAAAAATATGTTGAAACGTCACCCACCACTCAATCTTTTCAATTCTTTTTCAGCATCTATAACTCAATCACTACATATTAGTTTTAAAAAACAACAAAATAGAAAGCAAAAAATATATAGAATTATAAATGTACAAACTGAGAAATGAGAATTACTTTCGTGCTTTCGAAATACCACAAAACACTCTTCTGGATCTTGCAACTCAGCACTGCTCAAACTTGGATACACATTTCAAAGAGATTGACTACAAAGCAGAAAACAAATAAAATTTTGACCTGTAAATGCCAAAACTATGTCAATTATTTTCATCTTACTACAATTACTTCAGTACCGATCAATAAGAAAACCCCAAACACTCGTTTAGCATATATACCCGGCCTTTAGAACCTGCTGAGATAAAAGTGGCACTAGAGGCTAAAAATATGCTAACTCATTGAATTTTATCATTGTTGTAGTATCGGCATTAAGTCACTAGTGCTAAAAATCCAAAGATGGCTTGCCTTGTCATAAGCCCTGATTCCCAAAACCACAAAGGGAAGCTCATGTAGAATGGATGTAACCCTAGTAAAAGAATTTAAAATTTGAAAAAAAATTCATTCACAAGAGCAAAATTGACGATCAGTACCTTGCGGCTTCTACTTCGCTGTCAAATAACCAAAGACATATGTACCTGGAGGGAAGTATAAAAAAAAATCGCAAGACAGAGATGGTGATCTACAGAGAACCGGTATCTGTTAACTACTTAAGGAGAATCTAATCATGCATTTACTTAACGAGAAAATGGAGCAACTACTTGCACGTAAGATTTGTATAGCTGCACATGTCTTTAAAAGATGTGATTTCCTTTTGGGACATGTTTCACTTGAAATACCATCTAACCCATACGATTATTATATCATTAGTAACATTTATTTCATTTTATTTCAATGCCGTTTGCAATTTTTGTAAAATTTAGTTCAAAATTTAGATTATTATATCATTAGTATCATTAGCCATCTTATCTTTTATAATTTATTTGCATACTGTTTTCCCCACAAGTAAAAGAGCTTCAGCCTCGGACACATTTCCAAGTGATTCATGGATATTTCGAACCTAGGTAATAAGGAAGCAATTGCAATGAAAAAATCAGTATGAATGAAAGACTAAATTCATATAAGAAGCCATATAAACAAAGATGACGGCAAACGTCAAGATCGAACAACAGCGAAAAGGAAAACACAAAACTCTGAAATTTCGATCGAACGATTTTCAGTTTCGATTGATCGAAATTTCGATCGAACAAAATTCAATTTCGATCGAACGATTTTCAATTTGATTGATTGAAATTTCAAATCGATCGATTGAATTCCAAATTCGATCGATCGAAATCGCGCCGAGTTGTTTAGTCGTTTTAGAGGTCTAAATTCGAACTTTTGTGTTAAGGGTTTATTTGTCTTTTATTTAATATTCGTTTTAGGGTTTTCTTTTATTGTAAGACCTCCTATGTAAGGTCTTTAAACAATGTAATTAAGGGAGTTGATTGATTATTGAATGCTTTTATGCTTGAGTAATCTTTGCCTGAGATGGGTTTAGTGTGAGACCAAGGGAGTGATTCTCCTATATTTTCCTTATTGTTGTTGTTGATTTGCGTGGTTTGCTTATATTTGCTATCTTAATCTCTGCGTGCTTCTCTAAACCATAGCCTAATTTCTTTCTTGTGATCCCCAAAATCATAAACCCTTTTGAAACCCTAAATCACACAAAGCCAATACCTTTTCCAAAATCATAAACCGATCTAAAAGTCATAGGCCTTTACAAACCGTAAATTTCTTTCACAACCCAATTTGGAATCCGTGAATCTACATCGGACCGAAGACGAGCGCCTAATCCTAGAAAAGCTAAAGTACTATCTGTAGGCCGATCTCGCCTCGACTCTAAAGTACTTGCGCATCGGACTGGACCCTATCTGGATCTCGTGTGATCCACCCAGCAGAATTCTGCAAACCCTAAGGTATCAAAGATAATTTTGCGATTAAACTTGAATTAATTTATTTAATTTCGACAAAATTTTCATTAAATCATATTCCACATTTTAAGGTCATTGTCTCGCGTCAGTTTTGGTATCAGAGCCTTACGTTTTCTAGGTTAGGGCATATTATGTGTCACTTTAATTTTCATTGCATCTTCCTTCAGTTTTTATGTGTGCACGTCATGTGTTTGACAAAATTCTTCATCCATTGTGGTTCATATTTGCATAGCATTTAGCACCCGCATCAGTTTGACAGGGAATTCAGATCTGCATGTTTGGACCGTGACCGAGCCAATCGAAGAAAATCAGCAAGGAAGAAATGGACCCATAAATGGGCTTTCAAACGGCCCGTGAAGAAGAGAAAATCAGGTGTAATGACGAAAATTCTGGATAAGGGATCGAATACATGGCAAATTCAATCGATCGAATTTAAATTTTGATCGATCGAACTCCTGTTTCAATCGATCGAATGTCGACGGCGATATTCATAGTTATATGAATTTCGATCGATCGATTTTAAATTTCGAACGATCGAATTTCAATTTCGATCGAAATCGCGCCGAAGAGTTTTAGTTGTTTTAAATTTCTAATTTCGAACTTTAAACTTTAGGGGTTTATTTGTCTTTTATTTAATATTTGTTTTAGGGTTTTCTTTTATTGTAAGGCCCCTATATAAGGTCTTTAAACAATGTAATTGGGATTTTTTTTATTAATGAAAAGAGAGTTGTTTTTGTGCAAACTCTAGAGAGCTTGTGAAGAGTTTTCAACCGAGGGAGTGAATCCTTCAAACTTTGAGGAGTGAGCAATCATTTCTCGTGCGACTTGGTGCGAAGCCGACACACAGCCGTGGTGTGAAGATTCGGAAAACCCGCTGGCGTGAAGCAGACAAGCCTCTTTGGAGTGAATCCAAAGATTTCTACCTTATTCTTCTCTTATTTTTGTTTTAAAGGGAGTTTCAGAACCCTACTCAACCCTTTCGCGCGGGATTTACGCTCTTTTAGGGTTAGCATGCGCGTTTGTCCCGCGTCAATTTGGTATCAGAGCAGGTTGTCCATCATGAGTAAAGAACAATTTATCGAAGCTTTGCACGAGTTGAATGGATTCATGATGGCTAGATTGGGATCGTTTGTAGATCGGCGAAAGCTCCTTGATTTGTATCAAACGCTCGGTAAGATTATACAAGCTTGGGAGGCAGTAAAAACTAGATCGCAGAGTCTGAGGTATTTTAATTCAGCACCTCGATATTGGTCAGCTTTATATGATCGAGCGTTTACTCTTGAGATTAGACGTGAGTTAACAAATACACGTCAAATAGCAGAGGCATTAAACAAGAGTCTCGTTCAAAAATTTCTTGAAGATTTTCTCCTCAAACTACAAGAGGAGATCATATCGGTGAGGCATGAAGCTTTGAGATTTAAGCTTTCAAAACCCACGTTCGTTAACCCAAAGCCCATTCCAGAAATCAAGCTCGAACCCGTGGTTGTATCTGTATCGGTGGAAGATACCGAACCTATAGTAAATCAAAGTACTTCCATGCCTAGGGAAGAACCGATGGCGCCCGTTGTTCATGCAGATCCAATTATCCGCCTTGATCTTGTGCCGGAACAACGTCCGATTGAAGAGTTCATACCAGTTGCTAAGACCGTGGCAGATCTCGAAACCGTCGAAGAGCCCACGATCGTAGAAGTCCAAGCATCCATGATAGACCCTACCGAACCGGCAATCATCGAAGTACAGGCATCTGTGATCGTCCCTACCGAGTCCGAGACCATTCAAAAGTTCGAGATCCATGGGGAACAAACAAACTTGATAACGCTTATCGATGTCGACCAAAGTTCGAGGTCGAACTTTTTCAAAGTCAAGGAGATTGACGGGGAATTCAGATCTGCAAGTTTGGACCGTGACCGAGCCAATCGAAGAAAATCAGCAAGGAAGAAATGAACCCATAAATGGGCTTTCAAACGGCCCGTGAAGAAGAGAAAATCAGGCGTAACGACGAAAATTCTGGAGAAGGGATTGAATACATGGCAAATTCTATCGATCGAATTTAAATTTTGATCGATAGAACTCCTATTTCGATCGATCGAATGTCGACGGCGATATTCATAGATATATGAATTTCGATCGATCGATTTTAAATTTCGATCAATCGAAATCGCGCCGAAGAGTTTTAGTTATTTTAAATTTCTAATTTCGAACTTTAAACTTTAGGGGTTTATTTGTCTTTTATTTAATATTCGTTTTAGGGTTTTCTTTTATTGTAAGGCCCCTATATAAGGTCTTTAAACAATGTAATTAGGAGTTTTTTTATTAATGAAAAGAGAGTTGCTTTTGTGCAAACCCTAGAGAGCTTGTGAAGAGTTTTCAATCGAGGGAGTGAATCCTTCAAACTTTGAGGAGTGAGCAATCGTTTCTCATGCGACTTGGTGCGAAGCCGACGTACAACCGTGGTGTGAAGCTTCGGAAAACCCGTTGGCGTGAAGCCAACAAGCCTCTTTGGAGCGAATCCGAAGATTTCTACCTTATTCTTCTCTGATTTTTGTTTTAAAGGGAGTTTCAGAACCCTACTCAACCCTTCTGCGCAGGATTTACGCTCTTTTGGGGTTAGCGTGCGTGTTTGTCCCGCGCCAAATTCTTGGCAAAGTCCCATGAGTAGTGATGAGATTAGAGTTAGGGGATACCCTCATCATTGTGAACTCGAGCATGACCCTGCCGAGAAGTTTCTAAAATCTATTCGGAATGAGGTCCCAGATTTTGAGGGTACAACGAACCCTAAAACCTTCATAGAGTGGTTGTCTAGTGTAGAAGAGTATTTTGATTGGTATGGTGTACCAGATGAGTACAAAATTAGACTAGCGACAACAAAGTTTAAGGGTAATGCCGAGATTTTTTGGATTCATATAGAACTTCGGGTTGAGTTTCGTCGGATTAAACCCATCTCCACATGGGAGGATATGAAGGTGACACTTATTGAAAAGTATGCTCCTTTGACACACCGTCACCTTCTACAGAGTTTGAGAACTAAGACAAATAAGTGTCATGATTGTCTTAAGTGTCAAGGGTTCGGACACTTTGCATACCAATGCCCCACAAAATTTTCCACTCCAAATTTATTGCCTAAAAGAGTGAGTCCTAAGGAGCCTGAGAATAGGGAAGTGGAAGAAGTGTACGACCCTCGTATCGTAATGAGTGAAGAGATGGAAGAAGCTGACGAAAGTCTAGTTTGTATTGAAACGACCTCTATTTCCCTTGTGAGTAGTGATGTTGAGTCTCCCACACGTGAGTCAACCGAGTCACCCACACAAGAATCTACTGAGTCGCATATGCACGATTTGTTGGTGCTCATAGAACCCGGTGTGCACGAGTCCTTGTCGGTGGTAGAGTCGCATGCACATGAGAGTATCGAGTCCATAGATACTCACACATCATAGTCTCGAGTTGCATTCCGCTTCACATTCCGAGTCTTGTTGTGAGTCAAGTTTTGAGTCTCATTCTGCATTGCATGCCGAAATTAAACACAAGATTAATTCAAGCAACAATCACTACAAATTATCTGCTGATACTTCGCCTATCGAGAGTACATGGGCCAATGATGAAAGAGCTTGTCACTTAAGCTCTCGTCATTCCGACCGATATCGCGATCACACTTCATCGGGAATGAATTCCTTCAGGCCCGGGAGAGTTGATGAGAAGCTTCAAAAATATTTGGTAGAATGGGTTGGCGAGCCGGGTTATCAGGTTCATCAAGGAGAGGTTTACCGTGTGCGTCCCACTACAATCAATTGAGATGCAGATCATACGTCACCAGGAGCCGAGATTGTTTGGGCTAGTTGCAAGGAGTTCCACTGTGCAAGTTCCGATACACTTGATCAGTACTGCGTGCATGTTTCATCGGTAATGAAACATTTTGAGTGGAGAAGAATGACGGGGAACGTCAAGATCGAACAACAACGAAGAGGAAAACACAAAACTCTGAAATTTCGATCGAACGATTTTCAGTTTTAATCGATCGAACGAAATTCAATTTCAATCGAACGATTTTCAATTCGATCGATCGATCGAAATCGCGTCGAGTTGTTTAGTCGTTTTAGAAGTCTAAATTCGAACTTTTGTGTTAAGGGTTTGTCTTTTATTTAATATTCGTTTTAGGGTTTTCTTTTATTGTAAGACCTCCTATATAAGGTCTTTAAACAATGTAATTAAGGGAGTTGATTGATTATTGAATGCTTTTATGCTTGAGTAATCTTTGCCTGAGATGGGTTTAGTGTGAAACCAAGGGAGTGATTCCCCTATATTTTCCTTATTGTTGTTGTTGATTTGCGTGGTTTGCTTATATTTGCTATCCTAATCTCTGCGTGCTTCTCTAAACCATAGCCTAATTTCTTTCTTGTGATCCCCAAAATCATAAACTCTTTTGAAACCCTAAACCACACAAAGCCAATACCTTTTCCAAAATCATAAACCGATCTAAAAGTCATAGGCCTTTACAAACCGTAAATCCCTTTCACAACCCAATTTGGAATCCACGAATCTACATCGGATCAAAGACGAGCTCCTCATCCTAGAAAAGCTAGAGTACTCTCTCTAGGCCGATCTCGCCTCGACTCTAAAGTACTTGCACATCGAACTGGACCCTATCTGGATCTCGTGTGATCCACCCATCAGAATTCTGCAAACCCTAAGGTATCAAAGATAATTTTACGATTAAACTTGAATTAATTTATTTAATTTCGGCAAAATCTTCATTAAATCATATTCCGCATTTTAGGGTCGTTGTCCCACGTCAAAAGAGCTACTGTGCATAAAAATGTCTGACATAACCCGAAAAATTTGGAAAAAAATTCAACGAAATGATCACATCGGTGATTGCCATAGATGAACAAGTCAAACTGTGATCACCATGGGTCAAAATATCATCTGATACCGATACGTATCGATATCAGACTTGGACGATACGGTACATTCAATGTACCATATCGCCATTTTGTATGTAGATGCCCGGACAATACATTCAATGTATCGTCCGGTATTTTACTATTCCGATACGTATCGTCCGATACGTATCGGTTTTGAGCTCAGACGATACGTATCCGATACCCGAAACTTTGACCCATGATGATCACTACTTACAAATTGTAGCAGAAGCAAGCAAAAAATGGTCACTCGGTGATGGCTGTCATAGCTGAACCATTTTCATCGGAGTAACATTGATCACTCACTAACTTGTTCACATTGATCAATAACACAAGTTACTCACTGACAGTTTATAGTGAGCGCTAAACCTGACAATAGTCACATTGATCAATAAACACAAGTTACTCACTGATAGTTCATAGGGAGCAGTAAACCTGGCAACTCACTCACAAGTTACATTTAGCAAATGAATTGCTCAATAAATTCAAGTTAATAAGTCTCTAATTAGCAGCCCACTTAATCATTGAATCAGCAAGGTTTTTTTTTTTTGGGTATGCTGGGATTGCACCGGAGACCTCAGGATTGCAATATTGTCAACCTTCCAGTTTAGATACATGCCAACCCCTGAAATTATGATGGAGCATTCTGAGAATTTAAGAGAGATTCATACGATTAGGCCAAATGGCCATTGGTAAACCAGCAGGTTACCAAGTCACTAAAGACATCACTGTTCACAGCATTGTTATCACTAAAAATGGTAAGTTACTATGTCACTGAACACAACAGTCACTAAGTTAAGAAAGATAGCAGCTTATTCACTGTACACAGTAATCAAATTGGCTAAACACAGTAATTGAACATAGAGAGCAAGATTTTCAATGAGTAGCTTCTTATTATAAACTAGAAATGATAGCTTTCTACTCAACTGGCTCCTTCCACCCAATAAGATAGCCCCACAAGGAGATATCAGCTATTGAAGGGATTGGATAAAAGCGAAAAAGGCACTTTCAGAAATAAATTTCATAGCTTCATGATGCTAAATATATGTTATCAAGGAGTCTAGAACAAGGTTGAACAATATGCTTTAAAAATTAATTATTCAAGGTAATAAGCTGGTAACTGGTATTTACTCCTCTTTAAAAAGATAAACTAAAATTATAATTACCAATTATCCCAACTAATATACTAATTCTAAAAAATATTGCAACAACTGCACATTTATGTTATAATACTCGAAAAAAAGTAAAAAAGAGGAAAAAAAAAAAAAGGCCCTATAAACTAATCTACCACTATACCAGGAGCAGTAGGGGCAATGAACCAAAGGGCAATATGATCATCTAGATCTAACCCCCACCAAGTGACCCCATTGATGTCCTTAATTTGTAGGGAAAAGTATGCCAATACAGCTATGAAAGCAACTCCAGCATCCAAACTAGCTGATAACACAGTGTGCTTAGCCCACCACGCTAACTGGTTAGAATGAAGGAATCCATGCAAGACAACACAAGTCATAAACCGAGTATCATGAGTATAGCTAAGATTCATTAGCCTCCTATATGAAATAAATAGAAGCATAAATGTATATGTTTCTATAAAAAAAATTAAGGTTTTAATTACCTTGATTAGGGTTGTAGAACCTCTCTATTAGATGATGGAGGGGCCCTTGCCTGATTGCCTCCATCAGCTTGTATCCCAGCAGCTTTTCCTTTATTAAATGCTCCCAGATTTGAAAAAGGTTGCCCTAGACTCCTACAATAAAATTAATATATAGAGCTAGATAAATTACTAAATTCATGGGATACTAAAAAAACAAAGATTTAGTATTGTCCTGTTTATGAAAGATAATTAAAAAGGAAGGGCACACATGAAAAATAAGAATGACATTTTTGTAAATATTATCCATAATTTAATCATGCATTCATATATTAGAGTGGGAACTATTGTAAGGAAATTATAATATCTTTAGCATAAACACTTCTAGATGTTACCTTTGGTAGCTTATTTTGGTGGGCCAGATGATCCACATGAAGCCTCACATTTGATGAAGCAGGAATCCATAACCTGCTCTCTAAATCAGCATATGCCTTGGAAATTATGTCAAATAATGTCTCTGCTCCACTCTCTATGGCTTTCAAGATAGATGATTCCCTATCTCTGCGATGCCTGCAAATAAGAATATTATCATCATAAAATGTAGTATACATTATATTATCATATAAATGGTCGCTAATCTGGAATCAAGACGCCTCCAGATTTGACATTGAATAGTAGCCATACTACTAACTTGGCATCCTTGAATTTATGAATAGAACTAATCACAAATTTGTTAGTCAGCGTTCATTCACTTGGAATGACCATGTAAACAAAGAGAACAAACTTGCAGAAGCAATCAAAAGACACACTTCTAAGTAACTATGACGCGACTTTTAACCAAATTTTTTTTTAATGGATAAAGATAGTTTTATTTTAGAAAAATAGCCTACCTAATGTTTTTATTAACAAAATATGAGACTTTGTCATGGAAGTAACCACGGACTCCATTACTTTTTATTGATAAGGAAGGACTTAGGAGAAATGTAGCAGGCCACCAGATTGAGGTGCCTGAGTAGTAGGGCTTGAAAAAAGTGAAGTATTAAAAAAGAAACTCCTATACAGCAGCATTTTATGGTTTAAATAATTCCAAAAATGAAAACAATATTGAATAAGCTATGGAAAATAAATTTTTGAATAAGTTTCTGCAATCAACCTGTTTCTCAACCAACCAACGAAAAATGAAAACAATATTGAAATTCATAAAATGGCTAGGAAGGTTTAAAACAACCATGTGATCCACAGATATTAAGGGTTGGATCGGGCTTGATGTGAGTAGGCTAGATGGAAATATAAAAATACTTATGAAAATAAAATCACTCATTAAAATAGAATCAAATTTACCCCTAAACAAGATCAAATAAAATCTACAGGTCAGTCCAGAAACAAGGTTACAAGTTATTGACCATGTACACCAAATCTGCCACTATACATAAAATTGATTCAGACAATAGATCAATTAAAATGTTCAGTTCATGATTATCCAATAAGTCTACACATCCACATAAATAACGGGATTAAACGCGAATCGTGACTAACCATAGAGAACAACTAACTGTCCCATGTTTTATTGTATTGAGAGTGCAGATTTCTGCCCAGAATTCTGTGTTCAAGCAGGCACTTTCACCCTCATAACAACCAGAAAAAGTCATCGGCCAATAAATGAAGTTATCGGTCAACATATCGGTTTTGGTCAAGTCCGAAACTGAAATTTTGACCGATATTTTGATCCATGGTCCGAGGCCACTTTTTCCAATATGATAGTTTAGGATCCCCAAAATAACCATGACACAAGTGATTCTCTTCCATTGTTATATACTGATCACTAGATCTATTCACCCAATGTGTTCTAGATATCCTAAAAAGTCAATAATTCTAATAATTTTATGAATTAGTCAATGTAAGAGATATCATCACAGCTAATTAAAGATAAAATTAGCACATAAAAAGAAAGGATACCAAATTCTCATTAAATCAATAAATTATTGCCTCTGGAATCTAGATTTACAAAAAAGGAGAGACGAAGGAACAACAAACATAATCCACATAGAGAGAGAGAAAGGTATTTCCCATGCAAACAGCTACCACATCATCATCAAGTAAGAATCAAAACACCTTTTTTCCACAAGAGGAAAAAACAAGCTCTAATAGGGAATGTTTCTAGATGATTTCAAGCCTCCACTGCTTGACTCACATGCCCACTTGTTTGTTGTTTTGGCAAAATCTAAACCACCCATCCACTTTAAATGATCTGACCGACACTACATTTCTTTTTCTTGATATGTTTTTTTTCTGTCTAATATCTCAGCAAAACAAGGCATGAGGAGCAAAATAAAATCAACAAGAAAGAACCCAAACCAGGGTTTGAAAGAAAACCTTGAGCACTAGTACTGTCAAAACCCAGGGGTTACTGTTCTTGGATGACTTATGGTTCCTGGTGGACTTATTGTAGCTGGTGGACTTGGGGTTATGGGTGTGGTAGAATTGCTGAAACAGAAAAGAAAATAATATCAATTCAAAATCCACACATACAAAAAATAATAACAAAGTTAAGAAAGTTCATTTGATCAAATAAAGGCACCCTAGAGGTGGTGGATGTCAGGTGACCAAATCAGGCAGTCAAACAGAACAAAAATTGCACATAAAAGGAACAATGGGAGAGTTTACTGGGTTTTATAAACAACCTTAGCAGCACCAGCAAAACAATTTTATTATTATTCTCACATCATTGAATCTGTAATACAGAACTACCAAGAAAGATTTGGTAGAACAGAAAATATACGAAAGCTGATTCGCAAGCGCTGAATTTATTTCAGTCGGAATTCATCAAATGCATATAATCCAGATTCAAAGTAATGTTAGAAGCATTCATGATCAAGATCTTCCATCAGGTCAATTGAAATTCAAAGGCATAGTAAAGACTTGAACTACTTGTTTTGTGTAGCAAGGGTTAAATTGAAATGTAAATATTTGAAAGATAATAACTCACACTTTGGAAGACACTAAACTCTTTTTGTGTTCCAAAAACACGGAATATATCCAAGCTACTACTATTGGGATAATACCTAGGAAAAATGACACCCGCAACAAATAAGATATGTCAGCTATACCTTCAGTTGCAATGAAATAAACTCTGTGGAGTCTTGTCCACTGTCAAACTAGCCGATTGACTTCAGCAACAAACTCTGTGGAATCTATACAGACCAACCATTCTTTGGCCTCACTTTCATACAATGTCAGACTTCCGAAAAAAATTGGATCAGTTCATAGCTTAGCTTGATCAGAAATCCAAAACAAATTGGTGATTTGACTGATATTTAACTTACTTCCTCTAATATCAATGATCATTATAGAAACTCCACAAAAGAAGAAAGGAGAAATTGAAAATGACTACTCAGATTTTTATTTTAACATATACCTCTAATATCAATGATCATTATATAAAGACCAACTCTGCGGACCGAAATAGCATAGATAGGGGCACATGCCAGATTTGTTTCATAGATAGAGGTTATGACATGCTAGATTTGTGTCGCATTGCTCACATCCTTTGGTCAACTAGCATGAGCATTAAAGGAAGTAAGCCAGCTTCCAGTATAACAAAAAAATGGCAACATCCAGATTTCTACCACAAAATTTGTATGGTATTGCCACATAATCTAAACCCAAATTTCGAAAACAAGCAATTAAACAAGAAAATACCACATCATATAGCAATAAACCATTTAAAACTTTGAATTTTTCACAGAATTGTCGGAAGAATTGTATGACCTAGGAAAAAAAAGAAGTCAAATAGGATGTAAAGAACCGATTAAAGTCAAATAGGATGTAAAGAACCGATTAATTTCAGTTATGTTTTGGGTTGGTAAACCGAATCAGCATCCCTATAACCTATAGAACCCGGTCCCTGACTACAAGACTACAACCACCTACTAACAGAGTCGTTGACATTTCTATTGCTTTGTTACTGTGACTTTTGTATAAAGCTGAGCTTTTGACCTAAAAAAGTCGTTAATAGTAGTTTCCGGACCTAGGAACAGTTTCCTGCGCCTTTTAGGTATATATAGTATACTCACACAACACATAATTTATTTGTAATTACAAAAGCTATCGACAGGGCCTTGTCTCATCTATTTATGGCGGCCAGTTCTGTTTGTTTCTTCATTTTTGTTTAGGGAGACTTTGCCTGCATAAAACCTGCCTGCCATATAACACAGTCCATTTTAAAATATTCTCTATTACATGATGAGTCAGCAAATCCTCGATGGTGATCTTGGGCTTGGCGCACATGTCTATGTTTGTTATATTTTCAAATTGATTCCTTGTTTATTGATTGTTTATTATCTTGGGCCTACAGTGTTTGACAGTCTATAAAACAATTCATAAACTAGGGTACTTAGCATGTGTTTTTGAGCAACCCAAGTCATCTTATAATCACACTACTTAGAAGATGTCAATGCGCTCTAAAGTGGACCATTGTTCATAACAAAATGATGGTCAAAATTAAAGTCTATGAAACAAATGATTTTAATCCTTTAATAGACAAAAAATTATAAACGGTGGACAACTTCTAATAGACAATTTTGCAGACAGCTTATGTGGCGCGACGTAACTGCCTACAATGCTTGGGCCCCACTATGTGTGCAACCAGTCATACCACGCCACATAAGCTGCTACAGTGCTTGGGCCCCACTATATGTGCAGCCAGCCACATCACGCCACATAAGCTGCCTGCAAAAGTGTCTTTAAAAAATTGTCCACTTCATAACATTGTCCCTAATAGACATGATTTTCTACAAAAATACGGTGTTAATAAGGGCCGTAGCCAAGAGTTTTTTGTTGGTGGGGGCTACAAGTGATAAATTTGACCTTGAAACCCATCAATTTTGCCATTTAACTATAACCATATGAAATCCATTAATACTATGACAAAATCAAACATGGAACTCTAGAATTCTAAACACAAAATTAAATACAATCACCTCAATTTCTTGTTGGCACTAAATAAAACACCTTAGGGGCAAACATCTAATTCTTGAGACATTCATTCATTGATCATCCCCATCTCACTCCATAATTAATTTCAACTAGATCATGTAAAACACTAGGGATAATTAATTTTCAGATCTTGTATATCCTATACCCAATCACGATTTAAGCAGAGATCAATTTAAGTAGAGATTTTTATGTTTGAAACAACATGCAGCTCATAAGAACAGATGCTAACAAACTTCCATAATTTTAAGAAAATAAATCTGGTTTTTAGATGGATCAACTACTTGCCTTCGTGTGGACGGTTCAAAGTAGCGCCTCTTCTTTCTATTATCCTAATAGAACAACAAAAATCCACTTAACTAAAGACAAACCCTACGAACCTAACATAAATTAGACCTGAGATAAAGAATGGGTTTAGGGTTTAGGGTTTGCCTGTTGTGAGGCGAATGGCCAACTTTGAAGGTGTAAACGACGGAACAGAGTTCGTCTTGGTCGACTCAGATCTGAATGGAGAGCAGCACATATATATTCCGGCTGTGATGAAATCTGAATGGAGAGCTGCAACGTCTCCTAGGGTTTAGGGTTTAGGGTTTGCCCTACACTAGAAATTAGATTTGCCTGTTGTGAGGCAAATGGCCAACTTTGAAGGTGTAAACGACGGAACAAAGTTCTTCTTGGTTGACTCAGATCTGAATGGAGAGTAGCATATATATATTCCGGCTGCGATGAAATCTTAACGGAGAGCT
This sequence comes from Chloranthus sessilifolius, assembly GCA_021018995.1. NCBI lineage: Eukaryota > Viridiplantae > Streptophyta > Magnoliopsida > Chloranthales > Chloranthaceae > Chloranthus > Chloranthus sessilifolius. Next base: position 19,728,401 of record CM037586.1, read on the forward strand.
GCAACGTCTCCTAGGGTTTGCTTTGAGAGAGAGAGAGAGAGAGATGCATATAGATCTTAAGTATCGTACAAAAGTGTGACGACCCAAACCCTAACTTGACCCAACCCGACCCGATTCGACCCAAAGCATACACACACACACACTAACTTACACATGCCTTACACCATAACTTTTCCCTTACAACTTAAAGCCCAAATCAAAACCCATGCGCATAGCAGAACCGTTTCTTCCATTTTCTTTCTTCTTCAATCCGGTAACGCCCACCATTACTCGCAGAGTTAATCCAAAATTTGAACGGTCACCCCAACCAAGCCTATAAATAGAGCTCTATTCCTCCTCTCTTTTCCACACCAAGTCATCTTCTCCAAGCTCTCCTCCAAGATTTGTTCTTCTTTTCTTCCCTAAGGTAAGTTTTTATATTTAGTTCTAGTTTTTCTATAGATTTTACTTTTGTAATTCTAGTTCTTTAAACCCTAGATTAGATATGCTAATCCTTTATTTTATTCCTTTAAATTCTAGTTCTATAGATTATTTTTTTTAGTTTATTTCTGATTTTTCACTTTATCCCTAATTTTAAAATTTATCTCTAAACTTGTCTTAAAATAGGAATTTCAAAGTTCTGATTTTTGTAATTCAGTTCTGTATTTAAGTTGGATTACATATTTAATTCTGCTGTTATTCCAATTCTATATTGTAAATCAGGTTTATATTGAAATTTCGGTTTATATTTAACTCTGATTTTATTTCTTTAAAAATTCTGGTTTCATCCTAGTTTTTCAAATCTGATTTTATAATTTGTTTTTATTATATAGCCTGATTTTATATTCTGTTCTATATTATGATTTTACATTTGGTTTCTATTTTAGATTATAATCTGATTTTATATTTTGTTTTTATAATCCGACTTTATATATATTCTGCTTATATTCTGTTTTTATAATCTGATTTTATATTATGTTTTATAATCTGAAATTTTATCATGTTTTTAGTCTTATAATCTAACTTGATATTCTGATTTTATTTTGGTTGATAATCTGAAATTATATTCCGGTTTTATAACCTGAATTTTTTTTTTTTTTTAACTCTGATTTTATGCTGGTTTTATATTAAAATATAATTCTATTAAATCAGGTTATGAGATTAAAAAGGATTTAAAAAATTATTTGTTAAATCGAGGGTTTTAAAACTGATTTATAAAACACGTTGTTTTAAATTAAGGATTTCCGATATCAAATATCTTTTAAAATAGATATTTGAAATAACTCGATAGAATTCAGCCTAACCTCAATGACGTACCATAGTTCCTTCTCTATTCTTGACCACTTTTCCTTATACCCAGATAACAATCGGAACCGTGAAACTTCATACTGCCCTCACAAGACCCTGAATCCGACGATTGAGGCAAGTAGCCTATCCCATAGCATGTTTTTAAACACGTACCTTATTAGTAATGATGCTTTTGTTTTACATAGTATATGCTATAATAATGATAAGTACATGGTTGAATGGTTAATGATAGTATGAATAATTCTAGACTTATCTTGTTCAATCATGATTATTTCATTTTGATTAATGTCAGAAAAATACAAATGTCATAAGCATTGTATATTCGATTTATCTCTCATATGATCTCATTACCTTGAAATATCATACTGATTTAGAATGAGAATTGATAAAGTATATCGGATAGGTTTTCCAAACGAAATTGATATGAATGACTTTAGAAATCATTGATCAAAATTTCGTCCGATACCGATACGTATCGGACGATACATATTGGTATCGGGACTCACCGATACGGTACATTGAATGTACCGTATCGGTGGTTCTCATACATTTACCGGACGATACATTCAATGTATCGTCCAGTACCGTCCGGTACCGATACGTATCGGTTTTGGGCTCGGACGATACGTATCGGTTTTCCGATATTTTAATCCTTATTAGAAATGATGATATAATATTTGATTAAGATCCCCATGGGGTTGCATGGTAGTATTGGACGAACAGGTCTATTTGTGTACTTCTGTAATACGAAGTAAACCCATCAAACCGGATCGGCACGGTTGACAATGGGATAGATGAAAATATGGTACCCTCCTTTGTGACTAGTATCTAAAATGAATGATGAATGATGAGATGAATGCAACTGCACTTGGATCGGTGCTATTAATTAACAATTGTACAATATATGAAGTACAATTGTAAACTTTATATTGAATCATTAGATAGTATAGCCGATGTTATTCTTATTTGATATGAAGTTCTCAATTTGAAACTGATAAAATTGCCAAAAAGAGTTCTATTATTATTGGGGGTTACTTGTTGAGTTTTATCTCACCCTCGTTGCTAGTTAAATTTCAGAGACTGGACCTCGTGGCTCAAAAGCTGCATTTCAGGAAGAGACCCTAGAAGACTTGTTGGTTTAGGCTGGGTTAGGAGTTGTTTAACGTTGTAATTGGAAATACATGTAATTTTGAATTTTATTAATGAGAATGGACCGTTGTGTTTCCTTTATTTGAATTTTGATTATTGAATGCGTTCATGTGCCGAAATGGATCATGTATCGAATTTCGGGAGCGTGACAATTTGGAATCAAAGCTCAAGTTTAGCGAAACCTTAGGTGACCTTAGGTTGTGGACCCATAAGTTAAAAATAAATAGAATATTACCTACATAGATTAATTTGCGATTTCCCTGGTTACCAAGAAATGGTGAGAATGCGTCACACTGCTAGGAAATATTGCGTTAGACGTCCACGTACGCCACCTCAAGAATGAAATGAGTCTAGCATGAATGCAAGGCATGTTAGTTACCCATCTTCGTTTGAGTCCTCTAACGAGCCTTACTATACACCAGAACCTGTAGAAGTGATAGAAATCTCGGACGATGAAGAAGTCGAAGTAGAACCTGTTTACACACCGTCTGAGTATATCAACCTCTTTGATGGCGATGATGCCGAGGACGGGTTAGAACCGATGGAAGCGGAAGAAGCATCTGATTACAACCAGGAGGAAATATTTGTTTCTTCTAAGAACGAAGAACAAAAAGAAGTCGATGCCTCTTTGAATTACGAACCTGAGGAAATAGAGAATTATGACCTAGTCGATGTTGAGATAATAGATATCTCAGACGATGAATAGATTAGTAATATGTAGAATAAATTAAGTAGAAGTTTAAGTTGTAATTTGTTTTTTCAATAAACCAAGTTATATGTAACTGCTTTTAGATAAATAAATTGGGTGAAAATTGTATGAAGTATCTTTTTACGACCTTTGATTGCATTTAGTATTTACATTAGCAAAAAAGAATTCATTACTAGATGACTGAAGAGAATATGACTACACCTGCCACTAACTCAACTACTGTCGAGAAAGTATTAGAGGGAATGCAAGCAATTCTGGCGGCCATAGTCCAAAAAAGAATAAATTCTACATCCTCTGACTCCACTCACCACGACGCTGGAGTGGGACTCGAAAGACTGAAGAAGATGAACCCTCCGATCTTTAATGGATCGATCAATCCGCTAGAAGCCGAGCAATGGATCGAAGATATTGAAAATATCTTTCTGGCGATGAAATGTACTGAAGAGATGAAGGCTACCTATGCTGTTTTATTGCTGGCTGGGGAAACCAAGAGGTGGTGAAAGATGATGTTGAAATCTCAGGTAGAGAATGAAGAGGTGATAGTATGGAGAAATTTTCGAAGTTATTTTTCGAGAAGTACTTTCCGAAGCACATTCAACAAAAGAAGGAAAGTGAGTTCCTTACGCTGGAGCAAGGAAATCTGAGTGTTGCTGATTATAAACCCAAGTTCATTGACTTAGAAAGATTTTATCGACACCCTCTATCAGATGTTGAGCGAGCAGAAAAGTTTGACAGGGGTCTTACGCGCAATATCCATACGCGTACTTCCATGTTCTTTTCGGAGGATTATGCTTTGTCAATTCAACGAGCCCTGAAAGCAGAAGAAGATTGCCAGGAACTTCGCGAGTTCCATGTGAAGAAGAAAGAGTTGTCAGGCAATAAAAGTAAAGCACCCGTTACTCCAAACAACTCTGATTCGAAGGTTCACAGGTCGTTGCTCTTCCTAGTTCCTCATGCACAATCTGTGGAAGGCAGCATGGTACCACGCCCTGCAGAATGATGGATGCAACTTGCTTCAATTGTGGAGAGTTTAAACATGTGTCTCAAACATGTTCAAAACTGAAAAAGACTTGCAATGGTTGCGGAAAAGTAGGACATATACAGAAATATTGCAGGGTGACGAGGAACATTCAACCGATTCAACAAAGAATACCAATGCCAGCATACAAGAAGCAGACTCGCAACAACAATAACAGAAGAACAACAAATGGCAACCCAGTGCAAGACCAACCGCGCCAAGGCAATCAATAGATCTACTCCAGCAACGCAAATGTTCGAGGACAAGTGTTCGCCTTAACTCATAAGGAGGCAGAAACCTCGAAAAACGTTATTCAAGGTACCTTATCCATTTCTGAGAAAGCTGCTAAAATTTTGATTGATTTCGGTTCACGTCATTTTTTTACTTCACCAGCATTTGCTAAATACTTGAATCCTGTGCCACAACATCTAGAATTTTCACTCTCAGTATCCACACCACTTGGTGATTCTTTAGTTACCAACACAATATATAGGGAGTGTGCAGTTAACTTAGAGGGTAGAAACCTACTAGTCGACTTAATTTTGCTTGATATGTCCGACTTTGATGTTATCTTGGGTATGGATTGGCTCTCTGCTTACCATGCTAGTATCGATTATTTTAGAAAACGAGTCAGTTTTCGTATTAAGGGTCAACCAAGATTCTCCTTCCAAGGGAAAGTTATGAATTCCAAATTTCCTGCCATCAAGACAAGAAGACTTCTTAATAAAGGTTGTCAGGGTTTTCTAGCCTATGTTCTGAGTGAAGAAACGAAGAAAGCGTCCAAAATTTCTAGTATTCCCTCGGAACTATTTGCTAGTGATTTTTTATTAATATAAGGGTAGGGTTCATAAGTGAAAAAGAAATTGCATGTAACTTATATTATATTATTATAAGGATTTTTTCGTTGAAATGATCACATGAAAATAAAATTTTCCTCGTAAAATTGGTATATTGCGTGGAATATTATAACTTTGTTATTAATATCAAAAGGTGTTCTCTTCATTCAAAGAGCCTTTATGTTCTGTATTTTGGAATGAGAGAGAGCCTTAAGTTTTGAAGGAAGTGATGGGACTCCTTTGGAGAGTTTACTAAAATAATATTTTTGAATAGTTTTGAATGAGGGTTAAGAGCCTATTTAGTAATTTGAGACACATTTCAAAGAAAGAACTAATAATATTATATACCTGACTTGTGTACCAAAAAGTTGTGTAGAGATTAATCTCCCTCAACCAAATTAGATAGGAGATTGAACAATATTTAAGATTTTGTGACTACGAAAAAGATATATTGTTAATATATCATTTATTTGACACTAAAAAATATTGTGCATCTCGAGAGGTTGACCAATTCAGTGGAGGGAGATTGGTTCATGCATAGCCTTTAATAGATGGAGCAAATTCCTAATAGCAACTCTTGAAGGTAATCCATAACATGAACAGTATAACAAGACCACTCATGCTTAAAAATTTGTATTGCCCAAATCATGCAATAGATAGATAGAACGGTCCTCTGTGAAGTAAAGCATGGTTCATGGTCCTCCATGAAGAAAGTCATTGAGGCCCTTGCTATATAGGAGGGTCAATCATGATATTAAATTTCGTAACTCTTTTGGTATTTAAGATCTCTTCATCAAAATTTTAGTAATACGAGTTTTTGCATCTACGAGGACTCTCGTGTGTTTGACACTTTAAAAAAGATAAAGGGCATGTTTGATGGGCGACACATTTCGCGGCACTCGTCGTTACACGTTGCGACGAGGGGATACGAGGGTCACTCCTCATATCCCATTTTAGTAACCGTAAGCTAAAAAGGCAATCAAATGCGTTATCTTTTGCTTTATCAAACGACGTTTCACGGTCAACGCCACAGTTATAATTGTGAAACGCATTTTAAAAGGCAATCAAACGTGCCAAAAATCCTACCCTAGTTCTCAATTTTTTAAAATATCTCTCGTCTTGTGTGTGAAAAACTTTTGAAGAAAAAATGGGTATTTTATATTCTTCTCCGTTGGGTTAGTATTCATCGGGTTGAGCAGATCGTTGAGGCTTGATCAACTATTGTAACACAGAGGATCGATACATTGTGAAGGGCGGATCCATGAGATTCGTTGTCGTCGATTTGCAAGTCTGATTATGGCTGTTATCATAGGAATGTCAATGTAGAGATCTGCATGGATCAGTCATTTATTTCATAGTGGATTTTGTTTGTCTGGACTTAGCCCCGTAAATGTTTTCCTTAAAAGAGTTTTACCACGTTAAAAACTATTGTTCTTGTAATTATTCATGATTTACTTATTATTATTTTTTGTGCACAATCTATCATATACACTCTAGGCTAAACTAGATTATTGAAAGCCATCCGAGAATTTCAAGAAGTGAATCAAATCATATGTTCATGGCTATTGAAAACTGAAGTAGATTCTTAGGTATTGAGTTTCGTTCTATGTCCAATGTGGCTTATACTCATGCCACTGATGTCCATCGTAAACGCGGTGATCATGACAATTGTGATCTTAATTTTTCATTGATTACAAAAACTACTGAAGAAGGTGGGTATTAGTGAAGCAAGAAGTAAGGCGATAGCCTTGCTGATCAATCAAGTGCTCTAATGGTAGATTTTGAAAAATGTAACATATAATAATAAATCTGTAACATTATTCGGAACAAAATTGTATTGGTACATCATCATGATTTTTATTATGTTAACATACCAGTACATCACCTAATATTATTTCATGGGGAATTTACCGAATCTATCCTGTCAGATACACCTTTTCCGCCAGAGATCCTATATTTTCACCTTTAACTAAACCGACCAGGTCCAAGCCAAGTCAGTTCCAGCTAGCACAAAAAGTCAAAAATACCCCTTCTTACACATTTTTTCATTCTACATAATTTAAAATTTTAAATATTTTCACTTTTCTATTTTTACACGATATGAAATGGGATTTATGTGTCTGATTTGAAGGCTATAATATAAAATCGATGGTGCCAAAGATAGACACGAAAAAAGGCAATATTGCCTCTCCTCTTTAAAAATTAAAAAAAAAAAATTAAGCGATGTTTACTCTTTAAACAAAGAGGCCATGATGACTCTTTAAATAGTCGACATCGATTGTTCGATCGCTCTAAACAAATGATGGCTAATCGCCTAAAGAGTCGATTGATTCTAAATAAATCGATGGCTTCGCTCAAAGAGTCGGGATCGATTGTCTAAACAGTCAATGGCGATTGTTTAAAGAGTCCGCCATCGCTTCTTTAAGCAATCGGTACCGACTGTTTAAGGAGTCGCCATCGACTGTTTAAATATTTATTTTTGAAAGAGGCGATATCGCCTTTTTTCGTATCAATCTTTGGCGCTATCTATTTTATATTGTGGCCTTCAAATCAGACGGTATATATTCTGATTTACATCGCGTAAATATAAAAAGTGCAAATATTTAAAATTTTAAACTATGTAGAACGAAAAAGTGTAAGAAGGGTATTTCTGACTTTTTGTGATAGTTGGAACTGGCTCAGCTTGTAGCTGGTCGATTTGGTTAAAGGTGAAAATATAGGGTCTCTGACGGAAAAGGTGTATCTGACAGGGTTGATCCGCTAAATTTCCCTTATTTCATTCCTAACATTATTTGGAAAAATATTGAAATTATAATGGACCGATGAGTTCGTAAGATTCACAAAAACTAATTTCACCAAGGAGGGTAATGGGCTGATGATGAGTTCATTCCTAACGTACATCACTAGCTACGTAACTACTTACAAAATTAATAAAAAGGTATCACACATACGGTGTATTCGAGAGATAAGAATAATCCAGAATCCGAGTTTCTACTCAGATTATAGCTAGAATCTACATTTTTGGGGAAGAGTCTGCCTTTCGAGAGTGGTCCTGGGGAAGTGGGATTCCGAGTCGTTTCCGAGTGAAAACGACAGCCAGTCGTCCGAGCATTTTGGTCGGATTAGCTCAGAATCTGAGCTTAGATTCTAACTACATTGTATACTTCAATAAAATCATATGCATCAGATCTCAACTCAATACCCATTAAACAAATAAATAAATAATTCAAAAGGGCATTACCTCCGCCATTGAAGAAGCAGGTTTTGAGTGGTTTGGTGGGGACAAGGAGGCTGTTTGAAGAAGCTTCTAATGAAGAAGATGGGGATGATGATAAGCTCAAACCGATAGTAGGGGTTCTCATTTCCATTTTCTGATCAAACCTACCTCGCCAAATCGCAAAAAAATTAACCAAGATTTTTTAATTTTTATTTATATGGAGAGGAGGATTGGAATTTTGGAGAAGAAGGTGAGCGTGTGACTGAAGAGGGATTTGTTTTACGTGCTAGGCCCTTTCCTTTGATCACTTTGTTCAATGGTGAATCCTGTGCGTCTCACTTATACATTATAATGAAACTAAGGGCTCTTAGATACCATCCAATATGTGATCTAGTGCATCCATATCATCTTGAATGTCGACATGGGACTCCAACTAGCTTGATCAGACGATTGTGATTTTTTTGGAGATTTTGATTGGATGATCATTTTTTTTTGGAGATCTTGTTGCAAACGAGTCGGATCAGGACGAAATGTGGTGAACCCCAATTACGGTCTACCTTAACCGAACTGGCCCAACGCAATTAACAAACAATCCAGTTGGGTTGGATCAAGTTGGGTCAGACCGACCCATTTATTTAATGGATTGGAATTTCCAATTTGATCGGATGAAATTTTAGACCCAGAGGGTAGCCCATGGCGGGTGGGTCACTTGACCTTCCGGGGTAAGCCGGTCCATTTGTAACCCTAAGATCTTCTAAATTGGCAAAGTTTCCATGATTGCATTGTCACCAAGCCGGAGTTCGCAATAGTTCGGCAAGTTTGAGGAAATATTTGAAGAAAAGTAGAAAACAATTAAATTGAAAAATAAAAAATATTAAAAATTGTGATTTATTGAAAAAATTGAAAATTATTTAATGCACCGAGTTTGACTCGAGTCTGAGTATAGTTTTAGCCCGACTCTTACTAATCCCCACTTTCTATTCAGACCAACGGGGAGAAAATAACTATGAGGGATAGAAAGAGGGGAAAACTACCAAGATAGAGGATTCGGCTCGGGTATTCACGAATTTTGAACTTTTAAAAGTATTGGGTATTAATGGCCCATTTTAAAATATTAGCCATTAATGACCCATTTAAAAAGTAATGACCATTAAATCAAATTCGAAAAAAGACTCCATCAAATATGTTTAGCCTCATCTCGATTGGTTACACTAAATTTTGAGAGAAATCCGACTACGACATATAAACTGATGATTAGATCACATTTTTACGGTCATGACATATCCATTGATTTAATCGATTCTGAGAATTTTCTGAGAGGAACTTAAAAAAAAAATATTCTGAGTTTTATAAGAATCTGTCAGGAATCTGAGTAACTTAAGAACGCATATCGAAAAAATCAGGAGTCTGAGTCTACTAAGAATCTATCAAGAATCTTAGTGTCCAAGAATCTGAGCTTTTATTGGAAAAATCAGGAAACACCTGAACGAGGTCTTAAAGGTGATGGGACCTAAGGCGTAGGTGCGAGCAGGGGTACCTCTGTTTGCGTAAGGCATTATCTAAATGCGCCCACGTCCAAACTTGAAAATCATTGATTACTTCAGATCAGATGATTGAGGTCGTTTTTCACTCTGATATTCCATACAATAGATCTTGAAACCATGGCGCACATACGAGATGGTTATTTTTTTATGGGAAATTTGCACTTTCGGCCCTATAAGTTTGCATATTTACAGAAACATCCCTATAGTTTCAATCCTTACATAGTAGGCCAGCTCCAAGCCAAGTCGGTTCCACTTCAGCAACGACCTTCTTATAGTCAAACTTGCGCTGACCTTCTTATTTAATTAATATCTTAATGTTTAAATGTAAAGTTAACTTTATTACTTTTCATTATTTACTCTTTTATTTTCACTTTAATTTTTCTATAAAAATCGAGAGAGTGGCGGCATATCAGCGACAAAGTGAAAAAAAAAAGGCACAGAAATTTTTAGGTAATTTCTTTTTTTATATTTAAACATATACAGTCATCCATTATGTTCCTCACATAACCCGCTACTTACCGATAACTTAAATTAGCGCCCGCTAAATTACATTATCGGCCGCTAAGTTACATTATCGTCCGACAACTTACATTATCGGACGATAATGTAAGTTTTCGGCCGCTAAATTACATTAGCGGACGATAATGTAAGTTATCGACAGCTAAATTACATTAGCGACAATAATTTAAGTTATCATCCAACAACTTACATTATCGGACGATAATGTAAGTTAGCGACCGATAATATAACTTAGCAGCCGATAACTTACATTATCCTCCGATAATGTAAGTTGTCAGACAAAAATATAACTTAGCGGTAAGTTAGCAGAATATTTTCAACCTCACTTATTTTATTAATTAATTATTATTATATATTTTACAGTTCTCACTAAGTGATTGTAAAATAACTATGCCTCTAAAGCCCTTCGGAAAATATATTGGAATTAGTGTTAGAAAATTTTACGTGCACTGCAACGAAGAGAGGAAGAAGATACTAGATGATTCAATTTTCGGTCATCTATTTAGGATCTCTAAGAAATTAGGATTCATTGGAGACTTGATTGACGCTATTTTAAGCTTTTGGGTTAAAAATAATGTTTTTAAGGTCATGAACACCAATGTACTATTGTAAGAGTCCAATATAGCATTGATTTTAGGCCTGAACATGTTGATGGAACCTGGGTCTAAGAATATGGTCGTGCCAGAGGAAGAAATCATTCGATACAAATTCTTTCGTGGGAAGCCAGCTAAAAGATCTCATATTGAAGAAATAGTTGATAGTGTCGACCTATCCAATGATGAATTTTTGAAACTATCATTGTTATTTCTCTTATGTTCTTTCTTACTTCTGGACACATACCAGGAAATGGACACAGAGTACTTGACATTAGTAGATAACCTTGATGAGTTCAAAAGTTTCCTTGGGGCCTGATAGTTTATAAAAATTTAGTAGAGTGCATATCGAAAGTAAACGTCAGAAGGAAAGTGGTCAAAAAGTCAAAAAATGGGCATTATAACATCTACGGATGCACTATCGCCCAACAGATTTGAGCGTTTGAGCACTTTCCTAGAGTCGCCACTGCTCTTACTCAATTGAAAGATCCATTTATGAAACTATTGAAATGGAAAGGCCCGAAATTCAGTCGTAACCCAAATTATTATCGAGAAATTTTTTTTAACTCTAAAGTATCGATCGGTTCGACTCTTTTTGATACAAAGAAAGATGGAAATAGAGCAGGAAAAGGCCGAGGAGCCTCACTGCCAGGAAAATATATATGAATACGATGGTTTCCCAAATTATGAGACACGTCCTCAAAAAAGAGTCGATGAGCCGAAGAGCCTAAATGATGATGATGACAATGAGGATGACGATGATGATAACGACGAAAATGACGAGTATGAGATTGTTGTATGTCAACATATGGAACTAAAGGGCAAACCAGAGATTAGGCCCCATCCAACAAGAGAATAGCCGGTTAGGCAACCCCACCTAACCAAAAAAGTAACGGAGTTTAGAAAAGAATGCGCATCTCTCCGTATGACTGTTAAAGAGATGAAAAGTGAATTTCGACGTGCATTTACAGTGCTTAAGGGGCAAACACTGACCATTGAATAGTTAGGGAGAGACAAGAAGACTCTACAAGAGCAAGTTGGGTCATTACAAGATCAAGTTAGGTCACTACAAGATCGGGTTCTAAATTTAACAGAATAAAATGACGCAATACGGAAGGACCTTGATGCGGTCAGATCTTATTTGACGAAGGTAATAACCAAATTCTTTTTAAATTTAAAAAAAAATTATTTTTTTAAAGATTAATGCCAAATTAGTTTGTCATTCGATAATGTAAGTTATCGGTCGATAACTTACATAATCGGCCGATAATGTAAGTTATCGGACAATAACTTAAGTTGTCGGCCAAAAACTTATATCAGCGGCCGATAATGTAAGTTATCGCCCGATAATGTAAGTTGTCGTCCGATAACTTACATTATCGGCCGTTAATGTAACTTATCGACCGATAACTTACATTATTGGCTGATTATGCGATCACTAACCTGATTCCCAAATAATGTTATTTTTGTAAAATATAATGACAGTTGTTAATGTATTTTACAATTATGCAAGATGTTATTCTTTCGTCTGTTCTATTTGAAACCTTCGTTTCCACTGCCATTCATCCAACAGCTTCTCAATCTTTTGCTCCTCTAACTTATGTCCTTCAAACCACTGCCACTCAACCAACAGTCACTAAAATTTCTACCCCTAAACCGACTGCTCCTCAACCAACTCATAAACCCACTGCTCCTCAACCTACTTATCAATCCACTGCCCCCAAAACTTCTGCCCCTAAACCTACTGGCCCTAAGCCCACTGCTCCTCAACCAACTCCTAAGCCCACTACTCCTCAACCTACTCATCAATCCACTGCCCCCCAAACTTCTGCCCCTAAACCTACTGGCCCAAAACCCAAAGCTCCTCAACCTACTCCTCAAACCACTATCCCCCAAACTTCTGCTGCTAAACCAACTGCCACTCAACTCACTACTGATGCACCTCAACCTCCTGCTAAACAACCCTTGGTGGAAGTGGGTGATGAGAGTGCTCTCCTTACTCAATCTTCTCGTGACTCACAACCGGTATCACTAAAATCAATTTTAGTGAAACTATCAACTTCAAAGAGTAAAGCCGAGGGATATGACTTGCGTGCTCGAAAGAAGAGAAAGACCCCGACCAATAAAGCCCTTATTAAAAGACCAAGACTGATTGTGGAAGAGGAGGATGAGCCAAAATCAATGAAGCATAAATATATGCTCAGTTTTTGAAACCGGCCAGAGAATGAGGACAATGTGATCGTCAATACTATCATGGGTGTTGACATCACAGTTTCTATTTTAAAGGTCCTTAAAGGACACTCGTGGCTCGACAATAAAGTCATCGACGCATACTCGAAAGACCTTGAAGTTATAAACGATTTAATGTTTCCGACAAATGCCGAAAAAAGCTGGTTTGTTTCTGCGTCCGCCCTGGTAAGGTTTCAACTATTTATTATTTCATTTCTTTCATTTATTTATCTTTTCATTCGTGACTCTCAATTCATTTCTTTTAATTAATTTATTTATTGTATTATCCTCTTTCAGACCTTGTTTATAGCAGACGAAAGAAAATTTAAAAAATTTATCGATAATGAAGGTCTGGCCGCACTTAACAACTTCGATAAGTGGCAAGCCTACTGTGACTAGTGGCAGCTTCGTCACAATTCAAAGCCGCTTGAACCCCTACTTACCAATCATAGACGCGGAATTCACGCGGCAACTGTGGAACGGTACGTTTTTTAATACTACACTTCGCTTTATTTAACGTTAACAACTTTTTAATTTTTTAATTATTTAAGATGCCGATTTTCCGTTTCTGTATAGATTTTTCTTCCGATGCATAGTCAGAAACATAGCCACTGGGCGTTGGCTATAATTTTATTAGTTGATCACGAAATTAAGTTGATAGACCCGACAGACCGAGAGTACTCAAGGAGGTTTGAAACGCACAAAGGATGTCTATTGCATCACCTTCCGCGTCTTCTTTACACTACCGGTTTGAAGTTTGCTTTCGATAAACAGTGGAAGGTATCGGTGTTTAACAGTGTCGATCTCCCGCTCCAAAGAAATAGTTGGGTGTGTATGTTTTGAAATATATAGAATACTTCTCCCAACGGTGGACTATTGATTTCGAAGAGAAACAAATGCAATAATTTAGAGCCGAAATCGGACATTCATTGTCCACGTTTGGGAAGAGTTAAATATTATATTTATATTTTTGTAATATTTTTTTAAATATTTTATATCTTTTTGTAAATATTTTTGTTACAATTTATAGGTAACATTAGCAAAAATCAATTTGTATAATTTTCATTTCTATAAATTTTTCCTAATTGTTTAACTATCCTTTATAAACGTCATAAAAAGACATCACCCGCTAACCATTTAAATTAGATACTTGTATTTGAAGTTCAGATTTCACACCACCACTACATCACCTAAGGATCCAATGATTTTTTTACTACATTGGTACAAAATGTCTCCAAAATTTCCATTCCAAAAATCCAATTTGCCAGTATTTTGATGACACTTTTAAACAAACTAGCGTCCACATGTCTATAGAAATGTGATAGCAACATGGTGGACATGCTAGTGAATTATGGGTATAACTTATTGAGTATTAATATGTGCATTAAATTTAAAATCCCTACACAAAAGAAGGGCAGGTTTTTTTCCGTTTCTTTTCTCCCATTATTTGGATAAAACTGTTCAGAGAAGAATAGAAGCAGATAGTTGATGAACATTGTAATAATAAAACCAGAAGAACATCAAAATTAGAATTTTATTAAGTCCAACAAGTCAAATTAAGCAGAAATTGTAAAAAGTCTAAATTGATGAAAAATAGAGCATTAAGATTTGATAAATCGATGAGAATAATAAATAAAAGATAGAAAAGTACAGACATAGCTGTGGTGCGAGGGTATGGGATGGAGTAGGGAGCTAACATAAGTTAGCGGCCGTTGACTTAAGTCAGCGGTCGCTAGCTTAAGTCAGCGCCTGCTGACTTAAGTTAGCGGGTGCTAACTTTTCACTAACTTAAGTTAGCGGTCGATAGTAGGGTCATGATCTTAAAATCTATTTGAATGATAAATGGTCTCCATCATCTGATCCAAAGCAGTTTAGTTTGAGATCCCTATTTCTTTCAAAACATTAGATATCTTTTATAGATTATGAAATATTATGAAAGTGATGAAATCAAATATTAATGAGATTACTATGGATGTTATCGAGATCGATATTGATGATGTTTGGTATTAGCAATACACGGTATCAAAAAAACTCAAACGGAGCCTAACTAATCCGATTTTGATTTCGATTCCTTTGATTAATCGAATTTTCATTTTTCTTCATTTTTTTCAGTGGGAGTGCAATAATACCGTAATATAAGGGTAGGGCGATAATGTAAGTTGTCGGCTTTTTATAGTTTAGTGCTTAGGGTTTAAGGCGTTATCTTATTTATAAAGAAATAAATAAGATCGGGGTCGCTATCTTAAGCCCGTATATAAGATGCAATATTTTACAAATAGAGTACCTTTAAATCCACCAACCGAATCTTTGAGTTCACCCACGCTGAAACCCAATGACTGCTTTGAATTCGAAGATGCAGATAGTTTTTCACTATCTGTCAATCGATTTTAGCGTGGGTGAACTCAAAGATTCGGTGGGTGGAAATAAAGGTACTCTTACAAGTAATGTAAGTTTATTTTAAATTCTAACAAATTTACACGAGCGTCGGTTGTGACCGTATTCGTTATAATTTTTACATCGTAGTAGTCGAACTTTGCCTTTAGATCTTATTCTCCTTTTCTTTAGATGGCTAGCTTGATATATTTTGTGCGGAGGCAAAACTTCAATGTCGTCTCTTAGCGCAATCCATTGGCGCTTGTCAACGGTCGGGACAAAGTGTTATTTATAAGTTTTCCTAAATAAGTTACTGGTAAATCAGTGC
Source organism: Chloranthus sessilifolius (assembly GCA_021018995.1). Lineage (NCBI taxonomy): Eukaryota > Viridiplantae > Streptophyta > Magnoliopsida > Chloranthales > Chloranthaceae > Chloranthus > Chloranthus sessilifolius. The sequence continues at coordinate 19,744,203 of CM037586.1, forward strand.
TCACAAAATTAGAGGATCTCTCTGTCTCTGTTTCGACACGATAATGCGACGATCGCATGTGAACATGGTAATCCAAGGATAGCCCAACATCTACATGTACATGTTCGTTTATCTAGATCAACACTGTGAGTGTAATCACCACGTTTAACTTAAAATGTATCGTGACCATATGGTATAACGTTCTTTCGACGAGCCCATCCTGAATTTTGTGTTATGTGTTCTTGGGTCGTTGGTGTTAACACGTGTGTCATTTTATTTCCTTCCTCCTAACGAAGAAAATAAAATTCGACTATCTTTGTGCAAATAGTTTCTAACATGCTCACAATCGTTTCCTCCCTGACTATTTTCAACATACTATTAATGCTTTCAGCTATATTAGTTGTCAACATATCATATCGCCTCCCTGGAAAATAAGCACGCGCCCAAAAATGATCACCAATTTCTTTAATCCATGTTGTACATTCCGGGGGGCGTCATCTTTTATTTTTTACAAAATTCTTTTAAATTTTGCTTCCGAAAATGTACGGGCAACAACCCAGAAAAGCGGTCTAGAGATTGTATCCTTAGATGTATCAAACAGATTTAGAGCTAGGTGTCACATACAGTAGCTGTGAAAGGCGTTAGGAAAAACTTTTTTCATAGCTTCCATAAAACCTTTCTGCCTGTTTGATATCAATACAAACTGCTCTTCAAAGTCTCCGATTACATGTCTCCCTAATAGATCAAGAAACCATGCCCAATGATCTTCATTTTCTTTTGGTACAATGCCGAACGCTATAGGGAATAAATTTTTATTCCTGTCCATCCCTGTAGCTATTAACAACACTCCCTTGTATCGTTCCCGTAAATGCGTTCCATCTATCGCAATTATTCTTCGTAAAGTATTACGAAAGCTTCGAATGTAAGGTCTGAATGCCACGAAGAATCTCTGAAATGCATTATCAGGCTCAAGACACAATTCCGTCTGTACGTCTTGATCGACCCGCTGTAATTCTGCGACATATGACTGTAACATTTTAAATTGCTCCTTCTAGCTACCTCGGATGTCATTTAACACTATTTCTTTTCCTCTTCATGCTTTCTAGTAACCTACTGTTATACCGTATTTTTTTTCAATATAAAAAATTATTAAAGCAGGAGTCTCGTCAAAGCCCTTTAATAACTTATCCCTCACGAATGAAGCTATCCACGATGTAGTACATTGGTGATGTCCACTTTCGAAAGCTGGCCTTCCGCATATATGTTCCGGGCGGAAAGTTTTCACAGTAAACGTGTCCACACCTACCACTTTCGATGCATGTATTCACAAAACACATCCTACTTCAATACACTTCGCCGTAACTCTAAGAGGACTAGTTTTTATTGGTTTAATTTGAAAATTATTTGTCATTGCAAACTCTTTAAGAGCTTTCTGAAAGGATTTCTTATTTCTAAGAACTTGACCAATAGTAATTGGTCCCCCTTCATACAGTTCCTCGTCATCCGAATCCATTTACTTTCCTTCCGAGTTATTAAGCTGATAGTTTTCGTCCACCAGAGGTTGATCAATTCCCCTATTAGTATCAACACACGAAGTGGGCAACGATGGTGCTTCATTATTTTTATGATTACTATCACCGTTATCGACTGGATGATTATTACGTGATTAGAGTTAAGTCCGTCGATGTATGTTTGGTTGAAGTGCAGTTGTTTGGATTGAGGTTGGCCGAGGTGGGAATGTTTGAGGTATGAGAGGCTGTTCTGTTGAAGGCTCGATTATCGTTGGCTCCGAAGCTATTGGTTTAGAATGCCATTGATATGGACTAAGGCCGACTAAAAATATTTCTCATTGATTCTAAGCAAATGTATTATTTACCGATTCGAAGTTGAGCTGAGATGTATAATGCATCGGATTCATTTGATGACAATATCCTTGATCTTTATCGCCTTCTCTCATTGGAATGTCTGGAGAGGGTTGCTCCAGAAGCCTACGGTAGGGGCGAAATCCTATATTTCTATCATCATCGACTATCATCGGTGCAGCGATGTTTTCCTCTTCAAATCGTATTTTTTGATTTTCAATCAAATGTTCTGGTTTCATACCATCATCATATATTAATCTGACATTTTCCTCACATTTTTGATGATATTCGTTTGTTTTTTGAAACGGTTGAAATGCTTCTAAATACGGTAAAATTTTTGTTACGGGAGTGACTAATGATTTTTCGATATAAATATTTATCACACCATCTCCAATACGATATGCTCTGAATAAGTTTGTAAAATCATCGAAGCCAGACAATTCGACAAACACAAGCTCATTCCCTATGCATAATGAAACCGTTAGTGTAATAGAATGTTCTTCCAGTCGGGTCTTACTGACCTTGTACATTTTCTGCATAAACTCATCAAATGATATGTTCTCCGTGATAGTGACAGTCCTCCGATGTCCTCCGTTGTAAGTATTATCTCCCATACGGATGAAATCAAAATGACAAAGAAGGGAAACATCCATTTCAACCTATAATATTTACAAAATAAAAATTGATTGATTAAAAAGGTCATACTTGACTTAGTGGTATAAATGTTGGCAGCCCGGTATCATATGATAGTGTTTGACATCTTAAGGTAGCGGGCTTTATTTTATAACACTGTCCGCTAACTTAATGTAGTGGCCGAGATCATAAGGTACTGGGCGCTATCCTAAGATAACGATTGATATCCTATGATAGCGGCCGAGATCTTAAGATAGCGAGCGCTATCTTAAGGTAGCGGCCGAGATCCTAAGATAGCGCCCGCTATCTTAAGATGTCGGACGCTATCATAAGATAACAGTTGATCTCTTAGGAATCGATACTAGGCTACCAACTGTATGTTAAAAAAAAGGGGAAATCAATATCTCACGAAAAAAATGTAGTCAATATCTTATTTAGCCGATTGTAATTCACTGAGCTATACCAACTGTAGTCGAATTTCGAAATCGTAATACAAAAAAAAGTGATAAAAAAGAAAAATAAGCATATATATATATATATATATATATATATATATATATATATATATATATATAAGGGAAACGTGGTGCAAATTTGAATATAACGAGGTCATTGCTAACGTTGAACCGGCTTGGCTTGAAGCTGGCTTGTTATGTAAGGATTGAAATTGTAGAGTTATTTCTGTAAATACGCAAACTTATAGGGCCGAAAGTGTAAATTTGTCTTTTTTAATTCCATTTGTCTTAGATCTCAAAAAAAAAAAAAACATAGAAATGACCTTAAATTGACGATTAAGTGTAATGTGTGCCATATGATTCAAGGCTTATATTTAAGAACATGTGACACATGAAATAAAAAGTTGATTGTGTGATAGGTGATTCATGATCTCAAGATCTATTTTATGGAACATACGGCTTAAAAACGATTTCAATCATATGATTCAAAGCAATCAATGGTTTTCAAGGGGGCTCAAACGTTTGCGGGCGTCTAGAGAACGCCTGTGTGCAAAGGAGAACTTTTGTGTGCAAGTGATGGCTTGCGAAACGTTATCCAGATAGTCTGAGAATAAAACCGGCGACACATAAACAACCAAAATGCAGAAAAATCTATATCAATGGCATTTACTCTCCTCAAACCTCCCCCAACACTCTCTAACCTCCATCACCACCACCACCACCACCACCACCACATACTTCTCACACCTTCTCAACCAAAACTCTCTTTTGATCTATTTCCCAAAAGACCTCTTCTCCTCCACATCTCCTCTGCAGCCCCCACCACCACCCACAACAACCCACCAATTCAATCTGAACACCAAGAAGAAGAAGAACAAGAATCACAACAGCCCAGTAATGAACCTCGGACCAGATTAATCGCCCAGAACGTGCCATGGACTTCCACTTCTGAAGATATCAAACTCCTTTTCGAAAGGCATGGCACTGTAACAGGTATTCAGGTTAGTTGTTGCTGTTAAAAGTTTTGAATTTTGGTTCTTTAATCGCTTCATCATGCCCTGTCTTCAATTTCTGAACTGGATTTTATTTGCTTTTTCAAGCTGTCCATGTATAATAGCAGTAAAAATAGAGGATTGGCTTTCGTCACAATGGGTTCTGAGGAAGAAGCACTTGCCGCATTGGGTAATCTCGATTCATATGTAAGGATATTGGGGTGGATGATTAATGGGCATTGTTTAATTTCTATGAATTCTATTGGGTTTGTCAGTTTTTATGTAGATTTTCGTGAAATTTGTTTGTTTAGTTATTTTTCATTAATGGGTGTTGTTTAATTTCTGGGAATTTTATTGGGTTTGTGTTTTTTATGTGGATTTTTGTCAAACTTGTCTGTTTAATTGTTCTGAATGTAAGGATATTTTAAGAACGAGAGTGAAGACATCACTTATATTAGGAAACTACTTGCTTCCTATCGCCTCGAGATGCGTGTGGTCAAAGGTCCAACCCAGTTTTTAATGGAAACCCAAAGATGGGTTAAGGTGTTGACCACAAAAATCCAACACTGAATTAATGGGTGTTGTTTAGTTTCTGTGAATATTATTGAGATTCTTTTTTAGGTATAGATTTTCTTTTTAATTTCTGTGAATACTATTGTGTTTGTTATTTTCTTATTTATTTAGTTTTTTTGTAAAATTTGGCTATTTATTTATTTTTAACTGATGGGTATTGTTTAATTTCTGTGTATTTTATTGGCTTTCTCTTTGTTATATAGATGTGTTTAGTTTCTGTGACTACCGTTGGGTTTGTGTATTTTTTTTATTCAGTTTTTTGTAGAATTTGTTTATTTATTTGTTTCCAATTAATGGGTATTGTTTAATTTCATTGATTATTAGAAGGCTTTTTTTATATAGATTAAAATCTGTTTATTTATTTGTTTTTAATTAATTGGAATTGTTTAATGACCACATCTATGACATTTGTAATATTTACAGCACATTCGTTTCGCTGTATTGCCAATTTAATACGCGTATAATGAACATGATACGGCTCAACGGTCACTTTTTTTACATGACTGTCGTTTGGTTCACAGTAATCGGAGCCTGCATTGTACTGTTCATTATGCAGGTATTTTTTAAGCCTTACGAAGCCCAAGCCTCGTAACACGAAAAATTACAGGAGCTCTTCCCCAATGGCTATAAAAAATGCATGCTGAAGATGGGTTTCGAGAGCTAAGAGACCTCTCTTCAATACCTCCTAGCACCGTACAGCAAGCACTTCCACAAAGGAGATGAGGCCCATCGCTTCATCCAATGGTCGCATGGCTCCTAATGGAGAGCCCAACCCTTTGGCTCACCCTCCTCCTCTTCCCCTTTGGAAAAAAATCGCTTAAACCCGATCTCTCTAACCCTAATTTCATTCTTCATCTTCCACTACTTCCATCGCACTTGCATCTATCTACCCTCTTCGCCTTAAAACCCCTCACCGGAAATCCGCTACAAGTTTTCCTCTCTCAGTCACCTTAATGGGCTTCATCTTCAACCTCCTTAACAGCTACCTGCAAGCATGGTGGATCTCGCACTACGACGATTATAGCGGAAGCGGGTGGTGGTTTTGGGGGAGGTTTTTGGTGGGATTGGTGGTTTTCTGGGGTGGTATGGCGGTGAATATACGGTCGGACCTGGTTCTGACTTCGTTGAAGGGGGAAGATGGAGGGTATAAGATACCGAAGGGTGGGTTGTTCCAGGTGATGAGCTGTCCGAATTATTTGGGTGAGGTGGTGGAGTGGCTTGGGTGGGCGGTGATGACGTGGTCTCTGGTAGGGTTTGGGTTTTTTGTTTGAGTACCTTTAATTCCACCCACCGAATCTTTGAGTTCACCCACGCCGAAACCCATTGACTGAATTGAATCCAACGATGGAGATCGTTTTTCATTTCAATCTTCACATAATGGATCTTGAGATCATGAGCATGCCATCAGACGACATGTTTTTGATTTCATATGGTACACATCCCAAAAAGTGACCTTATTTGAGCATGATGAGTTCCACGTGATGTTAAGGTCACTTTTTTGGAATGGATACCTTGTGAAATAAAAAACCGGCCGTGGATGGTAAAGTATAATCTCAAGATGCATAATGTGAAAGATTAGGATGAAAAACGATCTGCATCGTCCAATTCAAAGCAGTCAACGAGTTTCAGTGTGGGTGAACTCAAAGATTTGATGGGTGGATTTAAAGGTACTCTTTTTATTTACACGGGCGCGAACCTCCTGCCGAGGGCACGTGCGCATCAGAGATGGTATTTGAGGGCATAAAACAAATAGAAAATCGATGTCGAAACTTATGTGACGTCCGTGGAGTGCGCTACCAATAACTATCCAACTCTATCTTTCAATAAAAATCTTTAAAGCACTTTAAGGACTGAGGAGTTGGGATCTTCATGAAATACCCCATCAGAAAAATCATGGCTCCACCACTACCCATCATGCCCGATGAAGTCGGATACTAGCAAGGGTGATTGGGGAATTTCAATTTTCACATGAATTTAAATATATTACACAAGTTGTTCTTTTGGTTGTAATATAAAAAACACATCAAAAAGTGGATTTTACAAGGAGATTTTGCAGCCAAAAGAACAACCATTTTACACCTAAATTTTATATGCATAGTGAATTTTGCATGTAATCCAGTCATAAAAAAATTACATGCAATGTCTCTTTTACACGGTCCATATTACGACGAAACAAACGTGCCCTTAATGTCATCTTTAGATCTTTTAGATTGTTTTTCTCGAGGAAGTTGAGAAGAAGAGGGCTTAATCGTTATTTTTGGAAAAATGGCGATGTCTTCTTTTAGAATGTGTAGTAAAATCTTTGGAGACTTATCCTTTTCCTTTTGAAGGAAATTTGATTTTAGTATCATAGGTCATAGGCGAATTGATCACATAATTCACTTAGTTCTTTACGACCAGTGAGTCGTTGTTTTAATTGTTGGTGTAATTTTAAAATATTACACAAACTTTAACCTTCACGAATAAATACACTCGTGAGTTGGTCATAAGTAAATTGATTGTAATTTATGATTTAGTGATCATTCTAATCACAGAGTTTATTCCTAAATTTTTCAGCAAATAAGCTAGAAAGTCCATCAATGAATTTGGCTTTCCACTATTCATTGTTGGCATCGTTGCATTGCATGACTTTGGTCATGAAGACATCTAATGACACTTGACAAGCTTTTGCTGCCATGAATAATTTGAGTATCAATGTACTCACTAAACATCAACAATCATTATTGGACTTAGTTGCTAAAACTGAAGATCCAACAATGAAATCCAAATTAATAGAAGCTTGTATTACTATGACTAAAAAAGAAAATAAAAAAAAAATAATCATTGAAAATCCCTATTCAATTAATGAATTATTTAATAGATTAGAAAATCAGGATCCAACTAGATCAATCACAATCAATGTTCTTAAACATGAAATTAATTCATTAAAAACTGAATTAATTATATTTAAGCATCAAACTGCTAATGAAATTTGTTTATTTAGTTATTTTGTATTAATGGGTATTGTTTAATTTCTGTGAATTCTATTGGGTTTGTGTTTTTTATGTGGATTTTTGTAGAACTTGTTTGTTTAGTTGTTCAGAATTAATGGGTGTTGTTTAATTTCTGTGAATATTATTGAGAATCTTTTTTAGGTATAGATATTCTTTTAATTTCTGTGAATACTATTGTGTTTGTTATTTATTTATTTAGTTTTTTGTAAAATTTGGGTATTGTTTAATTTCTGTGTATTTTATTGGGTTTCTCTTTGTTATATAGATGTGTTTAGTTTATGTGACTACCATTGGGTTTGTGTATTTTTTAATTTAGTTTTTTGTAGAATTTGTTTATTTATTTGTTTCTAATTAATGGGTATTGTTTAATTTCATTGAATATTATAAGGCTTTTTTTTGTATAGATTGAAATCTGTTTATTTATTTGTTTTTAATTAATTGGAATTGTTTAATTTCGATGAGTATTTTAAGGTTTTTTCCTTTCTTTTTTTTTTTTTTTAAAAAAATTTGTTCTATAGGAATTAGAGGGTCGTGTTATAAAGGTTGAGTTTGCGAAGAAAGTGAAGAAGAAACCTCCTCCTGTCAAGAAAGAATCGGTGCCTAAGCATAATGTGTTTGTAGGGAATTTGCCTTGGAGAGTAAGGTCTAGAGATCTCAGAGAGCTATTTGGTGCTTCAGATGAGAAGTTTTTGTCAGCTGAAGTCGTCTACAACACCAATCCGAGAAGATCTGCTGGGTATGGATTTGTTTCTTATGGTTCCAAGGAAGAGGCAGAGTCAGCAATTGTTGCTTTTACTGGGAAGGTAATTTGATTTAGCTTATATGCTAGCTATTTTAATTGTTTTAGTGAAATGTTGGTTAGTTTGGAATTTGAAAAATGGGTTTGGTGTAAAATGTATTCCTTCATGCCTTTTTGTTTCTATGGTTTTTGATGATTTGGATGATGATTAGAATCCATAAGAATTGGGGAAAAATTCACCATATTCGTGTTTTACTGATCCTGCAGAGATTGATGGGACGGCGGATTCGTTTGGGACTTAGTAAAAAGCAGATTGATGGCGGAGAGGAATTAAAAGAGGGTAACGAATTCGATGGCTTGATGAATGATGATGATGATGAAGAGCTGTCAGAACAAGTTGGTGAATTATCTGAAGAAGGGTCTAAAGAGGCTGAGTGAGGTTTCTTGTCCCCCTAGTACATGAATATCTATGTAGAGCTGCTCTTGATTTATATCGGCAAGTAATAGCCTTCGGAAACTCCATTTTATCTAGTGATCAACTTATTTTCTTGTGTTAAAATTGTAATAGATGTGAATGCAATCTAATTTTTTTCCTGTTGTTAATTTGTTAAAAGACGAACAACATTTATATGTTTCCCATAAAGAAAACCATTAATAACAAGTTTTCTGATGTATATGCTTCTTGTCTATTCACTACAATAATATGTACAACTGAGAATTGCTAGGACTTTGATCAGTAGAATAGCTAACGGTAGATAGGATTATTCCTTAGCAGTTGTTTTCAGCTTCTTTACTTCGTAAGAATGGTAGCAAGTAAATGGAATTCAAAGAAATGGTATTATAAGCATTATATGTAGAGTACAGTATAAATACACTCACTGAATCAGCCGATAGAGATCATTTTTCGTCCCAATCTTTCACACAATGGATCTTGATATCATGGACGTACCATCAGATTCTGTTTTGAGGCACATATCCCAAAAAGTGACCGTAAAATCATGTTTGAGTGTGATGAGTGCCACGTGATTTTAAGGTCACTTTTGCTGGGATGTGTCACATGGAATAAAAAACTGTCTGTCTGATGATACACCCATCAAGATCCCTTGTGTGGAAGGTTGGAACAAAAAATGATCTTCATCATCTGATTCAAAGCAGTCAATGGGTTTTCACCATAGTCACCCTCAAAGATTCGGCGAGTGTATTTAAAGATACCTAGTAACATGTATTGACGTAGGGTCCTTCTTTCATGAAAGGGTACTCCTTTAATGTAAATGTTGAATCCTTATTAAGGAAGGTCCTCTGAGGCATATCTTTTATGGTCTAAACATATGCGAAATGGACTGCAAAGTTAGATTAAGGAAGTACATTGAATACGGAGGAGATATCTTTAGAGAGATATGTCAGAAATTTTTGGATCAAATGAGATGTAGCTAGTTAGAGACTTCCTGTAGATCCGCATGAACTAGAGTACAAACTCTTTGGATCAGATTATACTATCAAATAACACGAACTACCAGACCTTATTTACAAGAAATGGGAAGAACCGAGATCAGCCGAAAGGGGTGGGGAGCGGGAACGGGAGCAGCAGTCACATCTAGAAGTACAAAATACATTTTCTGTGGGAACCAAAGATTCTGAAGAAAGTGACTTGTTGAGCTGACACCCATTAGAATGGCAACCCTGTGTGCAACAAAGCCACCACTAAATGTTCCAAATAATTTAACATTAAAATTTGTTAGTAAGTTGCTGGAATGAGATTGCTTGGTTGTGTAACCTAGACTAGAGATGACAAGTGGATTGAATTCGTATAGGACTAACTTTGGTTTTCAATCCCGGTAATCTTTGGTTGCTATCTTAGGCTGCACATATAGAACTACAGAAGTGAATTTTATCATTAGAAATGTGGATGAGCAGTGAAGCACAAACTTGAGTCTCCAACTTCACTATGAGGGTGCCCACTCCATCTTTCACTGCTCTTTGTTCTGTTTCTCGGTTGCAACCTAAGGGTGTGTTTGATAGCGGGGATACTCCAAACAAGAAACAAAATCAATTTCGTGGTTGATTTGTTGTGAAATGATTTCTGTGGGAAATAAATTTTTTTATGTTTGATCAGTCTATCTGAGAAATGATTTCCGTTGGAAATTGATTTCTCCTGTTTGATTAGTCTGTCTGGAAAATAATCTAGAAAAAGGGCATTTTGCCCTTAATTATCTGAAAATGGGCTTGTTTTACCAAAATAGTGTTGAAATGACAACCCTTATTGATTGATTTCGACCCAAAATGGCTTGGTGTATGGAAACAGAGTTTCTGCGTGGAGCCCACTTACTTTCCTTTCTATTTCCTTATTATGCTATTAAACAGAAAAATATGGAAGCTGACTTTCTTTTCCACCAATATTAGCATTTCCAAGCAGGGCCTAAAAGAAAATTGGATTCTGGATTTGGCATATTGGCATTTCCAAGCAGGGCCTAAAAGAAAATTGGATTCTGGATTTGGCAAAACAACAGTCCGAAACTTGTTTCGTTCACTCTTTAATTTGTTTACGCTTTATAGTATGAGTTGGTATTAGGTGCCAAGGTTGGTTTTCAGATCAGCTGTAGTGAGCTGAACCACACTTAATCAATGTGGCTTGTGAGCTACAACGAATCAAATGGCGGCCTTTCGCGTGGACAATCTGAATTGATGTACATTGATACCACTTGCGTGGCATAGATGAAGAGAACCCTTAGTGCTTACAATCGTGCACCTGATACCAATTTATTAGGAAATGTCTTTGCCTCATGTAGGCATTACTTTGTATGAGTGCCCTGCTCTTCTCTGTCTATGCATGTTATGCTGCAAGACCTTGGTGAATTCGATAAGGCCCTATTTGATAACTCGGAAATATCAAATATTGGTGGAAAAGAAAGTCAGCTTCCGCGTGTTTCTGTTGATAGCATTACCAGGAGATGGAAAGGAAATTAAGTGCGCCCCACAGAGAAACTCATTTTCCGTACATCAAGCCATTTTAGGAGGAAATCAATTCAAATTCTCAGGTGGCTGAAACTAAGTTTCTCATCAACACAATAATGATTTTTTTTTGGCATATTCGGCAATAATTTTGGTTTTAAAAAAAGTCATTTTCCAAGTAATACGGGCTATTGCTTTACTGTTTGGATAAAAAAGCCCTTTTCCTAGATTGTTTTCCAGACACACTAACTAAACAAGAGAAATCAATTTCCAATGGGAATCATTTCTCGGAGAGCCTAATCAAACAACATGAATTTCATTTCCACGGGAAATCATTTCGCAAGAAATCAACCAGGACATTGATTTCATTTCCAGTTTGAAGTTTCTCTGCTATCAAACAGACCCTATACGACTTTTTCATATAGCTCCTAACAAAAAGATTTTCTCCTCACCCGCTTATAAGGTTGAAAAAAAAAGTATGTTTTAGAACTTTGATTTTTCTCCTCACGCGGCCTGTTAGATTTTTTGTTGAAGAAAATAATGTATGATTCCAAATCAATTTTTAACAGAGTTTTGGAAGTAGATGTGCGGTTCAGCTCGGTTGAACGGTTACATAGTGTGACATGCTAGTGGTTGGAAAACCAATGTGATAGATCTGTGGCTAGTGATTTGGGATGATCTGATGGTCCCATGATTAAGATAGCCAATCTTAGGTTGATAATGACAGGGAAACCAGGCAGTTATGATCTATAACATTTGTTATCGCATATGGATGATCCAGAATGATTTGGGCGATAATTGCCTCCCCTAGCCACTATTTTCTCTTCATAAAAGGGCACATGGTAGATCTGTGGCCATTGGATCTCACGGTGAAACGATCCAAGATCTATTTAGAACAAAAGATACATCACATAACAACCAGGTGCCTTTTGATGGTTCTCAATGTATATAGTATTTACTAAATTAACGAGTCGGATCGAGTCGAGTTTATTTGAGTCTTCCTGTTAACTCGACCCAGCCGACTTTCGAGTCGGGTTTTCCAGTTTTCAAACCATGCACTAGACCATCAGCGTACACCCCTATGGCTACCCTTGGGAGTGCCAAAAAGCCCATTGTGTGCATTATGCCACTCGTTAGTTGTTCCATAAAGTTGTTGCACCTTAAAATTATCGTTTTTAACATATTATGTAGGATCTTTTCAATCAATGCTTGTCCAACAACTGAGTTGACATTATCAACAACCTGGAGAATGCCTTCTCCAAGATAATCTACTACCCCATCTTGTAACTCTGAAGCTTCTAAAACATGCATTGTGGACACCACACCTTTGAGGAGTAGAAATGCATCATCAACATTGGATTCGGCGATCCATTTTTCCACTCTATTGTTGAGGAGGGGAAACTGAAAGATGAGTCGCAAGAAAGTTTGATCAGATCGAGCTTGTTGTTGATCTGGCCCACCGATTCTTCTAATCTTTCAACATGTCGCTTCATTGGATGCCCTAGAAACTGCCACTCTGATACCATTAGATAGATTCTCTCCCTATCGATACCACTCCCAAGTGAAAAGGGCGTCCCCTTTGCCACTTAGATGAGGGAAAGGGCTATCTTGTGTGCACGACACAATTTCAATGATAACTCGCTTCCTCTCTTCTTATTAATTGTAATCATATATATATATATATATATATATATATAAAGAGAGAGAGAGAGAGAGAGAGAGAGAGAGAGAGAGAGAGAGAGAGAGAGAGAGAGAGTGGGGTACTTTCCTAATAATAAGTGTCCTCTTTTCTTAAATATATAAATTACTAATATTATACTATCTAACCAATGGACCAGCTCAAATCTTGATCTGAGTCCTCTCTGGGTGGGGGACAACACATGCCTGGAAGGGTTGCCGAATATCATTTATGACCTCATACCAACAGTGTTTTCCTCTCTAGAATGGGGCTGGGGTCTAAGGTCGTTCAGGTTTGAGCTGATGTGTCTCTAGGAGTCTCTTAGAGAGCTCATTTCCAGTAGTTGGAAGAATTGGGCTTTTAAAGGTTCAACTGATTTTGTTAGTTCAGAAAACTTAAGAAGCTTGAAGGGGTCCTGAAACGTGGAATAAAGAGAAGTTTGGGAAGATTTATGAGGTTATCGATTCCATCTTGTGTCGAATCTAATCTTTTGATGGGACTGAGGACGTGAGAACCCTTACTGATGGTGGAAGAGCTGAAAGGCAGGACTTGACATAGGAATAAGATAGGAAAATTCTGCAAGAGGAGATCCGTTGGAAGCAATTAGCCCAGGAGAAATGGGTTAAAGAGGGCAACACGAACACGACATTAATATCATGGTCATTAATGATAAAGATGAAATCAAGGGCGAAGTTGTGCGTTTCTTTAGAAATTTAGTTGTCGAGAGTGTGATTTGCAGCCTAGGCTGAATGTGTTAGACTTTAAAAAATTAACCCCGAAAGATAGTGCGTGGCTAGAATCATATTTTACAGAGGAGATTAAAGCTGCTATTTTTTACTCTAATGGTGATAGGGCCCTGCCGCCCTGAGCCCTGATGGTTACCTGTTGGGGGTTTTAAAATTGTTTTGGATGGTTGTTCGTGAGGATATGTGAGGATATCCGAAGATTGACAGTCTGAGCAATTTGATGGGCACAACCTTCAAATCACTTATCTCCAATATTACTGAATGTGGTAAAGATAGAGGATTTTGGGCCTAACAGCCTGGTTGGAAGTTTATACAAGATCCTAGCGAAAGTGCTTGTGAACCATCCCAAATGTGTGATCAGCAAACTGGTTTCTCCTTCTCAAGGAGCTCTCGTTGTTGGTAGGCCGATTTTGGATGGGTTCGTCATGGGTCATGAGTTTATTCACTCTAGACTCCAAACAAAGATTTTGAGATTAGAGTGCAAGTTGGACAGGGAGAAAGCTTACGACAAGAGTAAGATGGAAACGCCTTGAGTCTATCCAATCTAAAATGGGCTTCGAAGAGATTTGGTGCAAGTGGACCATGGCATGTGTCTCTTCTCCAATGTTCTTGATCATCGTGAATGGCTCTCCACTATTTCAAGAGCTCCAGAGATTTACAGCAATGTGACCCATTATCCCCGTTGTTCAATTTTGTGGGTGAAGCTTTAAGTTTACTCCTTGACCGTGGTGCTAGATTGTGATTTAAGGCTGCCAGGTGGCCAGCCATTAATCATTTACAATTTCCTGATGATACAGTTTTGTTTTGTGATGCAAATAGGCAGGCCTTTTCCATCTGAAGTTCCTCTTGTGGTGCTCTGAACTGGCCTCTTGATAGAGTTAATTTAGCAAGACCAAGTTGTTGGGAATTCGGTTAGCTGCCAGCCTGTTGAGAGAGTTGGCAGATTATTTTGGGTGCAAGGCCGATACCTTCCCTACATGATATTTGGGGCTGCCCCTCATTTTATCTAAACCTCTCAGATCTTTGCGGACTCCTATTATTGAAAGGATTGAGCAGAAGTTCTCTGTGTAGAAGCAGAATAAGTTGTTCATTGGGAGCAGAGTTACTCTTATAAAAGCAGCCCTCTCGAACATCCCTTTATAGTATTTATCTATGCATCAATGTCCGGTCAGAATTATTAATAGAATTGATCTTGTGATCTTTCCTTTAGGCCTCTAGGATGTTGCCTGTTTACCGTCCAAAGTTGGACGCCTTGCGATCAGTAGGATAAACTGTATGAATTTTGCCCTTCCAGGGAAGTAGGCTTGAAGAATCTGTAATGATAAAAGGGGTATGTGGACGGGAGTGCTGGCTCCCAAGTATAAAAAATGCTAGAGATGGCTGAGACATCAGCAACAAGGGGATGCATAAGGCCTCGCCTTGGTGGAGGGGGATATGTGCCACGTTCCATTCTTTCAAGGTTACATTCGATAAAAAATTGGGAGATGGGGACATAATAGATTATTGGAGAGACATTTAGCAGAATTTTGGCATGTATTTGGGGTGGCGGCTCATAAAAATGTCAAGCTCAACCAGATTATTGATACTTCAGTGGATGAGATATTCGGAATCCAGTTTTCAGATATAAGTTGAAGGAGGATGAAATTACTCTTTATGGAGGTGCAGGGCTGCATCTCTTCATTCTCACAGGATATGGAAGCAAAGGTGATGGGGACATCAAAATCAAGCAGCCACTTGTAACATATTGGAGGTGGAAGAAGAACGTGCGGAAGAAGAACGCCAAAATCAGCAGGGGGAATGCCCAAATTCGAAGGACTGAAGACATGCTTTAGTCGATCGATCGACCCCAACCTTCGATTATGTTTCTCAGTTGATCGATCGATCCAGAATTTTCGATCGATCGATTTTAGTCTGTGGCTTCAGGCAATTTTATTATTTCCAAGTCGATCGATCGACCGATCGCGCGAATTTTGACGGGATTTTGTTATTTTGGTCAAAAATTTCTATTTTCGTGTTTTAGTTGTTTTAGGACTTTTCTAATTTCGTATTAGGGTTTGGTTAGCCTATTTAAATGCTTGTAAAACAACATTGTTATAGATGATTAATGAATGAAAATTGAGAGCTTGCTTTTGTGCAAACCCTAGAAGACTTGTGAAGAGTTTTCACCCGAAAGAGCGAGTCTTTCAAAACCTGAGGAGTCAATCTTCATTTCTCGTGCGACTTGGTGCGAAGTCGACGTACAGCTTTGGTGTGAAGCTTCGGAACCCTTCGTGTGAAGCCTTGGATCTTATCCTTTTATTTTATCTTTTCTCTTACTATTGTCTGGTAATATCTACCCTATTCGCTTTGATAAAATCCAAAAACCCTAAATCTGTATTAATTTATGTCTTTGATCCTACCCTTTTATTTTGCCTTAAATCCTTTGAACCTTATTTATTCAAACCTTAGAGGAGTCCAGAGACGATACCATAATTGTCGCTTGATGCCCTAAAATAGATCGAAACTCGAGCCCTTCATTGGATCCGTTTTTCTAGATTGGGAATTAATGCATGCACATGCTAACTGGAATTAATTTAATTGTTCTAATTGATTTCATTGAATTATTTTATGTGTTTGGGTGATTTCGAATTTCCATTATTCAATTGTGATATGGAGTTAATCCCAAATTCGCATCATTTTAAGGTATAGCGTTTGTCCCGCATCAGATTTGGTATCAGAGAACAATTTTAGTTTAGGGTTCGGTGTTCATATAGGTTCTAGGGTTCATTCCTTTTATTTTATTTTGTCTTGCATCATTTAGTTTTGTTTTGCATAGTCATGGATCCCAATAAGCTAGTGCCCTACTTAGAGACCTTACGTCTAAATTGACCGCGAGTCAAACCTCCCTTCAAGCCCAGATGGCTGAACACCATGATCAATTGTAACAACAATTGTGTGATTAACAAGCCCGACATGAGGCTTTGGAAACCCGTGTTGAAGAGATAAATGAGTTCACTTAAAAATCACACCACTGATCGTAGGAGAGAAGGTCCTCACCGACGTGAAGTCCAAACCGATCAGGTCAACAAAGTCATGAAATCTGTTAAAATGGACCTACTTTTGACAGGAAAAGACAATCTAAAGTCTATCTCGAGTGGGTCGCCGACATAGAAAACTACTTCGAGTGGTACGCCATGTCTGAGGAGCGTAAAGTCAAATATGCGAAAGTTAAGCTTATGGGTCAAGCTAGACTTTATTGGTTGGGATGTAAACGTCGTAGGTAGTCCCATGATTTTCGTCCCATTTCTACTTGGGGAGAAATGAAGATCCAATTGAATGAGAAGTATGTTCCTCTATCCTATGATGAACGTATTCTCTATCAGTGGCAAACATTGCGCCAAGGAAATTCACCGGTCACAGATTACATCGATAAGTTTGAAGATCTGATGACCCAGTCCAATGTGGATGAGTCGCAAAGAGTTACCCATCCCAATTCCGAATGGGCCTTCGCCCAAAACTACAGAGGGAGCTCATTCCATACCTTGTTACTGATCTAGATGAATGTTTCTCTTGAGTCGAGGAGTTAGAGAGGTATCTCCACGCTCTAGTCAGTGATCAATCTAAATCCCCTAATCTCGGTTCTCGACCTAATCCTACTGAAAGGGGGAACAATACCTATAGTCAATCTTCAAAACCCGTGAATCTTCAGATTGACAAGGGTAAAGGACAATTGATCGAGAGCTCTAGGTGCACACTACAACAGTGTTATAAGTGTCAAGGCTTTGGTCACTTCGCATCTCAGTGTCCCAGTAAAATCCAAACCTTGATTATTCAAGAGCATCCCGAGAAAGAGGACAATGAGTTAAAAGAAGTCTACGAACCTATTGAAATACCAAGTGACGAAGAGGATGAAATTCTTGTGAAAACTGTAGGTTGTATTAAGAAAGTTTCTATCTCGAAGAAAGTGTTGATAGTGTGCCCAAACCGCATGATTTGTCAGAGTCGATAAGAACGTGTCAGCATTCTAATTTGCATGGAATTAATGAGTAGATTTTATTGAATGATGAAATACGCAGGATGTCACTAACATAATGAATTTGTTTAATGAGCTTAATAATGATAATTTTATGTTAATCCATGATAGTCTCAAGCATGTAAAAAAAATTTCAACCTTGAAATTAGGTAATGATGGAAGTCTAGATTTTCTTCTAGACAAGGGTAATCATCCGATAGTTGCGGTGGAAGATCTTATACTTATTCTATGTCCTGCAACTATGCCTTTTGACTCATTCTTTGTTACCCAAACAATCGTGCCAAGCCCTTTTAACCAATTCATAACCCGTACCCTACCTGCACAATATGAGAAAAGGTTGAATGAGGACACTCTAAAGTATTCAAACTTCACTACCAATAAGGATAAACATTAGGCGTATCTCACAATATGGAAAGGCAAGCTAGGCGCTGAGCACTCAAAGTGTACCATACGTGGGTTTACAACTCATCGGAGATGAGTTTTTCTAATCCGGGGATAATTGATGGGGACATCAGAATCAAGCAGCCGCCTGTAACATATCGGAGGCGGAAGAACGTGTGGAAGAAGAACGTCAAAATCAGCAGGAGGAATGCCCAAATTCGAAGGACTGAAGGCATGCTTTAATCGATCCCAACCTTTGTTCGATCGATGGTGGCCCATATTCTGAGTGTAGTTATGTTTCTTAGTCGATCGATCGATCCGGAAATTTTGATTGATCGATTTTAGTCTATGGCTTTGGGCAATTTTATTATTTCCCAGCCGATCGATCGACCCCAGAAATCGATCAATCCCATAAATCGATTGATCGACCGATCGAGCAAATTTTGACAGGATTTTATTATTTTAGTCAAAAATTTCAATTTTAGTGTTTTAGTTGTTTTAGGACTTTTCTAATTTCATATTAGGGCTTGGTCAACCTATTTAAAAGCTTGTAAAACAACATTATCATAGATGATTAATGAATGAAAATTGAGAGCTTGCTTTTGTGCAAACCCTAGAAGACTTGTAAAGAGTTTTCACCCGAAAGTGCGAATCTTTCAAAACTTGAGTGAATTTTCATTTCTCGTGTGAGTTGGTGCGAAGCCGACGTACAACCTTGGTGTGAAGCCTCAGAATCCTTGGTGTGAAGCCTTGGATCTTCTCCTTCTATTTTATCTTTTCTCTCACTATTGCCTGGTAATATCTCCCCTATTTACTTTGATAAAATCCAAAAATCCCAAATCTTTATTAATTTATATCTTTGATCTTGCCCTTTTATTTTGCCTTAAATCCTTTGAACCTTATTTATTCAAACCTTAAAAGAGTCAAGAGACGATACCATAATTGTGACTTGGTGCCCTAAACTAGATCGAAACTCGAGTCCTTCATCATATCCGTTTTTTCTAGATCGGACTTGGCGCATCGAACCAAGTGTTTGTATGCGCAGCGTAAAGTGCAATCACCCTATTCTTGGTCCTCTCGCTTTTCGTGCCATGCGGTAGGAGGTTGTTTGCCATGACGATATCCCAAAAGAGAATGTCCATCGGAAGAACAACTCGTCTAGTGGCCTGACCGGTACCGCGGCGCCTCCACACATATCATTGATCATGTCGTCCTGACTACGATCAATCGCGGGATTAATGTGGTGGTTCACAGGTCGAACCACATAAAAATTGAAGGCACACGCGAGATCAACGGCATGCAGATTATATTGCCAGTTGTCGATCTCAATGGTAATGTAGGGCATTCCTGTGGGCGATATTGTTTCCGGTACCCATACCATTTTCTGATAAAACAGACGGATCAGGCGTGGAGAGACATCGATGGGTGGCGGGGCAAGCAACATTTCCAATCGCAAGGACTCAATGAATTCGATCGAGCGGGCACATTCCGCGATGCGACGGTACTTGACCAGATCGTAGAAATTTTCCGTTTGGAACTGGTGATCGAAATAGTGCTCATTGGGGATGCGCATCGGATCGTTGGCGGGACGCGGTTGACGGAAGAGTGGTGGGCCAGGCGTTGCCATTCGATCGCGTACGAGGAGAATATAGATGATTGGCTTGAAATGGAGTGGACTGAAGTCGGATGAGGGCTCCATGGGTTGGGGCTGCCACTTATATAAATTGAACCTCAATCGATTGAGAATGGTTGGGATGCCCACGTTGCGAAGCCGGAGCGACATCTGGCAGATGTGTAGGAGACGTGGCTCATCACAATTCCTCAATAAATTTCAATCGATTGACACAAGAAGAGGAAAATGATGATGATGTAGGAAATTCTCAATTGATTGACAGGTACATGTCAACCGATTGATAAACAGGGGTCAATCAATTGACTGTTCACAGTCAATCGATTGAAAAACACAGAATAAGAATAAAAACAAAAATAAAGACAAAAATAAAGATGAAACGGAAAATAAAACAAACTGGGTTGCCTCCCAGGAAGCGCTGAGTTTAATTGTCGCCAGCTCGACCTTTTCATTGATCAATCATTTGGGCCACTGAGGTGCATCGCCTCAATCTTAAACTGGGTGATTGGCTCAAACATTGGTTTGAGACGTTGCCCATTGACTTTGAAAACTCGATTGTCCTTGAGACTACGAATCTCAATTGCACCATGCATATTAATGGAAACAACCTGATACGGGCCTTCCCATCTAGATTTCAGTTTTCCAGGGTGAAGCTTTAGTCTGGAATTAAACAGCCAAACCTTTTGCCCAATGTGAAACTCTTTTCGAGAAATTGACTCATCATGAAGCTGCTTGTATCTTTCTTTGTACATTTTCGAATTTTCATATGCATCGTAGCGTAGTTCGTCCAGTTCACTCAACTGTAGCCGTCGATTTGATCCTTCGGCTTGCATGTCGAAATTGAATCTTTTGATGGCCCAAAATGCCTTATGCTCTAATTCAACAGGAAGATGACATGCTTTCCCGTAGACAATTCTGAACGGAGACATTCCAATTGGTGTCTTGAAGGCGGTGCGATAGGCCCACAGAGCATCAGAGAGCCGGTTTGACCAGTCTCTTCTATCCGATCGTACCGTCTTTTCTAAAATTCGTTTAATCTCTCGGTTCGACACTTCCACCTGACTACTAGTTTGCGGGTGATACGGCGTTGCAACCTTATGGGTGACGCCGTATTTCTTCATTAAAGTAGCAAAATGGCGGTTGCAGAAGTGTTAACCGCCATCACTAATGATCGCTCGTGGAAACTCGAATCTATTAAAGACGTTTTCCTTCAGAAATTTGACCACCACTTTGTGGTCATTTGAACGGGTTGCCACAGCTTCAATCCATTTGGAAACGTAGTCAACAGCTACGAGAATGTATAAATACCCAAAAGATGGGGGAAAGGGACCCATGAAGTCAATCCCCCAAACATCAAAAATTTCAACAATCAAAATCGGGTTTAGGGGCATCATATTTCGTTTTGAAATATTTCCAAGCTGCTGACATCTTTGGCATTCTTTGCAAAATTGAGCAGCGTCACGAAAGATGGAGGGCCAGTAGAATCCGCTTTGAAGAATTTTCTGCGATCTTACGTCCTCCAAAATGGCCTCCACAGGCTCCAGCATGGCAGAAATCGAGAACGCTTAGTTGCTCTTCTGCTGGTACACATCTCCTGATGATTTGATCTGAACAGATCTTGAACAAATATGGTTCATCCCAAAAATAGTATTTGATCTGGGAGAAAAAGAGGTTCTTATCATTCTTTCCCCATTCAGTAGGGATTTTGCCAGTGACCAAATAATTCACGATATTGGCAAACCAAGGTACTTTCGTGGCACGCCAATTGCCATTAATTTCTCATCCGGAAAAGTGTCCTGGATAGGTTCAGGTGTAACCAATTCTTCAAGCAAAATGCGAGACAAGTGATCAGCCACAACATTCTCGACTCCCTTTTTATCCTTGATTTCGAAATTAAACTCTTGAAGTAGCAGAATCCAGCAGATCATTCTTGGTTTGGCATCCTTCTTTGCCAACAAATATTTCAATGCAGAGTGGTCTGAAAAGACCACTATTTTTTATCCAAGCAGATAAGAACGAAATTTATCCAGAGCATACACCACAGCTAATACTTCTTTCTCAGTGGTGGTGTAGTTAAGCTGTGCATCGATCAACGTCTTACTGGCATAATAAATTACGTGAGGTAATTTGTTCACCCTTTGCCCTAAAACAGCTCCAATAGCGTAATTAGATGCATCACACATGAGTTCGAATGGGAGAGAATAATCCAGTGGTTGGATTATTGGTGCAGTTGATAAGAGTTCACGCAGCTTCAGAAATGGTTTCATGCAATGCTCATCAAATTCAAATGGTACATCTTTACCAAGCAAGGTACATAAAGGTTGAGCCACCTTGCTGAAATCCTTAATGAATCGCCTATAAAATCCAGCATGCCTCAAAAATGATCGAATTTGTCGAACACTCTTTGGTGGGGGCAAATTGGCAATTAGGTCGACTTTGGCCTTATCTACTTCAATTCTTTTCTTCGAAACAATATGCCCCAGCACAATTCCTTGTTGAACCATGAAATGGCTCTTCTCCCAGCTAAGAACAAGTTTAGAATCCACACAACGTTGTAAAACTTGTGCGAGGTGATTCAAACAAGAACCAAACGTTTTTCCAAAAACCGAGAAGTCGTCCATGAACACCTCGATGAACTTGTCAATCATATCCGAAAATATGGCCAACATACATCGTTGGAAAGTAGCAGGTGCATTACATAAGCCGAACGACATCCTTCGATATGCAAAAGTACCGTAAGGGCATGTGAATGTCGTTTTCTCTTGATTAGGTGGAAAAACGGTCACTTGATTGTATCCCGAATAACCATCAAGAAAGCAATAAAACTCTTGCCCTGCTAACTTCTCGAGGATTTGATTGATGAACGGAAGGGGAAAATGATCCTTTCTGGTAGCTATGTTCAATTTTCTATAATCAATGCAGACACGCCACCCAGTAATATCACGAGTAGGCAACAATTCTCCTTTCGCAGTTTCTTTCACAGTGATTCCGGACTTTTTCGGGACAATTTGGACTGGACTAACCCATTCACTATCAGAAATCGGATAGATGATTCCAGCATCGAGTAATTTAATGATTTCCTTTAAAACGATTTCTTGCATGTTCGGATTAAGTCGCCTCTGCGGTTCTCTCGATGGTTTACTCTCATCTTCTAGATGTATTTTGTGCATACATACTGATGGGCCAATCCCTTTTAAATCGGCTAGAGTCCATCCGATAGCCTGCTTGTGATCTAGAAGCACTTTCAACAGGTCATGCTCTTGTTCTTCAGACAACGTGGATGAAATTATCACCGGAAACGTTTCTCGTGGCCCCAGAAAAGCGTATTTGAGCGATTCAGGCAACTGTTTCAATTCCACAGTTGGTGGCTCCTCAATTGATGGAGTCGGTTCAGCTTTTACTTCAATGGGTAACAGTCCTATCTTAGTCACAACTTCACATAAGCTATCATCTGGACATGATAAACTCAACCTCGTCTCTTCGGACTGCTTCCTTTCAGATCCTTTTTCTTCATAGATGGCCAACAAAGCGGTTTCAAATTCTTCTTTGGTGAGCATTGATGGTAATGCTTCATCCACCACTTTGTCCATCTGATCGATGCAAAAACATTCGACCTCATCCTCGTTAGAGAAATGGTTCATCGCATGAAATATGTTCAATCTGACCTTCATGTTCCCAAAAGAAACGTCCATGACTCCCGTTCGACAATTAATGCAAGCGTTGGCAGTGGCGAGAAACGGACGTCCAAGGATGATGGGGACTTGATTAATTGATTTAACAGGTGGTTCCATGTCTAAAACATCAAAGTCCACTGGAAAGACAAACTTGTCTATTCCAACCAAAACATCCTCGATAATTCCCCTAGGTCTTCTTTCTGACCTATCGGCCAGTTGGAGTGTGACCGTCGTTGGTTGCAATTCACCCAATCCGAAGTTTCAGATATTGAGTATGGGATTAGATTCACACTTGCTCCCAAATCCAATAGCGCTTTTCCAATTGGTTGCACTAATGACACATGGAGCAGTTGGAACTCTCGGGGTCTTTCGGTTTTACGTGGGGTTTCCAATTGTAATATTGAACTGACTTGATTAGTCAGGAACACTTTCTTGGAAATATGAGTACGCGCCTTTCGCTTACGAGTGCATAAATCTTTGAAAAATTTTGTATACTCAGGCACTTGTTTGATTGCTTCAAGCAATGGAAGATTTATCTTTACTTGCTTGAATGTTTCGAAAATTTCTTCCATTTTTGCTGGTCCCTTTCCCATTCTAGATGGAGGAATTAGGCATTGAGGGAATGGTGCCCTTGGGACATAAGGTGCAGGTTCCATTTTTGATTCTTATTCATGTCCTAGTTGGAGCTTGAGGAGACTCATCCTCGATTACTTTTTCTTTTCCCTTCTCTCTTCTTTGCTCTTTCTCTTTCTCTTTTCTTTTCTCTTTCTCTGTTCTTTTCTCTGATTTGTTTTCTTTCTCTGTTCTTTTCGCTGATTTGTTTTCTTTCTCTTTTGCTGCTTCTCTTGCTTCCTCTCTTTCCTGATCAGATTTCACAGGCATTTCCACTTGATTATCAACTTCTCTTCCACTTCTCAAAGACCGTAATACTTTCAACCTGACTGACTATTCGATGGTCCTGCATCAGGTGGTGCTTGACCTCGAGGATTGTTGACGGGTTGGCTAGGGAGCCTACCTTCCTCTCGTTGACTCAGTTGATTTGTCAGTTGACTGAATTGATTTATCATCATCTGTTGGAAAGCTTGCATGCTTCGCATCACCTTTTCCTCCAAATCAAAATCTCTAGAAACGGTAACCTGAGGTTGATTAAAATTCTGATTTTTTCGGTAATCGGAATTCGGATGGTAATAAGGAGGGTTCTGCTGGAAATTAGAATTCTGCTGAGTAGTGGAATTCTGTTGTGGGCGGAAATTTTGTTGTTCACCCATTGTGTTGGCTCTGTCTTCTTTGGTTTACGGTTTGGTTCGAACCACCCCATCCTAAGTTGGGGTGATTTTTCCATTCCGGGTTATAGGTATTGGAGTATATGTTTCTACCCTGCTGTTGATAAGATTGAGTCAGATTCACCTGCTCTTGAGGAGTAGGTTCATCAGAGAATAATGACAAGGTAGTGGGGCACTCATTAGCCATGTGACCTGGGTGGTCACAAATTGAACACAGTGGGGGTGACAGGACCTTTAGCTTGCTTGGTCGCAGCTAACAACATATTCATTTGCTTGGACAACATATCAACCTTTGTTGATAGATCAGAGGTATTATTTTTGACATTATGCAATCCATCTCTTGTCAACACATGAGATTTAGATGCCAAATCCAAGTTAGTTCGCCCCAGTGTTTCACTTTGTATCGAAGTTTGGTATAACTTCTCAAACAATGCCCACAATTCATCAGCTTCTTTTGTGGCACATGATCCACCACACGATGCATCAACCATGCGTCTCTTCGTGAATCACCCATTATAAAAACTTTGGACCTGTTGCCACCTTGGAACTTGATGATTTGGACAACTCTTAATGAATTCCTTAAAACGTTCCCAACATTCATGGAATGTTTCAGTAGGTTGTTGGGAAAAGAATTGAATCTTCTGACGCAACTCAATGGCTTTGGTCATGGGAAAATATTTTTTAAGAAACTGACAGTGTAGCTCTGCCCAACTCTGAATAGATTGCGGTTCTAAGGAATAAAACCACGTTTTTGCCTTGTCCCTTAAAGAGAAAGGAAAGAGTCGGAGTTTAGCTATCTCATCAGTGACATTGTGGACTCTGAACATTTTGCATACCCCAGTGAATTCATTTAGATGAATGTGCGGATTTTCATTTGCTAACCCATGGAAAATTGGTAGCATTTGGATCATCGCTGATTTGAATTCATAGTGGTTTCCTGGAATGAGATCATGCATTAGACATTCCTGTTCCTCGTAAAAACTAGGATCATTATAATATTCGAGTGTTCTAGGGCACTCATTGTAATTGTTATTCCCATCATTTCCATTATTTCCATTATTGCCATTATTGATATTCTGGTTGTTCCCATTCATTTCTTGCCTTTGATCAGCCATGGTATCAGTATGATGATACTGATTCCTTTGAATTCTACGATTCTCTCTACAAGATCGTTCGATCTCAAGATTAAATGGTAGCAGATGTGGGTGATGAGAACGAGTAAAGCTCATACACCACGCTCACAAACAGGGATTGAAGAATCCAAAACAAATCCACAAAATAGGCTCAATCGATTGCGAAAGGTCTCAATCGATTGGAAATACACTTAAAATTTCACAAATGACTTTATCACCAATCGATTGAAGCTTCTCAATCGATTGAGGTTCAAAGGTCAAAGGAAGTTAACACAAGAATTTCAGCCGAAATGGCAAACACAGAATTTTTGTCAATCGATTGACAGAGGAATGTCAATCGATTGAAAGAAAAGCAAAGATCACAACAGAGAATATTCCAGTCTCAATCGATTGAACCTGAAGCTTCAATCGGTTGAGTTCTAATATGAACAGTGGCCAAAATAAGAAGAAAAGAAAAGCAAAACAAGATAAATTTAAAAAAAAAAAAAAATTAAATTAAATTTCGATTTTTTTTTTTTTTTTTTAAATTCGAATTTCAAAAATTAAAATTAAAATTTCAAGATTTAAACTTAGAAATTAAAATTTTAAATCTAATGGCAATCATAAGAATCTTATCTAAAAGAGAAAAATAAGGGAAAAAATGAAAGATTCCTAAATTTCCTAAGAAAGGTATCCTAAATTTATAAACTTCCTAAAAAAATAATAACTAATTTTAGAAAATCCTAGAATATCTAAAAGAGGAAAATAAGGAAAAAAAATCCTACTAAAATAAGAAGTTCTAAAAACCTAAACTTCCTAAAAGAGTCCTACACAAACTTACCTAAGAGAGAAAAATAAGGGAAAGAAGATTTTGCAAATCAAAAATCTAAATATTAGTTTTTTTTTAAAAAAAAAAAAAATTCAAAAATCAAAATTCACACAAGAAAATCAAAATTTAATTTAGAAATTAAATTTCAAAAATTCTAATTGCAAAAATTTAAGTTCGAAAATAAAAAAAAATCAACCTTTGAGCACCAAATTTCAGATTTCAAATCCACAAACTTCCAAATTTTCAGAATTAAAGATTTTTTTTTTTTTTTTTTTTTTAGTGTCAATCTATTGACAGGTTAGTGTCAATCGATTGACACAGAAGTGCTGATAAAAACACAAGACACAGTTAATCGATTGACAAGAAGGTTTCAATCGATTGTCTGTCACGTAGTTTCTCTAGCATAGAATAGAGTCAATCGATTGAGGAAGAATTCTCAATCGATTGACTGCTAAAAAAAAAAATCCCTAATTCGAATTAATCAAAATTTCGCCGAAATTCCCCGGCAACGGCGCCAAAAACTTGATCGATTTTAAATGTAACCCTTGCAAGTGCACAAGATCTATTGCAGTATGGCAAGAACAAAGGTGTCGAACCCACAGGGAAATTTGAATTTTTAATTAATTCTTTCAGGGATTTAAAAACATCCCCAAGGAAGTACCAAGGGGCAGATTCAATTTACCAAAAATTTATCACTTTTTCCTAACTGCAGAAAAATAAATTAATCTAAACAACTAATTACCGATGAATCTAAGAACAATATTTAAATAAGATCAAGAAACATGCTACCCCAGATTTGTACCCCCCTTTCATTAAAGCATCATTCACACCATCACCATCATTCATTCATAAAAATGATTTGAAATAAAGTATGATCATCAATCCGGCATACCCTATCTAAAAACAATGACTCAGCCTATCATTGCGGTATGAGTCATGTAAGAAGCATAGTGTATCTCGTGATGTGTAGATCAAAACAATAAAAACATTAGACTATGGTATTAATCATAAATATGGGTACTTATCTGGGGATCGCATCTTCCCCGATCTACTGATTTAGCCGCTCATCTTTGGTGTATGATCTCCTTGTTCATTCAAAGCCATTCCTCTTTTTATTTCTTCCCAAGAGATATTTATTTACAATGCTCTCTCCTAAATACAATCTATGCTTTTAAAAGAAAACAATGCAAATCCTAGGTACAATCTACCCTGATCAAAACCTAGAAGAAGGAGAAAAGAAGACCTTAAAAAGATGAAAAGAAGTTCCCCAAAGACAAAAAATCTCAAAAGATCTCAACACCAAGTCCAAAAACAGAGCTCCCTATTCAAAGCTTTTGCTTCCTTTTTATAATGGCCGAGCACACCTAAACCTAATTGCCTCAATCGATTGAGCCAGAAGTCTCAATCGATTAAATTTGAGTTCGAATTTCTTTAGGGCACTTCTGCCTTATGTGTCAATCGATTGATTTTCATGTCTCAATCGATTGATTTTCAGGGCTGAAGTTTTATTTCATCTGTCAATCGATTGACAATGATTCCTCAATCGATTGACTCTTCAATGTAAAGTCTCCTTTCTTGATGGATATTGATTCTCTTCTCGGATCTCAATGCTTCTTTGGACCTTTTTGTCCATAGCTCTTGCATAGCCTTTAATTTCCTTCTTTTAGGCTTTTGAACGATCTAATGGTCGGAAACACCTGTAAACATCAAAATCTCACAACAACCATCAGATGCTTTCATCGAACAGCTAAATGTAGGATTTAAGGTGTGAAATATAGTCATATGATCAGCACCGATCATTGCGGCTGATATAAAAAAAAAAAAAAAAAAAAATTTTGAGGAAGATGAACAGTGGGTTAGGGTTCCCATAGGGTCGGATCGGGTCCGTTGTCGGCCCACCTGACCCGGGTAACCCGGCCACACGTACTTCCGCTTCCCGACCCGCAAGACCCATTATGCCCATGGCCCGGATCACCCCGGCCCATATCCCCTAACCCGGTGCCCGGGCCATAGCAGTGGCCCACTTCGGCCGGGTACCTATTCTTGGACTTGGCCCACCACAGCCCGGTTCCACGACCCTCGGATCGGCCCAATACTCGGCCCATTTGGCTCTGGTCCACTTAGGCCCATGACCTGACCGAATACGGGTCCAAGACCCAACCCAAAACCCAATTTATTTATTTAATTTTATTTTTACCACATTACAAATTTTGTTTGCAACCATATTGTTTGAACTGCTTCCGTTGTTGCAAATAGAGCTTTTAAACTCAGATCTCGTCTATGCAACCTGACTGAACGCTATTCGGGTTCAAACTTTAAAATGTGATATCTAGAGTTTTACAACTCCGTTTTCTGCATATGACCTATCAATTTTAATCTACTTGACGAGATCTACACTCTGGGATAGTCTATGGGACTATTTAACACTGTTTTGGACATGAAAAGTTTAGTCAAAGGTTAATAAATATATCTGTGTTCCAAATACATAGTTGAACTTTTTTTAATATTCTGTATGAACACTCTTACACTATCATGTCATTGTTCATAATTAATGCATGTGCACCTTCACTTTATAACTCTACTTTCCCTAAAACTTGGTAATAAACGTATTTAGGGCATGAAACCTTAAACCAATGACATGATAGAATGCCTTGAGATAGGTTCTTCCTATAAAGGGGTTTAGGAAGACCGGTAAAGCAATCGTTCAGGGAAACGTTGCCAAAGTAGGTTTGTAGTCTGCCCAAAGGTGACCGATCTATGGAGGTTATGTTATTCTTGAATTTTGAGACAATAGTCTCATTAAGATTGCCAGAGCATTCACCTTCGTAAGCTACTACTTCTGGCCAAAGCTGACTTAGAAAACTCATGAAAGGGGAATGGATAGAATAGTTATACGTGTGTAGGTGAGAGAAGAGCGACGCTCGCCTTGGATCAAACCAAAATACAAATGACTAGGTCTATGCGTGTCTACGGACACGAACTAGGGAGACATACAATAGGTCAAAGCTTCTGCCCTAAGGTGATGCTGAGACAATGAGTCATGTCTGTCCCTCAGAGTGGATGGTTTTGCACATGGTTAATACACTCTGATTGATTCGACCTTGACCCCAGGTACGAATTCAAATTAAGTAAAGTTCTAAATGAACATGTGTTGACAATGATCTATGTCATTGCAGCTATGGACGGATCACTGTTACAACAACAAATGGCGAGCATTCAAAAGCTCACTAGTACCAACTATTCCACTTGGCGAATGGGTTTGGATTTGACCCTTGGTTACCTAGATTATGACTTCGTTTTATCGGAAAACCGACCTGCGACTCCTACCGATAATTCTTCAGAGTTTGAAAAAGCTCTGCATGCCAAGTGGGAGAAGGCAAATCGTATGTCCATTATGATTATTCGCGCTTCCATGACTGAGGTCATTCGTTATGGTATTAAGACCACTGACACTGCCCGCGAGTTGCTGAAAAACATCGAGGATCAATTTGTTGGGTCCACTAAATCTCTACAATATGGTTATCTTGTGGAGTTTGTAAACATGCGCTATGATGGAAAGGGTTCTGTTAGGGAGTTCATTCTCAAAATGTCCATATTAGCAATGAAGCTCAAGGAGCAGGGCATTCCCTTTGAGGAAACAACTATAGTACATTTAGCTGTTGCATTCCTTCCGAGTCAGTTTGATACCTTTAAGGTAAATTACAATGCCCAGAAGGAAAAATGGGACTTGAACCAGCTTATCTCAATGTGTGTAGCAGAAGAACAATGGTTGCGGGGCAACAAGGTTGAGTCTGTACATTTTGCCTACAATCCTGCTCATAAGAAAAATTATAAGAAAAATGGTCAAAGAAAGAATCACGCCACGATTAAAAGGAACAAGAAGGACTTCAAGAAGAAAGTTGTTGTGAATTCTAACGACGATGGCTGCCATTTCTGCAAAAAGAAAGGTCACTTTAAGAAGGATTGCTATTTATGGAAAAGTATTATGAAGAAGAAACACCAAGGTATTCATTTCGCTCATGTTTGTTTTGAATCGAATCTGGTTAAGGTTTCCGAAGATTCTTGGTGGGTTGGCTCTAATACCAATTGTTGGAGATTTCTAGATCTAGGCTAAAATCGCTTGATCAACATATAAGGTGCAACAATAATCTAGTAAGATAAATCTTACTTACCTGATCAGACGGTAGCAAATATGTGCTTGAACGGCAGATCCTTGCTATGAGAGGACGACCCTTAGAACAAACTACCTCTCTTTCTTTCTATCTCTATTGATGGGAATAACATTGAGAATGAATAAAGAGGGGACGTTGTCTTCCTTAAATAGACCTTGATTAGTCTCCTAGCTCATCAAGGAGACAAAATCTAGAGGATGTGTCACATTATAAAAGGGATTACTACAACCCTATAAATTAGGAATTCCACCAGATTGCGTGGTGATTCCCATTGTGCCACGTTTAGAAAGTCTCACCAATTCAAGTTTTAATAATTCATGAAAGAGGTTAGTGTGTGGGTCACAAATACCCAACACTAAGATCCAAGGAATTTAAGAGCTTTGGCCCAGAGGAGCATCGTGGATTTGATCTTCACCACTAGGAAGGTAGAATATCACCTCTTGTTATTGAAGATCATGTTGTTTATTTCCTTCCAAATTAGCCAAATAACCACAAAGGGAGTGAGACTCCAGCAGGTTTTTTCTCTTATAGAAGATCCACCCCCGATCTAAGAACCGAAGAAAGAAGACAAGGACTACGGCATCACCTAGTGAACATTGAACCATGAAAAAATAGAGCGCACCATATGTCATGGGAGAAGGAGCAACATAAGAATAGATGAGAGCTATTTTCTTACTGACAGTTGCATAGAACACATCGATTTACCAGTTGGACACCTCTACTTTGGAGGTTGTCAATAGTCAACACCTTATAAATAATAGCCATCCAAGAAAAGGTAATGCACGAGCAGGGGCTTTGGATTGCCAAACCCATAACCAAGGAAGACCAAGATGCAAGATGATGATATAGAGGTTTAACAGTTCAACAAGATCTCAGATTTCGTGGTCATAAAGTCTTCGCGAAAGTTGGAGCTTCCACGAGGGGATTCCAGATATATCGACTGCAGCTGCTTCCGTAACCGATATATTTTTCCTTAGAGCCAAAGGAGAAGATCGAGTTAAAACTGATATGGACTGGTATTTTATCCAGCCAAACATCAAACAGAAAGAGGTATTTGCACTATGGCAATAGAGGCATCGTACCTATAATGAAGGTTCCTTTTGGAGATTGCCTTCCAAACGCCAGACTCTCTTTTATATGTCAGGATCCCGAATATCCCAAAGACTACCACTTTGACCATATTTATCTCTGAGAATTTTACACCAGAGGCTATTCGGCTCCAAGCCACAACCATTTGGAGAGAAGAGAGTTGTTGAAATCCTTAATATTGATGATGCCCAAGCCACCATCATTCTTGTTCCTACAGAGTAGCCGCCAATCCACTAAATGGTAATTGTTCTTATCGTCTGTGTTCCTCCACAAAAAGTTACGATGTATCTCCTCGAGTTTATTTCTGACCCACACCGGGCATTGAAATAAAGACATAAAAAAGACAGGAAAAGCCGAGAACATGGATTTAATCAAAGTGATCCGACCTGCGAGAGAGAGGAACCTCTCTTTCCATCCTTCTAACCTTCTCTTGGTTATGTCTATAATAGGTTGCCACCACTTCATACTAGGAATGGCCGGGCCCACAGGTAGACCAAGATATATAAAAGGAAGCTTACTGGACTTGCAACCCAAGATGGTAGCAACAACATCAAATTGAGACGATTCCATCGCAACTCCAATAATACAAGTTTTAAGGATATTGATCTTGAGGCCAGAAACAGCTTGAAAGCAGAGAAGGACCTTTCTAATGATAACCACACTTTGAATCCCTCTATCGATAAAAGGAATCGTGTCATCAGTGCATTGGAGATGGGTAATTTCAGTCCCGCCTAGAGAAGTTTTAAATCCCTTAGAAACGCCCACATCAGCTGCTTGAAGAAAAAGGGCGCGGCGCTAAGTCCCTTCGCAACAATCAAGAACAAGAAAGGGGACAACAGATCGCCTTGCCTGATCCCCCTCTGGCCAGGGAAGAAGCCTTCAACCGAGCCATTGATTAATATTGACATCCAAACCAAGGAAAGACAGCCCCTTTCCACATTCTCCACTTCTCGCCAAATCCCATGCGTCTCATCATGGGCTTTTCAAGGTCCAGTTTAAATATAAAACCAAGCTTTTTCTTCGAGTGATAGCTGTTAACACGTTCTTGTGCAATTAAAACACTATCAATCAATTGACGCCCTTGAAGAAAGGCCGATTGATGGGGGAAATGAGAGATGGAAAGACCCACTTGAGTCGGTTGGTAAGAATCTTGGGTATAATTTTGTATAGCCTTTTAAGGAGGCTGATGGGGAGAAATACATTGATATCATTAGCTCCATCGCACTTGGGAATCAAAGCGATGAAAGTAGAGTTCATCTCTCTGCTGATGATGCCTCTAGAATGGAATTCGGCCAGAACCTTTAAAAGGTCATTTTATAAAATCCCAACAAAAGTGGAGAAAAACAATGGAGAACCCATCTGCCTTGGAGCTTTATCTCCCTTCATCCCAAAAATTGCTGCTTTGATTTCATCATTCTAGAGAAGAGGCCTCGTCTGCAGAAATATTATTAAAGCTGGTGTTGTCTAGTCTAGGCCTTGTGTATGGAATATTGCTGAATCGCACTTTGAAGTGATTGACGAAGGATGAGGCAATGCCGTAGGTAATATTAAAGCCTCCCTTAGAAATCTGGGTGATATGATTAGAAGCAAGGGCGTGAAGAAATTTGTTGTTGCAGTTCCCTTCAATAACCCAATTATCGCGAGAATTTTGACGCCACTATATATCTTCCTTCTTCAAGGTAATCGACAGTTCGTTCGTAAGTAAAACTTTTGTTTCCCGGTCTGTAACCGAGAGAGGCCCAATCTCTTCTTTGCCATTATTCTCCTTGATTTTATTTAGAAGCTCCTTTTTAGTGAAGAAGATGTTACCGAAGCAATCTCTGTTCCAGGCCATGAGAGCTTGGCAAACCGATCTGAGATTACCCATGAAGTTGCGGCCCGCCCAACTATCCCCAGACTGCGCCAGCCATATCACCTTTAGAACCGAAGAATCCTCGAACCACATCAATTGAAACCTGAAAGGCTTCCGCTTGTTAATAGGGTTGCGAGGATATAATAGGATAGGATGGTGATCTGAAGTGGGTCTAGCAAGGATTTCTGCTATGAAATCGCGACAAATCGAATCCCAGTCTCCGGTGACCAAGAATCTATCCAGCTTGGAGAGGGAAGGAACTTCCTGAAGATTGGACCAAGTGAAGGCTCTGCAACCAACAGGAACGTCGAGAAGCAGATTTCTATTGAAGAAATGAGAGAGATCCTCCATCCCAGCTATCCTTATCCCATTAGAGCTCCTTTCATGGGTAAATCGGGTGATATTGAAATCACCCACAAAACACCATTTAGAGAGATTGCCACTGATGAAGATTTAGCGGTTTCTAGCTCCTCCCAAAGCCTAGATTTGAGACGATCTTCATGAGGCCCGTACACATTGGAGAGTAAAAAAAGTTGGTCATCGTCGGATTTGGAGAACCTGATGGAAAAGCTGTGGATTCCTATGGTGATTGAAATTTTATGGAATTTTGATCTGTCCCAAATAGTGCATAAGCCACTTGAAGCTCCTCTAGAGTCAATAGTGTCCCAGTCAATAGAAGGAGCCACTCCTAAATCTTTGATGATTTGCAAGTCGATGGAGGTAGTTTTGTTGGTTAGGTTTAATCCCAATGTCTATTTTAAGACACTTTGAAGAGTGGTCTCGGGTTGAAATCGATCGATCGATTCTAGATGATAGCTAATTGTTTGCTCCCGGGTTGAAATCAATCGATCGAGTTTGAGCGTCAATTGTTTGACAACTCTTGGGTTGAAATTGATCAATCGAGTTGGGAAATCGATCAATTGATTCTGGGTGAACAAGTTTCACGGATTTGGACGCTTTGACTATTTTTAGAGAAGTTTTTTGTCAAAGTTTTCTAATGAAAGTTGGAACCTATTAACATAAGGTATTTCTATTGTTCCAAGAGAGTGTTTTCAAGTGAGTGAAAACTAGTGAATATTTTCAGAGACAAAGTATTGAAGAAAAGCTTGAGGATTGAAATATCCAATTGAACCTGTTCTTGTGTTGGAATCATTATTATATTTAAGCAGATCTCTTCTCTGAATTGAAGGGCTACGTCCTTGTTTATTTAGTGTGTTGGATGTTGAAGATCGTGTGAGATCTTAATTGAGAGTGCACTAGAGAGAAGAGAGTGTGCATTGTAAACGTTCATAAATATAGTGCATATACTCCGTGGACATAGCCCTAGATTAGGTGAACAACGTAAATTTCATTGTGTTGTGTGTGATTATTTTTACGTCTTCTTCTTTTGCCATATTCATCACGATAGGGAGTTCGGTGTATTGAATTCTAACAAGTGGTATCAAAGTGAGGTTTATGCTATAATGACGATAAAGGTCTCGAATGCACGATTCGAGGTGGAAGAGTTTTATAAAAAGAATAACTTCGCTTTATGACAAGTCAAGTTCACAGATCTCCTTGTCCAACAAGGGATTGATGATGCTCTACTTGGGAAGGAGATAGAGAAGGCAGAGACGTCCGATGAAGAGTGGATCTCTCTTTATAAGAGATCTATAAACACTGTTTGATTGTGCTTGTTCGATGAAGTTCTGTATAATGTTTTTCACGAAAAGACGAATGTGGATCTATGGAAGAAGATAGAATTTCTCTACATGACAAGGTCGTTGTCAAATAAGCTCTTCATGAAGAAATAACTCTCTACACTTCATATGAAGGCTGGTACGCGTATTCATTATCATTTAAACTTGTTTAATAAAATAGTTAATAAACTATTGAGCATTGAGGTAAAATTTGAAGAAGAATATCTTGAACTCCTCTTACTCACCTCATTGTTTGTATCTTATGAGCACATTTTCACCACATTAATTTATGGTAAGGATACCATAGCTATCGAAGAAGTGATTGTTACACTTCTCTCAGATGAACTGAGAAAATCGCCCGAATCTAAATCTGAAGGGACTAGTCTCTTTAGCGAAAGGGTTGAAACTATAATCATAAAATAGATAAGTCCATAGGGGATAATAAATCAACGAGAGAAAACAACAGGTCCAAATCTAGGGGTAACAGAAAGGATATTATCTGTTACTTCTGTAAGCAATCTGGACACATTTACAAATATTACAAATAGAGATTGAATAAAGATAAGAGGATGAAGGTACTTCGCAACAAGCTAGTGTTGCTAAGTTAGATTCCAGTGAAAATCTTCAATCAGGTTGATAGTAGATGGATCTTAGATTCAGGGGCATTGTATCACATGTGTCTATACCGGGATTGGTTTGATCAGTACAAGGTAGCCAATGGTGGGACGATTTTGATGGGGAATGATAGTGTATGTGAAGCAGTGGGTATCAGTTCTATCAGAATAAAGATTTTTAATGCTTGTGTTCTTACTCTTACTGAGATTAGGCATGTGTTTGATTTGAAAAATAATTTGATCTCGTTGGTGGCATTAGATGAGATAGGATGTTGAGTCATCCTAGAATCCGAAAAATTGAAGGTTGCACGAGGTGCTATGACCTTGATGAAAGATGCGAAGATGAGGAATTGTACATTCTAATAGGTGACACAATCAGCGACAATGGTGTTGCGGCTAAGAAAGATTTCAAAGATCTCTTAAATTTATGACACAAGAGGCTTGGTCACACGAGTGAACGTGGGCTAACAGAGCTCATAAAGAATAAGATGATTTCTGATATTCAAACTTGTAAACTAAAATTTTGTGAAGATTGTATTTTTGAGAAGCAAAAGAAAGTTAGTTTCTCCACAGGAAAATATACTTCGAAAGGGTTGATTGATTACATACATTCAGATATATGGGGACCGGCTAAAGTCACTTTAGTAGGTGGAGTCAACTACTTTATGTCATTCATAAATGACTATTCCAGAAAAGTTTAAGTGTATCTGATTAAGAATAAATCGGATGTGTTTCAGAAATTCAAACTGTGGTAGAGTATGGTTGAAAAACAAACTGATAGAAAGGTGAAGGTTCTCAGATCAGATACTGGTGGGAGAATATTTGTCATCGGATTTCAAGGCTTACTATGAAAATTAATGGATTATTAGGCACTTAACAGTTCCTAAAAATCCTCAACAAAATGGCATAGTCGAGAGGATGACTAGAACACTATTGAAAAAGCCTGGTGTATGTTGAACCATTCCGACTTGAGTCATGGGTTCTGGGCAGAGGCACTGAGCACAACATGTTACTTGGTCAACCCGTTGCCATTAGCGATATTGAACTCAAAAACTACAGTAAAGTTTGCTATGGAAGACACGGAAGTTACTCTCACTTGAGGGTGTTTGGATGTACCGCGTATGCATTACTTTAGGGAAGTGAACGATCCAAGTTGGACCAAAAATCTAAAAAGTGTGTCTTGATTGGTTATGGCGAAGGAATAAAAGGTTATCATTTATGGGATACACAATCTCACAAAGTTAAAGTTGAAAGAGATGTTACTTTCAATGAAGATGAGTTTTCGATGAAAAAGGTAGAAGGTAAACCTCAGTCAACCACAGGTACAAGTTGATGTTGAAAGGCATGAGCAAGTTGAGAAAAATAATGAAGATTCTGTGATAGAGCATGATGGCACAATTTCTCAAGACTTGTAGTCTCAGGTGCTATTTTCGGTTCAAGTTACATTGAGAAGGTCAGAAAGGACAAAGAAACGTTCTGAAAAGTTTAAACATATAGTTTCTTTAACACTTGCACTTATCACAGAGAATGAGGAACCAAGAACAGTTTCAGAATCTTGGGTGAATACAAATGCAATAAAATGGTAGTTACATATGGAAGAAGAATGACAGTCACTTTTAAAAAATGAGACTTGAGATCTCATGAAACTTCCTACAGGGAAGAGGGCCATTAGTTGTAAATGAGCCTTTCGAAAGAAAGAAGGTGCTAAGAGACAAACTCCGAAGTTCAAAGTAAGGCTAGTTACAAAGGGGCTCTGTCAGAAAGAGGGTATCGATAACAGCGAGATATTCTCTTCATTTACAAAGCACACATCGATTCACACGATGTTGACCGTCGTTACTCAAAAAGATCTGGAACTAGAATAGATGGATGTAAAAATAGCTTTCCTCCATAGATATCTTCAGGAAGATATTTATATGAGACAATCAGAAGGATTTAAAGCATAAGGGTCAGAATTGCTCGTTTACAGATTGAAAAAATCTTTATACGATCTCAAACAGGCACTCAGGTAGTGGTAAATGAAGTTTGATTCATATATATTGAGCATAGGGTATCACAGGCGCCAATATGATTGTTGTATTTATTGGAAAGAGTATTGTGAAGGAAAGAGAATCTTCCTAATTCTCTATTGCTGCGTTTGGGTTAGCTCTTTCTGGGCAAAGAGCAGCTCTATTGCTCTTTGGCTTCGACAGAAAACTACTTTCATGTTTGATAATACAACTCCTTGCCCTATTTGCTCTGGCAGGGAGCTATTTTAAGTGATAAAACTGCTTTTGCTCTTATAAGAGCTAACCCAAATACAACCTATATAGATGATATGCTGATAGCAATAGAAAATAAGGTTGAAATCAACAAGTTGAAGCGATCATTGAGCCAGAAATTTGAGATGAAGGATCTTAGTTCCACAAATAAGATCCTAGGTATGGAAATCATGAGAGCTCGTGAAATTAAGAGACTTTGG
Source organism: Chloranthus sessilifolius (assembly GCA_021018995.1). NCBI lineage: Eukaryota > Viridiplantae > Streptophyta > Magnoliopsida > Chloranthales > Chloranthaceae > Chloranthus > Chloranthus sessilifolius. The sequence continues at coordinate 19,782,590 of CM037586.1, forward strand.
CCAACTCAAAAGACTTTTATCCAAAAGTTCCTTCAGATGAATAATATGAAAGATGCCAAGCCTATGCCAACTCCTCTAGCAAAACATTTCAAACTCACAAAGAAGACGAGTCCGTCAACACATGCAGAAAAGGAATACATGAAGAATATTCTGTATGCAATTACTGTTGGGAGTTTGATGTATGCTATGGTGAGTACACGACCAGATTTAGCACATGCCTTGAGTGTGGTTTGCAAGTATATGTCTAATCCGGGAAGAGAGCATTGACTTACAGTTAAATGGATATTGAGATAACTAAAAGGTACTGTTGAAAATGGGTTGATGTTTGAAGGTGGAGATACATGCGAGTTGGATCTCTACAGTTATGTTGATTCTGATTATACTGGTGACCTTCACAAAAGTACCATGGGGTACGTGTTTGTTTTGGCATATGGAGAGATCAGTTGGAAGTCTATGCTTCAAGGGATAATTGTGTTGTCAACTATAGAGGCTGAGTTTATAGGAGTTACAGAAGCTGCTAAGGAAGCCTCCTGGCTTAAGGGTTTGGTTAGTGAATTTGGTAAGGTTGATAAGAGCACTAATATCTTCTGCGATAGTCAGAGTGCCAATCACTTAGCAAAGAATCATGTTTTTCATGCCAAAATAAAACATATAAATGTCTGATATCATTTTATCAGACATATGATAGAAGATAGAGAAATATTGGTTGAGAAGATTGATACGAAAGAAAATACAGCGGACATATTGACTAAGCCGATTACATAGAATAAGTTTAGGCATTGCCTAAACTTGATCAACACTTGTTGCAAATGTTGATGCCCATTTGGGCGGTGACACGGTTGAGGATCAAACCTAGGTGGAGAATTGTTGGTTAGGTTTAATCCTAATGTGTATTTTGAGACACTTTGAAGAGTGGTCTTGGGTCGAAATCGATCGATCGATTGTGGAACTGATTAATCGATTCTGGACAATAATTAATTGTCTGCTCTCGGGTTGAAAACAATCAATCGAGCTTGGAAATCGATCGATCAAGTCTGAGCGTCAATTATTTGGCAACTCTCGGGTTGAGATCGATCAGTCGAGTTGGGAAATCGATTGATTGATTCTGGGCGGACAAGTTCTGCGGATTTGGACGCTTTGGCTATTTTAGAGAAGTTTTTGGTCAAAGTTTCCAAATGAAAGTTGAAACCTAATAACATAAGGTATTTCTAGGGTTCTAAGAGAGAGTTTTCAAGTGAGTCAAAACTAGTGAATACTTTTAGAGGCAAGGTATTGAAGAAAAGCTTCAGGATTGAAACATCCAATTGAAGTCGTTCTTGTATTAGAATTGTTATTATATTCCAACAAATCTCTTCTTTGTATTGAAGGGCTACGTCCTTGTTTATTCAGTGTATTGGCTGTTGAAGATCATGTGAGATCTTGATTGAGAGTGCATGATCGGTGGTATAAATTATACCAAAATCTCGGCCTTGTTAGCCCTTGCTTAACTACTAATAGATGCTTTTAATTCATATTATGTTGCAACAGGTTCAAAGGCCAGATTAATATAAAATGAGTTAAAAGAGCAAAGTTAAGAGAAACCCGAAGCATTGGCAAGTAATCCAAGGAAACAAACTGAAGAGGTGGTTGAAAGGTCATTTCGACCGATCGAGACGGTAATCTCGACCAGTCGAGATTTCTCAATAACGAGTTGCCCAAAAGAAGAAACAGGGAAGAAGGAAGAGTCCATTTGGACCGGTCAAAATGGTTATTTCGGTCGGTTGAGATGTCCAGAGCTTCAGGTGCTATTAAATGGACCGGTAGAAACCAGTTCGATCGGTCGAGATGGAACAGAACAGTGGAAGAGATTATATAAATATAATCTCAACCGGTCGAGTTTTGAATTCTGAAGCAATAAAAGAAGCGCGAGGTGCGACCTGTAGCAATCATAAGGTTGACCGGTCGAGATTCAATCTCAATCGGTTGAAATGGAGCTTCCACGCGAGAAGATAGCTCTTCTAGCTGGATTTCTTCTGGCTTCCGAGGTCTCCTCTGAATTCTTCTTCACCGAACTGATTTCTTGGGATTTCTTTAGTTACTTGTCATATACAATTGTGCTAGGGCCTTATGCATATGTAAATAAGGACCCTAGGTTAGGTTTTAGGAGAATTCTGACAGCAGCGTGAGTATTCATAAGCTTAGGTTAGGTTCAGTTCTGAAATAGAGTGAGATTGATTGTAATCATCGAGAGAAGACCGATTTAGCGATGATGAAGATCCTTCGATCGATGCGAGGCTAAACGATTTTAGGCTGAGATCTCTTGTAAATTTCAGATAAGATTATAATAAAGTCTATTTCTGTTTTTATTTTGAATTCCGTTTTATGGTGCGATTGCATGTTTGAGGTTCCGAGAGCCATCGAGAATGCGCGACTGTAAAGGTTTAATTCTGTTTAATGCAATCCTAGTGGTCATATAGGGATTGGGGTTAGATTAGATAGGATATTCGTTGACGGACTAAGCCTTGTAGGGTAGTTTTACTTGATTACGTGCAAGGATGGCTTGATGTTTAGATTCGTCTAATTCATATACAATGTGATAGAGCCTGTTGCCTAGAGCGAGGGTACCTGGGATTCATCATAGGAAAGAAATAGAATTTATTATTTACGAGTGTGAGATCCAAGAGAGATCCTAGACTGCCTTCTCATCTCTTATTTCAAAACTGTTTTATGTTTTATTTTTATTTTATTTTATTTAGGAAACTTAATTTTATACCATTTTCATTAGAATAAAATTGAAGTTAGATTAAATAAACGATAAGTTTCTGTGGTTCGACACCCTTGTACTTGCCTTACTACATTCGAACTTGTGCACTTGTAAGGTTTAATTTTAAGATAATCAAATTTTTGGCGCCGCTATCGAGGACTTCGGCTTTATTTGATTTAACTTTTATTTTATTAGTGTATTTGTGTATCATATAGTAACCCTTGTTTGCTTTATTTTTGTTTTATAGGCTTAGGAGATCGAAGGCTTCAACTTATCGAAGGCTTATCACGGGACACTGCGAGAGACTAAGGTACATATTTTCGTTTTCCATTTGTTAGGTTAAATATTTTATTTTTGTTTTAATTTCTGTTTATGCCAAGGTTGAGGTCGCAATTTCCTTCTCTAGAGTGACGAGACCTTAAGCTTGAGAGAACTTGTCGGTGTATCCGTGTTAGTTCACGTTCTTCTCAAAACGTCATGAGTTTTGAACGTTCTAGCCGCCCCACCTTGCCTCAAATTCGGTTCAATATGGTGGGACAGGAACAACAAGTGGCTAAAAAGTTGAGGGAATACTATGCACCGTCTTCTCTTACACCTTCCTCGTGCATTCGTGTACTTGCGCAACCGCCGGTAATGGGGTTTTCGAGATCAAGCCCAACTTGATTCAACTGCTTCCTATTTTTCATGGGCTTGGTAACGAGGATCCCTATATGCATTTGGCGGGCTTTCTAGAAATTTGCACAACTTTTAGGATAAAGAACTTGTTAGAAGAGGCCACTCGTTTGAGGTTGTTTCCGTTCTCGCTTAAAGACAGGGCAAAGCAGTGGCTGAAGTCTTTGCCCATCAACTTGATTCCTAGTTGGGAAGAGTTACAAAACAAATTCCTTACTGAGTACTTCCCAATCTGCAAAATGAGTCGATTCCAAAAGGCCATTGCATCGTTTCATCAATCTCTGAACGAGTCTTTTCATGAGAGCTGAAAGCGTCTTAACTAGCTTCTCATAATAAGTGCCCTCATCATGAGGTTCGGCTCTAGCAAATAGTGCTCAGTTTTTATGAAGGCCTGAATGAACAAACCCAACATATGGTTGATGCTACTTGTGAGGGTATGTTCCTCACATTGATCGCAAGGGATGCCTGGAAACCTTTTGAGACCCTCAATGAGAGTCGTTGCAACACACTACATCGAGTAGGGCTGATTCGGAGAATATAAGGAATGCAACTCCTAAGCGAAGAAGATTGTATGACTTGAAATCAAAGATGGATTTTCTTCCGAAGTTAAAGCTTTGGAAAATAAAATTTCAGTCCATGTTGGGTATAAAATCGCACCCAACATCTCAAGGAGGTGAGGTTGGTGGCATCTACCATGAACCAACTCATTAAGTTTCTAAGCGTCCCGTTGCCCCTCTATGCCCCACAAGGACCCCAGAGCATACAGCTGCAACGAGTTCCTACCAATGTTTGGATAGCAATTACGGTTGCATAAATATTTACAATCCAAGTTAGGGGAACCACCCAAATCTCTTCCGACAAAACAATACAATGCAGAGAATCATTTAGCCTTCTAAACCAATGAATGCTTCGCAACCTTCTTCAATGACCTCGGGACAACATTATTAAAAACCTCGTTGGAATAGTACTATGGAGGAAGTCATATTGCAGGTAGTCCATGACGGGTAGCAACAGGGTCGATTCCAAGTACAACTACTCCACACTCTCATGCAATTTATTTCCAAGCTAGAAACCCAGATCGGGCATCTACCGATTGCGTTGAACAAGAGAGACGAGGGCCGGTTGCTGTCTCAACCGGTTAACAACCCAAAAGGTTAAGTGATGGCTGGAGAGACTTCTTCTCCCCCTGACCCGCCAGTGCCCTGATAAACACCTTGACCTTGTCGAGCTACTGACGCATCCGTAGCGTTTCTTGGGAGGCAACCCAAGTCCATTGTACATTATTAATATATGAAATTTCTCCTGTTTTTATTAGATTTAATGATTCTTGTGTGTATGCAGGTAGTAGGTGTAGAAAATAAATTAAAAATGAAAAAGAAGAAAAGAAAATAAAAATTTAGGTGAGTATTGGTGAAATCTGGAGAGAGAACCAAGTTCTCTACTAGATTTCGACCGGTTGAAATGCTGAGAAAATAAAGGAACAAATAGAATTTTGACTGCTCGAGATCATCTCGACCGGTCGATCGGTCGAAATTATTATTATAATAGAAACACAAATTTTTGTTTAGTTTCGACCAATGGAGATTGGGAATTAGCCTCACACCAGAAGCTGTTTTAAGAGAAATTATTTTCTCTTATAATTTCGACATTTTGACCTGTCAAGATTTAGGGAACCAAGGCTATATAAAGCCCTGAGACTGTTTCCGGCAAGCCACTAGTGGGTCGACATTTCGTTTGATAGGGTACAATACTGCCGCACCAGACTGTTTCCGGCAAGCCACCAGTGGGCCCCTCATACACCACCCGTGCCGCCCTCCTACCCATCCTATTTTTCGTGAATATGGTGTTATATAAAACACTCTTCCTGATTTCATACAAGACAAAACGCCGTGGGGACCTTCTACATGCCCTTAAGGCCGTCATAAAGGGCTTGTGTTTTGAATCGGGGAAGCTGGTTTTCTATGGGTCCAAACATTTGGGCCGATGACCAGCGGATAAAGTAAGCAAGTCCATCTTTTCAGTGGGCTCTCTAGCCGTTACAGGACAGCTGGTCACTTTAAGCACCGAATTCGGAATCCCATCAAATTTAAATTTCGAAAGACGTACGGAGGCCCACGCAACTCGAGTGGAGCCATTCTGGTCAGTAGCTGCCAGACGGGGAGTCACGCTTCTCGGAGATTCTGTTGTACGGGTAGCCGCTGTCACGTCACCCACCTCTGGAGAAAAGATGGATCACCTTGGCGTTCTTCTTGGTGACGTTAGGCCTGATCTTTTTGACCCATGTCTTTTAAGGACGATGATGAGCATTGAGTCCAACCTGAGTCTTCGAACCACCGCCGGCGGGACCGCTGAAGTTATTCCCTTCAACAATATCAATGGCTACCTAGAATATACTCTGTTCAGCTTTAATCAATGGTGGGTGCAGAAAGTTCAAGTTAGAGCAATTAGTATCGATCAATTGAAATTCCTCAAATGCTGATGAAGGTGTTAGAACAGCAAGCGTGAAGAAGGGGGGGGTGGCACACCTCGAATTTCGAATTTTGAGCCACCTCGAAAAAACCTCTTTCTCTACAAAGAGATATTCTTGTGGAGACCAAGTATGAAAACGTAAATTGAAGGATCTTTCCTTTTAAGCTTTTTTCCTTGCCGTCTACAGATAGGAAAATGAATAGAAACCTCCGATGACCAAGGGAAGATACAATTTAGATATAACCTAGAGGGTTAGCTCGGTTGGTCAGGCCTTGAGTTTGCTCTCCAATGGTCACCAGTTCGAGTCCCCTCATGGCCATTGGAGTATTACCCGGTCGTTAGCTTCAGGGCCTGTGGGATCAGTCAAGGTGCGGGCAAGCTAGCCCGGACACCCACGAATATAAAAACAAAAAAAAAAAAAAGCAGATACAATTTAGATACTTCTAGTTCATCGCCCATAGACCAGACTTCTTCAATCCATTCTCCGAGCTGAAATAGATCCAGATGAAGATCTGTGATACAGATAAGACATCACCGTAGCAAAAATCCGCTCCGGTATGCTGTGTTACTGACCACCAAATCAGTCGCCGAGGAGATGGACTTGGAAGCCATGATATTCTCCGGCCATCCGGAAAACTACCGGCTTAGGGACCGTAGAAAAGTTCGTTTCCTACCTTGAATTGACCAGCCATTCTTGATATCCATACGTTGTTCCTTGGTAAGGTTGATTTCAGCTTTCTTCCTGGGCACAAAGGCCCCCAATACTTTACCATCTGCCCTTCTTCCTCTGCAGCGGCTGCCATTGCAGACCAAACGAAAATTGTAGTTATGGTTGTGGCAAGCAGCACAAAACCAGTCACCATCTCTAACCTCTTGTTGCTTCACCAACGAACAACAAGTTCTGTTGGAGATATTTGGCTCACCATCGAACAAAAAGTTTGATTTTTTGTCAGTTTTCTCACCCTACTACCCGGCAGGTTTTCGATTTTTATTTACCAAACTCGAAACCGAACTGGGCCAAATTGGTTGGGTTCGGGGTTTCAGTTGGTTTCGCTCAGGTTTAGGCCGGTTCGGAACGCGGGTTTTCAGGTTTAGTTTTTCATTTGCACCCCTACTTGAAGATAGGGGTGGATAAAAGAAACATTATATACTGTACTAAAATGAAGGAAATATTGTTTACACTGCTTAAAAACTAAATAAACGAAACTAAATTGCTCTTACTTATCAAGGAGAAAACAATTAGAGAAGGAAATTCTACCTAAACATCTTATTCATCAAAAACGAAAGTTAAATTGTTTAGAATTGATGAGTTTTGCAGACTAAATAAATAAAAAGGTTCCATTATTTGCACTCCATGAAACTCTAATTTCACTGAGTCGAAAAGTTGATCTCACCGTTGACTACTTTGGATTAGACGATGGAGATTGTTTTTTCGTTTGAATCTTCTACACAATAGATCTTGAGGTCATGGTCGTACAATCATACAGTCAATTTTTATTACACATGACACACATCCCAAAAAAGTGATCCAAAAATCATGTGACACCCTGGCACAAGTTACGCTCAAATGTGATATTAGGGTCACTTTTTGGGATGTGTGCCACATGAAATAAAAAATTGATTGGCTGATGGTATGCTCATAATCTCAAGATTCATTATATATATAGAAGATTGAGATGAAAAAATGTCTCAATCGTCTGATTCAAAGTAGTCAAGTGAGATTACAGTTTCATGTGATGCAAATAACGTACCCCGTAATATAAATATGTTAGTAGAATAGATTTGTATTTTAAACATTCACGCAATTGAAAATTCTCAAAAAAATAAAAAAGAACAAATAAATTTCAGAAATTGGTATATTTTATAATGGAGCCTTAGAACCATCAAAATTAATGATACTTCCATATCTATTACCAAAGGAAAATTCTCAAACTTAGATAGTTTTTGATAGACACTTTTGCAGGCAGCTTAAATGGCATGACGTGATTGGTTGCATTGCTTGGCCCCACTTCGGGTGTAGCCTGTCATCTCATGCCACATACACTGCCTACAAAATTGTCTATCAAAAACTGCCGCTAGTATACCAGTCCATTAACAAATCTCCCTGAACCATTATTTTTGGGCCTTGTGCAATTCAATCAATGATCTATACTTTGACGGTACAGATTGCCCACATCTTAAACAATTGATGGTGTAAAATCACTATATTGGTGTTTAAATGAAGGTCAGGAGTGTCGGGTCCATTTTAAAATCATAGGAGGGTAATCTGGTAATTTTAAACTCAAGCCTGGCCAATAATTTACCTAATGGGTGTTTGACATACTACAAATCTATGGAGCTTTACCGGTGGCTAAAAATTGTCGGTACCAACAATTACTAGATGTTTAAACTGCTGCAAAAGTCGGTGTCGGTGATTGTATTGCGGCAGTTTTGCCGGCGGTTTATAACCACCGGTGATTCTTCTCAATATACTACCTCCAAATTCAAAAATGCTTGTTTAATTAAACGTGCCGGCAGTTTCAAACCGCCACAAAAAATTATTTACCTTCGCCGGCGGTTAAGAACCGCCGGCGAAGTATCACTTCCCCGATAATTCAAAACCGCTGGCAATAATTCTGCTAGCGAAAACAAATATTTTTGTAGTGAAAATTTTCCGAAAAATATTGGAAAAAATTTGTAGATCTAATGGATTCCAGTTCTTTGGAATTCATAAGAATTTATTGTTTTTCGGTGTTTGGATTGAATAATTACACTTAGAAAATAGAAAAGGAGCACCATCAATAGTTTACATCTCATACACCCAATAAATCCAACTTTCTATTGTGAAGGAGATTCCGTGAGAGATAAAAAAATTAGGAGAGACAAAGAGAGAGTTTAGGAGAGAGAGATTTGGGAAGAGTGACATTAAGAGAGAGAGAGAGACAAATTAAAAGAGCCGTAGAGAAAGAGAGAATATAGGAGACATTCAGAGAGAGTGAAATCTGAAAAAGAGAGATTAGGAGAGAGACTCGGAGAGAGAAAGTGTAATAACTCAGGTTTTTGGGGAACAGTGTTGGTCACGCACGATGCGCACCGCACTGGTATGTTTGTGGTTCACAAGGGAACTACATTTGCCTAATACACTTCTTAGTGTAAGCGTTGAATATAGGAGTTAAGTGGGTGTGATACATGTGGTATAAGGTGTATGCGTGTAACACACTAGCAGTGCACTAGTTAGAAAAGAGGGGAGGAGTCTCCCATGCGTCACTTTCCTTGTTGAATTTAGAGAGAGAGAGAGAGAGAGAGAGAGAGAGAAGAATAGAGTTTTTGTTAGAAGAAAATTAGAAATAGGGATTTCTTTTGAACAAAAAGGTAGGATTTACCTTATAGATTTCAAATACATGAGATGAAGAAGGTGTAGTGACAAGAGTACAGAAGACCCTTTAGTTTTGAGCTTATGGATGATTAAGAAAGGGTTTGAAGGAAGGTTTTTGAAACCCTTTTTAATATAGTTGATCTTGGATCGAATCTAAAAGAGATTCCATTGATCTAAGGTATGATTTAATGGTTATATGTGTTTTAAATGAAGTATTAATTATTAGGTAGATTTATTTTGATATTTAATAGGGTATTAAATGAGGTAGGAAGTTAGTTCTCGAAATGATCAAGCTGTAACTGTGACCGCTCCTCGCGTGCGTGATTATAATAGCTCGCTCGCACGAGGAAAAGACAAATTATAAGAGAAAATATGTTCTGTGCTCGCTCGAGCGAGGCTCATTTATAATCCCTCGAGCGAGGTTGAGTACCTCATTTATAATCGCTCGAGCGAGATAAGGTGATCGCTCAAGCGATGAACAATACTTGCTCGCGTGAGGTATAACATAAGTAATTATTTTATTTTGTTAGATTATTGAGAATTATGATTTCCAAGATTCTTAGAGGCTCTTCTAAGGGTATGTTTGGCACACGCAATGTAGGTTTGGCGGGGGTCTGATGCGCTTGATCCTTGATTGGATATTGAAGTATTTTGGTTGATGACTTTGCTTTGAGGTAGAGAATTCTTTGAACATATATTTTGATTACGATAGCATGTATGTAGTGATGTAAAAATGTGTGTGTTGCATGTTAAGTTGAGTGCATAGAGATACTCTAATATTTTTTTTTTTAGAAGTTAAGCATGTGGAACTAAGGAGTGTGTGTATGTGCACTAAGAGACAAGCAAACTTATAAGCACATGACATCTCGGGGATGTGTATGAGATGTGGGCATCTGTGTGATGCGTATGAACATGTGACATCCCCACGGGATGTATAGCTAAACGTAGAACTACGTGAAACAGACCAAACCAGCTTTGAATATTATATTTAGCACAAATACACGGTGATAAACTATATGTAAATTGCACAAATGATTTAAGGTTTGTAGAATACCCCACCGACGCGGTGGTATAACCGTGACTGACTCGACAGGATATCCGTGACCGATACGACGGCTAATCTGTACACCAGTTGACATCCCAAGAATGTGTGAGTGTTGTGCCCCGTCGCCTATGAGAAAGGGACTTGGGCTGGTATCACATGATGAAAATAGTATAATTAGACGATGATGGAAGGTATTCCATCGGGGCTCGATGCTATATTGCTCGGGAATTATTTAAGTTAATTGCTTTAAGTTTTGAGACCAAAACCTAGTCATATGTGAACAAGTTGAAAATAAGTAAACATGTGTAGAGCAATGGCTTGCATTCATTTCATGTTCCCAGCAAATACAACTGTTTTCTAACTGTTAGATTGATAATTCATGCTTTGATTTCATTATGAAATATATGTGAGTAAGATAGATCTATATGTTCTTTCCATCTTTCCCTATTGAGCTAAGATGTAGCTCATTCCTTTTGACTATACATCACAGGTTTAGAGGTAGTGGCTGCTTCTGGAGACGTTGATCTCGAGGACTCGGATTACGTTCTAGTGGAGGAATCTGAGCTCCATCCTGAAGGGTTCTTTTAGAAGACTCCTTGCGTACTTTGATTTTTGAGAGATTGATTATACGGCTTGGTATGTCCAGCCATTTTGTAAAGTGGTGTATGAGGACGTATATCTTTGGACATTCATTTTGGCGAACCATCTGGGGTGACCTTGTTTTGTCACTGATGGTTCGGGTCGGTTCTTCTGCTCATACAGTTGCATGAGATTAGAATCATCTTTTGAGCTTTTGTTATATATATCATTGATACATGGGAGATTTAGCTCTGTAGCACTTACTGTGTACACGCTTTGCTTTATGGTTGTGTAGTTATACTAAGTGTTCCGCTTAAGTATATGGGGCACGACCTTAAGGGTTGTGCCGATGACACGAGTTTTAGATTGTCGAAATTCGAGCTGTCACAGAAAGAAATATTAAAAAAAAAAGATTAGGAGAGAGATTCAGATATAGAGATTAGGAAAGAGAAATGGGAGCACCATCTTTAGTGTACACACCACACACCAAATAAAAAATTAGAGAAAGAAAGAATGGAGAAGAGAGAGTCTGGGCAGAGAGATTCGGTGAGAGAGGGAGAAAAAAAAATTATGAGAGAGATTAGGAGAGAGAGATTTGGGGAGAGAAAAATTAAAAGAGAAATATAGACAAAAATTAGGAGAGAGAGATTCGAAGATAGAAAGAGAAATCTAAAAAAAAGAGATTTAGTGTCACGACCCACAATCTTAGCCGTTCTCAAGGGCCTAGAATTTCGTGTTATGACACTGCACGTTAGTTAAAGCGATAAGCAGACACATATATCTTACTTAATCTTATATAAAACTGGGCTCCCAAAAATCGTGAACCAAAATTTTCTTCAATAAGCTTACATTGAATTTTGAGTCCAATAAACAAATTGACCAAAAATAGAGGTTCGGTCAACTACTAGAAGGTCTTTCTAAATAATTAATATATAGCTGATGTCGTCTAGCTGATCATCCAAGTCGTCACCCTTGTAATTCGTATTATCTTCCAATGCATCAAATCCATCGGGCAGTATAGTCCATATCTTTACCTGCAGCTGTTAGTTTTTGGTGGGGTGAGTTTACTCAGTCACGTAAACTCAGTGGATTATACAATCGATCCACCACAATCTACCCGGGTGATCATGGGTGCAACCTTGTGAGTGAAGGTGAATCCTTTAAATTTCATATAAACAACATAATAAAAGTTCTCATGAGCATTGCATAATTATAAAACTATAAAACTGAAGTAACATAACAAATTTCAGTGCATATGATACTTTTAATATTTATATTTTTCTTACTTGTCTTGTCAACTTAACATACGTGGCATATCGAAAGTAATATTTTTACTCCATACGCCTACACAATGTACTTCGTATCTTACTTTTCTTATTTAAACGATTTGTGTCAGGATCGCTGCTCGAGCCTATCACGCGAGGTTCACATGTAGATAACCACCTAACCTCTATATCATAATATAAATCACCATCCAGCCCGATGAGGTTGCGCGCATAAAAATCAGAATCCCCTTAAGTCGAGACACTGTCATATCATATTGTCCTTAAGACTCGTCTTGGCTATAGACGTTAAATCTTGCGATGACACTCAAGACATGGCACGTGTAGAAACTTAATTTCATATTCAACTGGCCTTCACAGCGTATCTTAACATATTATAATATTATTCGGTTATGGGCTTATGTCCCCGTCCCGATCTCATATTTGTGTGGGCTTAAGTCTCCACTTTCTTAATATCTCGTAGCTTAACATATTCATATTCTATCATTTCTTAAACTTAATTTGAATGAGCCACGGTGTGATAGGCTTCACAAACTATGCTTTTCAAGGGATGAGTTCTATAGTAACCTGGATGTACTTCATGTGACAGCCCATACTCCTATAGAGGTGTTGCATCCGTATATGGATGCCTACATTTCAAGTTTCACGTGACCGTGAAAGAAATTCCATCGTGACGAAAGCTTAAAAGTCGTGTGTTGTATCTTATTCTTTTTTCTTAACATACCTATGTCCTAACGTACTTCTAAGTGATAAATATCACACAAAGCAAAATGAAATATATAATAAGAAAATATCTAACCATAATACTCGTAATTTGGATGTCTTGCTCATCATTAAAAGAGAGGAGAAAGCGACCTACAATGAAGGTACGTGAGTATCAGAATACATATCACAATGTGATGTTAGATTAGTCTCATCAGATAGATCTTATCGATATGATGAAAATGGACAGGTTGTTTATGAAATTTGGCTAAGTATTGACTCCCATGTGACTCAAATAAGTTTCGACTGTCGGATCCTTGTTACACGACTTTCGGGATATGTGCACTTTCACAGCGTGGGCAGAAAATATATTTAAATAGTTGTCCTAAGCTTAGAAGGTGAGTTGGGCCTGTTCCCAAGGTTTAGGTTCGCGATTTTACAAAATGCGTGTTAGGTTACATTGGATATACGAGCCCATTAAGAGTCCATAGACTAGACGGGCCTACCAAATCTCGGGTGGGTTATAATGATTGGGAGTCAAACATACTCCTTAACGTTGGTTGTCTAAGGGTATAAATCCCTTCATTACTTTTGGGAAACTTGTACAACAACCTATTTTGGCTAGGCCTGTTTTCAGACAAAACTATCCGTCAGATAGGAAGATTCAAAATTTATAGGGATCCTTCTTGGTGTCTCTTGTCCCAGTTTGACCTAAAACTTGAGATCTAAAAGGGTCAAATCATACAGTAGACTAAGGTACCGTAGGCATAAAATGCCAAAATTTTAGTAGTTATGTGCACCACTTTAAGTGGTGCAAAGACTCAGGTGTTTCAGTCTTAATTAAAATCTGACCCTCGATTTATCAGATGTCCAAATTATCTCTATTTCGATCTATGGGTGCCGGCCCATAGGTTTATTGCTCGCTTAATTTAATGGGTCAAACTGGACCCTTTAGCCATTGTATATACAGATTTACATAAATAAACGTAGGAAATATTTTAAGTGTAAATAAATATTTTCACACATTTTGGGTACTAAAATTCATAAAAATAGGGACATGATGATCAATGTGAACCGTTAGATGTATAAAACACATGATTTTATGGGGAGTCTATGGTTTGACTGAGGTCAGAAATTGATCGGATCCTCGAGATTGAAACGGTCAAATGATGACCTCCACATCGAGTGCGCAACAAAACAAAACAGGGCAGCAACCCATTCTTGACATGGGTCTATTTTTGCCAACAAACTTGGGTGCCATGTGGAATGGTATAGTACACTATAGTTCTCGGCCGATGGGTTCAACCATAGGGTCAATCCTTTGACCATAATCGTCTTGTGAATCCACACAAAACCTAAGAAATTTTAGTTTTTCTAAAATCCTCATATATTCGTCACATATAAAAAGTGTAAATGCGTAGATTTGGATGGATAGAAGGGCACCCACCTGTTGTAGCGTGATCGTGACGATTTCACGAAGATTCTGTTGATTCGGCTCGATGGGCTCGCGTTAACGTAAATCAGATCTGACGCATTGCTTCAGCTCGGGTTCGGAGTGGTTTCGACACTATGAGCAAGACCGAAACATTGCGGCATAAATAATCGGCTTGGATCGACATGGTCCAAGGTTTGGTGTTCGATTTCTTTAACTTTTGACTTGCTTGAATGAGCTGATTTGGACATAGTGGACGTTTGCGGAACCACATATATGAGAGCCTTCGTGGCCTACACCATATTGAAATCTCCACATCACGAAGAGAAGGTCATGCTGTTGTGTGCACTCGTAGAGTTTAAAGGAGGTAGATAAAGAGAGATCTCTTAGGGCTGCCGTGATTTACACATAGAGCGATAGGGGCTGAAGGCTTGAAGGTGATATGGTTGGGTGTAGTAATTGTGTGGTTGAAGAGGGCTTCAACAAAGGAGGGGAGGGAGGAATATTATATAGAGTGAGAGAGAGGGAGAGAGGAAGGACCATTAATTGGGAGAGGAGGTTGGTGAGAGAGAGAAAAGATAAAGACGGCTAATAGGAGGGCTCAAGAAAGAGGGAGACGAGATATATTTTTATATACATATAGAGACAGAGAGAGAAAGAAAGAGAAAGTGAGGGGGCTCTAATTAATTGCAGCAATGGATGGCGGCATGTGACAGGGCTAATATTCGAGCTTGCAGCATGGTGCGTACGGCACGACATGTGGTGTCAGGAGGGCACGCGACATAGGACCAAGTGGGCCTGGCGACGTGGTCGCGCTGCGAGGATGTGACATGATTGCATGAGGGTAGGACGCGGAGCGTCACGGTCGCAACACGGACGTGACATAGCCAAGGTGGGCTAGCAATATAAGAGGCGTTGCGGTATGTCAAACCAAGGGGTTTGAGGTTCTCCTGCCATTCTGACTGAATGACTGTTTTACCCTTATATAGGGGAAGGGAGCTAGTGAGCTATTCCCCTGCACACGGGGCATTGCGTTGCCAGAGGGGGCGCAAGTGTCTCCTAGGCCTAAAAGGATGGGCCTAGGACGTCAATGCAGCGATGCCGTGTGGAACCCGGGTGAGGTTGAAGTATGGCTCCATACTACGCGTCGCGGTGCATACGGCCGAGCAACTTTGCGTGAGAACACCAGAGCGCTGCGTGGGACTCAGTTGAGCACGAGAGCATGTGGGCTAAGGATGAATGTGTGCTAGTAATTCGGAATACACATGAAGGCAGGCTGCGTGGGACTCAGTTGAGCACGTGAGCGCGAGGCACAAGGCTGTGGGCTTGGTTCGGCAGGCGAGCGAGGTACTAGTACAGTGCACGGGGTGAAGCTTGAGCAGGCCAAGTTTAGCACAATGGTGTAGATTGGCGTGTCGTAAGGGGCACGGTATGGTTGAATGGTAGGCCGTGAAACAGAGGTAACCATGTTGGGGGAGTTCCCGTCCTCTAGGCGGATGGTATCAGAGCTAATGTGCAGATGGGTTGGCTTCGTTGCACGCGGTAGCGAAGCACCGCGCGGGTTGAAGGAGCGTCGAAAGACGCTCCCGCGACTGTTGGTATCAGGAGTAGGCTGACCTAGCGAAGCGTGCGTTAGGTGCCGCACGGGACTGAGGTTACGGAAGTGCGACCCCGTGACAGGCTGCTATTTTAACGGGAAGCGGGAGAGAGAGCTTAGAGCTGGGGGAGGGAGAAGGAGATCAAGAGGGAGGGACGGTGGGTTTAGTAGTTTGTTGTTGCTGCTTGGGTCTTCTTGGCTGGTTGGGTTAGTGGAGATATAGAGCGAGAGAGATGGTTGTTTTGAGTAAAATAGCAAGAGTCTAAAGAGACTCTAATACCTGCTAAGTAGAGAGAGAAAAAGATGGGAAGGGGATTCGGTTAGAGGCAACTAGGTAAGGCCCGGAAGGGCATGTTGACTGGTTAATAGTAGCAAGAGTCTTATTTGGATTCTAATTCCATATAGATGGGTTGGGTTGTGATAGGGTGAGGAGCTTGCATACCACTTTGGTGGCCCACCCCATTCAAGGCCACAAGATTTGGGTTTTAAAAATCCGGGTCATAACATTTAGAGAGAGAAAAAAATATCTAAAAAAGAGAGCTTATGATAGAGAGATTCAGATAGAGAGATTAGGAAAGAGAAAGGGAAACACCATCTTTGGTGTACAGAATACTCACCAAATAAAAAATAGAGAGCGAGAGAGAATGGAGAAGAGCGAGACCAGGGAGAGAGATTTGGTGAGAGAGAGAGATTAGGAGAATGGTAAAAGAGGGCTAGGAGCGAGGATCAAAATATTGGACTCGGGTATGACCGAAACAAAAATTTTGGCCGAAATTTTGAGGGCCATGCTGAAATTTCGGTGCCCAATTTTATTTTTTAAAGCCAAATGTTCAAGGTAGCAAAACATCGACCGATAATTTGAAATTATCAGTCGATAATTCGCTACCTCTAAAACGAAATCGAGTTTTTGATAATTTTGTTACGGATAGGATTCGACCGAAATTTTGAACCATGGCTAGGAGAGAGAGAGAGAGAGAGAGAGAGAGAGAGAGAGAGAGAGAGAGAGAGAGAGCGGTCGGTGAGAGAGAGATAGAGATTTTTTATTATTCTTATTTTTTATTTATATATATATATATATATTTTATTATTATTATTTTATTTCTTTTTTTTAATTAATTAAAATTTTAATTTTCTCATTTTTTTAATTTTTTCCTTTGATGCTTTATTTATAATTATTATTTTTTTATTTTTCACTAATTGATTTTATTTCAATTTATTCATAAAAAAAGAGAGAAATCGAGGAGATAGAGAGATATCGTATATAAAGAGAGAGAGAGAGAGAGAGAGAGAGAGAGAGTTCTCACGTAACAAATAGAGGGGAGGGGAGGGAGGCAAAAGGTTACTGATGAAATCCCTCTACTTTAGAGGGATTTGTTGATTTCAAATGGAAAAGAAAATTTTTAATTTCCTATAATTTCTAGTGGCACAACTTTGTTATCAAATAAGGTATTTTATAAATTTTTTTTCTTTTCTCACAATTTCTTTTCCCTTCCCCTTATCCAAACTGACCGAAAAAAATAAGAAATGGATTTGCAGATTTGGCCAATAGATTCCAACTCTTTGAAAATTCATAAGAATTTATTATTTTTCGATGTTTTGATTGAGCAATTACACTTGAAAAATAAAAAATGAGCACTATCGATAGTGTACATCCCACACGCTCAATAAATCCAACTTTCTATTGTGAGGGAGATTTCGTGAGAGAAAAATTAGGAGAGAGAAAAAAAGAGATTAGGAGAGGGAGAGAGATTTGGGGAGAGAGAATGAAATTAAGAGAGAGAAATTAAAAGATAAATATGTAGAGAGAGAATTTAGGAGAGAGAGATTCAGAAAGAGACATCTAAAAAGAAGAGATTATGAGAGAGATCATCTTTGGTGTACACAATACACACCAAATAAAAAATGAGAGAGAGAGAGATTAGGAGAATGATAACAGAGAGCTAGAAGAGAGAGGAGAGAGAGGGACTCGATGAGAGAGAGAGAGAGAGAGAGAATCGGTGAGAAAGATCGGAGAGAGATATTATTTTTTACTTTTTTTATGTTTTTTAATTTTTTAATATTTTAATTTTTTTTTAAATTAAAATTTTTTTTTTGTATTTTTATTTTGTTTGTTAAATTTAAAATTTTTCAATATTTTAATTTTTAACCTTTTTTGTTTTATTTTATTTTATTTATTTATATTAAATTATATATTATATATTTTTATTATTTTATTATTAATTTTATTATATTATTATAATTATTTTATTTTATTTTATTTGATTATTTGATTATTTTGATTATTTTATTTTATTTTTATTCTATTTTTTGTTATTTTATCTTTTTTACTTTTATATATATTATTTATTTAATTTATTTTTTCTTTTGTTATTTTTTTCAATAGTTGATTTTATTTTAATTTATTCATTTAAAAAAAAAGAGAGATAGAAAGAGTGAGAGATAGAGGAGAGAGAAAGAGAGAAAGCGAGAATGACAAAAGATTTTCAATGAAATCCTCCTATTTTAGAGGGATTTGTCAGTTTTCAATAAAAAGGAAAATTTTAAAATTTTCTATTATTTCCAATGATACAACTTTGTTGCCAAACATAAGAAATTATCATATTTCCATTCCTTTCTCGTGATTTTTTTTCCTTTCTCTCTATCCAAACAGACCTTTAAAAGTTTCCATGAAAGTTTCCAAAAGCCTAGCACTGCCTTTATTCTCATTAGATTGTTTGTTTGTATAGTTGTTATACTATGATGCATAGCACCATCAAAGTTTGTACTATATTGCATCTCTCTAACAACAAATATTGCATATTTCCTTCAATTCAAACCGTTAATTTACTGTTCACTTCTTGATAAGCCCATTTTTAAAAGGTCAATAGCATAAATCCAACGGTCCAAAGAAAATATTAAGTAAGAAATGATTATGACCATCCGATCCGATCTGGTTATGGGCCATCCAAGAGGTGGCCGATTGATTGGACGGTCCGATTGATTAGATATATGCATCCTATGGAACACAAATAGGCAACCCCACCCTCATCACTAATGCAACTAAGCACTATCCTATAATCAACTATGTTATAAAGCGTTTATATCTATATTGGTATTCAATGAATGTTACACCACAATAACCATAATCGACTAATGGCAAACGCCTAAGTCACCATTGATTTATTCATATCTGGGTCGGACATAAATAAATGTTTGTGACACTGCTAGATGCCCTTTTGTCACAACCTGAAATTCTATCCTATCTCGAGGGCCTAGAATTCTGAGTTATAGCCCGCATGCATTCTAGACACGCTAAGCGGATATGCACATAATCAGAGTTCTCACGCAAATATAGTTTCACAAAAATTCGTGAATCCAACAATAAAAGAACAAAATAAAGGCAATCATAAAAAAGAGATAACTGCAATAAAAATCCAAGTAATATCTCATAATCAATGCGAAAATAAAGATCATAAATAAATAAAAAGTACAGACCATAAGTAAACAATAATTGTATGAAACTAATCTTAGTACCGAAACTACAACTATCAATAGTCGACATTCGAGTCAAAATTAATACCAAAATCCTCTTGGTACTCAGTGGTGTCGCCCTCCCAAGGCTCCAGGTACTTTGTGTCCATCGAATCAGCGAAGTCAGTGTCCGCTCTGTCGATATAATCATATGAAATAAATAAATATCACGAGGGCTGAGTTGTTAAACAACACGTAACTTAGTGGATAAACCACCAATCCACCCTATATTATGCAGGTGCATTGTGGGTGCATCCCGAGAGTCATAATAATAGTATGACAATATAACCTGAAAGAAGAAATAACACATTTCTATATATATTGTAGAGTTTGTATCATATCATAAATACAAGATCATGATCTAGACACACTCCAGTCCTAACGTACCTCACTATAGCTCATAACATAACATGTCTTATTTTTATCATCACATGTATCTGTATATCGCATGAGCATACCTATATACTCATAAATCTTAATACGACCTATATCAGAGTCGCTACTCAAGCCTATCATATAAGGGTCACCATAGTAGCTTACTACTATAACATAACGCCCACCATAATATACTCATACACCTCATTCATCTTGAGGAGACTTGACCAATCGTAACTCATAACATACTCATACTGTCTTCTCATAAACTCGTCTTGACTGTAGACGTTGTAGCTCTTACGGTGGCTATGTAAGGAACGATACGTATAAACTTAAATATTTAATCTTATGTTGGCCTACACAGCAGTGTTTTATTATCATACTCATAACTTATTTTATCTTATATACTTATATCTTAACATGCTCTTACAACTTGAATCTGTAGTGAGTCATAGTGCGATAAGTTTCATCAATCACACTTCCCAAGGGACAGCTTCCGTAGTAATCAAGATGTACTTTGATTGACAACCTATACTACCATAGAGGTGTTACATCCATACATAGATGTCTACATTTCAAGTTTTACATGACCATGAAAGGAACCCCATCATAATTGTTGCCTAAAAGTCTAAATCTCTTATCATACTCCTTATCGTAATTTAGTATATTACAAACTCAGGGGTAATAAAATCACCGTATATGACACCGTATATGACACTGTATATGAGGTTACACTGAATCCGCACTCACCACACTCGTTATGATATCTCATACAATCATGAGTTGTGAAGTATGCAAATACGGTGTGATCCCAGCTTCAATATCATCTCAGCGATTTACCACACCCAAGCGTAGACATGATCTCACACACTTGGGTATATGACCTAACATATCTTTAACTCATAATTATAAAAGGATGGAAGCATAGAATTATCCTACTCAATTAATAGAATTACATTTAAGATTATATTATTTTTATACGTATATACATTTATATAACATACCAATAAAAATATAAGATAAGGTAATTATTAGTGAGTGTGAAATCGAGAACGTGTAAGGTCAGAGTACGACCTTCACGAGGATATCGAATTTCTAACTCTCATGCTAACGCAGAGATTGCGTTGAAGCGATAAAATTAATATGTAGGTTACTATAATCGAATAATAAAAGGAAAAGATATTGCAGTTCGAAGTTAGGTGAATCACGACCATCGATCGAAAACCTACTTGTGATTAATATGCCTTAAAGTTTTGATAATGATGAAGTAAAATTATAAGGTCAAATTGTTGTCTGTTTGGTCGAGAATTGATCTATCGGTTTTGAAATCGATGGATTGCAATTAAATGTGAATGAGGAAAACGGTTTTGTTCAAAATCGATCGATCTAAAAATATAATGCAAAGATGACATTTGGTTCGGTTTAGAATTGATCGATCGGTCTAGGAATCGATCGATAAAAAATGAAAAGTATATATATATATATAATGGTCTCGGTCTAAAATCGATTGATCATAATATAGAATCGATCGATCGAATTTAATAAAAAGAATAAGTAAAGCAGCTTGGTCCAAAATCGATCGATCAGAAATTAAAATAGATCGATTGACTATATAATGAAAATATACCTTTTTGCTCAGCCCATAATCGATCAATCACAACTTGGAATTGATTGATCAATTTTAAATTTTTTGCACTTTCTAGGGTTACAAAAATAAGATTTAAGAAGTTAAAAAAATAATTAAAATACAATTATAGCTAGGGTTAAGCATTACATTCTTTTTAAAAGCAATGTCTATATGAAAATAAATAAACAAGTTCGATTTATTAGCCTGTCGATACCCGATCAAACGTATCCTACGTGACGGGATCTGAGAAGAACATAATGGATTGATGGGTACCCACTTGTTAAAGCGTGAATGGTAGATCTACGACAATTAGGGTTGAAGAGATCGGCGCCCAACGCGTCGATTTGTCCAAACTTTCTCCTTCTTCCTCCTTGATCTTGATGGTGGAAATAGATCACGGTGGTTCTTGTGGAAGAGCATACAAAAGTTTTTAGGGAAGAGATTAGAGAGAGTTTGAGAGAGATGAGTTGAAGAAGAAAGGTTGTGGCGGCTAGGGTTTCTTAAAAGAAGAGAAGAATAAAAGACAGTTAGGGTTTTTTAAAAGATTAGAATAAAAAAAGAAGAAACGAGAGTTGCATACTTAAAGTAGGGTAGGTTCCGGTGTAGAGCGCTAATACTGTGCATATAGAGCAAAATACATCTAACACCATTAAATGAAATTTAAGAAAATCTAGGTTGTTACACCTTTTGTCTTTAAATATTAGCTAGTACCCTAAGGTGGTTGAGTGATGATATAAGAGACTCTACAAAAGAGAACTTCGTTCGCCCCTAGCCAAACAAAACCAAAGAGAGCCAACTGCTTCTTCTTTCCAAAAACTAGAAGCCAAAACTCTTCCCCTGGGCATCTCTGAGTGACTTCAAAACTGTGATATCTCACAGAATCCATGGTTAGAAATTGTTATTTGTCTCTCCATTACCTCTCTCTCTCTCTCTCTCTCTCTCTCTCTCATTGCTATTTTTTTTCATATTTTTTTTATTGGTTGTAGGAAGGAGAAGATAAGTTGGAGAAAGAGAAGCAAAGGCCTCCATGGTTGATACCCCTCCTTACGTCTTCCTTCTTTGTCCCATGTGAATCCCATGGTGATTCGAATAAGAGCGAGTGCAACATGTTCTGCTTGGATTGCGTAGACGGCGCATTGTGTTCATCGTGCGTCGTCCGTCACCATGATCATTTCGTAATCCAGGTCTCTCTCTCTTTCTCTCTCTCTCTCTCTCTCTTTCTTGTTGGGTTTATGTTAATAACTGAAGTGAAAGAAAATCAGGGTTAATGTGACCAAGAAGACAATGGTGTCTCTAGACTCATGGTCACTTATGGCTGCTCGTCCCATTGGACTTATCCCATGATTCCAGACACTCTTTTCTCTACCTAAGCATTGCTTATATAAGCAACTCTGATAACCGATGATTTTCTCATTTAGAGGCCTTAATCACCCTCTCAATCACCTTATTTGTAACTCATTAATTGATCATTAACTATGTAAGTAATTATAACTGTTTGATGGCATTCATAATCACATTCCAACATCTCTCTCTCTTTCTGAATGCCAATTCATAGTGCACTTTTTTTAATGGGATTGGTGAAATTTATTTTCGTATTTTTTGTTAAAAAAAAATAGATAAGGCGATCTTCCTACCACGACGTGATTCGGGTATCGGAAATTCAAAAAGTTTTAGACATTTCCGGTGTCCAAACATACGTAATCAACAGCGCCAAGGTGGTCTTCTTGAACGAACGTCCGCAGCCCAAGCCCGGAAAGAACGTCAGTAACACGTGTGACGTCTGCGAGAGGAGCCTGCTCGATACGTTCTCCTTCTGTTCTCTTGCTTGCAAGGTTATTTTATTTAATTCTTAATTATTTAATTATAAAAGTCCTTGGAGATACTTTCGAGCAGAGTTCAAAATCTCAGTTTTTCTAATACATATAGGAAGATACAGATTCTGTATCCTCTGATATTTTGAACTATGCTTTCGAATTAGTTGGGTGTCACTTATATATATATAAGGTCGATCTATGACCTCAAAATTTATTTATTTATTTAATTTAAAACCCTCTATCTATAGGGTCAAAATTTTGATCAATGGGGTTCAAACTTCATGGTGAAAAAATTTCATCAAAAAACTTTTACTTTAACCCCTAAAATTGTGGACCTACAAAAAAAAAAAAAAAAAAAAAAATATATATATATATATATATATATATATATATATATATATATATATATATATATATATATATATATATATATATATATTTTTTTTTTTTTTTGAGGTCGTATGTCAAATGAGATTACATGTCCTGTGGCAGGTGATCTAGCACTTGAGTTCATCACCCCCAAGTTAACTCTAAATAGTATATTGACCAAAATTTTGAGTAACAAATTTGTGTCAAAAAATGGCGAAACCAATAAACATGGGCGCAAAACAGCCAGGTTTATTGGGGTCCTAAAATAACTTCTTTAAGACCCTATTGAATCTTGCCGTTTTCACTGTCAGGTTCAACTGTTACTCTCCTTAGGCATGCATCACGCATGATACCACTTAACAAGTAGAGTTGATATTAGGTGCTCAGACCAAAACACCAGTTGTGATATTTTGTCACGTATATGAGATTGTGTATATGGGGACTACAAAAAAAAAAAGATCACAATGCTGAAGGATTCTGACTCTGGTTAAAAGCCTTCAAAAAGGCGAGTTGATATTAAATACACAAAATTTCTTTGATCGGATGGTTTGAATCTTCTAATCAGTGTGATTTTTGAGTCAGAACCCACCTACATGATGGCCACCCACGTGGACGATTCTGATTGATGACAATGATTGCCAACTGTACAATATAAATGACCCAAGCACTAATTACCAGCTCTCTAAAAAGTCTAATTTTATAATGCTTCAAGTTAGATTAAGAATTCAACGTGATTCATGCTTCACTCATCCAAGTAGGAACCCATCACCTAAATGTACTAATGGAATATGACAGGCAACTTACAGATTGGGTTTGACCGCTCAAAATGGGGTGGGTAGGGGATGAGGTAGGTTGGCCCGATTTAAAAATAAGCCTGGACCGGCATGATTGTAATCAGCCCGGATATAAGGTAGTTTCCAGAGACCCAATTATAATCTGTCCGTTTAAGGCCCGACCCAAACCTGACCCGGCCCATTGAGATAGTGGTAGGCGATATGTAGGCCACAGTTACAACTTTGTAGGCCGCATTTACGTCTTTTTTCCAACCAAGCCATAAATTGGTTGCTCATACTGGGAGATAGTGGTAGGCCATATGTATTGGTCCCGATATGTACAAGGTATCACCGAGCTCTCCATATGACATGTTCAGGTTTTGAAAGCTACGCAGCAGAGTTAGCGAAAAATAGGGTACCTCTGACGGCGCCCACCGGTTTACTGAAAAGGCCCATATCTCAAGCCATTGAAAACCATTGATTGTGTCATATCAGATGGTGTACATCTTATTTCAACTAGATCGTTCATAAAATAGATCTTGAGATCATGACACACCTATTAGACGGTCAGTGTTCGATTACTTGTGTCACCTATCTCCAAAACATGGCCTTGACTCATATGGCACACGTCACGCTCAAATGTGATTTTAAGGCCATTGTTTGGGATTTAAAAATGGTAGAATCATTGTGTGCCATCCAAGATCTATTATGTGGAAGATATGGGTCAAATGCAACCTCTGTCATCTGATTTTGTTCAATCAAAGGTTTTAAGGGGTCTGGGATGTTGGCGCTTTCAATAAATAGGTGAGCCCGAACAGAGCTACCCACACTATTCCATAGGCGCAGATGGTGCTTTCTAGCATCAACTGGCAGTGACTTGTCACGCCATCCCATAAGTACGTGCTTTGATTATGAGTTTTGGCATTTGAAAAAGTGGTAACTAGTTTGCAAGGTGTCAAACTCGATCGGTATTGAGTATCGGTCCATTGAGGACCAATACGAATCGGCCTATGTTTTTTTGTTAAAAAAAAAGAAAAACTCCAAATATCGGCTCAAATCGATAAGTATCAGCCGATATGGGCCCGTATCTGCCGATATATATCGGCAAACCAAGTTGCAGAATCGATACATATCAGTTTGCCGAAATACCGATACATATCGCCGATACGTATCGGTTTGCCGAAATACCGATACGTATCGGTATTGGCCGATTTTTTATACCTTGCTGGTAAGTATCAGCTGCAGATCATATCCACCGTACTAAGTACTAACTACTAATTTAAATCAATCGGTGCATATCGTTATCGCACTACAAAACTAACGAGATTCAGCGGCGGCCAAAAACTGCCACTATTAACAAAAAAAACTGCCGTATTAGTTCTGTCGCTACTGAAATAACAAGTTTTTTTTCTTAATAACGGTAATTTTTGGCTGCCAAAAACTGCAGCTAATAGTCTTATTTTTTGTAATGTAGGCCGATACGTATCGATCCTCCATGTACCCGATATGCAATACCGAAATTAAGTTTGACACCTTAGTAGTGGTAGCTGATCAAATTGGTAGCTAATTGGAGCCTAAAAATAAAAAGGATTGGGGGAGATATGAGCCATCCGATCTAATAATTGATATTAAAGTAGAGTGATGAGATAGTAGCAATTGGAATTATATGGTATATATTTATGGTTGAGACATGTAAATAATGAGTTTCTAAGTGGAGTGGTAGGATTAATCAAAGACATGAAGGCAGTTGGTGTAGGGGTCTTTTCAAATAATTAGCTAAAATAAAATATTTTCCTTAATCAGCTTGCGGGAAGAAGCGGGAAGCAAGTGCAAACACGTTCGAGTTGGGAAACGGAAGATGGATCATCACGTAGCATTTCACCATCGATGGACAATTTTCGAGGAGGAGGAAGGAAAAGGAAAGGCATTCCCCGCCGATCACCCATGGGATTTAGATGATGATAAATAGATATTAATTAAATAAAAAATTTTGTATTTTGAGAGAAATATATAGGACAAGTGGCTAAAGATGTTAGCATCTATCTTTTATGTGTTGAACAATAAAGGCATCTTTAATTATTTTCCGATAATGTGAGTTTATACTTCCAATAAACACTCATTGCCTAAGATTCGTCTTTAATTTTTTATGGGAGAGATCATGAGAGACATGATCTAATGGGTCACCGGCTCCGACAGACTCTAAGAGGAGAGGATGTGACTTTCATGGACTTCACAAATAGGAATTGACCACTAACAAGCACGATCGAGGTATTTTTTCTTTCATACAATCGTAAAGATTTAAGGCTCATTTTTTTTGAACCACTTTTTCGAAGGAACAATAGATTGCGGGAGGGTAATAAAGAATTTTTAAAGTTGTTTAGAGGTTATTTATGGGCACACCAAAATTAATCAAATAACGTTAAGATTTTCACAATAAAGCCTCTCGTAATATTTCTGTTCTCTCTCTCATCTTCTTCTTATTTCTTAATTTTTAGTCCATTGAGGCCCATTTGTACTCTAACCTACATGTTCCAAAGGATGATTTGGATTGCATCATTTTTTTTTACACGTGGCACCATTTTTCATTAAGTTTGTCAGGTGATTCAAAGACCATGATCTAAGCACATATGGTGTGAACCGAAACCTCTTATCAATAATTTTTATATTTTTAACCAAATTGGAAAAAAAAAAAGGAAAACAGAAAAATTAGACCGAAACACACAGCTAACCAATTCATCCACTAGGCCAAATTGAACAGAACCAGGTTGCTATGTACTGGTTCGTGGTTCTCGGTTCTCATGGTTTTAAATGGCAAAATGAAAACTTGACCACCAAGGCTATTAGAGTTATAGTTAAACTAAGATTTTAGTTTTAGTTTGGATGTTATAACGCTTAATCATGATTTATAATTTTTCTAATATTAGAAATTTTCGCATATTGTGAAAACATAGTTCTGTAAAATTGTACATGTTTTACTCTTTGAATGGTTAATTGAAATATGATAAATTCGGGGATCCATCTCAAAATCAATTGGCAATAAGTGGAGGGGCCTACGATATAATAAGAGAGAGACAAGGCTACAATTTACCCAATGTGGGACTAAACTTCAATATGCCCCCGCACGTGTTGGCGGGACTAATTAAACCAAATCACATGGACAATTGAACTGGGTGACGTTGGAGTGGAGAAAGGTATGCTCTGATATCATGATGAATCTGTGCATCCAAGTCAAAACCAATTGGCTTGGAATAATATAAGGGGAGAGACAAGGCTATAATTTACCCAATGTGGGACTAAACTTCAACACTCCCCCACACGCGTTTGCGGGACTAAGGCAAATCACGTAGACAATTGAATCGGGTGACGTGGAGTGGAGAAAGTTCTGCCCTGACACCATGATAAATCTGTGCATCCAACTCCAAAACCAATTGGCTATGAGATATTATAAGGGGAGAGCCAAGGCTAGAATTTACCCAATGTAGGACTCAACTTTAACAAAATAGTAAATTGTATAATATATGGGTGGAAGTTCAATTAACCGAATAGAAATCGAAACCAAATTTCGGATTCTATTTTTGGTTTCTATGTCGGTTCAACTAAACCCAAGGCGAATTTTTTTGGTTTCGATTAACCAAACTCCCCACCCTCCTGAACCGGAACCGAACCGAACTGATCCAATTTTGGTTTTCAATTTTTTCTAATTTTTTATTTTTTAGGGAGAATTTTTTTATTTTGTGAATTTAGGGTTGGTTTTCTCTCCCCACTAAACTGGCTTTTGGATTTCGAAACCCAAAAATGAAACTGAACCAATCCAAAGCCATTCAGTTTTGGATTGATTTCTGTTTGATTTCGAGTCTTTTTTTATTCTGTTTCTTATCACTTTTCGATTTTTTCCATCCCTATGGATACATGACTGTGAAGAATTCGCTGCTTGAGTGGACGAGAAAAAAACAACAACTTGAATCTTGAAGGAAGAGAGTCAGGCAATGGAGAAGGGAGTTGCTGTGAAGAGTCGGAGAAATGAAGATTGAGGTGTGGTAGAGATACTCCCATAAATTTTTTATTTTTATAGCATATGGAGTCTCAAGCTTAAGCTTGGGCTTGGATTAACCCCAAGGGGTGCCATCGAGCGGAAAGAGAGGAGGTTAGCCTTTAAATATTTGGCATATTGGTGTGGAAGGGAGAAACGCTATGAGAGAAACAAAAAGAGGACATGCGGGAGAGAAGCCTTGGGACTTGGGAGAGAGATGGGAAGTAAGATGATAGTGGGATTTTTTTAGATTGCGGGGAGAGAGTCCTGCGTTTTGTGATTTTTATTTTTTAGGGAGAATTTTTTTATTTTGTGAATTTAGGGTTGGTTTTCTCTCCCCACTAAACTGGCTTTTGGATTTCGGCACCCAAAAATGAAACTGAACCAATCCAAAACCATTGAGTTTTGGATTGATTTCTGTTTGATTTCGAGTCATTTTTTTAAATTTGGTTTCTTATCACTTTTCGATTTTTTCCATCCGTATGGATACATGATTGCGAAGAATTCGCTGCTTGAGTGGACGAGAAAAAAACAACTTGAGTCTTGAAGGAAGAGAGTCAGGCAATAGAGAAGGGAGTTGCTGTGAAGAGTCGGAGAAATGAAGATTGAGGTGTGGTAGAGATACTCCCATAATTTTTTTATTTTTATAGCATAGGGAGTCTCAAGCTTAAGCTTGGTCTTGGATTAACCCCAAGGGGGTGCCATCGAGCGGAGAGAGAGGAGGTTAACCTTTAAATATTTGGCATACTGGTGTGGAAGGGAGAAACGCTATGAGAGAAAGAAAAAGAGGACATGTGGGAGAGAAGCCTTGGGACTTGGGAGAGAGATGGGAAGTAAGATGATAGTGGGATTTTTTTAGATTGCGGGGAGAGATTCCTGCGTTTTGTGATTTTTATTTTTTAGGGAGAATTTTTTAATTTTTTGAATTTAGGGTTGGTTTTCTCTCCCCACTAAACTGGCTTTTGGATTTTGGCACCCAAAAATGAAACTGAACCAATCCAAAACCATTGAGTTTTGGATTGATTTCTCTTTGATTTCAAGTCATTTTTTTTATTTGGTTTCTTATCACTTTTCGATTTTTTCCATCCCTATGGATACATGATTGCGAAGAATTCGCTGCTTGAGTGGACGGGAAAAAAACAACTTGAATCTTGAAGGAAGAGAGTCAGGCAATGGAGAAGGGAGTTGCTGTGAAGAGTTGGAGAAATGAAGATTGAGGTGTGGTAGAGATACTCCCATAAATTTTTTATTTTTATAGCATAGGGAGTCTCAAGCTTAAGCTTGGGCTTGGATTAACCATCGAGCGGATAGAGGAGGTTAGCCTTTAAATATTTGGCATATTGGTGTGGAAGGGAGAAACACTATGAGAGAAACAAAAAGAGGACATGTGGGAGAGAAGCCTTGGGACTTGGGAGAGAGATGGGAAGTAAGATTATTGTGGGATTTGTTTAGATTGCGGGAAGAGAGTCCTGTGTTTTGTGATTTCACGCAAATGCGAAATATTAAAATCCAACTTTTAATGGAATCTATTGCAAAAACACCAGCGAGAAGCTGGGAAAATATACAAAGGGGAAACAACAAAAAAAAGGAAAGGACAAAGGCAAAAGAAACAGAAAAGACAAGGCCACCAGAGGCAGAGAAAACCCTTGCCCCACCAAAACTCAGAGTGGCTACGTGGTTAACTCCATCGATGCCCAAGCTCACATTCTTCTAAGAAGATACCTACAGATACATAAGATCTCTAATACTCTTCAAAATAGAGCCCTTTGGTTGACGTTTTCGATTGAACACCAAGTTGTTCCTCTCTAGCCAAATACACCAAAGAATGACAAAAGCAACCACTCTCCAAAAAGCTCCTTGAATGCCAATAAATCTGTTGCCATGCCAAGATACCACCAACTGAGGGACCGATTCCGGGAGCACCCAACTTCGCTCAAAAGAGTATTCTAGATTTCGAAAGCAACCCAACAGTGGATAAATAGGTGAGAGATAGACTCTTCGACAAGAAGACACATAGGGCAGCAATTGGAAATGACTTTACCTCTCGCCAATAATTGTTCCATCATCAAAATATGCCCAAGAATCGCCATCCAGCTGAAAAATCTCAACTTCGAGGGGACTGAGGCTTTCCAAATAAAATTTCACTCAACCGCTATCATCGGATGGCAAGAGAGGATCCGACAAAATGATCTAACCAAGAATAGACCGTTCTTAGATGCCAGCCAGATGCGACCATCCCTTTGCTGTAGATTACGCTTAGCACCATGAAGGAGAAGCAAAAGGCGTTGGAACTGCTCCATCTCATCACCATGGAGAGACCTCCTAGTGGCTATATTCCAAACAGGGGCACCACTAACGTCGGTATACATCTCAACAAGAGAAGCTCGTGGGTTCACCACAACATTAAAAAATTTCGGATATAAGGATTTCAAGGGCGAAAACTTGATCCACGGATCGTCCCAAAATAAAATTTGAGATTCATCTCCCCATCTAAACGAAGTTCATCGAGAGAAGTCCATCCAGACTCTACAATGCCCTTCCACCATGAAAAGACCCTCCTAGAAATGGAAACATTAATGCCCCAAAAGCCTTGCAACCGACCATACTTTTCAGCCAACACAACAAACCAAAGGTTACTCCTTTCATATTCGAACCGAGCCTGCCATAGCCACTTGCTGAGGAGAGCGGTGTTAACCAAATGAAGATTCTTGATATCTAGGCCCTAAAGTGCTTAGGGAGTAAACAAGTCTCCCATCTAACCAAGTGGTATTTTTTCTCTAGCCGGAGCCCTCCCAAAGGAAGTCTCTTTTAATTTTTCTAGCTTCTGGATGACCTCCATGGGGCATCTAAATAGGGACATAAAAAGATCGGCAGGCTCGAGAGGACAGATTTAGCCAGGCACAAGTGACCCCCACTACTTAATAGTTTGCCTTTCTAAGAAGAAAGTCTCATTCGAATCTACGGACGACCAAATCCCAAGAGCGGGCATTGGACTTGCCTATCCAAAGAGACAAACCCAAATAAGAGATGGGAAGCGCATCAATTTCACAACACTACCAACACCTCAACCACCTGGAAATCAACCCGAATACTAGTCACCTTAGATTTGGCTAAGTTGACTCATTGCCCTGACACTACTTCGTATATAGTTAGCACATCGACAAATATGTACATCTCAGTGAGCAGAGCCCTACAAAACATGATCGTGTCATTGGCATATTGGAGGTGAGATATCACCCATCCGAAACGGCCAACCGGGATGCCCGATATACGGTCAATAATGCGGGCACGCTCAAAAAGGCCTCCCAACGCTTCACCAACAATATTGAATAAGAAAGGGGAAAGCGGATCTCCCTGATGAAGGCTCCTCGATCTCTTAAAATAATCAGATGGAGTACCATTAACAAAAGTCAAGAACCACGGCGAAGAATAACACGCTTTCATCCATTTTCTCCACTTGTCGCCAAACCCAAATCTCCCGAGCATGTAGTTTAGGCACTCTAAATTAACCCAGTCATAATCCTTCTCCATAGCGACCTTCCAAACAACGGTCAAAACCTGATCAATATGGGCAGAATGAATAACCTCTTGAGCCACTGCCACCATATCAATAAGTTGTCTGTTAGGAACAAAAGCACCCTGGTTGACCGAGATAATCTTTCTCATAACATGTTTTAATCGATTAGCAAGGACTTTAAGAATTTTGAACAAGCAGTTGAGCAGGCTAATTGTCCAGAAGTCTCGGAGGTCCTCAACACCATCTTTCTTAGGAATGAGTGCAATGAAGGTTGAGTTAAGGCTTCGACCAACAAATGCACACGAATATGAAAGAACGCCAAGATATCCGCTTTTAGAACTGACCAAAAACTCCTATAGAACTCCATTGTGAACCCATAGGAACAGGGGGATTTATTTTTATTGCTAAATTTGATTGCAACCCACACCTCCTTCTTGCCAAAAGGGGATTCCAAAATGTCTTATTCCTCCAAAGGGAGAGAGGGGAAAGGGAGACCATCCAACTGCAGCCTAAAAACACAATCTTTGTTGTACACCTTCTCATAAAAGTTCACAGTCTTCAATCTCATCAGATCTGGATCAGTGACAGCCACCCCATCCACTTCAATTCTACACAAATGTTTCTTCTTATTCCTAGTATTAGCCACTGAGTGGAAGAATTTAGTGTTATTGTCCCCTTCTTTCAATTAATGAACCTTGGACTTTTGTTTCCAACAAATTTCTTCTTGAAGACATTTGTCACTAAACTTCATTTTGTTGTTGAATCTCTCCTCTATCTCGGTAACGGACAGTCCCCCAGACTCCTCAAGCGAATCTAACTCAGTTAGTCGCACCAACAAAGTTTCTTCCCACATGTGTACCAAACCAAACACCTCCCTATTCCAAGCTTTGATACATCCCTTCAAATAGGCCAACTTGGAGAGGAGTCGAAACGCAGCTGAACCATGAGGATTGGATTGATGCCACCAAATAGGAATTGGATCTCTGAAATTCGAGTTAGATAGCCAAAGATTTTCGAACTAGAAAGGGGAGGGGCCCCTACCCATAGAATCACATTGAAGCAGCAAAGGACAATGATCGGAGACGACCCTAGCTAGGCCAAAGAGGGAAGCATTGGGGAATAAATCGAACCATTCTAGGTCAATCAAGACTCTATCCAGTAGACTCATTGAAGTTGCATCTTGAAGATTGGACCAGGTAAAGCGAGCCCCTTCAAGGGCAGATCCATAAGGGTCCGATCCTGAATGAAAGAGTTCAGAGTGTCCATGTTCACCGATCTAGAGGGCCCCTAAATTTTTTGTCAGAGTATCGAATGGCGTTAAAGTCCCCACCCACACGCCAAGGAATGTCCCAACGACCCACCACTGCAGCCAACTCGTACCAGAAATCAACCTTAGAGTGTGCATTGAATGGACGGTAGACACCAGTAAAAGCCCAACATTTACTGTTTTCTCTATTTCCAAGACTACCGAAGCCGAGAAGAGGCCTACCTCCTCATTGACTTTGCAAAAGAGGTTGGAGTTCCAGGCAAGGAAAATACCTCCAGAGGCTCCAACTGAATCGACGCCAACCCACTCCCATCTGTTACCCCCTAGGATTAAAGCCACTTTGATACAGTCACAAGTAGCCCATTTGGTTTCTTGAAGGGTAACCACCGCCAGATTATGGGAGGCAATGATCTGCTTTACACTTGCATGCTTTTTGGGGTGACATGCACCCCTAACATGTCAAGAGATGATCTTCATAAAGACAACAAGAAGCAATGCGACCATACAACCAAAGCCTTACTGGGCTCCAGTTCCCTTTCCATCAGACATGCCTCATTCTAATCTAGCCAATTCCCTCGGCAACGATTTTTTCTTTCTCAAAGAAGACGAGAAATTGCGAAAGGCAGAGGTAGTCTTAAAGATGTCCCTAAGCTCTTCTTCGGATCCCTAGAACAATATCCCATGATCGACGTCGAAGCGGATGATCTCGTCAAGGAAGCCCTCAGTCCTCGCAGTTTCATCGTCCATCTTAGAAGTTGTACCCTCGCAGAAGGGGGGAAACATTCTTCCCACCAACCGTCATCGTTGCATCTGAGAGTAATAACAGGTTGAACTCTAGAACAAGAAGAGGAAGAAGAAGAGGACTCATCCGAAGAGTCAAGGAAAAGTGAAGGCGACTCAGCAATGTCCAAAAGGGGATCCGCCGTCGAGGTCGATTCCTCTGGATCAAAATCCAGGGGCGAAGAAGAAAAGCATCCCGAAGAGGGCGAGGCAACAAGTAGACCCAATCTTCTATCGAGGAAATGACACGAAGGCAAAAAGCCGTCAAGGGGTCCATACGAGAGAAGAGTCAAAACTGGGTCCATAGAGAAGCCAGTAGGACAGGCCACGTTGAAACCCAAACCCATTAAAGGAGGTCCAAACAGGCCATCCAAAGCCCTATATTCCCAAGATCCATAGTCAAAAGAGTCTGCCCATCCGAGTCACCCAAGAGCCCAAATTTGCAGCTAGTAGCGAAGCCCAACACGTGAGATTCGAACCCGTCCAAACCCGAAACCACGGGAGCACCACGTGTCATAGCCTCAACCACCTTAGAAAAAGGTTCAAAACCAAAACCATCTCCAGAAAAAATTGTGGACTAGTTAGTGAAACTGCCCCCTCTTGTCACAGAAACACGGGACCCTCCTCCACCAGATGAAAAAAAAACCACATCACGTAAGCTGTTACCCTCCCCATCTTTATCCCTTTGCAGAGAGCATGTGGGGAGTAGATGAGGCCACCCAACGTTGTAGTAGCGGGTTGGTCCAGAATGGATGAACATTGGCTATGAGGTATTAGAGTGAGCTACTATCACTAAATGCTTAGTGTATGCATAGCGATAAACTGCGTGGGTGCGGAGCCACGCGAAGCGGCATAGTGATGGATTGCGTTGGTGCGGAGCCACGCGAAGGACTAGGGGAGTCCTTATCCGTAGGCACAGATGAAACTAAGATGAGCTAGCGAGGAGGTATTAAACCTTGGGGCTAGGTACTTGTGTGAACCTTGCATGGATGAACGCTACTGACTTCCAACATGTAACGTTGGGTCACACTAGTGACTTCCAACATGTAACTTTGGTTGTCACAAAATCAGAGCGCACCTCATCGCTCTGGCTGGCCAATATAGTCCCAATCGGAACGATCTGACTCTGATACCAACTGGGTACCTTCAGAGGAAGCGAGTCCCAGGTGATCCAGTACAGCTTCAGAGGCAACAAATACGAGAGCCAGATGGGTATCTTCAAAGAAAGTGAGTCCCCTTCGTCAGCCTTCCAAACACTAAATAGAAAAGACAAGCCTTCAATGGAAATCGTTTTAGATCTGCATATTTCCCTAGCCGCTTCCATGCAAGGAAACCTAAGAAGGAATTCTGATTTTGTAATGGCCGAGTGGGATGCCCGATCCAAATATCCTCACTTAAGTTGTTAAACCACTTGTAAATAATGTGAGGACGGACGGATAGTATCATTAATGGTGTGCAGAATAACCCAATAATCAAGTAGGTTAGCATGGCGTGCAGAATAACCCAATAATCAGGTGGGTTAGCTAGTAACGACGAAGACTCAAAGCTCTTGAAAACCAAAGGGGACAAACACAACTCTTGTTTCGGAGAAAAAACACTCTTGTCCTCCCTCATGGGAGTATTCCTACCGTAGTCAAAAGACTCGTCGATGCTGACGCCATAAGAAGAAGCTAAATTCCCCTTGGGACCACCATTAATAGCGTTGGCGAATGAAACCCCTAGACAAGTACCTCCAAGTGGGAAAGGAGCAGGCCCCACCTTACCATACACGGATCCCAAAGCCTTTCGAAATCTTTTAGCCCCTAATAGACCACCCCTGCTGCAAGTCTTTCATTTGGGCCCCACCTTACCAGACACTGATCCCAAAGCCTTTCAGAATCTTTTACCCGCAATAAACCACCCTTACTGCAAGTCTTTCACTAAAGGCCACCTGTCCCTTAGAATTGACTCTTCAGATTAGTTCCTCCAAATGCTTAACCACGATGACATTACATCTAATCGAAGGCAACTGTAATGATGGCAGGCGCTACGCCTTCGAAAATTAACATTACGACAAGTTGAGCAAACCCAATTTCTTGCCTTGAGAACCAAGGCTGTGACAGCCCAGAATTCGGCACCCCGAAACCTGTGGCATCAGTACGATCATCTTGACCGTGCCCCTTAGCTAAGCACAGAACATTGGCATATCAAGCATAAAATGAAATTTATAAATGAAACTACGGAATTTAATTCTATGTTAAAGTAATTCTCCAAAAGATAGTTCTACCCTCATGCCTCTGCATGATTGGAGAACCGACCCGAACCATTGATGATAGCAATCATCAAGGATGGTTCGCCCCCAAAAGAATAATCCCAAACTCAATATATACATGGTTTAACCAAAACAAGGCTTGACATACCAAGCCGTACAATTCTCTCTCAAAAAGCCCTCAAAGCGGCACAACGGAGTCCTCTAGAAGAAGTCCTCAGGAGGTAGCTCAAACTCGTCTCCGGCCGCAAGGTCCGACTCACCAGGGTCAGCGTCTCCTGAAGCCTCGGCAGCTGCTAGTAGTGGACCTGCGACGTATAGTCTATAGGGTGAGCTACATCCTAGGTCAATAGGGAACAAGGCACAGTTGAACATATAAATTATTACTCACATATATTCTATGATATGCCATGCATGATGTGTCTATGCAGTCAATGATAAAAACAATTAAAAACATTACATTTTTCTGGTAGTTTACTTATGTCTTTATTTATTCATGAATGATGCTGAAAAGGCCTAAAGCAAAACTTAAACTTTCAACTTAAGTAATCCCCGAGCAATATAGCATCGAGCCCCGATGAGATACCCATCATCGTCATCTATATAGACACTTTTAACGTATTTCCTGGGAATACAATATAGTACCCAAGCCCCTTTCCCCTGGGGATTGGTGGCGGGGTTTCACTTGTCTCAAATCAACACCCCTGGGGTATGCTTACTATGTACGGATAAGCCTCCGCACTAGCTTACGGTTTCGCCACCGTATCGGTCACGGATATCCTGCCGTGTTAGTCGTGGATATCCCGCCACGTCGGTGGGGTACCCTATCAAACCTCAAATAACAAAAATATATGTGCCTTACATATAGTTATTCACCGTGTAAGTGTGCTATCTTATATCAGTTAGGCCCTATCAAACATGATTCAATCTTGGATACATCCCTGGGATGTATCCATTCACTTGCATCATACCTGATGCTCTTATCTCTTTACTTCTTCATCCCCTGGGGATGGCTCATTATAATTACTCTTATGGATGTCACACACACACACTTTTCATAATTCTTAAGCAATAAAACATTTTGAATTTGAATTCTATATCACCACATACATGCTCTTGTAAAATAAAGTACATGTTCAAGGTGTTCCCTACCTCAAGTCTTCGTTTGCTCAATACATCAAGGTCCCACTTGGCTCCTTGTGCACTTGCTCACATGTACCACCTATGGTACTACATAACATGTGAAACACATCACTAAGGATGCAATAAAGGAGTTCCAAAACCCTCCATGAAGCTTAAAGTCAAACTCAAAAGTCAAACATAAACTAGCACAGTCGATTAATCGAACTCCAAAATCGATTAATCGAAAGTCAATATCGATTAATCGATTCTCAAATCGATTAATCGAGATTTTCATTCGATTAATCGAATCCCAATTCGATTAATCGAAATTCTCTGCTCTGCCAAGTCGATTCTCAATTCGAGTAATCGAGTTCCCAAAATCGATTAATCGATCCCAAATCGATTAATCAAAATTTGAAATCGATTAATCGAAATCCCATTTCGATTAGTCGATTTTCCCCAAGTCATTTCCTCCAGCCCCTGGGATCCACTGGAGGTCCATAGTCGATTAATCGATACCCAAATCGATTAATCGAAATCCAAAGTCGATTAATCAAAACTCAGTTCGATTAATCGAACTCGGGTTCCTTGACTTTTCAACTTCTTGGCCAATTTCGATTAATCGAAATTGCCAGATTTTGCCCCCTTCTGGCTGTTCTTCCAAATCTTTCTCCATTTATTTTCTTCATTTTTCTAAGCCTTTTTACCTTACATTTTACACCATTCTAACTACGATTAACCTCCCATATCTTATGCATTTAATTCACAAGAAATTTACCTCAATCAAATCTCAATTTGATTAGATCTAGTGGTTGGAAAGGCTAGGGATCCAGCTTTGGCTCTAACGGATCCAAACCGTGTCGAATCCGGCTTTTATCGCTTGAATCCCCCTTCCAATCAGTTGCAATAACTCCTCTCCTTACTTTTCTCTCTCTCTCTCTCTCTCTCTCTCTCTTCTTTACTCTCCTTCAACAACCAAAATATAGATTTTAGGGTTATTAAACTCTTTTATCTATCCCCTTCCTTGTGTGTTGAGCACATACACCGTTGTAGGTGTATGCGACTTCACATTCACATCACACACCACACAATCTCTCAAACCATCACATCTTACCCGTTCATCCCACTTAATGCTAACCCTTGATCTCCTAATTGGTCAAACTTGTGACCAATCGGGCACGGATCCCGAGGTCACTGTTTAGCGTGATTTTTCGGGCTATTACAAAGGCCGACATTTTTCTCTCCTCTAAGTCAAATATTTTTATTTTATTTTTATTTTAGATTTTAAAATATCACATGTTACCCTCCAAACATACTTTTTTAAATATGATAATATTGTAAGTTATAAAATCATAGTAAATCACGCTTAATCATGATTAGATAGTATTACCAAACACAGTGATTTTATAATTTCATGTGTTTTTATCTTTTATTTCATGTGTTGGTTAAAAAATTGGTGATTTTTTTTTTCAATCATTTGACAAGTTGGTGAATTTGGCTTAAAGGGAGATGTTATCCTCCAATCAA
Source organism: Chloranthus sessilifolius (assembly GCA_021018995.1). Lineage (NCBI taxonomy): Eukaryota > Viridiplantae > Streptophyta > Magnoliopsida > Chloranthales > Chloranthaceae > Chloranthus > Chloranthus sessilifolius. The sequence continues at coordinate 19,821,426 of CM037586.1, forward strand.
AGGTCACATATTGTGACCTGGTTTTAATTGGATAATGTCAACCAGTTTTAGTCCCAAACTCCCCATCTTCCACACCATGGATCTTAATATTATGGGCAACTTATTTAGATATTTATTTCCAGTGGCACGCATCCTGAAAGTGTTTCGTGCCAATCATCCTCCATGAGGCACATCCAAAAAAGTGTTTCGTGCCAATCATCCAACCGAAGGTCCCAAAATTGTTGGCATTTTCAATCAAATAATGTACCAGTTTCCCTCCCAATCTTCCATATCATGGATCTTGATATCATGGGCATACCATCAAATGGTCAAATATTGATTCCATGTGGAATATATCCCAAAAAGTGTTGCATGCCAATCATCTAATCAAAGTTCACAAAAATTGTTGATTGTTTTGAATCAGATGATGGAGATCAATTTTCATCCCAATTTTTCACACCATAGATCTAGATATAACGGACATACCATCACAAGGTCAAATTGATTCCATGAGGAATGCCATCAGGTGGCCAATCATCTGATCGAAGGTCATAAAAGGTTGTTGACTTAAATAAGTTTTTATCCCAACTTTCCACATAATGGATCTTGATATCATGGGAATGCCATCAGACGGCCAGATATTGATTTCATATCACACGCATCTCAATAAGTTAACGTGAATCGTGTACCATCTCACCATCTGATCGTACGCCCATGATCTCAAAATTTATTCTTTGAAAGATATAAACGAAAAAATATTTAGATTGTCGGATTTAGAGCAATCAATGATTTCAGCACAGGAAACCCGTCGGGTTGAGGAGAAACATAAAGATTCCAGAGGGGAAAAAAAATTGGTTGTTGTACATAGGAAACTTTTGCTTTACGTAAAAAATCACAAATTTTCAGGAGTTTTTTACAAAACTCGAGCTGCCGGATAGCCCTTGATGTTTTTATACTAAAATTTTTAATTTTTATCCATTTAGGAATTAGAGTTGGAATTAGAATTGGTATAAGTTATTTGATCTAATTGAGTTTTATAAATAGGACTAATGTGGAGATAGTTGTCACAACTCAGAATCCTAGCCGATCTTAAGGGCCTAAAATTTTGTGTTAAAACACCGCACGCTTGTTAAGGCAATAAACGGACATACATAACTTACTAAATCTTACATAGAACTGGGCTCCCAAAAATCATAAACCAAAATTTCTTTTCATATTAAAAATTATTTTCATTAAGCTTACATTGAATTTGAGTCCATTACACCAAATGATCAGAAATAGAGGTACGATTAACTACTGAAAAGTCTTTCTAAATATTTAGTACATACCTGATATCATGAAACTGGTCATCCACGTCGTCACCCTCATAAATTGTATCATCTACGATACATCAAGTCCATTAGGGCAGTGTAGTTCATATCTTCTCCTACAACTGTTAGTTCTTCGTGAAATGAATTTACTCAGTCACGTAAGCTTAGTAGGTTGCACAATCGATTCACCACAATCTACTCAGGTGATCTTGAGAGCAACCTTGTGAGTGAAAGTGAATCATTTACATTTTTATATAAACAACATAATAAAATTCTCATAAATATTTAATAATAATAAAACTGAAAGGACATAATAGATTTCAATACATATGATGTTTCTAATGTATATCACTTTTCTTACTTGTTTTATCAACTTATCTTATGCGACATATCTTAAGTCTTATTGTAGCTCTATATATCAACACAATGTATTTCGCATCATACTTATATTATGTAAATGATCTATGCCAGGGCCACTATTCAAGCCTACCACGCGAGGTTCACGTGTAGATAATCACCTAACCTTCATACCATATCGTAAACTACTATTTAGCCTAATGAGGTTACGCATATAAAAATTAGTATCCCCTTACGTCGAGAGATTGTCGTATCATATTGTCCTTAAGACATGTCTTTACTGCAGACGTTGTATCCTTACAGTGGCATATAAGGTATAACACGTGTAGAACTTAATTCATATTTAGCTGACCTTCACAGTGTATTTTATCATATCCGTATTTTATCGTATTCATTTTTTATCATATTTATATTTTATTATTATTTTCATACAAGTTAAGTTATAGTGAATCATGGTGCGATAAGTTTCACTAAATCACGCTTTCCAAGGGACGAATTCTGTAGTAACCTGAAAGTATTTCGTGTGGCAGTCCATACACCCAAAGAGGTGTTGCATCCGTACATGGATGCCTACATTCGTTCCACGTGACCATGAAAGGAACTCTACCATGATGAAGGCTTATAAGTCGTGTGTTGTATCTTATTTCTTTTTCTTATTATACATATACCCTAACACACTTCTACGTGATGACCGTCACACAATACAGATGAAACATATAATAAGAAGGCAACTACCCATAAGGGAGCTAATATTACTTGTAATATTTTGAATGATGATCTAAACAAATCAATTATAAGGAGAGGTTAGCGAACTGATCTCAAGTCAGTCATAAGTTATAGCATAAGTCAAACTTTGATTTGTTACGTTCGAAGCTTTACGTTTAATGATTAGATGTTACTAATTTATGATCGATCTTAAGACACACATTTTCAAAATGAGGATGAGTTAGTCTCATCAAATAGATCATCTCGATCTGTTGAATTTGAACTAATTGTACGCGCAATTCCAATGAAATTTAGATCATGTATGACTCGATTTCGTATAGACCGTTGGATCTAAATTCACAGATATCGATATAATTTAGATCAAGTTTTAATTACTCTAAACTTATAAATGCGATTATCATAAGATAATGTTGGGGTTTTCTTTGACTTGGACCCATGTTGGTCCCTTTACACCCTTAATCGAGCGTTCATCAATTCATGATCACGATCGTCTCATCGTACAATTATGAGATAGCACATGCCTCATAGCATGGATAAATGATACGTGAAATGAGTCCTCTAAGACTTGCAAGGTAGGTTGGGTCCATCCTTGAAGATTGGCCCACGATTTCTCAAAGTGCGTGTTTGGGTACTTTGGATATATGAGCTTATTAAGAGTCCATAGACTAGATGGGCCTACAAGGCCCATGGACCTTGTGATGACTGGGGGTCTTGAAAGACCCATACTGTTAATGGTTTGGGCCTCATATGCCCCGATTATGGATCAGTTGTAGTAAAACAACCTTAATTCTGGTTTTTATTAATGGCACCCAATGGTCATAAATCTAACCTTTCACACATCTTGAGACACGTGAATATGTTTGATCTAAAATTTTTGATGGACTTAAATCAGTGAAAAAGAAGTCTTTTTCACCTACTAAGAATTTTTAAGATATGAAAATTTTCACGTGAAATGATAGTCTCAAGATTCAATTCTATCAATGTTTACACCAAATTCGAGGCACACTTTAAGAGTTTGAATAAACTAGTTATAGGACATTGAGTTTGGTAACCATATAGTATCCCAGGAAATGAGAGGGGTTTCTACTCAAACCTCTCATTGGTTTGACCCTTTTCGAGGTCTAACAGAGGGTCAAAGTGGCCCCTTTTTCTAGATTCCTAAGGCATTAATTTTTGAAAAATATTGAACAGTCTTCAAATCTGGACAAGCATCATTTCATACAATTTCATCCTTTGGATGAGAAGAGGGTCGTAATTTAAGGGGTGTTCATATTGATGGACCTAGCTAAATTTGACCGAAAATTCGAGATCTAATAGGGTACATTTATACCCCTGCCTAAGGTGCCACATGAAATTGAAGTGTAATTCCACTAGTTTATGTGTACTATTTTGTGTAGCACAAAATTCGAGTTGGGGTTATAAAAATGAACATCTAACCATCATATTGACAGATGGTAATATGGTCAGTAACTAAGTCCATGGGTTTTGGCTCAGGAGTCTAAGGCTTTCATAATCTAAAGGGTTAAAATAGACCCATTAGCCTACTTATGTACAGTTTACAGAAACAAGAGAATAAATTTTTGTCAAGTGTTAGAACAATATTTTTACCGATATTAGGGTGTTAATATTTATTAGAATATAAACAATCAAAGTAATGTGAACCGTTAGATGGGAAAGCAGTTCAAAAGTAAAGGTGATCCATGCTTTAATCAAGGCTCAAATATTCTCAAATCATCAAGATCCAAGTGGTTAAAGTTGGACCCTCTCCTTGGGTACAAAAATCTGCACACAACTAGACACCTTGTGTGCCATATATGTTTGAAGCCGTTAGGGGTTGTTTGGTCCGCACACTTTTGTGTCATATGGAAGGGTGTAGAAACATCTAGTTTTAGGCCAATGGGTTCAACTATAGGGTCAACCTTCTGACCATAACAATCTTATGAATCCATACAAAAATGTAGGAATGAGAAAGTACGATTTTCATTGAAATTTTGCTATTTTCGATATAGTCAACATAAATCCATTACATTATGAGGTGTAATGCGTAGATTTAGATAGATAGGAGGGCACCCACCTGATGAAGCATGAACGGTTGGTATCATAAGGGCTCAGACCGACGGTATTGGATCACATTGATGTAGATCACCTTTTGTATCACTGGATAAGGTTTCTCGCGATGTGGCCTCCCTTGCGAAGAGATTTATAGTGTAATGGGGCTCGTATCGACGGTGTCGTGAGTGCGGTGGTGGTGCTCCCATGCAGTTCTAATGGCGGGTTTCGAAGGAGAGGTGATCAACAGGTTGCAAAGGAAGAAGATGGGTTTTGAGGGTTTATAGGTGTGCGGAGAAGAAGGCCTTGTTGCCGAAGGAGCGTGCTTAGTTTAGGAGATTAGATTGCCCAAAACAATGAGGAATATGAAGTTGGTGCACGATAGAAAGATCGGTTGGAGAGAAATCATGGTGGAGTTTGGATCTTCCTAGGATTCTAGAGAGAGAGAGAGATGGGCGATATAGACAGAGTGGGTTCTCTTGCTTTACGAGTATAAGAAGAGGGTGAAGAGAGAGGGCATTAATTGGTGGCTTGGGATGCTGTTTGGGTCTCAAAGGGTGTATATGGCGAGAGAGAGGGAGGGTGGGAGGGGTCTCAGATTTCTTGCCACATAAGAGACTCCTAAAGGAAGTCTACCTGCTATGTATCCTTACTATATAAAAGCACAAATGATACTTTCAATTTCTGTCAATTTAGATGTTTTTATATTTTTAAGAACAAAATACCCCTAAACTTCTCTATCTACTTTTATGTTCTTCCTTATCTATCCCTATATTTTCTATTTTTATAACTAGACTTCTAATTAAACTAGGCTCTTCCAGCTAATTAAACAAAATCTAACGCGACTTCTTATTAAGAGAGTTCTCCGAACTACTTCTAATTATATTAGGCTTGTGCTAAAAGAACTTCTAATCAGATTAACTAGACTTCTAATTAATAGGTTTGAAACTACACTTCTAAAGTTTAATAGTGATAATTCCTATTAGAAGTACAATTAGTAGAAGTAGAATTAGTACTTTTAGTAGAATTAGTAAAGCCTACCTCTTTCAAACATAGAAGTATCCAAATCGCCTTTTCCTATTTCCTCTTCCACCATCTTCACCAAAACTTTCAATTCACATGAAATCGGTAGAAATTAAGATTCTTTAAGAGCTGACAAGCAATTTGAGAGTTGGTATTTTGTCAAAGGAGCTGCTGCAGAGAGGTAAATCAATTATTATCTTTTTTTGTTTGTGTTTTTGGACAAAGGAGCGAATGCTTAAAAGAATAATGGCTACAAAACCCTATAAAATCCACGAACAAGTCCGCATAATATATGACATTAAATATTTCTTTAAAAAAACAATACCCAAAAAAATATAAAAGGCAACGTTACTGACTAAAGAAAACATTAAAAAACCGAAACAATTAGGGGGTAAATAGCTATACCGGGCCCTTAACCTTGAGATTGATATGAGCCGATTGATCACCCGACTTCTTATCTTCATCCTAAGTAGCATTAGTAGGACCTGTAGACATTTTCAGTTCTTAAACTCAAAGCTCTGCGATTCAACCAAAAATTGACTTGAACTAGACTTTTCCTTCGCGGGTTTTTAAAGGGGGATTCTATAAATTGTAATTTATATAATTTCAAATTTGCAAGTAGCCAAAAGGTCTCACTGATTCACTATAAAATGTAGGGGCCGGGATGGACGGCTAGAATCAGTTGATGTCAGATCTTACGGTGCAGAATTTCAACGGTGGAGATCGTACGATTGGAATTGATTGATACGCCCTCTTCTTCCTTTTCTCGGAAATCGACGCGTCACTTTGGAAGCATATTAAAGGCGAAAAGTATTGTTTTTTTATTTGGCAAGGAGATTCTTCCTTATCTGCATATGCATCTTTCTTTTGCCTTTGTATTAGCAAGAACACTCGTAGCCGTCTGATCAGCTGATGTGGGACATGTCATTCATTGTAAAGATATGTCAGATTAACTAGACTTCTAATTAACAGGCGAAACTACACTTCAGACAATGTACCTTCTGAATAAGGACCGACTATCCTGACCGCCGTTTAAAGATCAAATGGTGTTTAAACGATCTTACATCATTTATTGGCTTATGATCTTGGAAATCCTTACCATTAAATTCATTTTTTGTCATCAATTGAAGGACTATAGGTCCAAAAATCACACTTTTTGGGAGATTCTAACCATCTTATATGTGCGCACTAATATAAACAATTGTTCTTAAGTTTGATGATTGTTATTAAAGTTCAACGATTAGATGGTTTACATCCGTTTAGAAGCATCGTCCTTTAGATGGGACATATGTTCCAAGGATAGATTGCCACTTGAGCAATTTAGATTTGATCATAGATGTCTGCCACATGGCACAATGATAAATCATACTTCAATGACAGTTTATGGTGGAAGATTATTTAAACACTATTTAGTGTACACTTTTTTGGAGATTCGAACCTTCCGCTCTATGCAATGTAATATCAATGATTTTTCGTAAGTTTGATGGCTGATAATAAAGTTTATCAATCAGATGGCTTACATCCACTTAGAAGCATGGTCCTTTGGTTGGGACATGTTCCAAGGATGGGTTGTCACTTGGGCTTAGATTATCTAATAATAACATGTTCTTGTAAGGTGACAGACAACCTGAAATAGCTAGTGCCGGTTTTTTCCCATTTATGGCCAATAAAAGTTGGTTTCAACGAACAAAGCTTATGGTTCTCTTATAGGACGCGTGTCTCTTCTAAGTCTCCTTCAAGCCACTCTGATAGAAACACATGTCCCAGCACCAGATAGGAGGGGACAGTTGTTCACTAAAATGACCCCACTTTCATTAAACTACTGAATTACCTATACTTTAGCACAAGATAATTACCTTAACAATCAAGATAGGTGTGATTCAATCATGTGCAGCCACTTGTACGATATACATCTTATTTTTTACTAAGATGTGTTCCAATCATGGACAACCATTTTGATTGTTTAGATTGATCTCAAATATTTGCAACATGGCATAACAGTGAGGTATTCTTTGATGGTGTAAGATCGGAGCTATCTGAAACAACTCAGAAATCTGAGATTTCAAATAACGCTTTAAACCCATTGATTGCTTCGGATCAGATGATGAAGATCGGTTTTCACCCCGATCTTTCACAAAATGGATATTGGGAACATTGAGCACCTATCAAACGGATAGTTTGTGATTCCATGTGCCATAGATCCCAAAAAAGGCCCTAAAATCATGTTTGTGTGTGATGTGTTGCATATGATTCAAGGGTCTTTTTTGGGATCCGTGACACGTGGAATCACAAATGGACCGTCTGATAGGTGCACCATGATCCCAAGATCCTTTGTGTGGAAGATCAGAGTGAAAAACGATCTCCATCATCTGATCCGCAACAATCAATGATTTTCAATGGACCTGACATGTTGCGTTTGAAATCTCGGATTTCCGAGTTATCTCAGACAGATCCGATCTTACACCATCAAAGAATACCTCGCTGTTATGTCATGTTGCAAATATTTGGGATCAATCACTACAAAAAACAAGACTACTAGCGACAACCAAAAACTTTCGCTAATGGTCTTATTTTTTATAGTGAATCTAAACAATCCAAGTGATTATTCATGATCGTAAGATATCTTAATAAAAAATAAGATGCATATCGTCCTAGTGGCTGGTCATGATTGAATCACAACTATTAACCAATTGTATACCGATCAAGGATCATTAATATTAACCGTTAAAAAATAAGAAAAAATAATTGTTAATTTTTAATACTGTTTACTGTATACAAGATTGTTTCATAGAAGAATTGAGGCGGATTCACAAATGAGTTTGTATATGCATGGTGCATGGCCCGTCCATATTTTGTGATTAGTTAATATGAAATATTATAGTGATATGATTTACCATTTGCAATAACTGCCTACTCGCATTGAAAAAAACTTCTAGCTACGTCCCTGGCGTTGAATTGAGCCAATCTATCGGTACCTATAAAATGGTACAAAAAATATAAATTTGAAGAACAAGAGCATAAAAGATCCCAAATTTCGTGTTGTATATTCGCCAATTTGTTAGTAAGTTTTTTAAAATTAATTATTTCTTCCTTTTTTTTTAATTATTTTTTTGTAAAATAAGTTGAATTTGATAGAGCTATTTGGTTGAATTTATCAAAGGAAATACTAAAGAATGCATAATCAATTAGTTTCGATTTATAATTTTGTTTATGTTTTTTACGTATATATTCACTCTGGGTGGCTATCATATGTTTTAACTTAGTTTTAAAATTACCCCAATGGAGGGAATTTTACCAACTGTTGTCATAAAAAAGTCACTTATAATATATTGATGTTACTTTCATTCGTGCAGATTTTACTTGTGCTCCTCTCACAAACATCTTAAAAAACAAATTTGATCGTTCTCTCATTAATATATCTTTCATTCATAAAACATACATATTGTTTTATAACTAAAGAGTTATCTGAAATGATAGATAATAATTTTATTTTCAAGTTATATAATCTCAAATTTATTATTTTTTACTTAATCAAAGTCGTTCTTAATAACTAATAATTTTGTTCATTCTGATAATTACAGCTTGACATCTTTCCAATAATATATATATATATATATAGATTTTATATTATTATTGCAAAGCTTCAATTAGAAGCATGCATCAAGATAAGGATTATTGTACCCTGCATGCAATACATGCAAAACAAGAGTTATTTTAAAAGAAAAATAAGCTGAATGCAAAAAGTAAAAAATTAGAATGTAAAATACATGTTACGGTAATAACTTTAATATAAATAGACTTATCAATTCTATTTAAGTTTAAAGTTTAAATTCAGAACTAATTATCAATATATATACATTGTAGCTATGCATTTCGTGTACAAATTGGTGATGAGTGTGGGAAAATATGGCTTACATTATTTCAAAATGAAGCAAAGATTTTTATGATTCTTCCCCAGAAGATCTTATGCTTTTAAAATTAAGGGTAAAATTTTTTATTTTATTATATTTTCTTATCAAAAAAATTATGACTAATTATGTTTTATTATATGCAGAATAGAGATAAACAATTTTAAATTCACATGAACAAATATCTCGAAAATGAGTATTTCTTTGAAGTCAAAGTGCAACATACAATTTATCAAAATCGTCTTACAAGGTCATACATATGTCAAAGTATTAAATACGAGGCTACGGATGGTGAAGACAATAAAATCCTTAAGAAAGTTAAAGTCGAGAAGGAATAAATACCCATTTTCAATTTAATTGAAATTTTCAGATTATACTTATTTGTTAGTTTTTATTTTTTTTCTTTATGTTCTATATTGACAATGCAAGTTATATATTTTTTATTTTATATATATATATATATATATATATATATATATATATATATATATATATATATATAACCCCATTGATCAGGTATATGGGCAGAGTCAAAGAGCTTCAATGACAAGGGAATGAGACCAGTGACCTCTAGGTGGAAAGGGATCTGCTAAGGAGGTGATACATTCAATTCATCTAATTGCAATAGGTAAGAAATTTCTCTATGATATTACCTTTCCATACGAAATATTATCCATGTTCACTTGCAAAACGCATATATATATATATATATATATATATATATATATATATATATATGGAGTGCTTCTATTGTCCATGGGATCCAAGATCTCGTGGAGATCAATGTGGCATCCCAAACACTATAGTGAAAATTTCGCTTTAAGAGCACTTATAATATTTCATTCAACTGGAGAATTAAATTCTCTTATGTTAGTTTGATTGAACCACTCATGTTCACTAGCTAGTCTCAAATGGAACGATCATTACCCTATTTATTTATTTTATTTTAGTGTCAAAATCGTTTAATATAATAGTCGATTATTAGTTTTTTATAAGTATATTAATTTTTTTTAAATTAGTGTAAAATATTAAATGTCCATTTTTTGTAATAAAATAATAATATTAAGAAAATTGAAAATATTTAATAACGTGACAAAAAATAAATAAAAATTAACAATATCAAATTTATTTAATTTAGAGTCTCCACGTGCATTTTTACTAGTAAAGATAAAAGAAAGGAAGTGAGAGAAAAAAAAAAGAAAGGAAATTCGATGCCAACTGGTGCAATCGGATCCTATTTCAAATCTTTTCTTCATGAGTACCTTTAAATCCACCCACCAAATCCTTGAGTTCACCCACGTTGAAACACATTGGTTGTATTGAATCATTCGAGCGAGATTGTTTATCATCCCAATCTTTCACGTGATGGATCTTGAGATCATGGGCGTACTATCAGACAGTCGATTTTTTATTTCACGTGTTACACCCCCAAAAAAGTGACCTAAAAATCAATTTTGAGCGTGCACATAATTTTAAGGTCACTTTTCTGATATGTATGTCATGTGAAATAAAAAAATTGAACATCTGATGGTACGCCCATAATCTTAAGATCTATCGCGTGAAAGATTAGGAGGATAAACAATCGTTATCGTCTGATTCAATGCAGTCAATGTGTTTCAGTGTGGGTAAACTCAAAGATTCGATCGGTGCATTTAAAGGTACTCTTTCTTCATATCCTTGTGTAGGCTATGCTAGGGTGTGGAGCATCCACGTTAAGTTTAGTGCTTCTCTCCATCTAAGGTCATTTAACCGAAGTTTTAAAAACTCATATCATAACAATAGTATAAGTTGATATTTACATAAGTGGCCAAGTACCAATTATATGAAACCACAAGTGAATTTGTATGACACGTGCTGCATGATTTCATGTGACGCGTTATGCTACTCTAAAGATTTCCTCATTTCTGAATTAAATCAAGTAGCGTTAAAAAAAATTCAAAAAACTAAAAAAAACTTCAAAAAAAAAAAGAGCGTTTGGGATTCAATTTAAAAAAAAAATTTCAAAAAACTATGAACATCCAACCATGTAAATCTATGATACCATCAATTTTCAAATGACTTCATTGCTTTGAACGTCTAAAAAATTGATTTTATCCCTCTCTTTAGCACTTTAAATCATGATTATAAATCGCATATGATGAACTCACATGGGCATGTCTAAAGCATAAACTTATGAATTTAATCTAGTGTTCAAATAAAATTAAAATAAATAAAAAATTAAAAAAAAAGAAAAAAGAAAAAAGAACAAAGGAACATTTGGGATTCTTTTGGTATATTTTTTGGAAAAATTTCTAAAACCACCACCCTTTAAAGTTATTTCTCTAAATCCTCCCCATATTTTTGTAAATATATGATAAACACTTGTACTTAAAGTTTAGGAAAATTTACATTTTCGGCCCTATAATTTTTGCTTATTTACAAAAACGGTCTTGTAGTTTCACTCTTTACGCAAAAGGAGCCGTTTCCACATCAGCACACATATATCAAATGTCTCAAATACCCTTTCGTTTTAAAATACTTTATATTTTAAAACTGTTAAAAACTTTTTACTTTTCATTTTTCACAATTACTGCCGTAATAACTGAGAGAGCGGCAACGAAGCGGCGACACAACAGTATTTTTTTCAAGTATTTTTTTTTCTTTTTATTTAAATTTTATTCTCCACTGTCATTCTATCATAGTCCGCTGCATTACCGCTATTTTAGCGTAACGGAACACTACCCTAAGATAGTGTTTCACTACCTTGTCGCTATCTTAGGATAGCGTTCCGCTACCTTTCCGTTATCTTAGCGTAGCAGAACGCTACCCTAAGATAGTGAACCGCCATGATAAGATAGCATTCCGCTAGTGTAGCAGAACGCTACCCTAAGATAGCGTTCCGCTACGCTAAGATAGCGGAAATATAGCAGAACGCTAACCTAAGATAGCGGCAAGGTAGCGGAACGCTATCCTAAGATAGTGGTAAGGTAGTGGTTTATTTTTAAAATTATTTTTTTAATTATATAGTTATTTTTATGATCTATACAGTTACCACTCTCTGATTCTAAGATATCTAAGCAAATAAAGGCCTACGAAAAATATACAAGGATTAGTGTTAAAAAATTTTACATACATTGTAACGACGAGAGGAAGAGGATATTAGATGAATAAATTTTTAGTCGTCTATTTAATATTTTTGAGAATTTAGTATTTATTGTAGACTTTGTCGATGCAATATTGAGCTGTCGGGTTAAAGATAACATTTTTAAAGTGAAGAACACCAAACTGTTTCTACGTGAGGCCTATATATCATTGATTTTAGGCCTTAATATGTTAACATGTTTTGAGACTGAGCATGTGGCTATAACAGAGGGAGAAATCATTCGATACAAATTCTTTCGGGGGCAGTCGGTTAAAAGGTCTCGTATTGAAGAAATTGTTAATAGTGTTCATCTTTCCAACGATGAATTTTTGAAATTATCGTTGTTGTTTCTCGTATGTTCATTCTTACTTCCGGACACATACCAGAAAGTGAATAGTAAATATTTGGACTTAGTCGATAATCTCCAAGAATTCAATGAATATCCGTGGGGGTTGATGATTTACAAAAATTTAATTGACTGCATATGTAAAGCGATAGTTAGAAGAGAAACGGCAAAAGTATCGCCAAATGGGTAATATAACATCTATAGGTGCACTATTGTCTTACAGATTTGGGCGTTGGAGCACTTTCCAGAAGTCCACCCCGCTCGTACTCAGCTGAAAAGTCCCTTTCCGAGGCTGTTGAAATAGGAAGCAATGAAATTAAGCTGTAATCCAAAATATTACCGAGAAAATATTCTTAACTCTCTGGTCATCGTCAATCTTGATGTTGAGAAACACGAATTACAATATCGATCAGTTCGACTATTTTTCAAGCAAAGAGATATAGAAAAAGAATGGAAAAGAGAACAGAAACACCCGACCCAAAAAAAGGCGAAAGTGTTACACGATGATTACGATGAGGATGATGATGATAATAGTGACAATAATGACGATTACAAGGTCAAACGTCATCAAGCGAAATCAAAGGGAAAAAATCTGAAAAGTATGCAACAGCCAATAAGAGAACAGCCGACTAGGCATTCCCAACTTATAAACGAAGTAACAGAGCTTCGAAAAGAGTGTTCGTCTCTCCGGATGGCAATTAGAGAAATGAAACGTAATTTCAATCGCGCCTTCTGTATTTTAAAAGGACAAGCTATAACAATTGAACAGCTCGTAAGAGAAGAGAAAACCGTACAAGCGAAAGTAGGGTCTCTAGAAGATCAAGTAGCCTACTTGAAGAGCGAAAATACTGCCATGAAGATCGATCTTGGGACAGTAAAATCTTATTTATCAAAGGTATATACTAACTTAAAATATAAATTTTTTTATATCATTATTTTTAGATCACTAATACTAATAAGGGTAAAGTTATCCGCTAATTTAAGATAGCATTCCGCTATCCTAAGATAGTGGATCCCTATCCTAAGATAGCGGATCGCTATCCTGTATGATAGCGAATATGGTAAATAAATTAGTTTAACTTCTTTTTTTGTAATTATATAGGATGAAATGCTATCTTCAGTGCTCTTTGATACTTTTGTTACCCCCAAGTCCCCTCCCTCTCATCACATTGTCCCTAAGCCCTCTATACCAGGATCACTTTCTTCCCAACCTTGTGAGCCCTCTTTACCTAAGCCTTCTACCACTCAATCCTCTGCACTCCAACCTTTTGAGCCCTCGTTACTTAAGCCTTCTACCACTCAACCCTCTGCACCACAGCCTTCTTCCTATGAACCCATTTACCCTCAATCCTCTCCACCCAAGCCTTCCTCCTCTCATCCCACTACACTCTAACCGCCGATCGATAAAGTGGTTAAAACTCTAGTAACCCAGCCTACTTATGAGTCGCAGCTGACATCACTTAAATCACTACTAGTAAAACTTTTTGCGTCAAAGAGTAAGACCTACTTAGAAAAGAAGGGCACGGGTACGAGTTGCGAGCACGGAAGAAAAGAAAGACGCTAACTAAAAAAGAATGTGTAAAACGATAAAAAGTGGTCGTCGTTGAAAATGAAGAGGATGAGCCACATTTCATGGAACATAAATTTATGCTCAGTATGCGAAATCGGCCTGCGGATAATGATCCTGCGCTCGTAAATACTATCTCTGGTGTCGACGTCACCGTAGAGAATTTAAGGATCCTCAAGGGAAGAGGGTGGCTTGACAATGAAGTGATGGATGCATACTTCAAAATCTTAGAGAGTAAAAATGGCTCTATATTTACGAAAATGATGGACAAGAGCTGATTTGCATCGGCCTCGGCCCTGGTATTATTTTTTTCCTTTATTATTTTATTTATTTAATTTTCTTTTACGTCATCCGTGCATTTTAATTAATGAATTATTCTAATGATCAATTACAGACCCTAATTATAGTAGACCACTCAAAATTTAATAAATTTGTGACTGATGAAAATCTAGAGCCACTCAACGACTTAGATAAATGGGAGGCGTACTGTGACAGGTGGAATGTGCGTCGCCAGTGCAAACCGCTTGAGGTCTTGTTTAAGAGTACGACACGCGGTATTAATGCTATCGATTATGGGACGGTAAGTTCTTTTTTAGATTATATTAACGCTTTTCATATTTTTTAATAAACACAGCACTAATTAGATCTCCGGTTACACACATATTTATTTTCCAATGTATAGCCTGAGAAACCAACATTGGGCATTGGCTATTGTGTCTGTAGTGAACCGCGCTGTGAAGCTGATAGACCCGGCCAACCCAAAGTGTTCAAGGAAGTTCGAATCACACAAAGAAAGTTTATTGCATTACCTGTCGCGACTTCTTCACACTGTCGGATTGAGTTCTGTTCTCGATCAACCGTAGCAACTAACGGTGATGGACGGTGTCGATCTTCCCCGCCAACACAACGATCGGATTGTGCACGTTTGGAAAAATAACCGAGTAGTTATTTTTCTTTCACTTATATATTTTGTAACAAGTTTGTGATAATGAATATATATTTCTGTGTAAATTTTTGTTTAGAGGTGATACGTTATTCGTCCATATATATTTGTATATTTTAACGATTTGACCACTCACACACACCGCTATATTGATCTAACTCAGTAAACACAATAAAAAAATTTCTGAATTTTTTAACTCTTACACCTGATGCCAACTCATCTTGAGTTGGGATCTCTAAGTTCTGAATTCTCTAATTGCTTGGCCCGACTTTAAGGTGCATTTGCTCAAAAATTTCAAACAAGGATACCTCTATTACCAGCTTGGAATCATATGATGCAAATCATTTTTAACCCTTATCTATTTTAATAGCTGATATTAAAATTCATCAATCAAATGGTTCAAATTCACTTATATGTATGTCCCAATGATGGATTGCCACTTGGACAATTTATATTGGTCATGGATGTATGCCACAACGCATAATAATAAATTACACTTCAATGGTGTGAGATAAAAATTCTAATTTTAATGGTGGAAGATCATTTAAATACTATTTTGAGCACCATCCTAATTTAAATTGGGAACCAGACTCTCTTAACTGTTTAAATGATCTTACACTATTCATGATTTAAGATGTGGGTGATCCGAACCATCAACAATTGGATGATTCACCTCTAATTATCGGCATGTTTTATTGGGCTGAGACAAGTTCAATAATAGATTGCAAGTTGGGCAATTTAGCTTGATCATAGATGTGTAAGATGAAAACTTTAATTTTGATGGTGTAAGATCATTTAAATACAATTTGGTATTTAACTGTTGGTGAGGAGTCATTATCCCTTAACCCTTGAGTAGTGTGAAAGAGCTTACTTTGTGTGTAAGGTAATTACTCTATTTTCAAAACTAGGATTGAAAATTTGAAATTCTTACACCGTTCAGGAAATATTCGATCTAATCTCATTTTTGAAAATTACACTATGAAATAGGTTTCATATTCTAACAAATTTACATGAGCGGCGGTTATGTCTATATTCGTTATAATTTTTACACCGAACTTCGCCTTTAGATCTTATCATCTTTTTCTCCGAGCGGCCGACTTGACGTATCTTATGTGGAGGCAAAACTTCGATGTCTTCCTTTAGAACAGTCAATTGGCGCTTATCAATAGTTCGAACAAAGTATTCTTTGTAAGTTTCCTAAATAAGGTACTGATAAATCAATGCTCATAAAACTGAGGAATCTCTTTGTCCTTGTTCCTAGGCGATAATGCAGCGATCGCATACGAACATGGTAATCTAAGGATAGCCCAACGTCTGCATGTGTACGTTCGTTTCTCTAGATCGACACTATGAGTGTATTGCCCCTGTTTAACTTGAAATGTATCGCGACTATAGGGAATAACATTCTTTCGACGGGTCCACCCTAAATTTCGTGTTAGGTGCTCTTCCGCTATCAGTGTCAACACGTGTGTCATTTTATTTCCTTCCTTCTGAGTAGAATTCAACTACCTTCGTGCGAATGATTTATAACATTATCACGATCGATTCCTCTCTGACTATCTTCAATACACTATTAATACTTTTTGTTATATTTGTTGTCAGCATATCATAACGCTTTCCTGAAAAATATGCGCGCGCTCAAAAATGGTCACCAACTTTTTTAATCCATATTATACATTTCGGGGAGGCCTCGTCTTCTATTTTTCGTAAAATTCCTTTAAATTTTATCTCCGAGAATGCACGGGCAGCTATCGAAAATAGCGGTTTGAAGATTGTATCCTTATATGTATAAAAAAAATTCAAAGTTAGGTATCGCATACAATAGCTATGAAAGGCGTTAGGAAAAATATTATGCACAGCTTCCATCAACCCCTTCTGCCGGTCTGATATCAATACAAACTGCTCTTGAAGGTCTCTGATTACACATATCCCTAATAAATCAAAGAACCATGTCCAATGATCTTCATTTTCCTTGGGTACAATGTCGAACGCTATAAGGAATAAATGTCTATTCCCGTCTATCCCCGTAGCTATTAACAACACTCATTTATATCGTTCGCGTAAATGTGTCCCATCTACCGCAATTATTCTTCGCAAAGTATTACGGAAGCTCCTAATGTAAGGTCTAAATGCTACGAATAACCTCTGAAAGGCATTATCAGGCTCACGACACAATTCGGTCTGTACGTCTAGATCAACCCTTTGTAATTCGGTGACATAGAATGGTAACATCTTAAATTACTCCTTCCAACTATCTTGGATATCATTCAACGTCATTTCTTTCCCTCTCCATGCTTTCCAGTAGCTTGTTGTTATACCGTATTTTTTTTCAATATAAAAAATTATTGAAGCAAGACTCTCTTCAAAGCCTTTTAACAACTCATCCCTCACGAATGAAGCTATTCACGATGTCATATACTGGCGATGCCCTCTTTTGAAAGCTGACATTCCACACGTATATTCCGGGTGAAAAGTCTTCACAATAAACGTGTCCACACCGATCAATTTTGATGCATGTATTCACTAAACACACCCTACTTCAACATACCTTATCATAACTCGAAGATTACTGATTTTTATTGATTTAATTTAAAAATTATTTATCATGGCAAACTCTTTAAGAGCTTTTTGAAAGAATTTTTATTTCTGAATGTCTGACTAACAGTTAATGGTCACCCTTCATATAGTTTTTCATCATCCGAATCCATATACTCGCCCTCTGCATCATTAAGATCATAATCTTCGTCCACCAGAGATTGATCAATTCTCCTATTAGTATTAACACGCGAAGTGGGCGACAGCGGTGCTTCATTATTTTTAAGATCACTATCACCATCATCGACTGAATGATTATTGCATGATTGAGATTGAGTCCGCCAAGGTACGTTTGGTTGAAGTACAGTTGTTTGAGTTGAGTTTGGCCGATGTGGGTATGTTTGAGGTGCGAGAGGTTGTTCTATTGAAGGCTCGATTATTGTTTGCTCTGAAGCTATTAGTTCGGAAGGCCATTGATATGGACTAAGGCTCTAGTAAGGACAATATTCTTGATCTTCATCGCCTTCTCTCATTCGAATGTCTGAAGAAAGTTGCTCCAGAAGCCTACGATAGGGGCGAAATTCTATATTTATATTTCTTTCATCGGTGCAACAAAGTTCTCATCTTCAAACTATATTCCTTTATTTTCAATCGAATGTTCTGGTTCTACACTATCATTATCTCCTAATCTGACGTTTTCCTCAATTTCTTTATCATCTTCGTTTGTTTCCTGCTGGAACGGTTGAAATCATTCAATAGACGATAAAATTTCTGTCATAAGAGTTGCTAATGATTTTTCAATATAAACATTTATTACACCATCATCAATACGATATGCTTTAAATAAATTCGCAAGATCATCGGAGTTGGATAATTCGGCAAAAATTAAATCCTTTCCTATGCACAAAAAAACCGATAGTGTAATTGAATGTTTTTCCGATCGAGTCCTACTGACATTGTACATTTTCTGTTTAAATTGATCAAATGATATCTTCTCTTTAACAACGACAATCTTCCGATGTCCATCGTTATAAGTATTATCGCCGACTCGGACACTATCAACATGACAAAGTACGAAAACATCTATTTCATCCTAAAATATAAAAAATAATGAATATTAAATCGTCAAACTAACTTCTTCATATTATTCAGTTATGTAGCGCACCGCTGACATAAGGTAGCGTATCGTTACCTTAAATTAGCGCCGCTATCTTAAAGTAGATTATCGTTATCTTAAGGTAGCACCGTTATCTTAAGTTAGCGGTCGCTACCTTAAGATAGCAACCCGCTACCTTAAGATAGTGCCACTATCTTATGTCAGCGATTCGCTACCTTAAGATAGTGATACGCTACTTTAAGATAGCGGCGCTAACTTAAGGTAGCGAAACGCTACCTTATGTTAGTGGGCGCGCTACCATAAGGTAGCGAATATTACCATTCTTTTTTTATCTTATAATTTTTTATACTTATTATCAAAAACGCTACTTATCAGTGCTCGTTGTGTTGTAGCTATACAATGTGGTCTGTACTGATACAAAGAAAACAGACTATAGGAAAATAAAAAATATAGGAGAATTCTCATATAAAGAAGAATTCTCATATATATATATATATATATAAAGAAGAGGATATATTTGTGCTGTCATGGAAACGGCTTGGCTTGTAGCTGGCCTTTTGCGCAAAGAGTGAAACTACAGGGCCATTTTTATAAATAAGCAAAATTATAAGGCCAAAAGTACAAATTTTCCTAAAGTTTAGTTATCAAAATGCTCCCTTAACCAAAAATATTCACCTTAATATGAAAATTATTCTTGAAAGGGAAAAATTCTAAAAAATGGGTTGGTCAGCAAGGACAATGTTGCATATAGCTTATGTGGCGCGACGCGACTGACTGTACTATTGGGCCCTACTATGTGTCGCGCCACATAAGCTGTTTGCAACATTGTCTGTAAAAAAATTGTCTAGTGTATAACAATGTCCTTTCTTGAATGAGAGATCCTTTTAATAACGAGCAAGAGTTGGGACCCAACACCCCTCGCCTTATATAGGTTTGGACAATATTGATAGTGTGGACAATATTTGATAGACAATTTTACAGACAGCTTATGTGGTGCGATATAATTGGCTGCATTCATAATGGGGCCCAAGTACTACAGTCAGTCACATCATGCCACATAAGCTGTCTATAAAATTATCTATCAAAAACGGTTGAATCCTTCCCTTGATGCCTCAAATTTCTTATTTTAATTATGATCTTTCGCCAAATCAGCAACCCTTTGTTACAGGAATGATCTATTGCCATTCACGGGTCAACGGATTGACCATAGTGAATGGCCACAAACGGAGAAAATCCAACATTTTAAGCCATTTAATAGATTGTAAAATTAATATTAATGCAAAAATTGTAAATATAGTTAATTTTGGATTTAATTGCTTAGACTTACATGTACAATTTTGATTTCATCCTAATCTCCAACACCATAGATTTTAGATCGTTGTCTTCAAAATACCAGCCGATATCTTCATAATTTCAACTGCCGTTATGAATGGGATTTTACCGGTTCATACTAATAAATTGGCGGTTTTTTAGGAGACCCGGTATTTAATGAAAATACCGAACCCGAGCTGTCCAGTACCCGTTTGGTCCATACGAACCGGTTTGGTCCTAGATTTTGTTCCAAGCATCTATACCCATTGAAGTGGTGAAATGACAAAAAAGACGCTATCCCCAACTCAAACACAGAAGCCTTTCTTATATTTACATAAAACACAATATATACATCAGTGCTAAATTTTATTTTTTTAAGCATGGCACCTAAGCTTCATAGATATTCAGGTGCACACTTCTCAAGTGACCATAGCAATCATCACTAGTGTTAAAGGATTCCAAACAAACCCAGCAAATGTGCTTACCACACTTGCACTCTATATGGTTACACCCTTCCACTTTCTCTATTGTGTACTCACAAACCGGGCAGTTCTTCACATGCTGCTTTCCCTTTCTCCACTCTTTCAGTGAAGAATCTGGATCTTCCTTAAACTCCCTGTACTTCTCACAAGACACAAAGGGATGGTACTCCAAATGACACTTAGTGCATGTCTCTACTGAGCAAGCACCACAGGCGAAATGCCCACCTTCGATCTCTGGCCCTGACACCCGATAG
Organism: Chloranthus sessilifolius; assembly: GCA_021018995.1. NCBI lineage: Eukaryota > Viridiplantae > Streptophyta > Magnoliopsida > Chloranthales > Chloranthaceae > Chloranthus > Chloranthus sessilifolius. Next base: position 19,842,454 of record CM037586.1, read on the forward strand.
ATTGCAGGGCAGTCGGGAGAGGGGCAAAATCTATAAGCGCCACTGCTTGCAGCTACATATGCACCCAAAGACGCCCTAAAAATTTCCTCTAACTTATCAGGAGGAACTAGTGACCTCAAATCCACAAGAAAAATCAGTTGATTACAACCCTCTTGAGTACAACACAGAGGGAATCCTTCTCGGCTTTTTATCGCAGACTCGATCTGATCAATCAAACAAGACCGGCAGAACGAGTGCTGGCATGCTTCGAGTCGGTACTGATCGTCAATCTCGCACAAGCAAATTGGGCATGTGGGCTCTCCATTGGGCAACTCAAACGGAGTACCCTCATTTAAAGATTGAGCAGCCATTGCAGAGATTATTTCTTCAACGTTTCGCTTCAATTCCATGCTTCCTCGGATGGAGAGAATATGGCGGCGGGTGTTGAGCACGAAATCCGCACCAGGTACCAACTCCTTGAGCCCGTGGAGATCTGGCCCAAAATTTTGGATCATCTCCTTCATCAAGTCCTGTGGGAAAACCCCACCTCGAAGCCGGATCTCGAACTGCTTGTTTTCGTGAAGGGACAACAAGGATTTCACCAATCTCTGTTCAGCTACTAGAACCTCCTCCGAAGGGCCAAACACTTTGACGTTTAGATTATACCTATCATATAGGATATAAGTTCCCGTCTCTTTCTGCAGTGACTTCATCATCAAACTGCCCTCACGGGTTAACAGAAGCAGAAGCACACTCGAAGTGACATCTGGATGTGTTATGGTTGTCCCATTCATTAGCTGTTCCAACGGCTTTCTCAAGTCTGCCACTGTTTTGGTGGCATTCGCAGATATCTTCACTCTGTAAGAACCATTATCATTCCTTTCCAGATTGCAAAATACACCTGCAAAATAGGATGCCCTCAATATCAGAACTCCGAAATGTTTTCGTAGCAGTGTCTTATTCTCTATGGTCAGTGAAGCCAGATTATCATAATTCTCTAGGGCAGTGAAGCCAGACCAAAATATGTCTAGACGTCAGAATTGGGTATAAAGGACTAGTAGCTGAGCTCATTGTGACCAATCGCGGGGGGGAGGGGAGGGGAGGGGGGGAAACGCATTTAAATTGCGTTTTTTGAAAAAACGAAAAAATACCCAAAATAAAAACATTTTTCTGGCAAAACTCCCATTTTTTCCAAAAACAAATACATGTTTTAAACCCATTTTATTTGGAAAAATTGTGTATTTCGCGATTAATACCCGTGTTTGGTCACAACAGATATTTTTTATTTTTTTTTAATTATAATTTTTTTTTAACTCTTAATTTTTGAAAATTTTCCATTTTTTTCCTGTAATTGCTGAGAATTAACCTTTTTTCTGTATATTTCCGGGGCCGTTTTATTCCCGTGCCTAAACGTGGTCATTATGGTTGAGCTATTAAATAAAAGTAAATCTGAAACCATCCCATACTTGACCAGAAAATGCTGGGATGTGGGGACATAATGTCCTCACACCTGAACATCATCAGATCACGGAGTAAACAGTTTTGGATGCAATCACATAGTCATTAAATATATATGTTTTTTATATCAAATACTCATATTTTTATCATATAGAAGGTGGTAGAAAGAGAGGCCCCAGTGAATACCATAAATATCAATACGCTATGCATATAAATCTTAAATAACAAGGGAAACAAATATGTTTCTAGTGTCTCTACAAATGATGATATTTATGAGCAGCCACTTGCAATTTTGTAGACCTCATGGAACATAGGGTGTGCACAATGAGCATAATCAACAGAGAGGATGAGCTTGGACCTAGGGCTTCCCATGCTTCGCGAAGTTAGTTGATTTTGGACTCAGTTCGGATGCTTATCAATGGGCTCATATCCACGGACATTAGCGAGCTCCAGGAATGGAAATATATGGTTTTGTTTATCTTCTTGGAGGGTTAGGGTTAGGAGGTTATTACTTGTTATTGCATCAAAAGAATATCCTCAATACCATGGCTACCAAAACCTGGAGACTTTATTCGTACACATGCAAGTAGCACTGTAGCAGTAATAGATGGAGGTGATGATTGATAAAGATAGGTTCATCGAGCTTCTACGTCGTTTGGAGTTACGGTATTTAAGGATTGCTCGTTCTTGAATCATGTGAATTTCATATGATTGGAAACATTGAATACTCCTAGGCTTCAACTTGATATTCAATAGAATACACAGTATTATTTTGTGTTCATACTTTATTAATTGATTAATGATTAAGCTTAATTGATTATGTTTGTTCAACCCTTGAGGATGTATGGCCGAATCCTGCAAAAGTGTTCTTGCTGAATTATGCACTAGCAAGAAAGAATCTGATGGTCGAATTCCAGCTACCATTCCCACTGCTATTTTCTGGGCTCTTTGGCTAGAAAGGAACCGCGGAATATTCGAAAGTCGATTTCAGTCTATGTCTACTATTCTGGGCAACATCCACAGCCTTCTCAAAGATTGGAGCGTCATATTCGGGCAAGGGGTGATTGTTTCTACGGATTGGAGGTCACTTCTATCCCCCTTAACTGATGATGTGGGAGGGGGGAGAGTGTTCGCTTGTGGTATTTTATATTTTTCTTCCTTTCGTCTAGTCTTTTTTTGTTTTTCCTGAGCTCCTCGCTCAGTCTTGATCCAGTTGTAATTTTGTTCTAATTATAAAATTTCAACCTTACCGATCAAAAAAAAAACTACCCACTATAATCTGAAGACCTATACACTACTTCCTTGCACCTAAAACAACAAAAGGGTGCCCCTCAGGCCTGTCCTATAGCTGTTCTGCGCCAACAACTGCCTCCTCACTGATTTTGTTTTGTTGAACATGTAGAAGCATTCTGTTTGAATTAGGGGGTTGACACCCCATCCCAAATTGGTTCCGGGAGCCACTTCTATTTCTGAATGCACATTTTGTTGCACTTGCACCTTTAGGGCTATATTTCTTTTTGGAAACACGTCATCATCATCATGACCTTATCCCCTCTACTTGGGATCATCTCTGCCAGTCCTATTTCTCTACTAAGTAAACACATCATCCATCTTACAAATAGGCAGAGGGTTGACCATGTCTTCCATTAATAAACATGGCCCCATATGTCACTTTCTACCCTCTGTTTTTTTTGTTTCATTCAAATTGACTTAAATTATAAGTTGACTCTTCGCTATATTCGTATACAGACTTATTTCTTTGTAAAAGACACGGAGACAATAGAATAGAGTGAAATTCCATTCAAAGGTAAAAGACAATGATGGAGCTTTCGCTTCATCTTGTCTCATCTTCTAATAGATGCCTTCCTTTCATCTTGGTTCCTTCAACTGAACATGTCCCTTCAATTTTAGGCTCGAAAATTTAACCTTGGGCTCAACCACGCTAAAAAAATATAGGACCAACTAAAATCACCAAATTATAGTTCAGATCCGACGCTGGGAAATCTGACCGTTTGATGTGAAGATAATGAAAATTTGGAAGGGGGTGAACCTACTGAAATCTTCGTGATTCCACATGGATTAAGCTAGATCAAGGTCGAATGTGCATTTCAAAACACTTGCACAAGTTCAGATTCATGATTTTACTGTGCTAGTTTTTAAAGTGCTCATATTGGGGTCAAGTTCTGGGACACCTAAAAACTGATTTAGCCTCAGGCCCCAAAAGAATTTTTATAGAGGGTACAACCTCTACGCCACCTCTTTGGCGTCATGTCAATTAGAGGTCTAAATAGATTTCTATGACCAGGAAAAGTAAAAGAAAAACACATAATGGTTAAAACATAATATTCATGTACTTACATTCTAAGATTGCATTTTACATGAAAGTCTGAGGGCAAAGTCAGTAATAGTGAACAAATCATACTTAAGGATTGATGTACAATCCCTTAACATCATGATGGAGGTGTTGGCACTCCATTTGAGTTCCGAAAAACGTCAAACTTGCATATCATAATATCGGAGCCCAATGTCAAAAAGTGAGTTGATGCTAATTTAAGGATCCTAAGGCTTCAAAAATTCTAATTAATCCAACTAATCACCTCAAAGCCTAAAATAATAGAAATATATTATAACTTTAGATCTAAAATCATTGAAACCACAAGTACACACACGACTAAATAATCAAACGAATTATAAACAAGGAATAATAATTAAAGAAGACCTTTGTTCATTTACTATTAATAGTTGAATTGACCGTAATCAAGGAATAATAACCAAAGAAAATGATCATTCAGGCACTACTAATCAATTAAATGAGTCAAAACATAAAACGATAAACAAGAATCAAAATCACCCTTCCAGGAGTCCTAAAGTCGCAAGAATCCGTTAATAATTTTGATTAGTCGATCGTTGATGGAGTGGTGCTGATGTGGCGCTTGGGTTCTATGATCGCATGCCCGATTCCGTGTTCTTCCTCCATAGAAGAAAATATGAGGAAGATGAAAGAGGGGATTGTGTATCCATTGATAAACAAGCGGAGTTATTGATTCATATACCTTACAGAAATATGAGGTAAATGGTGGATCAAGAAGTCCAGTGGCTGCATTTGTTCATGACAAGAGACTCATGGTAGCAGTGCAATAAGGGCTTTAAAAGGAGATTGGAAGGTTTGGCGATTGACCCTTCAAACCTATGTTTTATGTCATAAAATGAAAAGAAAGTGAGGTGATGCGGGACGCCAAGAGCAAGAGCCGTAGTTTCGAGCCGCAACAAATTTTCCAGCCAAGAAGAAGCGGAGCGAAAACCAGAACTAGGTGTAAAGGCGAAAATTCTGGAGAATGGATCAAACATATAGCAAATTCGATCGATTGAATTCTAATTTCAATCGATCAAAATTTTCGATCGAACGATCGAATGTTGACGGCAAAATTTTATATGTATGAATTTCGTTCAATCAATTTTCAATTTCGATCAATCGATCGAAATCGCGCAGAAGAGTTTTAGTTGTTTTAAACTTCTATATTCGAACTTTAAACTTTAGGGGTTTAATTGTCTTTTAGTTAATATTCGTTTTAGGGTTTTCTTTTATTGTAAGACCCCTATATAAGGTCTTTAAAACAATATAATTGGAGTTTTGATTATTGAATGAAAGAGAGTTGCTTTTGTGCAAACCCTAGAGAGCTTGTGAAAAGTTTTCAATTGAGGGAGTGAATCCTTCAAACCTTGAGGAGTGAGCAATCGTTTCTCGTGCGACTTGGTGCGAAGCCGACGTACAACAATGGTGTGAAGCTTCGGAAAACCCTTGGTGTGAAGCCTTGGGATATATCATTTTATTTTATCTTTTCTCTAGTTATCAGGTATTAATTTTCTTTTTCCATTGATAAAAGAACAAAAAAATCCCAAAAGAATCGTATTCCATGATGTCATCAAGTTTTCCCTTTTGAACTATTTATTCAAGTTTCATCTCCTTCAAATCCCCGAGGAATCAAATCCGATATTGCAATTATCGTTTGATGCCCTAAACTAGAACGAATTCCGAGTTCCTTCATCGAAGCCGTTTTTCTAAATTGGGAAAATTTTCACGCATGCAGGCGCTAGATTCGATTAATCTAATTGTTTTTATCAATTTCATTGAATTAATTTTATGAGTTGCTTGATTTTGGATATTTCTACTATTCAAATCACTCTAAAAGTTAATCCCAAATTCGCATATTAGGATTTTAGCGTTTGTACTGCGTTAGTTTTGGTATCAGAGCACAGTTTTAGTTTAGGGTTGTCTGTGTCATATAGATTTTAGGGTTCACTTGATTTTAGTATATTTTGTCTTGCATAATTCCATCATGGATACCAGTACCTTAGAGGCCCTGATTAGAGATCTTACATCTAAGGTGACCGCCAGTCAAACCCGGATGGATGAGCACATCGCTGATCAACAAGCCCGACATGAGGCTTTAGAGACTCGTTTTGAAGAGATCAATAAGCTCATCACTGAGAATCACAATAGAGTCAACAACCGTGGCTATAGGAGAGATGTTCCTCCCCGACATGAGGTCCAAACCAATCTGGACGATAAGGTCATAAAATCTGTGAAAATGGACGTCCCTACTTTTGACGGGAAAAGACAACCTAAGGTCTTTCTCGAATTGGTCACCAGCATGGAAAACTACTTTGAGTGATATGCCATGTCCGAAGTTCGCAAGGTTAGATTTGCCAAAGTCAAGCTTATGGGTCAAGCCAGACTTTATTGGTTGGGAGTGGAGCGTCGTAAACAAATCCAAGGTCTTCGTGCTATTTCCACGTTGGCTGAAATGAAAGTCCAACTGCACGAAAAATACGTTCCCATATCATATGATGAACGTATTCTTGATCAGTGTCAGTCATTGCATCAAGGAGACTCCCCAGTCACAAAGTACATCGATCGGTTTGAAGACCTGATGACCCAGGCCGATGTCGATGGACCAGCAAAAGTTACCCTCTCCCAATTCCGAATCGGTCTTCGCCTAGAGTTACAGAGGGAACTCATTCCTTATCCCGTTGCGGATCTCGAGGAATGTTTTGTTAGAGTCGAAGAATTAGAACAGTATCTCGACACCCCCAGTCATGGGTTAAAATATCGGGTTACCAATACGTATCGTCCGAGCTCCAAAACGATACGTATCGGACGATACGTATCGGTACCGGTCTGTATCGGACGATACATTGAATGTATCGTTCGATACATTCAATACATTTGAATGTATCGAACGATACATTCAATGTATCGTTCGAGTCCAATACCGATACGTATCGTCCGATACGTATCGGTATCGGACGATATTTTGATCCATGCCCCCAGTCATGGCCGATCTAAGTCTTCCAAATTTGAGCCTTAATCTAACCCTATCGAAAAGGGAAATAATGCCTTTAGTCAATCCACAAAATCCATAATTGCCCAAGTTGACAAAGGAAAGAGACCAATGGTCGAGAATTCTAAGCATGCCCCGCAGCAATGTTATAGGTGTCAAGGTTTTGGTCACTTTGCATCCTAATGTTCTAGTAAGGTTCAAACTTTGATCATTCAGGATCATACTGAGAAAGAGAGCAACGAGATACCCGAAGAAGTGTACGAACCGTGTAGCACTCCAGGTGATGACGAAGGTGAGGTTTTGGTCAGAGCCATAGGTGCATTAGGAGAATTCCCATTGCCGAGGACGATCTTGATAATGCGTCCATCTCAAGTTTGTCATTAGAGTTGGTAGGATCACATCATCATTCTGATTTGCATGGGATTAACAATTTGAATTTATTGAGCACTGGAAATACACATGATCGGACTAACACATTGAATCTACTTAATGAATTTATTACTAACAGCTTTGTGTTAATTCCTGATGGTTCTGAGCATGTGGAATCTTTCCCAATCTCGGGAAGAGGTAAGGGTGAAGGTCTAGATCTTCTTCTAGGCAAGGGAAATCATCCGGTAGTTGTCATAACGGATCTTACACCTATTCTTGATCCCACTACCCCGCCCTGTGATCCATTCCTTCTTGAGCATCCAATCGAACCACCCTCATTGACCCATTTTCTATCCCGTACCATACCTGTGCAACATGAGAAAAGGTCGGATGAGGAGGTTATAAAATTTTCAAGCTTCTATGCTAAGGGAGGTAAACATTATGAGTATCTCACAGCGTGGAAAGGTAAGCCACGAATAAAGCTTCTAGAGTGTGCCATCCATGGATTCCCTAACTCATCAGAGATGAGTTTTTCCCACCCGGGGAGATTGATGCGGGACGCCAAGAGCAAGAGCCGTAGTTTCGAGCCGCAACAAATTTTCCAACTAAGAAGCGGAGCGAAAACTAGAACTAGGCGTAAAGGCAAAATTTCTGGAGAATGGATCGAACACATGGAAAATTTTGATCGAACGAAGTCCTAAATCGATCGATCGAATGTCGACGGTGAAATTTATATGTATGAATTTCGTTTGATCGATTTTCAATTTCGATCGAACGAATTTCAATTTCAATCAATCAAAATCGTGCAGAAGAGTTTTAGTTGTTTTAAACTTCTAAATTTGAACTTTAAACTTTAGGGGTTAATTGTTTTTTAGTTAATATTCGTTTTAGGATTTTCTTTTATTGTAAAACCCCTATATAAGGTCTTTAAAACAATGTAATTGGAGTTTTGATTATTGAATGAAAGAGAGTTGCTTTTGTGCAAACCTAGAGAGCTTGTGAAAAGTTTTCAATCGAGGGAGTGAATCCTTCAAACCTTGAGGAGTGAGCGATCGTTTCTCGTGCGACTTGGTGTGAAGCCGACGTACAGCCGTGGTGTGAAGCTTCGGAAAACCCTTGGTGTGAAGCTTTGGGATCTATCCTTTTATTTTGTCTTTTCTCTAGTTATCAGTTATTAATTTTTTTTTTCCATTGATAAAAGAGCAGAAAAATCCCAAAACAATCGTATTCCATGGTGTCATCAAGTCTCCCCTTTTGAACTATTTATTCAAGTTTCATCTCCTTCAAATCCCCAAGGAATCAAATCCGATATTGCAATTATCGTTTGATGCCCTAAAGTAGAACGAATTCCGAGTTCCTTCATCGGAGTTGTTTTTCTAGATCGGAAAAATTTTCACGCATGCAGGCGCTAGATTGGATTAATCTAATTGTTTTTATTAATTTCATTGAATTAATTTTATGTGTTGCTTGATTTTGGAAATTTCCGCTATTCAAATCATTCTAAAAGTTAATCCCAAATTCGCATATTAGGATTTTAGCGTTTGTACTGCATCATGAGGGCTCCAAGAATAGAGGTGGTAGTTCTGGGCGCCTTGCACTTGAGAGAGTGAGAGATCTAGGATGAAGCTCACAGCTATGGCTGTTGTTGTGGTCTTGGGGAAGCGTGAATGATTGCAAGGATGTTGCAGCAATTTCTTCTCTTATTTTTTTTTAACTCCTGTTGTTCTTTGGGTTGGGTTTTTCCAGAGAATAATTGGGGAGTTGAGGCTATCTCGAGGGAGATAATATGGATGGAAATCGATGTCTGGTTGTCCTTCAAAGATCTTTACATTCAAAATTTTCAAGAGCATTTTATTGTTGTTCGGAAACTTGAAGAGCGAAGAGAATTTGTGCAACCATGGGTCTTACGGACCCATCACGATGATGGATTAAAATATGGAGTCGCCACTCGGAGCTTTTGGTGTTCCGGAAACCCAAAATCAAATATAATGAACACCGAGGTGTTAGATTTGACCCCGATCACCGGTCTACACCAAAGCCTCTAGGCAAGGACTTTGATTACCGATTAGGAAGGTGTTAGGCACCTAATCGGCCAACTCATAAGTGATCTCTACTATGGCCAAAGTATAAAATAAAGAGAAGAAGTGGGCAGCACTTCCCCTTGCCCTATGGCATGTGGACCCTATTAAGCTTTTTGCGCTATCTGAATTTCGACGGCATAACGACTTAAATCATAGGATAAGGAAAAATCAAAAGGAAAATAGAGAATAGAGGAAGAAGAGGGGAGCCGGAGATGAACTCTCGGGCTCTTGTAGCACCACCGCCGGATCTCTGTGTATGACTATTCCGGCACGCTTCCAATTGCAAGTAAGGGTGATGAAATTCTAGATTAAGGTTGGGAGATGGAGAGCTCGGGGGTATAGAGCTATGAGAGGGATTGGCTAGGATTTCACCTTGATAAGCTTAGTGTGTCCTATATGAGGGGGTATATTTATAGAGAATAGGGTGATTAGTGGGCTCCTAATTGGGTTTATGGCTCTAATGGTGGCTTGCAATTAGGTAATGGTTCATCTAAGGATTCGGGAATTTCAGGGGTTTGGAGAAGATGAAGATGGGTTTTACTGGTGGATGATGGGGGGGGGGGAGCACTTAAAGGATAAAATGGTGGTTCTAATGACTTATGGGATCTAAAGGTAGTTGGAAACCTAACCCCAAAGTTGGGGATGGTCCACAAGTCAAACCCCCAACCATGGAAATCAATTTTTTTGGATTTGCAGGTTTTAAGGCATGCGTGCATATTATGCACGCATGCTTTAAAACCTCCTCTGCAACTGAGAAGTTGAGGGCCCGAGCGGGGAGCTATTTCTAGAGAAGAAAGGATATTTAGTCTTGCGTACATATTATGTACGCATGAGCAAATTTTGCTCATGCGTGCATATTTTGCTCATGGGTTAATTTTGGTCGTGCCCACTGGATGTATCGTCTCGAGCTACCCCAAAACAATATATTATATTAATCAATCGGACTTTTCTATCAAAAGTTATGGCCATCGAAAGTTTGCTTGCTGTCGAGGGTTGCAAAATATCATGAATCCGTGAAACACTATTTTTTAGGGCCTGACTTTGGGATTATCCGAGGATGGGGAGCCTTTCTCTAAGGTTTTTCTAAGCTTCCTAAGGGTGTTTAAGGTCTTAAGGGTTACAGGGGATGCTTTCGAAAGCTTAGAAGTGCGTTCTTCTCGAAGAACAGGTCAATCACGTGTTAGGCCAGATTTGAGTGTTTACAGATGCCCCTCTTTGGCATTCGATCATTAGTGAACGCATGCCAAAGAAGGAGACGACTAAACAGACCTAATGTTATATTGCTTTTGGATCCGCTATACTCAACACGAGCCTCAAACATCATTTAGCAAAAACATGGAAGGTGGCAGATGTCCAACCAATGGGAAATCATCCATTCCTCAAGATGAGCAGTCCCCAAACATTTAGCGACGTTACTGTGCATGACCGTGTGGTGATATGATTGACGACTTATGATGTTTGAGTTCTGCCTTGAACTTGTGCCTCCATGAGCAGGCGGGTGATCGGCCAATTTCTTCAATAGTTATCATGAAAAGCGAAAATGCGAAGATCCGACAGTCGTGTTCAATCTTATGAGGCATTGATTGCCCAGTTGACTAGCACGGGTGCACCTACTCGAGGTAGGGTCCGAGATCAGTGTGCTCATCGACCTCGACTATTTATTTTAGCATAAATGCCCAGGCAGAGAGAATACTTATATCAAACCGCTTTTCGGGATACGTGCAAATAAAATCTATTTTCCATCTTTTTTTTTTCTTTTCATTTATTTTTTTTTGTGTTTTTGCATTTTTGCAGGAACGCCTTGAGAAAGAGCAAGGATGAGCTACGGCTTTGGAACGCAAGAACCTTCGTTTGGAAGGAGTTTTGAATGAGGTCCTTGGTTCTACTTATGCTTCTCGAACACACTATAAAGGCCTTCTCAGTCGACGGATGAGTGACTGCAATGCTCATGAAGACACTTTTCCACAGGATCCATGACTTAAAACGCGAGTTGGGCCGTTGACCTGACCTGCACATACTTCAAAATAGATTAAATACAAAAGGAAAGGGGTATAAAACCCCTCACAATTTTTTCTCTTTTTTGTGTGTAATGGTCGAGAATGCGAAGCCACTTAAATATGTTTTTCTGATGTGGTTTATACAAAGTACATAAATGAAAGCAAAAGCTTTTTTGTATTTTTTTTTTATGCCTCAACAATGAGAGGGGGGTCTTTGGATTCATCTTGAAAATGGCCGAACCCATTCATTTGAGGTTGGGCATGGAAGGGGTCCAGAGTTTTAAAAAGGTGGGAGCGTCCATCCATTTAGATTGAATTGGCTTTCTATCCTTACCTTTGGTCATGCGCTTGACGGTACAATCTGTGGATCTTCCTGATTAGGACTCGAATTGAGTTGTCATAAGTGACCCACTCAGAAGCCAAAGTGTAACCAAGAGAGTAACCGATTTTTTCTTTTCTTCTTTTTTTGTTCTTTTTTTTTTTACATTCTTACTCACAACGCCCAAAATAGGTTTTTGCCATGCCCGTTATCACCCTCTTTTTTACTCGCAGTGCCCTTTCGAGTTTGCACTACGTCCATGAGTATCTTGCATGTCCCTTGACAGCCATGCTCTTTTTTTTTTTTTGAGACTGATAGATGTTATGGACGTTGATTTCATCATAGCCAATTGGACGAAGTTTTTTGTCTCTTAGCTTGGCTTGTGCTGACTTAACGGATGTTATGATTGCTTATAAACCTTAAAGAGGGCTTTCTCCATGGACGAAACCTGGCCAAGGGTTGAGAGGGATAGGTTAGGAATTTTTTTACGGTATCTTTAGGTTTAAAGGGCCTTTTGATTGGATTTTTGTTGTTGTGATAAACTTCTTCCTTGGGGAGTTTGCTATATATGCCCCATGATTCCTTCTTTCATTTTTTTTTTCTTTTCTTTTGTTCTCAAACTTCCCTTTTTTAAGATATTGTTTTTCTTAATTTTTTTTTATGATAACTCTCATTTCTTCTTTAAGGGTTTCTTTTTCTTCTCTTTCTCTTGGGAGGGGGTAACTGAAAAAAACGCTATTAGGTCAAATTGTGTAGCAAAGGGTGCGAGCATTCAGGGATATGAAATTTTGGCTAATTGGTTTTGAAATGATGGCCTCTTTTAAAGGGCCCTGACGCAAATACATATCCATTTTTATCAGCACTTACCTTGCCGCGAGAGACTAAGAATAGAATCGTCGTACATACTTGGCATTGATTGGCTCAGGAAAATGATTCCATCCATTGTAGCGAGACGAAGCACGTATCCAGGGAGCACTTCTCTGATGACATAGGGCCCTTCCCAGTTGGATCTGAATTTCCCTTGAGCATCCGAGTGGAGAAAAGGGAAGATTTTTTTAGTACAGTATCGCCCACTTTCAATGCTCAAACGCGTACACGCTTCTTGTAAGCACGTGCAATTCTTCTCTGATAGATCAGGGTGTGGCACAAAGCTTGGAGCCTCTTTTCATCAATCAGATTCAGTTGTTCAAAACGGGCTTTCTCTCTTTCGGCCACCGGCAGATTAGATTCAATGAGGATACGGAGGGCACTTCAACCTCGACTAGTAGCACAGCCTCAGTTCCATACATAAGGGAAAACGGTGTTGCCCCTGTAGTTGTACAGATCGATGTTCGGTAGGCCTATAGTGCGAATGGTAACATTTCACTCCAATCTCGATAGGTAACAACCATCTTCTCAAGGATGTGGACGATTGTTTTGTTAACAGCTTCGACGGTCACGTTAGTTTGTGGTCGATAGGTGATGAGCGATGATGCTTAATTTTGTATTGCTCGCACAAAGCTCTGATTCGCTTGTTTGCAAAGTTGGTGTCGTTATCCGTTATGATATCTTCATCAAGGAATTCGATTTTCATGAGTTCATAATCGGGTAAGGGATGTTCAACAAGATGATCAGTAAGTGCTTGACCCTTGAATGACTTTTGGGTGACATGTGTGACGTCAAATTCAGATAAGAGAAGTTGCCAATGTGCAGTCTGCCTAGTGAGAGCCGGCTTTTCAAACAAATATTTCAAGGGATCCATTCGTGCCAGAAAGAGAACTGTCCGAGATAGCAGCTAGTGACGAAGCCTCTGTGTTGCCCAAGTAAGAGCCAAACATGTTTTCTCCAGATGAGATTAGTATGTTTCATAATCAGTGAATTTCTTGCTCAAGTAGTAAATGACCTGCCCTTTTCTTCCGGTTTCATCGTGCTGCCCTAGGACGCATCCCATTGAAAATTCTATCGTAGAGAGGTACATCAGGAGTGGTCTCCCAGAGACGGGTGGTACCAAAACTGGAGGGTTAAGAAGATAACTCTTGATTTTATCAAATGTTGTTTGGCAATCATCATTCCATCTAACGGTCGAATCTTTTCTCAGTAACTTGAAAATCGGTGTGCAGATAGGAGTAAGTTGTGCAATGAGTCGACTGATATACTGGATTTTCCCCAAAAAGCCCCTGACCTCCCTCTCGATAGACGGTGGAGGCATTTCTACAATAGCTTTTACTTTCATTGGGTCAACTTCGATGCCCCTCCTGCTGACGATGAAGCCTAACAACTTTCCTGACATGACACCGAATGCTCATTTCTGAGGGTTCAGACGTAACCTATACTTTCTTAACATTTCAAACAATTTCTGAAGGTTCACCAGATGATCACCCCTTTCTTGTGACTTAGCGATCATGTCGTCGGCATACACATCAATTTCCCTGTGCATCATGTGGTGGAATAGTGCTATCATTTCCCTTTGATATGTTACTCTGGCATTTTTAAAACCGAAATGACCCGATAACAGAAGGTTCCCCAGGGTGTGATGAAAGCTGTCTTTTCTCGGTCCTCCTCCGCCATTCTGATCTGATTGTATCCAAAAAAATTATCCATAAATGAAAACATCCCATGCATGGCAATATTATCATCCAAAATGTCAATGTGGGGTAAAGGAAAGTTGTCCTTCGGGCTCGCCTTGTTGGGATTTCTGAAATTGATGCACATGCGAACATTTTCGTCTTTCTTTGGTACCGACACGATGTTGGCCAACCACTCTGGGTATTTGGAGACCATAAGAAAACCTACGTTGTTCTGCCTGATGACCTTGTCTTTTACCTTCAACCATGATTGTTAAGGCCACGCTATAGCCTCGCTATGGCCTCGCCATAGCGAATGGCAATGGAAAACGCCATATATAACCAAATAGCCATGATGGCTAAATAGTGATGCCATGACGGAATAGAATTATGGCGTCGCTATGCACGCTATTTTATTTTTTGATAATAATGTATAATACTTATAAGTTATGACATTGCTATAATATATAAGTTACAAAAGTTAACTTACAAGTCACAAAACCTCAACCTATAACTTACAAAATCCTCGACTCTCTCTCTCTCTCTCTCCCTCGTCATAGCAGCTACCAACACTAGTGTCGCCGAAACCTCAACGACGGTGACACTATCATATGTGTACTTAATATTTTATATTTTTTAATATTCTATATTTATTGATATTTCATATTTATTTATTTAGACTTACCATGTTGCAAATTTGTTGATGTTCCATATTTGATTTGTATTTATTGATATTTGTTTACTCCTACAACATGCAATCCTCAATATTAGAATTAAAGTATGATGCTTTAGTAGTTGAATTTTTTCTTTCTATATATTTTTTTTCTTATATGAAAAATATATTAAAAAAAATACTACTAGTTAATTGATAAAATAATTTTTTTTTTAAATTATAATAATAAATAGCCTCGCCATGGCTTCGCTATGGCCACACCATAGCATAGCGAGCCTCTTCGCCATGACCTCGCCACACTGCCTTAACTACCTTGCCTTCAACATCCATTCGGGTCTGAGACGTCTTAATTTCTGCTTGGCAGGCTTCACATCAGGATACAATGGCAATTCATGCTCGACCAAATCAGTATCTAGACCTAACATGTCCTCGTATGACCATGCGAAAACGTCTCGGTATAACTGAAAGAAATCAATCATGCTTTTCCTTTCCTCAGGAGATAGTGACGTTCCGATCTTTGTAACTTTAGGATCCTCCTTTGTTCCCAGATTGAGATCCTCGGTCTCTTCGATGATTGGGGTAGGGTCGTTGTCAAAATCAACATATTGGTCAAGGAGTTCGCTGGGGAGCTCCTCAGTTGAGACCTCTTCGTCCAGATCCGTGACTCCTACCTCTTCTTGTATTTCTACAAGAAAGGGGTCGGCTTCACATTGGACATGCTCTTCATGAAAGGCATCATAAATTTTGTTTTTTTCTAAAATTTTAAAAGACTATTTTTTTTTGTTTTATATTTTTTCTATTTTTTTAGGTTTTTTCTTTTCTGCAGAGACAGGCCCTTGGCAAGAAGGGTTTTTAAACATGCACAATATCGTTTGCCAAGGGCTATCTCCCTTTTTACAAGTAGTTTTTTTTAGAAGCTAGGGCCAAATTTCAGGCCACTCAAAGCTTCCAAAGTCATGGGAAACAATGCCCAATTTCTCACCTGTGGTGCAGTACCCTTACCTGGTTTCGTGGGGGAGGTGGATTGAGATGGCTCTCTGGGTCCGCCTCCAACATGTTTACAATAGGCTCATCTCGAACCTGGTCATCAGCTACCAAACCGGGCTTAGGGTTGGTTGGGAGAAGTGGCTGCGTTGGAAAAGATACCTCCTCAAAGAGTGATAAAGAGGCAATATCTATTTCTTCTCTCGGAGGGACAATTTTGGGGTTGGCTATTTGAATGCCGGCTTTTTTATGTGGGGTGAGTTGTACTGCTCCACTTTGATCAACCTATATGACTCTAGCACTTACAAAGGTGTTTCTGATGTGCGGTCGTGGACGAAGTTCCTCTTCCTCAAAGTCTCCCTCTTGCTCGAGCCACAACGCTAATTTGAGTTTTTTCTTTGACCTCTTGAACTTCTTCGTCAGTAGGTTTGTATCATAATCCGAACTTTGACCTGTTGCCCCCCTTTTCCTTGCAAGTTGGGGCCCAACCCTTTTCCTTTTTTATAACCCCATCTCTGGTGCATTGCGACCAAGGTAGTTAAGGCGTTGTGGCGAGGTCATGGCGAAGAGGTTCGCCATGCCATTGCGAGGCCATTTATAATTATATATTTTTAATATTAATAATTATTTATTTATTTATTAATCATTAATATTATTTTTTTTAGTCTTTTACTATTTTTTAATACATATTTTTCTAGAGGAAGAAAAAAAAATCAACTAATTAATCAGGTATAGACAAATATCAATAAATAGAGAGCAAATATATATATATATATATATATATATATATATATATATATATATATATATATATATATATATATATATATATATACAACACCTGTGGCTAATATAAAGTGGAAATTTAAAAAAAAAAAAAATAGATTTTAAGGCACCTGTGGCTTAAAATCTGGTTTTATAAGGCAGTTGTGGCAAAAAAAAAAAAAAAAACAGATATATATATATACACACACGACACCTGTGGCTAATATAAAGTGGAAAAAAATAAAAAAATCAGATTTTAAGGCACCTGTGGCTTAAAATCTGATTTTTTTTTCCACATATATATATTATAAGGCAGCCGCGTCAAAAAAAAAAAAAAAACAGATTTCGGGGTTAATTTAGGGCATCTGTGGGTAATAAAGTAGGAAAAAAAATACAGAAATTTCAGGGCAAAAAAAAAAAGAACAGATTTTAGGGCTTTAGGGCATACCGGTCTTCATCTTTCTTCTTTCTTCTTCTTTCTTTCTTCTTCATCTTCTTCTTCTTTCTTTCTTCAGCTATCTTGTCCTTCAGAAATAAAATGTCGAGGGTTTGTAGTATATAAAGGGATAAAATGGCCCATTTTACAAATATGCCCCTCAAGTATTATAATATAATACTTTATAAAGTTATAATTAAAAGTATTATAACTTATAAAGTTATAACAATTTATAAAGTTATAATTAAAAGTTATCTCTCAAAAAAATAATATATATATATATATATATATATATATAATATTATATATTTTTAATATGGCGAATATGACAACGCCATTTGCTAACCTCTCGCCATTAGGTCATATATGGCGAGCCATGGCGTCGCCTTGACAACACTGATTGCGATAGCTACCGTCATTCCCCTTCCGCTTCTCAAAGTGACTTTTTTTAGAGGTTCTGGTGCCACGACTGCAATGTCATACTTAAAGCTATGTAGATCTGCATCCTCAGCTGTGTGTGGCACATCCAGAACTTTGAGGTTCTCAATGTTGTGAGCGACATTTGATTTATTCGATGTATGAGGATCTTTCCCAGGAATAAAGTCAGTACTTTTCTCAAGCTCTGGACATCATAGCACTTTCTTTATTGTGAATGTATTAACCGGACCTATCAATAGGACGGTCAGGTTGGCTTAGGTCCAAGATGGACAATCTGGTTAATACCAAATAATAGGTAAGCCCCAATTTTCATACCAGCAGCCGCGCAAAAATCAAATAGGATCTCCTCCGGCAAAAAAGACCCAGACAAATTTCACCGTCAAGACCGATTTCATAGTTCATGGTAGTCTTAATTCCTCATTATTTTTCAAAACCTCTAGCGATATCCTTTGATTAGTTACCGACATGCTGTGAATGTTCTCCCCTCCATTTCGATTTGAGTCAAGAGATAGATAAATAGACACATCCCATTGCACTGATCAGGGGGTGTTCATAGTGACTGAGGGCCCCTTCTTCTTAACCTTAGCCCAAGATGGCTATGACCTTTTGCTCGGAATTGAATTTGAGCTTTTGATGGAGGGTAGAAGGTACTGCCTTCATTTCATGTAGCCATGGGCGTCCTAGTAACAAATTGAATGTGGACTTGATGTCCATGACCTGAAAGGAGATGGAGAAGGTCATTGGCCCAATGGTGAGCTCAGGATCTACTTTGCGGTATGACCTCCCTTCTGGTGTTGTCAAATCCTCTGGCCCCTGTTTTTGCGGGCCTAAATGTGGACGGATCGATCCCTATCCTAGTGGCGGTTCTCAACGGGCATACATTCAGTGTTGATCCATTATCTATCAGCACCAAGGGGATCACCAGATTCTCGATTTCTGTTGTGATGTTAAGAGACTTGGAATGGTTTGGTCCTTAGAGCGGAAGGTCGGCATCTGAGAATGAGATGGAATTGGGGGCCAGCACCTGCCCAATCATCTGACCTACTTCATCTGGTGACGCTTTGTCTAACACATAAGCGTCTTTTAGAGCCACCATTAGGGCTTGGTGATGTGGTGGAGATGTCACGAGTAGGTCCCAAATGGAGATGTGAGTCGGCATTCTCTTGACCTGCGTTTCGAGCACGTATTCTCGACTCATTTTCTCTAATGGGTGGACAGTTGCAGATTCTTTCCTTCCCTTTGCCTGGTCTGGTATTGGCATTTCCGGCTGCTTTGAAATTCTTCCTGACCGAGTGATAAAGTCAACCACCCCCTCACCCCCTGCAGTCGGTATTAGCGTCGATCTGGTTATAATTGAGCGAGACCTGGTGTGGTTCATATGATGGCCTAGGGATATGAAACGGGGTGAGTATAGGTGTTGGAGACGGATGGAATGGTGGTGAGGTAAAGTTGGATAGAATGTGATTGGCAGGGGATGGTGATGGAAAGTACAACCTAAAATCTAAAGGTGCTATTTGGGGTTCGGGGTTCGGGAAGTAATTAGCCAAATTGAGGGGTCCCTACTGTCTCGTTTGCCTGAATCCACTGCCTTGGTGATATGGGTTTTCACCCTTGGTGATGAATTCAGATGGATCAAACTCCCCCGTATCTTCTTCAACCATATTGATTGTAGGCTCAGGGCCTATCCCCCCTGTCAGGTGTGTAGGCCCAGGGCCGGGTGTGGTGGTAGTGGTGCTTGGATGATGTTGGTATGATCGTTTGTTGGTGGAGGTGTTGGAGGGATGATCTTCCCTGCCGGTCCTGTATCGTGTGCTTCAAGGGAAAACATCAATCAGTCGGATGCCCCGGTCCTTGGTTAAAATTGCAGTGCACATTAGGATCGAAGTTCCTCGAGAGCGGATTTAGCGGCGGTAACGGCTGGAATGTGGTGACCAATACTGTTTCGATCAACAAAGGTAATAGGACATTCAAGGGTTGTCTTAGCGGAGTGAACACTCGATTGAATTGGGCCCTTCTCTGCACTGTATTTGCCTGTGTCGGGGCTTACTGTACAGCCCCAAATTGGAAGGGTGTTATGGTTGTGCTGGGCTATGAGGTCATAATTGCTTGTACCTCCATGCTTGCCCTTTTTCTGTTCTCTGTTCTACAAATTTGCAATTCCCGTTGGCCACGGTCTTGTTTAGTCGCCTCTCTCTGACTGCATCCTCACATCGGTTGCCATTCCTTACGAGATTGGCAAAACTTGCTTGTTGTTGGTACACCAGAAAATTCGATATGCCAGGTAGCGCATTTTTCGCTATCATCTCTATCTGCTCTTCGTCGGATATTCTGTTTCTCACTTGGGCTGCCAGGGCCCTCCATCTTCCGAGATACTCATTGAAAGTTTCATCGGATTTTTGCTTCAGTCGGGCCAGATCTGACTTACGTGGCTTGATGTCAATGTTATAGACATACTGCTCCCGGAATAAGTGAGTGAGGTCTCTCCAGGTTTTTAACATAGATGGTTCCACCGAAGTGAACCATCGCAGCGCAAGGCCAATGACTCTTTTGGAAGACTTTGATGAGGAGGCGCTCGTCCCCACCGTATTGACACATGCCCCCGCAATAAGATTTTAGATGGGCAATTGGGCTGCATGTGTCATTGTATTTATCGAACATTCGCACATTGAATTTGTGAGGTAATGGCCCCTCAGCAAATAGACATAAATCCGAAAAATCAGTGGCGTGGATCTCGGCTCCTTTGAGCTTCATTAATTGTTTATGTAATTTATCCATTTGCTCTCTTAGCAATTCGGATTCTCTAGACTGTAAGGCAGGGATTGTTCCCCCTAATGGCTGCCCCCATTCATTCCAAACTGCCTGATGGTTTGGGAACATAGACTGCAGGGGATTGAAACCAGCAAATGCCCCAATGTACGCCTCACTACCTCTGGCCTCGTCCTCCTCGTATTGATGGCTTGTGTCGAAGAGCGGCGGTGGTGGGGTGTGATTGGCTAGCGGATTTTGGATGGGTTGGGTGGATGTTTGGTGAGGCCATTGAAATTGGTGGGAATTTTGATGGTTGGGTTGGAGAGTGAGAGGAAGTGTGAATGGTGGATGGTTGGAAGCTTGTGACGGGTTTCCGTGCTGGGTTGGGTATGACAGGTTCAGGTTGAAATGATTTATGCCGGATTGGTGGGTTGGGCGAGATGGGTTTGCCATTTGGGGGGAACAAGGTCGGCTTGTGGGATCAGATTGTGTGCGGGGTATTGGGGGAATGTTGGATGGCTATGAAATGTCGCACTTAGGTTCGGGCTGGAATGGGCCATTCGGATAATTCCACGGTTGGTGGTGGGAGCCTTGGGAGGAGTGGACTGTTGGTGGTTGGTTGGGGTTGGTGTTTTGGCCAAAAGATATTTGGAGATTTTAAAGGGTTTGTTGGTGATTTAATGGCATGTGTGGTGGATTTGGGAAGTTTTGGGAGGCTTTCCACGCCGCGTACACCCTCATCATCTCCTCCATCATTAACATGGGCACTTGTATGGGGGTGGATGTGGACAGTGATTCGCTCGATGGGAGAGATGTATGGGGTGGTGGGAGTGCTTGGCTTGAGGTGGTGGAAAAATTGGGCAAACCAAATGGCCCAGTGATGGTAAATGGGGGTTGGGTTGATGGGTTTGAGATGGGAATCTCCACCGTGTGAGAATGCGGTGGGGATGTTTCTGTATCGATGGTGGGCGGGTCGACTAGCCAAACCATGGTTTGGAAACGGGTGGGGTATGGGTTTCTTGGGTAAGGACTAAAAAATTTCTTCCTTCTTCCTCTTCCAGCGGGTTTGGTGATGTCGTTGTAACACGTGGTTACAAAAAAAAATAAATCAGATTTTGATCTTTTGATTATTTTTTTGTTTGGATTTTGATTCTCCTTTTTTATTTTATTTTTATTTTTTTTTGGTACTTTGGACTTCCCTCCTGGGAAGGTTTAATACCCCGAATACCTTCTACGGTGGGACTCGAGTGCCCCCTTGAGAATCAAAGAGAGGTCTCTCTTGACCTTTAAGGGCATGGAGTTACTCCGCGATACAATGAACTCTTGAAAGAGCCAATAGGAGGGTGACCTCCTTTGACCGGCGAGAGCGTTGAGTATCAAACATGTAGGAGGCATCGATGGATTTCAAACTAACATTCGAGGGGTCGGTGGCCGGAATGGGCTTCCAATCTCGGGGAAATGACTGTCAGAAGCTATGTGTGCATAATAAGCACGCAAGGCTAAAAATTTTCTTCCTTTTTGGAATTTTTAAGCTGTGCATGCATAATATGTACGCAGGGCTTTTAGGAATTTTCTTTAGCTATGCGTGCTTAATATGTACGCAAGGCTTATCCATTTCGATTTTTTCCACATGGCTGCACGAAATGTGTCGTAAAGCTTGGGTTTGTGGGGTAATGTTCCCTTAAGAGTTTTTCCAGTTATCGGGTCCCTCCTCACCGTGCCTAGAGATACAAGGCCATTTCGATTTTATCTATCACTCTCCCAAGGTTTCGGGTTCCATAGCAAGTTTGGTAGCCCAACCGATATACCTCCGGTGTAAAACACTTTCTCAGGTACTGGATGGGGTGGTCCTTTTCGAGATCATCACCACTAGGGTTGCCGCTCTACTTAGGACCGGGGTTGGGTTGCTTGGATGCCTAATTTCCCCCCTTTTGAAACAAAAAAACTACCCTAAAGAAAAACCGAATTATTACGTCCCTTTTTAAAAGCATTTTATGATTCATTTTAGGGATCGATTTAGTCCAATGTTGGAGCTTTGCCAACGTCCAAAATCTGGGCTATTAAAGTCTCGTGCTGCCACCACGGGCCGGCGTCCAATGGTGAAATATGTTTAAAAATAAGAGACGATGTCAATCAAGCGACTAGGCAAAAATAAGAAGTGCAGAATCGTAGGGGTAAGTATCTAAACGAAAGTGCTAATCAAGCGACTAGGCGGATAAAAAAAAATAATGGCACCAAGTAAATTGCAAGATTGAAAATGCAGGAAAGTAGAGATATGTCAGTCAAGTGACTAGGCAAAAAAAATGCGGAATTGTAGATGTTAGTATCCGACTAAGAGTGTCAGTCAAATGACTAGGCAAAGAAAAAACATAATATACTCACAATAAAGAAAATATGCAAAATAGGTCAAAACTTCAAGTAGAAGCTCAAATGATTATCCCAGTGGAGTCGTCATTTGTGCAACCATAAGCCTTACGGACCCATCGCGACGATGGATTAAAATATGGAGTCGCCACCCGAAGCTTTTGGTGTTCCGGGAAACCAAAATAAAAATAATGAACATCAAGGTGACTCCGATCACCGGTCTACGCCAAAGCCTCTAGGCAAGGACTTCGGTTACCGATTAGGAAGGTGTTAGGCACCTAATCGGCCCACTCGTAAGTGGTCTCTACTATGGCCAAAGTATAAAATAAAGAGAAGAAGTGGGCAGCACTTCCCCTTGCCAGAAGGCACATGACCCTATTAAGCTCTCCACGCTATTCGAATTTCGGTGGCATGCCAGCTTAAATCATAGGATAAGCGAAAAGCCAATAGAGGAAGAAGAGGGGACCCGGAGATGAACTCTCGGGCTCTTGTAGCACCACCGCCGGATCTCCGTGTATGACTATTCCGGGATGCTTCCGATTGCAAGTAAGGGTGATGGAATTCTAGGATTTGACTAAGGTTGGGAGATGGAGAGCTTGGGAGGAATGAGAAGGATTGGCTGGGGTTTCAACTTGATAAGCTTAGTGTGTCCTAAATGAGGGGGTGGGGGGATCTATTTATAGAGAAGAGGGTGATTAGTGGGCACCTAATCGGGCTTAGGGCTCTAATGGTTGCTTGAAATTAGGTAATGGGTTCATCTAAAGATTCGGAGATTTCGAGGGTTTGGAGAAGATGAAGATGGGTTTTACTGGTGGATGATGGGGGACTCACTTAAATGGTAAAATGGTAGTTCTAACGACTTATGGGGGTCTGACGATAATTGAAAACCTAACCCCAAAGTTGGGGATGGTCCACAAGTCAAACCCCCAACCATCGAAATCAATTTTTTTGGATTTGCAGGTTTAAGGCATGCGTGCATAATATTATGCATGCATGCTTTAAAACCTCCTCTGCAACTGAGAAGTTGAGGGCACGAGTGGGGAGCTATTTCTGGAGAAGAAAGGTTTTTTGGTCTTGCGTACATATTATGTACGCACGAGTAAATTTTGCTCATGCGTGCATAATATGCACACATGGGTTCATTTTGGTCATGCTCATTGGATGTATCGTCTCGAGCGACCTCAAAACGATATATTATATTAAGTAATCGAACTTTTATATCAAAAGTTATGGCCATCGGAAGTTCGCTTGATGTCAAGAGTCGCTAAATATCATGAATCCGTGAAATGCTATTTTTTGGGGCCTCGAGCCTCCATTAACTGACTTTGGCATTATCCGGGGATCAGGGGGTCTTTCTCTAAGGTTTTTCTAAGCTTCCTAAGGGTGTCTAGGGTCTTAAGGGTTACGGGGGATACTTTCAGAAGCTTGGAAGCGCTTTTTTCTCGAAGAACGGGTCAATCACGTGTTGGGCCAAATTTGGGTGTCTACAAAATTTCAAGAGAGGAATTAGAATTTTGGTAAATGGCTGAATTGTGAGCCCAGAAATATAGGTGTGATTGGAGGGCCATAGATTAAATAGTGAGGAAGGGTGTAGCGGCTACAAGAATTCAAAACATGAGGGATCTGTTTCACATATCAAAAGTTTAGGAGCTTGGTTGTTTATGTTGATAAACATGAGAGATATTTCTATTGGCGTTTTATTGCTGTGCGTGGGGTTGAGAAAGGCCTGCTCTGATACCAAAATAATTCCATCGCTGATGACAGCAAAGTGACACCGGATCTGGCTGGAAATCAGGTGGTAAGGATCGAAATTTCATGGTGGTAATTTTTGTCTCTTGGGTCAAAGGGTTTTGAGGGCTGCAAGTGGGTGTTTTGGGCTCAACCTTGCTTCATCTGCTACCTCCCACTCGAAACCCTATAGCTACACAACTTTTGATTCCAACCTTAGATCCTAACCAACTCCTATGGTTAGGATCGGAATGGGCTAAGGATCTGTTTTTTGCCTAGATCTGGGCTCTTAGCGGTCTGAGGACTCATCATATGGTGTCGTCATCTTCCTCATGAATCTTGGGTTGCGGAAGAAGCTGCACAGCCTATTTGCAAACTCAGGTTGCAGCTACAAGCTGCATTTTCCAACAGCTATTTGCAGCCACAGGTTCCAGCTACAAAGTGCATTTTCCAACATCTATTTGCAGCCACAGGTTGCATCTACAAACTGCATTTTCCAGCAGCTATTTGCAGCCACAGTTTGCAGGAACAAACTGCATTTTCCAACAGCTATTTGCGGCCACAGGTTGCAGCTACAAACTGTATTTTCCATCAGCTATATGCAACCACAGTGAACCACCTTCTTCCAGCTGCAGGTTGCCTCTATGATTGGTCCACTGTTTGCAGCCACTGGTTACAGACTACCGGTTCTTCATATTTGCAACCTAGTCTTATTTTTCTTTGAATTTCAGCCTATTATCTCTTGTATAATCGCTCTCTTTTTGTGTCCCTATGGCAGCATAGTGGATGCTCTTTCCTACGAAGCCTCTTATTTTCCTTCATTTGGTATTTGTGAGTTGATTGTGGACGTTCTTTCCCACAATGAAGCCGATATTTAGGACAAGAGATGTTCTTTCCTCCTCTTCTACCCCTACAAGGCACTCAGCTCCTACATCTGATATTCTGGATAGGGGGAGTAGTGGTCATGGTGGCCATGGTGTTGTTCCACTCACTGTATGTTCTTTTTGCTTTCGAGCAAGACATGATCGCTCGATGTGCTTCCAACTTCATGGCTTTCCTCCTCGTCAGGGACCAGACCCTCTATTGCTGATGATGCTGATGCTACAGGGGTTGTTGGATCCAAAACACTGAGCCTACATATGAGTTATTTGCTCTGCAGGCCGAGCTCGCCAATCTGCATGGGCATCTTCATGTTTCTCAGCTTGCTCCACCTCCTGCGTCAGGTAGCTCATCTACCTACTTTGCAACTATGTCCATACCTCCATCCTCATCTCCTTGGATCATTGATTCAGGAGCATCTGATCATATGTCTGGTGAGTTCCATTTATTCTCCTCTATCTACTCCTAGGCAGGTGCATATCGCTGATGACTCTGTTATCCCTATCTCCAGTCAGGGTATGGTTTCCCTATCTATTGATCTATCCCTTTCAAATGTTATGCATGTTTCACATCTTAAAGATAATTTGCTATTTGATAGTAGACTTACCAAGTCTTTGAATTGTTTAATAACTTTCTTTTTCCTACTCATTACAATCTGTAGGACTTGACTACGAGGAAACTTCTGGCATGGGCAAAAGGTTGCTTCTGCTTTGTCTTCCTTTCCAGCTATTGTAAGCAGTAGAACTTCAGATTTTTGGCATGCTCGTCTAGGGCACACCAACCTGCAGAGTGTCTTCTTTTTTCCAAATTCAAAAATGTCTAATGATTTTAAATTCCAATGTCAAACTGATCAACTTTCAAAGCATAGCAGATCCTCTTTCATTTCTCATCCTACTCGTAGTGATTCCTTGTTTGATCTTATACATAGTGATGTATGGGGACTGGCTCCATTGTCTTCGGTTAAGGGCTAGTCGCAGCATGTTGTATTCTTCACAATTTTATAAAGTTGTACAACCCAGAAGATCCATTTTTCCAAGAATGGCCAGAGGAACGCATAGTAGAGCCCTTTGATGACTCAGTCTTTGATGTTGACCCAGAAGTTCACTGCATTCAAACCAATGCAAATCGAGAATGGATGAGCGCTTTCCGTGATAATATAGCGAACACTACGTGGGAGGAGCAATCACTTTGAGTGCCTTTGGTTTGAAAGAATATTTTGCAGTTGTCATAAACTTAGCCACAGTTATTTCTGCACTCACTAAGCAATTGATCAGTTTTGTAGTTATGGGTAAATGTCATTGGTAGGAGACCGGGTACATATCGAAGCTGGGAACATTACTCGAGGGAAGTAACAATTATTCTAGGGCTCGTCATCACTCCTTCCATACGTACGAGGAAGCACTGAACGCGTTGCAACAACACCTAAACGATCCCTCACATAACCCATCCGAAATTAAGTACATACCTCCAATAACCCAACAATCACAACTCGTGGATAGAGTTGTAGATAGGACCCCGAAAGTTGGTGTGCACGTAGATTGCATGTGTGGGATGTTTGCACGTGTAGTTATCGTCGTCCTTCTATCTATTTTGGTTATCTATGTATGCCAGTTATTGCGATTTCTCCTTAAATATCAATATTATCTTTCATAACGTTTTGACATATTACATGTGTTTATGAAATGTGCAGTAATGGCAGGGACACCTGGAAGCTCCCACTCCTCGACGGGTGTTAGCTCTTCTCAGTCGGCGCCAGCTGCAAGGCATTGTATCGAGATCATTGACTTGGACCCCCCAAAGCCACTCCACAATATCTCCCCCGCGTGCATGACAAGCCCCCCCCCACCGGTTCGGACCCCCCGCTCCCCCACCCTTTCGAGCCCCGGGCACCACCACTCGTCCAGTTCGTAGCCCCCCAACGGTTTGTGGACCTGCCCTCCCGCCACCGGTCAAGGACATGCTCTCCCCCCCACCAGTTCGAGGTCGAGTCGGACGAGACGAACCCGTGCCATCTCCTCCTGCACAACCATCGCCGTGTATAGGGCATCGTCCCTTCAATGTCCCATCTGACTCCCCTTCCTCCGACTCAGACTCGGTTTATCAGTTCCCCCTGCATCATCGAGACATGTTAGACAGTTTCGATGTGTCCACCGGCTCCCCCCGACATACAACTACTTCCTCCTACTCTTCAGAGGATGACGACGAGAATGATGCTACCTCGTAGTCATTCTACGAAGCTAGTGTTTTGAATTCGACCTAATCGATATGTATATTTTCTCTTTTAATATATTGTATCTTTACTCTTCTTTTTTGCAAAATTTGGCCAATTTTGTTATACTGGCTGAATCGATATGTACGTTTTTTGTATCTATATAGAGAGAGAGAGGCTCCCGACCTCTCTTCTTTTGCTCTAATATTCTCCATAATCTTCTTCTTTCCACTCTTCTATTGATTGTTATATACCATTTACAAGATATCTCACATTAAATTACAATAAAAAATAAAAATAAAACTCCATCAAATATGTTCAGCGTCGCATCGATTGCTTACCCGTCAAATTTGAGTCAAATCCGAGCACGCCACATAATCCGATGATTATATAACATTTCTATGGTCATAGCACAACCACCCATTGGACTGATTCAGAGCATTTTCTGAGAGGAACTTAAGAACGAAGGATTCTAGCAATTTCTAGGAAAAGCTAGGAATCTTAGTAACTTAAGAACCATTTTGGGAAAAGCAAAGAATCTGAGTCTGCTAAGAATCAAAAGGATTCTGAGTTTTCAAGAATCAGAGCTTTTCTGGGAAAAACTAGGAAACGCCTAAACGAGGCCTAACTATCTGGCGATCACTTCGATCACCATATCTTTACTTCGATGCATGGATCAAAATTTCGGCCGATACCGATACGTATCGTCCGATACGTATCGGTATTGGTATTGGTATCGAACGATACATTGAATGTATCGTCCGATACCAACCGGTACCGATACGTATCGTCCGATACGTATCGTTTTGGAGCTCGGACGATACGTATCGGTAACCCGATATTTTGACCCATGCTTCGATGCCCTTTGTAAGAATTTAAATTTTAAATCACTATTTCATAGTCATTGATAAATAATAACATCAAAATTGATATCTAGGGACAGTCAAGAGCCCTACGAGTTTCGCCACATTCTGACAACATCAAAATATAGCCCTAGGTCACCAGTGGACTACCTTGACCTAGTTTGACAAGGTTTGACCATAAAATGTTACTACCTTACATTTATTTATAATAAAATTATAAAGTTACTTTTAAGATAAAATAATTTTATATTTCACGTCTAACAAAACTTGTGAAGTTAAATAATTGATTTGACCAAATTTAAGCTTAATTATAATATAAAACCTAAGGATGGCTTTTTACAGAAAACGCCCTTGGACCCTATGGTCGGGCGAAGCCATAATTTATTTACACTTAATATGTTTAAGTCTTGAGACTAGTCGGAATTATTGAATGTCCTGATTTCAATTGGTGATAGATCACATATACAAAGATATGTATATAAGTGATACATATATCTATTTACATAATATTTCTTAATAAGTCAAAATTAGGCTTGTTACGAAGTGCTCGTCGACACAGTTCCAACTAGTTGGAATTATTGAGTGTCCCGATTTTAGTTTGTGATAGATCACATTATATATATATATATATATATATATATATATATATATATATATATATATATATATATATATATATATATCTGAGTTTGACCTAGTCAAGTTTGAGTCTTCGAGTTAACTGGACCCTGCAGACGAGTCGAGTTTTCGGGTTATCGAACCATGCTCCAAAGTAAGCAACTCACTTACAAAAGGGCCAGAACCCCAACTAGCAAAGAGATCAGCCATTGACATAAGAAAACACCAGAAGACATGAAAGAGTAAGAGGGCGTGCTTGAGACTAAACAAAAGCAGCAAAATCGCAGTCGAAAAACAGAAGCTTTTTATCACTTGGGCAGTTATATACTTATAAATAAAAATGGCCAAGGAATTCATATAATCTATTTTCTGAAGAGAATAAAACAATTTAATATATGAAACTGCAAATTCGTCCACGCCCATCTTAAAGTTGGGATATCATTAATTCATCCATGCCCGTAATAAATTTACTGTGGCATTCAACAAAAAAATAAAGTTATAATGATAATAAACAATTTTATAAAAAAAAATGGAGAGGAATTCCTAAAATTACAGTTGATAGTTTTCATTATAAAAACTAGAAGCCAAATAACATCCATCTAAGTGAGAGGTGAAGTAATCTCGAGAGAGGTCAATGAAACAAGTAAGTTGATCAATGCCAACAAATAAAACGCAGTGATGATAAGCATTATATATAATCAGGGGGGAAAACACTATATAAAGAACCACAAAAATGTTTACTTTCTAAATCAAAAGGCAAAAACCAAATTTAGTTGGGAGCTATAACTTGTAGGTATTAAAGCATTGGTACGCTAAATTGATAAATTTATTCGAATTTCATGAACTGGAGGAGTTTGACAGGACAGCATAATAATAAGTGACAGCACTAAAAGGGGGTAGAGAGAGAGAGAGAGAGATGTATCCTACAGAAAGATAACAGAAGCATTAATCAATAGGGTCAAGCCCATAGTAAAGAAAATAATAGAACTTCATAGCAACAAATGCAAATTTGTCCATGCCCATGGTGGGCACAACATAACAAAAACATAAAGGAGATGGGTTATGATGACAAGCACATAACCTAAAATGAAGCATAATAATCTTTCATTATAGAAACTAAACTACAATTCACTAAATGAGAAATATAATAAAGAAATCTTGAGACAGGTCAGAGGAAAAGTAGGATGATCGATGATAACACTTTGGAAATAATACTATATAGACAGACACGTGCATGCACAGGCACAATGGGCACACAAAACATGTGCATGCAAACACAGATATCATAATATGCACACCAGCAACATAATATGCACGGAAAAAACATCAGTTGAAAAGGAAATAACTCATTTGAACTAAAGAGTAAAAGGTAAGTACTGTTCCGCTCGTTGAATCTTTTAATTAAGGCATCCAGTTGTCTCTTAATGACAAAATAGACGGGGGCAGGGCAAGATACAGAGCTGTGGAACATCTTGTGGCACTGTATCCTTTGCCATGGAAGACAGCCAGTGAGTACTTTCCCTTCAATGTGATCCAAAGCCATTGCTGCCTCCAAGTGTAGACTACCATCAAAAGTAATTGAAGCTTTCACCATATAATCCTTTGGATCGGAAGGAAAAACTTGGACTTCACAATGATTGTTAACAAAATTCTTGCTAGGCATAAAAGGTGCAATTTCTCTACGAAGTGCTTCTGCACAGGCAAAACCGGGTGGATTATTGACTGCTTCTCCTCTCAACAGAAAGACATCATCAATTCTCGTTTTTGTTGCGTGTCTTAAAGCATCGAATATCTCTGGTTCTGAAATATCTTTGTCAAGTCCGCATACCATAACACAATCTGGGTATTTCCTGCTGAACTCACAACGAACAAACCTTCCTCCAATCAAAATGGTAGAGAAATGCTTAACAATAAAACCAGCATCATATTTTGCACATCTAACAATTGCAACACCCTTGCTATGCCTCCGTGGCCAAGATATCCTGGCATTAACTGCGGGAAATGGTAACATTTTATGATCACTTCCTATGCTTGTCTGTAATGGGACTACCTTTAGCAAGGAACCTTTGAATTCCACTCTATTCAGTTCCACTACAGCTCTTTCAGCAGCACCAGGGCTAAGATATGTTATTTTACCCCACTTTTGTAAGTCCTCGCCGCCTTGGCCAACACCTGCACATTTGTGAAAACTAGCTATGCCAGAGGCACATTTGTCAATCATCATAAGAAGTTCCTTGTCATCAAGTGCATGAGCATTATAATGGAATATTTCCACTGTTAAATATCTCTTTTCTAGTTCCAAATGCATAATTTCAGCACCAGCTCCTAACAGTGCTACAGAGGGAGAGAAACCCCGTCTTCCACGAAATAAGCATTTCTCTATGCATTCATTCCTTAACCATTTTGTTTCATACTCCAGGGCATCATTTACAAGGCTAGAAACTTTGTTCATGTCATCTGGCAAAGCAAATAACTGAATCTCTCTCTTGTCAAAGTCGACATCAATACCGACACGGTTACCCACGCATACTGTTTCAATACGGGAAAGAAGATAATGCAGGCTACCATTTGCTTTACCACAGAATCTCCTCAAAAGACTATTACCAAATCCAGTAAGCACTTTCATCTGCATCTTTTGGCTCTTCAACAGTGAGACATTGAACAAAGGAGGAGGCTGAAGCATAAGCAAATATTCATAGTCAAAAGCAGTAACACATACCAAATACTGATTAGAAAGTGATAAGAGTTCTCCGAAAACCACCCAACCCGGCTTTTGACCATACATTAGCAATGAACAGGAAGGATGGAGTTGCACATGTTGTCCTGTTAGCGCTACTTCATAACCAAGTTTATCGTAGCCAGAAAACATGGCCACATTTTCTGCAAGGGATGAGAGTATAACCTTCTTTAATGATGTATCATACGGAGAAGGTATGTGTGGCTTCCATTTCCAGTAACTAGGAATAATAACGTTGAGCTCATTTTGAAGACAATGTTCCAGTTCCAGTACCGTCTCCTTACATCGGCGCATAGTTTTCGCATTAATACTGTTGTTCCAACACCACTTATTTCTTGCCTCGAAGGGCAAATCCTCCCATTCCTTATAAACAGAAAGCAGAGTGAAAAGATCTCCATCACGATGGCAGAACTGTACTTTAAGGCAGTCAGATTTAGATTTATCCTCATCATTACCAACTCTGCAAAATATGTTACTGGAATTCGCCATAACAGCTGCGAGAACAAGGCCCTCTCTGCCCAAACCATAAGAGAAGCTATCAAGAATTAGTTTTCCAAGCCGAGGTTCAATACCCATTCGGACCATGTAGCGTCCATCATCAGTAAATTCAAAAACATCATTTTTGCAAATAATAGCACCCAACTGAATTAAGTTCCTGATAGCCATGTCGATTGCCTCTGGACTGGGCATGTCAACAAAATCAAATTCCGCAACATTCTGTATACCTAAGGCAATAACCCTTAAAACAGCAATGCCAAGGTGAACTCTACGAATTTCTGGTTCCTGATGGCATGGCATTAATTCAAGATCATGTTCAGAGTAAAGCCTGTAACACTTGCCTGGCTCTGTTCGGCCAGCACGGCCAGCTCGTTGATTAGCAGAACTTTGACTGATCCTACAAACCCTAAGCACATTCATACCGGTATCAGGTTCAAACCTACTCTCTTTACCCACTCCGGAGTCAACTACAAATTTAACACCTGGAATAGTCAGAGATGTCTCTGCTAAATTTGTAGCAAAAATGACTTTCCTCTTCCCTGCGTAGCTCTGGAAAACACGACTCTGTTCTTCGCAAGAAAGTTTTCCATGCAAAGCCAATGCAACAACTTCAGAAGAAGTCTGGAAATTCTCACAAGCCCATTCTACTTCTATTTGAGATGTTAAAAATGCAAGAATAGCACCATCTTCCTCGGTTTTATGAATCTCAGTCACCATTTTAACAACATCAGAAACATATGAAGCACAATTTCCAGGATTATGTTTGGAAATGGCATTCCAAGTACTCTCTACAGATACACTAGGAACATATTTTATGTCAACAGGAAAGTTTCTCCCCGTCACATGCAAAGTGGCACAACCAAAGAAGTAATCTGATAGTTTTCTTGCATCAGCCGTGGCTGACATTATAATAAGCCTTAAATCAAGCCTCTGAAGAAGTAACTTTTTAACTAACGCCAATAGTAGATCAGTATTCAAGCTTCTTTCATGAGCTTCATCTACAATGATGTATGAAATTCCAGCCAAATTCAGATCACTCATACAGTGTTGCAAGAGACAATGGTCAGTCATAAATATCACCTTAGAATTGAAGCTCCGAGTAGATGAGTATGATGGACAATAAATCACAGAACCATCTTCATAGCACCCATTACTTTCATCTCTAACTCTTCGTGCCAAAGACATGGCTGCAATTTTCCGGGGTTGAGTACATATAATTGATCCATCAGTGGCTGGTGCTGAATCGGCAAGGAACTGCACCAGCTGTGTACTCTTCCCAGAACCAGTCTCACCAATCAACACCATTGCCTGTGAATGGAAGAGAAAACGAAAATTTAAATTGAGGATTCTATTTGAAACAGAAACGTAACCGATCATCTTTTTTTCTTTTTTTTGATCAAGTAAAGCTGCTGCAGTGCCCTACATATCTGATACGCATTGAAAAAAAGGGGATATTTTTTGCTGCCTGTTTTAAGATCCTAAATTAAAGATTGAAGATACAAATCACGAAGATATCAACAAACAAATAGAACAAGTGAGACCAAAATCCCAAATATAGAAACCGTGATTTCAAAAGTTTCAGCTGGAAGGAAAGTCAATGAAAACAGTTATCATAAGACTGCACAGGTATTGATATGACTTCAAAATTTAATGTATTCGTAAAACATGCAGTCAGGAGAACCTTACTATCAAAACATTCTATTAACCAAGCTTCCGAGTACAACTTAAACCGAAAACTTCGCACTTTTGAAGTTTCCATTTCAAAAATCCCCAAAATAATATATTATTAAAAAAGGACATGCATATCGAAGGTGACGCTGGATTTGTATTACGTCATTATTGTCTATTAATATGCTTCTGCATGTAGATTTGAAGAAACATCATATGACTGGGTTTTCTATTAAACCTTTATTTCAGTTTCCTCCAAGGTAACCAATTCATGTGGCTTATGTCTTTATGCTGGTTTCCGATCATCATATCTGACCAAAGTAACAGCACAAACTAATATGAGTAATCAGAAGATAGGAAAAGTAGAAAAACAGTCCCAAAATATCAAGAATGTAAAGGAGAAATTTTTAGCATACATCAGTGTTTAAGTATTTTGATGCAAAACCCACGAGGCATCCTCTCAAGCAAGGGAGAAAAAAAAAATGCTCCAATGTACACCTTCAAGTTGTCATGTCATTTGAGTTTCAGGTTTAACTTCGGGTTTAAAGAGAGAGAAAAGTTAAGAGAAGAGAAGAAAAGAAAATAAGGTCGGATCAATTGATCAGTGCCCTTCTTAATTATATATGAGATGGTCAAAGATCCCTTAACTGACCAATAGGAGGAGGTTACATACAGAACGAGAAGTGAGAATTCTCACTCTACGAGATCTTCTAGAGTAGAACCTCACATGAGCGTTTTAGTTTATGTACATACATATACAGCTCTACACCTCAAGTTAGCACAAAGATATCTACCATGTGCAGAATGTTAGCAATCTCCTACAAGCTGCATCTTTCAGAAGCCTTACTAAAACATGAGCAAGCTGTGATGTAGAACGCACATAAGGTGTTTGTATCTTTTAGATGGTACCTTCTCTCCAATGAAGTGAGAATTGATCTTTGTATGCTTCATCCTGCATGGTAAACTAGATTCAAAGTAACAAGAATAGCTCTGACTCTCACAATACAGATCCATAACCTATCCACAGCAAATAGAGTGGGATCCTGAACCATACAAATTCACAATTAGTATGAGTCCAGGCTCAAAATTCAGCCTCCAAACTGGACACAGAAACAACTGCCTCTTTCTTACACCTCCACATGACAAGATTCCCTAGATGCGATTTCCAGAATTTCCTCATCCCAATGGATGGACCAGACAAATCTACCCCTGAATAAGTTTAATACTTGCATATATGTTCATTTTTTACACTAAATACGCCTAGCCTAGTAGACAATTTCAAGTATCTCAAAATGAGATCTATAAGCTCCAGACGGGATTCCAAGTCATTCTTGAACTGATCACTTGGACAGAGTAGGTGAATCAGGTTTGGTAAAAGAGAGAGAGAGAGAAACTTCCCGATCAGCCTTGATATGCTTTAAGATCTAGTACATCTACAACTACTTGAGCATTGAGGTTATGATTTCATTCCATGAGAATATATTGATCATATTTCCAATTTATTACTCTCCTAGCAAGTCCAACACATACATGCACTGAGAAATGAATATTTCTTGCCTTAACAGTCCACTTCTTTTCTAAAGCTAAACTGTAGTGGATCTAGATCTTTGATGTCAAAAAGTTTCCCCAAAAGATATCTTAATATATTTTTTGGGTAGTTACGCTTGAGGTTTTAGGGGTCCTCACCTCTTCATTAATAAGAGAAGATTACAACTGATAGAACTTTTTAAACAAATATTATCTGATGAGAAAATTCAATTTCTTTATATTCCAAACAGAGTATGATCAAAATAACACCTGCCAAGGCAGTTAAAGCCATCAAGCCAAGCTCTTGGGGACTGCTTGAGCACATATCTAGCTTATGTCAACTTGGAAACTACATCTTTCTGACCCTGAACCTGAAAATCAGGTGATCCAACTCCTGCAATATATATCTTGTAGGTTCCACTGACGAAATGCATTCTTAACACGCAAATGGTACACTTATGACATGTTTGTAGCAGCATATAAGATTAGCCTCATAAAATAGCTAAGGGAACATAAGTTTTTAGTAATTGATCACAAAAGTTTGTGTACCCTTTAGAAACTAACCTATCATCATAGCTATCATTCATTTAATCAATTTCAGACTTCAGAGTGTATAAACAGCAGCGTCCGACCACATGCTTCCATTTGAGTAGCTCGTAAATCTTATTCTCGCAAGTACTTGCATTGCATCTACCATAGCCCTCCATTCAAGGTAAACCGGAGCTTTTTGCATAATTGAGCATTCACCAGTGGAGGAGATTATGGAAATAGACAGACTATAAGAAGGGAAAATTAAAGTTTGACAGGAAACAACTTAATTGATTGACTGAAGAAATGTACATGAACGTATTTCTTTTCACAGTGCAACAGAAATAATTAGATCAGATGAGGAAATAAAGGAAATTGAACATAACCACTAGGAGAGTGTCTGTCTCCAAAAGAATGACATCACTATAGGAGTATGCCTATAGTTGTATATCGGTACAGATCTTGGTCTGCAATAACTCTATGTAGTGGTCTATTTGTGGTGTGAACCTTACTTATACAGGGTACTTTTGTACTTTTTTTCTAGTGGCTTTTGAATCTAATACATAGTATACTGCTAGTGTCACATTGATACTAAGCAATCCATTTTCCTAAAGGATAATGGCTCCTGACAGACATTTAAACACCAAAATGGTGTTCACATGATCCTACGCAGCTACATCATTATTTTAAGCTTTTGATCTTACACCATTGAAGTGCAGTATCACATGTGCGAACAATCCAAATTGTCCAAGTGTCAAACATGTCTCAGCCAAAAAAGATGCCTATAAGTGAATGTGAACCATATGTTTGGTGAATTTTATAATCAGCCATTAGAAATAAGAACAACAGCTGATATTAGAGTGTGCAGATTGGATAGTTAAAATCTCCCAAGGACTGGGCACATTACCCTTCAATGTATGAGCTATCACCTTGACGGTATGTATTACCCACATCTTAACTCATTAATGGTGTAAGATCATTTAAACACCAATTTGGTGTAGTGTTTAAATGACGGTCAGGAGAGTCAGGTCCTTTTCCTAAATATATATCTTCTTCTCTACTCTCTCCGTTTCTCTCTATCACTTTTCCTCTTTCCTTTCTTCTTCTTCGACTCTCTTAACCTCTTGTAAGCTTATACACTAACCGAAAAAACAAGTATCACAATTCACAACGACATTTTGGAGGTTCAATGACTGTACCTTCACTGTAACGTAAGCTCGCAGCTCCTTGTATTTTTTATTAGGAAGCTAGAGAGCATAGATAAAAAATCTGGAAATCCGGTACATATCGTCCAGCTCCAAAACCGGTAACCAAACGATACATATCGGTTCCGGACGATACATTGG
This sequence comes from Chloranthus sessilifolius, assembly GCA_021018995.1. Lineage (NCBI taxonomy): Eukaryota > Viridiplantae > Streptophyta > Magnoliopsida > Chloranthales > Chloranthaceae > Chloranthus > Chloranthus sessilifolius. Next base: position 19,879,551 of record CM037586.1, read on the forward strand.
TATGTATCGTCCAGTACATTCAAAAATTGTATGAGAGGCACCGGTACCTTGCAAGTACCATACCGGTGACCACAGATACCGATACGTATCAGTATTGGATGAGATTTTGATCTATGCTGGAGAAGAGACAAGAGCATGAGTCAACTATAAGCCTAGAGAAGAGAGGAGAACGAGGTAACACATTATTACTAACAAGAGGAAGCACAGTACTCTCACCACCTCCTTATTTGAAGAGAGTAGAGGGCCAAATTGGCAGCCATTATTAAGAAGAAAATTAACAGGAACAGTTTCTAGGAGACTAACATCCATGGACACAAAAACTGTCTAGTTTAAGGTTAAAAAATGACAACTCTTTCTCTAGGGTTTCTCATTTTCTTCCGAAAATGACATCTGCAAGGAACTTTATGCTATTACTCCTATTTCCTTCCCTTCTACTCCTACCTTGCAACACCTCTCTTTCATTAATTGCAAATTAATCTCCCCCACCTAACTACCCTTTTCAATTACCCTAACTGTAAATTGCAATCATCCAAATTCTCTCTGTTACCCTCCACTTTCTCAAAATTCATCAATATAACTAAACTGTTACGATCTCATATATTTTCTTTTAATATCATATTTTATTGAATGAAGTTGACTTATTTTCTGCAAAAAAAAATTTCCTCCCTTTAAATTTATTTAATATTTACTTTAGTTTTTGCTTTCTAAATATTTCATATGAACTTTCTTGGTTCTTTCGTTTAGTGTTGACTTAAGTTACCTCTTTTTACATTTTGCTCACATTTTATATATTTTATAAAAAAATTTTAATTCAATGACTTAATTCTTGAATTTTTTTTGAAGAATTGAACTCTCAACTTTTACATTCAACCTTTCAATTAATATTTTTCAATAATTTATATGTTGTTTGATATGATTGGTTGTGTCTAGAGTAGTAAAATTCTAATTGAATTGGTCAATGTTTTTTATTTGAGTGACTTTTCTCGAGAAAGTTTTACTTCTTACTTGACTTTGCAATTTTTCCATTTAATTAAGAAATTATTTATTTTGTTGAAATTTATTAGGGGTGGCAATGGCCCACACTCGGGCTGCAAAATCTTCTTATGAATGGGCCAGGATCGGACCGAGATGAGCTGGTCAGGGCCCATTGAAATTCACAAAGAATGTAAGCCCAAGCCAGGCCCGTCGACACCCCTAGTTTTCAGATTTCTTCTTGTCTAATCGTGGTGAAGATGGGTCGGATCAACCCGAGGGTCAAGGGACCTGACCCACCATGGGTTTGGGTTCAGATTTCTGATCTGAGGGCAGGTTGAAAATCCCAATCCGTTCATTAAACGGGTCAGGTTCAGGTTGAGGTTTCTTAACCTGCACCTGACTGGACTTCACTCCCTCCCTTATATCTTAACCTAGTTTGCCTGACCCGACCTGAGTTTTTGCTAAACGGGTCAGATCAGGTTCTGGTTGAGGGTTTCAATAAACAGGTCAGGTCGGGTTCCGGTTGAGATCAAGGTTAGTGGATCAGCTTCGGGTGAACCCAACGCGACCCAGACCCGACCAGTCTGCACACCCAATGTCAACTATATGAATATAATTTCTTCTCTATACATATTATTTTAATGAGTCATCTTTTGGAGTTTATTATCTGTACATAATTTATATTTAGGCATTTTTCTAATAACATCTCATAGAAATTGAGATGGTAAATGATAAGATATATCTTAATTATTTAATAATTAATACACATCATTTCCATGGCATTTCCTGTGACAATGAAAGCAATAGCCCATATGTACAAGGTGTTGTCGATCTAATTTTGTATCAATGTCTTCGTAATTTACTCAATAAAAAAATGATGAGAAATTACTTACAATAAAAAAACAATACACTTCAATTACTGATATTCATTTATAAGTAGAAAAAGGGAACAATTGTTTATTATTGATATTTTGATACATCAAAATACAGCAATATTAGCTCCTTATACTTTCAAAATACAAAAGAAAATTTTCTTGATGCGAAATGTGCACAGAGGTCTAATTGCTTGATATTGAACCCAACCATTATAAGTAGTTCGTTCATTAAGGATAGATAATCAAACAACATCTATCAAATTGAGAAAAATAAAAAATGCCACATAAATGTAATTAACTAAGGCACTAATTTGTAAGATTAATGTGAAAAAGATTCCTTTATTTTTTATAAAATAATAATAATAATAATAATAATAATAAATAAATAAAGTATATAAACTTATTAGGCTACAGTACAGTGGAGATTGTTGTACAACATAATAAAATTCCAACCCATTTATTGCACTGAAAACAATTAGTCATGTACAGAAAACCAAACTTTAGATTCCATGGCAATATTTGATCTTCCTTTTCTCCAGATTTTCTCTTTACTATTTACAATATCCTTTTTATGAAACTGCTTTCCACCGAAGAATCCTACTGATTACCACAGATTTTAAGGCCCTTCAAATTGTGATAACCAACTTTTCAAGAACTTTGGTTGGTAAAAGGAATGTCACAAAGGCATGAAGCCTCTGACACACCATTGATCTTTTTTGTTCCTTCTTTCCCATTTATCAAATATAATATCAAATTGTTATATGGTCATCACTGACCAAATAGATCCTGAACACAACTTTTAGAACTGTTATTCCAAATAAATCCAAACTCATGCTCCAAGACACCAATTCACAAAAAACATAAAATCTAATTATTAAAAAAGTACTAAATTGCACCTGCTGGCAACGTATTTGCCGCAGAATCTTACATCGACTTCCGTAAACTGGCAAACCCTCATCGAGCCGCCGACTTTCCCGAATCAAAAGGTGATGAATCCTGCTCCAATCCAAATCACTTCGGAACCGAAAAACCTTGACATCATCATCCTCCCGACAATTCTCCTCTTTTCCCCTTTTGATCCAAGAAGATATACATCCCAAAGCAGCCCTAAACTCATCCAAACGCTTCCTAATCTGCTCCCGTTCCCAAATAAACCTGTTCTTCTTCTCGTTAAGTTTTTCGTAATCGATTAACCGATTCTGCCGCCCTAACACACCTGAAATCCTCTTGATCTCCTCCGACACTGCATCGATCTTCTTCCGGCAATGTCCGACGGCCTCCCCGTCAAGAACCTGCCGGACGTGAGCGAGGAAGAGCGTTTTCAGGCAATCGGAAAGTTCGACTCGATCGGAAGGAACAAAGGCGTTCGAAATTACGTTAGGGTTTAGTAAGTGAGCTCCTTCGAGTCGCCGCTCCCAGAGAAACAGAACGCAAGCGAGGGCGTCGCTCCACTGCCGAAAGAACAACTTTCCGGCGAGAAAACCTGACCAGAAAACGGAAAAATTGTCCGGAGAAGACGGGCACGCCTTGATCAGGGACTCCACATCGTGTTTATTGAAGCTCCGGTGACCGGCCCAGAGTTCGACGATGAAATTCGGCTGCCGTTGACGGAAATTCGTCCGTACGAAGGCCCCGCTCATCTTCTCTTTGTCGGTTTCTTCGTTTTCGCTCGTCGCTTTCGCAGGAACCCTAGAATTTTTTAGAGAGAAGAAGGCAAGAATTTGGATTTTGCAAGAAGAAGACGAAGAGGTTGCTTTTTCTCAGCTTCACATATCTCGCGCCACGGAGTAAACTAAATTAAAATAATTCGCCGTACGACGCACCGAACTAGATTTCGTATGTGACGCTTGTGCATGAAATTGTATGTGGAAGAATTGGACGGTGGTGATGGTAGTCGCTAAACTTCAGCTTCCTGGTAATGGTAAAGCGTGTTCTTTTGGGGGTTGCTAGCCTGCTACTAACCTCCCACCAGATACTCAACATTCCCACTAAGCACAGCTGATAATTATACAATGCTTTAAATCAGACGGTTGATATTGTTTTGGTTCCAATCTTTCATATAATGGATCTTAAGATCATGAGCCACTCATAGGCCGGTCAGATTTTTATTGCACATAGCACACATCCCAAAAAATTGAACACAATATAACATACATCAAACATAATTCTTAGATCACTTTCGAAATGTGTGTCACATGGAATCAAAATTTGCTGGGCGGATGTTATGTTAATGATCTCAAGATTCTTGTGTGAGATTGGGACAGAAAAATTATCTCTATGGTTTGATTCAAATGAGTCAATATTTTCAATTGTGATTAATGAAGGACATTTTGTATGAAATACGGGTTAGCAACCCCTTGGTTTTTTATTTAGTCCCTCCAAAAGTAAATGATCTTAAACAATCAATGCGTGAACATTTGGGTGATTTGCACGGTCAAAAATCATATATTAAAGTCCAATAATTCAAAAAATGTGTGGCTGATTTGCACGGTCAAAAATCATACATTAGAGTGCAACAATTTAAAAAATGATGTTTTCAGAAGAATTACACCATCCCATTTATAGATTATATTATTAAGTGTTATTTTTAATATTAATGGTTGTTACGAAAGTTCATCAATCCGATAGTTCATATAAACTCATCGGCATGTTATGATAAATTTTCACTCAAATAATTAAAATTAATCATAGATGTATGCCATGTGTCATGGCATAAGTTAATAGATGTATCACACCTCAATCGGGGATGGTTAGAAGTTTTTATTTTAACCTATATTTTGGTACAAAATTACGGCTTCTGTCCCACCGAAACTGAAATGAAATCCAAGACTTTATACCTTGTCGGACGGAGCTAGGATGCCCACCCGGATCGATGGCGGCAATGAGGGTTGGGAGGTGGTGCCAATATGGTTTAAGGATGGTGTGGACCGTTTTCTGTATATATCATGCGTGGCATGGGTTTTTAATACATAAGTGACTAAGTCAGGGATCGTGAATAAATCGGCCGAGAAAAAATTCCAAATAATCTAGCAAAATTCATCAATTTGGGAAAAAATTTGTCAAATTTTGAAATATTAAAAGGAAAAATTATGAAATATATTAATTAAAAACTATAAAATTTAAAATTTAAAAGACTACTGCAAATTTTTGAAAAAATTGGGGAAATTTTTGAATTATTCATGAAATGCGTAAATAATTCTTAAAATTTGCAATGTCTTGAAAATGTTAGGAATATATAATTATAAAATTATTCATTTTTTCAAAAACTTGTGAATTATTTGCAACTTTTTCAAAAAGTCGGAGAATTTGGTCACTATGATGGTAACCAACCTGCTTATTGGTCACTCCCGAAGGGTTGAATCTCCTTACACTCTATTGTATCATCCTTTGGGACTTCAAAGTGAGTCAGGTCGACCCGACCCGCTCATATTTGATTTAGACAAAATTATCAAGTTTAGGTACGGGAATAAAATGCCTCCGGAATTATATAGAAAAAAGATAAATTTCAACAATTTCAAGGAAAATATGGGAAATATATATATATATATATATATATATATATTCTAGTAAACATGCACGTGGACCTTAGGACCTTTAAATGATTGAACTTGATTTTTAGACATCTATCGAGTATGACAACCATGGTTTGAAATATCACCCGAGAAGAGACATTTTGGGCAATGCGTTTCACATCTCGGGGCTCAGTGAGAAGATAAACAGATGACTTCTACTAACACTCAAAGTGGAATTTGTATAGTATATTATATTAGTATACACATTAAAATGTACTAATCATCATTATTGAGATGTAGCATTGTTTTCATTTAATGGATCTAACTTATGTGATGACTCTATGAAGGTTATCATGTTTCGCCCAAATGATTTCCATCATCTGAGTTAAAGCTGTCAACAGATTTTTTTTCTTTGTCAAAATGAGGTGGTTGTAACATAAGGCGGTGTGGTAGTAACAATATCATAAAAACAACTATTTTATTTTTTTTACGCGTTCAGTAATCGACATTTTTTTTATGCAACTTACTGCACCTTCGCCATCTATTATAATTTATCTTTTTATTAGCATCTCTAAAAAATAACCCTTCAATTATATGGCACACATCACGCTCAAACGTGAATTTAGGGCAATTTTTTGGGGATCTGTGAACATGGAATAAAAAATTGACTATCTGATAGGTCACAGTGATTTCAAGATCTATTGTATGGAATATCGGGGTGAAACACAAGGTCCATCATCTCATCTGACGCAATCAATGGTATTTAAGGGGTCTAAAACATGAGCGCTTTCAAAGAATGCATGGGCACAACACAGAGGTACCCAATCATATTTGAGTGAAATGTGTGCCACCCAATTCTAAGGTAACTTTTGGAGATGTGGGGATGTGTGCCACGAGAAATTAGAAACTAATTTTCACATGGTATGACTATGATCTCAAGATTCATTGTGTGGAAGCTTAAGAGGAAAAATGATTTCCATCCTCTAATTCAAAGCGTTCAATTCATGCTCGCCGGAGGAAATTTGGTGAGGTCACAATTTCATGGGGTGTAAACAATGCATAACCAAAAGAATAGGGTACCTCTATTAACGCCGACCAAATCTCTGAAAGCGCCCATGTTGGAGAAACCCCTTTAGAACCAATGATTGCTTTGAATCAGAAGATGGAGATCATGTTTTACCCGATCTTCCACAGAAAGGATCTTGAGATCATGTTATACAAAAGGATCTTGAGATCATGTTGCACCTATCAAACGGTCATTTTTTTTTATTCCAAATATCACAAATCCCCAAAAAATGCCCCTTGAATCGTATGCGACACATCACACTCAAACATGATTTAAAGGCATTTTTTGAGGATTTTGTGACATGTGGGATAAAATGTTGACTGTCTAATAGGTGCGACGTGATCTCAAGATCCATTGTGTGAAAGATCGGAGAGAAACTCGATTTCCATCATCTGATCTGGATCAATCAATGGTTTTGAAGGGTTGCATGGGTAAGTGCTTTCATAGATTGCGTGGGCATTAATAAAGGTACCCAAAAGAATATTACAAAAGGGTAGGCTATTCTCACCCGTTTAATAGTAGGCATGACAATTTTTCACAAACGAAAATCATTGACTGATTTGAATCAGACGATGGAGATTTTTTTTCCAATCTTCGTCATGATAGATCTTAAAATCATGATGCATCTATCAAACGGTCAGATGTTAATTCCACATAGCACACATCCCAAAAAGTAACCTAGATCTTGGGCAAAGGAGTTAATCTTCACCTTTAGGGCCTCCATTAGGTTTCGAAGGACCTTCACTTTGGCTTTTTCACGGATGACAACCTTTGACTGATTTGAATCAAATGATGGAGAATGTATTTCACCGTCTATTTTTATTCTACGTGGCACATATTTTTATTCTATGACAACCGTGTGATTTTAGAGTTACTTACTAGAAATTGTGCCACGTGGATTAAAAAACTAATGATTACTATCATGATCTAAAGATCCATCACGTGGAAGATTGCGGTGAAAAATGATCTTCACAGATTTATGAGTTTCAAATGCATAAATCCAGATAACTTTTTTGTGACTCAGGGTGCCACGGAATTCGTGAAAAAATATAAAGAACTTTAGAAAATTTATGCATCTTACATCTGATGTACTATCCTTTCCACAAATTTTAGGGTTTCGTTTTTAGGTATGAAAATATGACAGAAATTATTTTTACTTTTATATAGTAGGGTTACTATTTTAGGGTTACTATTTTTACTTTTATATATATATATATATATATATATATATATATATATATATATATATATATATATATATATATATATATGTTGTAACCGAATAAGGGTTTTAAACGGAAAAAAATGAGAACAAAATATTTTTTTTCTAGAAGAACGAGTTTAAAACACATTTTTTTGGAAAAAAATGAAAATTTGTTGGAAATGACTTTTTTCGTTTTTTTTAAATATATTTTGAATGTGTTTTAAAGGTCATGATCTATATCTTAGGTGCAAAAGAATAACTTGGTATTTTGGGAACTTGTGCCATGTGAAAACACCATTTAAACTGCTTGATTTTGAGGCCATGATCTTGATCATAGGTGCAAAAGATTGGCACGAAATACAATATCTATCATATGATTCAAAGCATTCAAAGGAAATTATATGATTAAACAATTGGCTGTGTTAAATCGTATGATGGAGATCATATTTTGTTCCAATCTTTTGCTCCATAGGTCTTTTGATCATGGCTCTCAAATCAGATGGCTAAAAAGATCTTTTCATATTACAGATGTCTCCAAAATATGAAGTCTCACTTTTAAACTATGTGCAAGCCAACTTCTCGTGTGCAAGCAACGGTTCCCAAAATTAAATTATCAAGAAATATTAAGAAGTCTATATAGAGAAATAAATGTCTAAGTGTAGAATAAAAAATATAAGTAAGAAGCTAAAGGGTAACTTTATTCGCGCCAATGTGAGAAACCCCTTCTAACCCATTGATTGCTTCGTATCGGATAATGGAGATTGTTTTTCACCCTGATCTTCCACACAATGGATTTTGATATACTATAATATTCTAATTAGACAGTCAACTTTGTTATTACACATGTCACATATCCCAAAAGCTGACCTTAAAGTCACGTTTGAGTGTGGTGTGTACCATATTATCTTAGGGTCACTTTTTAGGTATCCGTTCCACATGGAATAATTGATTGTCTGATAGTACACTTATGGTCACAAGATCCATTATGTGGAAGATACGGATGAAAAATGATATCCATCATCTGAGCTAAAGCAATCAATGGATTTAAAGTGATTTCCAACGTTGGCACTTTCACTAAACCTGTCAACCTGTTGGCGCCAATAGAGGTATCCAAAACTATATTAAACACAATATACTGTGAAGATTGATTTTACAACTTCTGTTTGTTTGAAACTACATTATTGCTTCTGTCTACAAAAGAAGGATTCTAGTGACAAAATCCCAGATTTAAGAACAACGGTAGCCTAGGATCATGGTTTAAAATATTGGGCAAATCTGATGCATATCCGCTGATACGTGTCGATTTTTAACAAACCGATACCTAAGCAAAGGTGTAATATCGGTGTTACATGAAAGTCGGCCGACCCAGATCAACCAATTCAACCAATGATCAGTGAATTCAGACTGATCCCCAAGAGTGTTGTACTGTACAACATGCATATACATGGTGCCTACTGCCTACTGGCTAGCACTGAATACTCACCTCTTATAAAGCCCTAATTTTGCCCATTCTTCTGCAAGATCTGTGCCTCTTCTATGTAGTATTAGTCCTCTTGGCCTCGTTCGTTCAGCTAGATTTGGCAGGAATCTGAGAACGTAACTCCGAAAGTGCAATTTCTAGTCTTTTGTAAGGTTTTCTTGCGTTCAGTAAAGATGTGGGACCCACATAAATTATACAACTTTATGCGAGCGACACGCTTTTAGATTTCCGACTAAAATAGCGAAGCGGACTAGCGGAGTATTATTTGTCTCATGAAAAACACTTAACCATCCCCTGCTTTTCAGGAGTCTATCAACTGTTCACTTTTTTATCTCCTTCTTAAAAGGCTAGCGTTACTATACAACCACTGTATGTTACAGCTAGCCACCTCACTTAAACAAAAGAAAACCCATCGACTACTTCAAATCTTACGATAGAGATCATTTTTGTTCCCAATCTTCCACACAAGTGATCTTGAGATCTTGGGCTTGCAATCAAACAGCTAGATGTTGATTTCCAGTTGGCAAACATCCCAAAAAGTGAATGTGAACGATATTTGATCGTATGAGGTTCATGCTCACTTTTGGGGATGTGTGTCACGTGGAATCAACATCTGACCATTGAATGGTAAGATTATGATCTCAAGATCCATCATGTGGAAGTTGGGGTAAAATATGATTTGTATCGTCTTATTTGCACCAGCCAATGGATTTTTCTTTCGATTAAGTGAGGTTGCTATACCGTAATGTGGTTTGCTAGAAACACCAACCTTATTAAATCCTTACACGACTCTCTCAAGGTTTTTATCTCATCCCTTTGTTTATTATTTCTTTTATCCACTATTAAGGATAAAGAAATAAGGTGCATTTATTTATAACCCAAAATATGTCCTTCCCAACTCATGTTTTCATGTGGTTAAATCATTTCAGTAATTTTGTATCAGATGGTAGAGATCGTTTTTCATCCCAAGCTTCAACACAATAGATCTTGAGATTATGGTCAAATCATCAGAAAGTCAAATTTTTTTTACATGTGGCACAACTCGCCGCCCAACTATCCCGATCGCCATATCGGGCACCACTTGTACAAGCCGTGCCTTGGATTATTCGACCACCAGATACTGCAAATAACTCAGTGCTTCTAAGTTCAGACTCAGAGGACGATACTCTAAAGCGTTCGATGGAGTCGGAGGATGAGCAGGACCCCGATTGGGTACCTCCTATGCAGCATCATCACGATGATAACTCGGACGACGGGAGTAGCTCTAACATACATACGATGACTACCTTATACTCTTTCGAGGAGGGAGGTGGCAACGACGCGACCTTGTAGTCAATTTTGAGGTTATATGTCATTTTTATTGTGTGCTATTTTCGTTTTTGATTTTATAATTGGTTTTTCAATTAATTTTATAATTACTTTTTGATTTTATAATTGCTTTTGAATGACGTGGGCTAATGAAGAATGCACTTCCCTTATTTGTAAAAGCGTCTTGATAGTGTTATTTTGATATGAGATGAAGTAGTGTAACTGTAGGAATCAATTTTACACAATTGCACCGATGGAAGTATTCAATTTCTCATGGATCATGCATCGGCCAAAAATGACCTTCGAATATATACAACATAGTATCAGATGCACTACGGTCATACGATGTCCCTAAACTAGACTGATTTTGTATTTTCTGAAAAAATTAAAAGAACACAAAAAATCTTTCGTTTCTAGGAAAAATTATGTGCTAGGGATTTTGTACCATTTTTTCATGTTAGATTTCAAATTATTTTTACGTTAAAGAATTTAACTTAGAGGATTAAATATGTGAACAATCACACGTACTATGAACCATGTTTAAATTAAACATTGAATCCTTAATTTTAAGGATTGAAATATGACATTTATGAATCTTAGGTTTAGGTTCTTTCCTATGGGCTTTATGGAGAATCGAATGATCGTTTGGGGACACTTGGTTAGTGAGTTGGTTCTTGCTCAAAGATAGACAATTCACAAATCTTGTAGTTTCCGAATCTTAGATATTTTTTCTATTAAGATCAATAGGCGCACTATTGCGTTGAGTGTTTGTGTATGACCCAAAGGTATCATAGGTACTTGACGTAGTATGTGCGAATAGAATAGTCTTATATGAGATGGTTAAATAGGATAACCCTATTTGCCCAAAGGTATGGGAAGTGTCTGATTTTAATCAAACCATTGAGGCTGGGTCTATGACGTATTTTACGCGGTTGGAAGCAAAGACAAGTCATGGTGTCTACCCAAAGGTAAGCAGCAACATCGTCAAGTTCTTTCCTAGAATATGGCATGTGCACATAGTGCTACTTCATATGTTTGAATCAAAACTTTGATTTAAGCGAAAGAGAATAAATCTAAAACATTAATTAAGTTTAGTTTTAGTATTAACTTTCAAAAGGTGATCCTAAATTAAAATTTTTACAGCAATAGATCTCTTGTCAATTATCAAACACATAGCAGAAGTTGAGCCATTATCTATGTCCAATTTCAATACTTGAAAAATGACTATCAACGTTTATTTTTGGATTTTAGACATGTCTTTTGTGTTTACCACACTTAAACCTGCGACGGTTACCCAGGATTCCCCTGCCAAGATTAATGAATTTTCTGAGAAATAGACTAAGGTTAATTTGTTAGCCATATTGATGATCAGGGCCACTATTAATGCGTGTTTCAGGGGTGGTGTACTTACTACAAAGATCGCTTCTGAATTAATAACTCATATTAAGAATAATGTATTGGCAGTAAGAAGAAGGTCATATATAATTATATGCATGATCTCATGTATCTTCGATATGATGGCAGTGAGAATGTGGGAGACCACTTATTGAAGTTGCCTCAAATCTTTTTGAGTATTAAAGAATGCGCACTTAACATAAATGAAGAGTTTGTAGTCTATATTGGGATTGCTTCTCTCCCCAAGGCTTTTGACAATTTTAAGGTGAATTATAATCACAAGAGCAGAATTGGGACTTGAACAAATTAATTCAGATGTGCGCTATTGAATAAAAAGAGGCTTAAAGGTGAGCGACATGAGTATGCTCATTTAGGGACTTCCAGTAAAAAGAATTTTAAGAGGAATAAAAAAAGAAATCAGCTACAACAAAAATTTCAATATAAGGGTAAAAGCAAGGGCCAAAGTTTTGGAAAGGCAGTGCGTTCTCAGGGCCAGTCTAAAGCATAAGCGATTGCTGATTTTACCGTAAGGAAGGCCACTTCAAGAGCAAATGTGTAAACTATAAGAAGTGGCTAGCGAAGCAGCCTGAAGGTATTCCTAGAGTTTTAGTACTCTCAGATTTTTTCAGTTGATAGTCGTCCTTATTCCTAGTTGGTTGACTCTGGTGCTTTTGTGCATGTTACATACTCTTTTTCAGGTACTTAGAAGCAAGAGAAGACCCAAACAGGATGATAGGTTGTTCCTTGAGAACGATCAGGCGATACAAGTGGAGAGCGCTGATACCTACAATTTAGTTTTGGATTTTGGATATACTCTGACTTTATATGGGACGTATTTTATTCCCTTATTTAGGAGGAACATTATTTCACTATCTAGACTTGCAAGCTGTGGTTATGCTTTTACGTTTCGTAGTATGAGTTTAGATATTATTTTTTATGGTTCTATTGTTGGTTAGGATATTTTGATTAATAATTTATATTTTTTATCTGTTGATTCTTCTAGCACCATTGCTTTGATTGCTGAGGCCACGAACTCGACACATTCAAGGTTAAAATACTCTTTGCTTAGGGATGATTCTGCAGTCTTAGGACATAGGAGGTTAGGTCACATATTGAAGAAGAGAATGAAATAGTTATTTAGATATGATATTATTAGACCCTTGGATTTCATCAATTTTGAGAATTGTGTGGATTGTATGAAGGGTAAACATCCAAGCAGAGGAAGTTTTTTGCCTCTCGGGCCACTAAGTGTGCAATCGTGGACTTTGCGAGTTTGTAGCAACGATGCGCTTGTACATGGAGTCACCATCCAGAGCTTTTGGTGTTCTGGGATACCCAAAATCAATATCTTAAGCACCGAAGTGTACAATGACTCTAAATCATCGGTCAATGCCAAAGCCTCTTGGGTAAGAACTTTGGTTATCAATCGGGAAGGTGTTAGGCACCTAATTGACCCGCTCATAAGCAGTTGCTACTATGACCAAGTGTGTATAAAAATATAAAAATGAGTGACACTTCCTCTTGCCCGAAGGCACACTGATCCTATTGGGTTCTCCACAAATGCCAAAATTTTGATGGTGTAACAACCCAAATCCTAGGATAGAGAAAAAGCAAAAAGAAGATGATGAATAGAGGGGAGAGCCAGAGCTCTCGGGCCCTTGTAGCACCGTTGTCGGATCTCTGGGTCAATGTAATACCGGTGAGCTTCCGAAAGCAAATGGTTTGAGGAAAAGGTTCTAGATTTGCTAAAGGGTGGAAGTTTGGGAGGTTAGGAATGATGGTATGGTGATATTTGGCCAAGGTTTCAAAGCTTGGAAGGTATTTGGAATGGAGGGTATGATAGTATTGGTGGATGTAACCTAAAGTTTTAAGCTTGGAAAGGTTTAAGATTGGAAATGGGGAGCTTTTTTGTAGAGTTTCTGCTTTAGGATTTGAAAAAGGTGGTAAACAAGGGGGGGGGGGGGGGGTGGCTCTATATTTATAGATGGAGAGGTATTTAGGGAGGTACTTAAGGCACTAATGGGTTTAGCAATTACGTAATGGTAGATCTAAGGTTTTTAAGGGCTTGGAGAAGATGGAGTTGGGTTTTAATGGTGGATGATGGGGTGATGACTTAAATGGCAAAAGGATAAATTCTAGGGTCCAAAGGGGCATATGGGTTTTAAAGAAACAAACCTCAAAGTCTGGGATGGTCCACAAGTCAAACCCTTAAAGTAAAAAAATCCATTTTCGGAGTAGAGAAGTTCAGGCCCATACTGGAGAAGAACTAAATTGGCTATGCGTACATACTATGCACGCATGAGTAAATTTTTTTTCTCATTCCCATTGAATATATCATCTCGAGCTACCCAAAAATGATATATTATAATAATCAATCAGATTTTTCTATCAAAAGTTATGGTCATCGAAAGTTTCCTTTGCCGTCGAGTGCCACATAACATCATGGATCCGTAAAATGTTATTTTTTGGGGCCTCGAACCTTCGTGGGCCGACTCTGGGATTATCCGTGGATCGAGGGTATTTCTTTAAGGTTTTTCTAAGCTTCCCAAGGGTGTCTAGTGTTTTGATGGGTTTTAAAGGTCCGATATGAGTTCTAGGGGTCTGGTATGGATTCTAAGGGTCCGAGAAAGGTTCTAAGGGTTCGAGTTAAGTTCTAGGAGTTCGAGAAGTGCTTTCAGAAGCTCGGAAGTACGTCGTTCTTAAAGTATGGGTCAATAGTGCCTTGAGCCAATTTTGGGTGTCTACAGATGTCTCTATTTGGTATCCGATCACTAATGATTGTATGTCAAAGAAAAAGACATTCGAAGAGGCCCAAGACAACATTATCGAGTCTGCTGTATTCAAAACGAACCTCAAACATCAATTGGTAAAAAAATGGAGAGTGATGTAAGCCCATATATTGGGAAAATGTCTGCTACTCGAGATTATCGGTCCCCAAGTGCTTAACAACATTACTGGGCATAACCGTATGATGGTATGATTGATGATGCATGGTGTTCGAGTTTCATTTTGAATAAATTAGCCCCATGAGCAGGAGGATGATCAACCCATACTTAAATATTAGCGTAAAGCAATGACGCAAAGATCCAACAGTTTGCATCCAATCTCATGAGGCATTGATTGCCCCACTTTGATTGGTCACGGGTGCCCCTACGCGAGGTAGGGTTCGGGGTCTTTGAGCGCACTCATCGATCCCGGGGTTAATTTAGCATAACTTCTTGAGCAGAGCGAATATTGATGTTAAGCCGCTTTTTAGGAGTGTGCACCACTTAAGAAGCCACATTTTATTGTTATTTTATGTTATATATATATTTTTTCTTTTCATACATTTTGTTTGAGGTTTTTTGGTGTGCTCATCGATCCCAAATTTTTTTATTTTAGCACAATTGCCCGAGCGAATCGAATGGAGGTCAAAGCGCTTTTTGGGAGTGTGTGCCCCTAAAATCTCATCCTTATTTTTTGTTTTTCTCTTTTTTTCTTTGCCTTTTTTTTTGGAGCGCCTAGAAAGAGTAAGGACGAGCTGCGACTTTGGACCGCAAGAACCTTCATTTGGAAAGAGCTTTAAATGAAGTCCTTCGTTCTATTGATGCTTCCAAAAAGCGCTACAAGGGTCTCCATGGACGATGAATGAGTGGCTGAAATACTCGTGAAGACGTGTTGGTCATCTCAGGTGCTTGTAGACAACCCCATTTTGCCCTCTCGAAATGTACTAATCTGTTCGGTCAACCTTTAACCTCATAACCCTAATTGGGACCATATACTGAAATAATAGTATATGGCTGAATACAGGCTGAAATAATAGCTTTGTGGCTCAGACCCCGACATAGGGAGGCTATATACTGAAACAATAGTATATAGTCGAAATGCAGACTGAAACAATAGTTTAACATTTTAGACCCCCTAACCCTAACGTGGGAACCATGCATTGAAATAATAGTGCATGATTGAACACAGGCTGAAACAATAGCTCTGTGGCTCAGACCCCAACGTAGGGAGACTATATACTGAAACCATAGTATATAGTCGAAATAGAGACTGAAATAATAGTCTGACATTTTAGACCAGACTTGAACCCGGACAGCCCCGAATTACACGCCTAAAACCACGCGCGTAATTTGATTACACGTAAAACCACAAACATGCAATCGGTTTCCCTTTCAGACTAGACTTCCTTTCCCAGACCGCTTCGAGACTCAATCTTGCGTCCACCATGAGACGCGCGATGGGATTGAGCGCCCCACCACCGGTGCGCAATTGGCCTATGCCCGACCTAGTCTTATAGTCTTTGACCCCAAGCTTCCTCGATTAAATGCTTCAAATGAGACACTTAATCGGATTGCACACCCTATACACGCAATTAGTCCTAACTTTGTTAGAACTAGGAAACTCGCTGAGTAAGTCAACCGGTCGCTCACTGAGTCGATGACCTACTCAAAGTGATTAAGCACCGAGAAACTGGCGTGCAATTCGGTTAAACGCCTGAAATAGAGCATTTAATTAAAAAAAACCTATAAAAGATTTTTTTTAATTTGACCCACAGAACACACGAAGGAGAGAGAAGAGAACGGATTTTTTTAGGATATCGAGACCAGAGAATTCCGAGAATGAACCCATAGAGAAACATAGCCATAATTTCGAGATTCAAGCTTCGAATTTTCGAGATTTCTCTCTGTAGCCTCAACCTTAGGTAAGAATTTAGTTTCCGACCTTAGTTTTTAGTTCTTAGATTTAAGATTTTTCTTAGTTTTAATTGCTAATATTAAATTTTCAGTCTTAGACTGTAGCACCATTTTTAGACCATAATTTTAATATCTGGTTCTAGTCCTTCGTTTCTAGAACTAGTCCTTAATCTGACGGCCTAATTCACCGACCATAAACTTTAATTCTGTTCTAAAATCTTAATCTCCAGTTCTATCATTAATCTCTGATTCTAGTTCTTAGTTTCTAGAATCAGTCCTTAATCATATAGCCTGATTTTTTGATTTCGAACCTGAATTCAGTCCTTAGATTTTGAAATTCTAGTGTTAATTCCTTAGTTTAATATTTCAAAAATCCCAAATATTAATTTAGTTTTCTATAATTCTAGTTTCATAATTTAATTCATAATTATAATCCCGAAATCGACTCTAAAAATTTAAAAATTATATCTTATAATCCAAAAATCTAATTTGCTTTAACTTCAGCCACCCAATTTGCCTAAGGGAGCTTACGGAGGGTACTTGGAAACGAGACCAATCCTCCTTAGCATAGCGGGCCCAAAACCCCTTTCCTAGTATTCTAATATAATTAATTTATTGCTTTGATTAGAACTAGTAAAAGTTAGTTCCTTTATCTCAATTAAATTTAATATAGTTAATTCATTATTTTAATTAGATCTTTAGTAAAGTCAACTCCTCAACTTAATTAGAAAATTAGTAAAATTAGTTCCTTTATTTTAATCAGATTTCTGGTATAATTAATTCATTGTCTTAATTAGATTTTTAATATAGTTAATTCATTGCTTTAATCAGAATTTTAGCAAAATTAGTTTATTTACTTTAATTAAAATTTTAATAAAATTAGTATATTTGCTTTAATTAGAGTTTTAGTAAAATCAGTCTTCTATTTCAATTAGAATTTCAGTAGGACTATTATATTTGCTTTAATTAAAATTTCAGTCAAATTAATATACTTGCTAAATTAGAATTTCAACACAATTAGTATATTTACTTTAATCAGAGTTGCAGTAGAACTTGTATACTCGCTTTACTTAGAATTTTAGTATAATTAGCAGGCTTGGTTTAATTAGAGTTTCATTAAAATTAACATATTTGCATTCCTAGTATGATTAGGAGACTAATATTAATTAAACTTCTAGAAGGATTAGGAAACTGAATTAATTAGAATCCTAATAAGATTAGAACATTTAAATTAATTAGACTCCTAGTAAGATTAGGAGACTTAATTAATTAGACTTTCAATAAGATTAGAAAACTCAATCAATTAGACTTCCAATAAGAGTAGAACACTTAAATCAAGTAGACTCCTAATAGGATTAGGACGCTAGAAGATTAATTCATTCACTTCAACAAATTCACAACTAGGCTCACAATATAATTAGGAAATTTAAACTAATAAGTATTATATCAATCACAGGAAAAGAAAAGAAAACTAAACTCTCTAACTTATAAGGAAGAGCTATAGCTGCTGACGTTCGCAGGCGGACGATTCAGTAAAGAAGTAACTTACACCTGCTCTAAAGCGTGATCACCGACGTGTTGCAGCATCGTTAAATATCTACAGCTAGTGATCGCAATCAACTAGGAACGTTCCTAGAAATCCCCTTTTTTTATTTCCAATATTCCAACACCGCATTGTCAGAGTCCACTTAGATAGATTTGGGCCACTGATTCAACAGGGACCGAGAGGAACCCAGAAAAAGCATGCACCAACAGACTGGCGACCGCGATGAGACACTTTTGCAAACTCTTTCTCTCTTAGATAGTTTTTATTTTACTTTCCTATTTTTATTTTCATCGCATCGTTTAGATTTCCTTAAATATATGAGTCTTCGTCAAAGACTCGAGATGTCTGGTATACAAAGAGTGAGTTTAGGAGACCCACCATTGTGGGGATATCATGATAACCCCATGTACAAAGAAGAACCACTTTACAATCTCAGCCTACGACAACCTGAGATTAACATAGTGGAGAATAAGAAAATCCCTTCTCTACCCTACACACCGGTAATAATCGTAACGGGAGAGATAGTAACATTGGACAAAACCTCACTACTCAACAAATTGTAGAGCTCAGTATTCAGAGAATGCAAAGAAGAGATGATGACTCCGAGGAATTGCTTCGAGGATTGGCTGCTGCATATGAGACCATTAGGCCACGATAATATTCAAAAGAATGAGAACGACAGGAAAGGCCGCCTCCTACCTCGAGCACGGTGTCAGCTCGCGCCTCACCATTGAGGCAACCTACTCACACATTCTTCAATGATGATTCCCCGGACAAGGTTGGCTCGCGGGCCGCTTCAAAAGACAGCACTATCAAGATTGAAGATCTTCCTAAAATGCTCGATGAGTACATGGCCAAGAGAGAGCGCCCCGGTCACTCGTTCGGATTCGACAAATTTTGTTGGGACGTTGAATTTAACTTACCCATAGGATTTAAACTGTCAAAATTTACCAAATATAATGGCACAGGAAATCTGAACCATCACTTGGCCCTCTTTTGCAACGATTGTCGACCCATACATGATAATCAAGGACTTCTCATTCATTATTTCCAACGCTCATTAGAAAGAGAAGCTTTAGATTGGTTTGCGGGACTCCCGTTTTATAAGATAGAAACATTCGACGATCTAGTCGGTCAATTCCTGGACCAATACAAACACTTGATATAGGAGACAGTCAGTCTCAGCAATTTGATGACGACAAAGCAAGGACTCGATGAATAATTTACCAACTTCATTGCTTGATGGAGGAAGCTTGCTGCCAGGACCGGTACTTTAATGAAAGAGAAAGACTCGGTTGACATTATCATCGACAATACTAGAGAATCGTTAAAGAGCACGTTGGTCCTAAGTGATTGCCCCGACTTCACTGCACTCTACTCCCGAGCATCCCGACTAGCGCGACACATTAAAGACGGAGACCTCGCCCTATCCATAGTCACGTCAAAAGTAGGTTCTTCTAGTGAATCAAAGTTGAAAAATAATAAGAAAGCCTCAAGAACCGAACAGGTCAACACCGTTGTCAACTAAGGACAGAATGTTGAGAACGAAAACTTTCAACCGAGAAACTTCAGCCACAATCAAAATCAATAATGGTACACAAACCAAAACCATCCTTCTGGTCCTCCATCTTAATCACTCGCATCCAACCCTCCAATACTTTTGCTACCCCTGTGAGAGTTCCTTCACCCTCGCACCCCTTAGCCTTGATCACTCGCATCACCCCGCCGAGCCAGCCTCCCTACCTGAAATTCACTCAGATATGAGTCCATTCCTTTAGGGGCAGGTGACCATTCCTCCACAGTCAACCACAAGAACCTTCAACCCTTCTAAATCCTAAACCAACACCAATGCCACTCCCCTCGTTCGACTCTGAGCCCGAGTATGGAGACTGTTCTTCAAATTGCAGCCTAAATTACCGCATGGGTAGATAGTGTCACCCGAAAGACTCCGAACCTAGAAAACGAAACAAAGACTGAGTGTTTACTAAACATAGAAGAAAGTGAGTGAGAAGAACATCTCGACCCGTGTGAGACACTGGTCTCTGCTTTTCTAGAAGAAGAGGATTACACACAGTATCTCCCACCTTGGAATGACGCAGTGTAAGTACGCGCTCAAACCTAAAATTTCACTCACTTCACAAACACATTAACGTCGAGCCACACCGGGTTCGGTCAACAACCGACTTCCCCGATTCTTAAATCAGGAATCAATTATCTACCTCTGCCTTTCCCTGAAAATAAGGATTTCATGAATGCACAATCACTAGAGGGGAACGTGCGAGAAAGAGAAGTTAACTTGCTGCCCCCACCTCACATTATCCCTCCACCAATCCCTGTGCCTCAACCACTCCAACCACCTACACCTAAGGCTCATCGACCAGGCAAAGAAATTACACTCGAGACAGGGCAAGAATATGACCTTCTGCGACATCTCATAAAGATCTCAGCCCAGATATCTATACTATAACTCATTAAGAAATTACCTGATCACCACCGATTATTGACAAGGACACTTGAAGGCACACAAGTGGAGGAGGACACAATATTGGATGAGCTACATCAAATCACCTCGGTCATAGCGTAACCTTCAGTACTCACTTTCATAGACACAGACATGCCTAAGGAGTCACTCCATGAAAGCGCAACTCCCATATATCTTATGGTTATAATTAGAGGATTCTCTGTACCCCATGCATTAGTCGATACAGGAGTAGGGCTCAATATCTGCCCAATCACAATATTAAAGATGCTTGAGTACATAGAGCAGGATGTTAGGCCCTTCGTACTATCACTTATAACTTATGATGGCTCGCGTCATTTCGTCAAAGGAACTATCAAACTCCAGGCTTGCCTTGAACCTGTAACGAAAGACGCCACTTTCCATATTTCTGATTCTGCTAGTACGTACAATCTTATCTTAGGAAGAAAATGGTTAGATTCAGTGAAGGCGTCGCATCAACATACCACCAATACGTCAAATTTCCATACGAGGACTCTATTGTCCAGATATATCTGACGATGTTCCTCCGGAGATGATGGACACCGATTATCAGTGAGTATTTGATCCCATGATTCCAGATCAACACGGGCCACATTTAAAAAGCCCAAATCCCTGATGAGACAACCATTGTGGAAGTCCGTCCCCCTACCCCTCTTAGTTCGCCCCCAACGCGTCAACAAAAATTGATGAGAAGAGAGGTTGGCCCAGACCTCGCCAAACTTTACGGCGTCAACCCAATCGCGACAAAACGGTGGGACCTTATGTATCAGCTCGGGAACATCCCTCACACCGGACTCGATAAAAATAAGTAAGGTCGTGTAGGACCTGTCATCCCAAGAAAAATATGCAAAGACATAGGATTAGGTTACCAATCGGATGGCCCACAAGCCGACTTGTTCCCTACCTCGTCAAAATGGTCTCTATATGACCACTTTGTCTATGGGACCACCGAGAAAGCTGACATACCAAAGCAGAAGGAAGCATCCTTCACTAAATCCCAAGAAGCGGAAATCGAGCAAGTGGCTAAAGCATTCAGCGATTCAACCAATCTGAATGACGATATTGATAAATCGCTCGAAGGAGTCAAGCCCTTATTTGACACTAAGGAGCTTATAGAAGAGAGAAAGGAAGAACCGAACTCGAGCCACGAGTAGAAGACTGGGAATTCGCTGACGATGAAGATTTCCACATAGCTACCTTGCAAGATGATGAAGAACACTTATACTTAACATGGGAAGAAGATGACACCCCATAAGAAAATCTTAACTCACATAGCATCCGCCTCGGCCTCGGCCTTAGGGGATGGGAATGCCCGTGGGAATCCCCTTATATCGCTCACCCATACCAACCCCGCTGTAGGGTCTGCACCAGTATATTAGAACACTTTGCTAGTTGGAGCCGACACTCCGCGATGGTAGGAACGAATGACTCCAACCTCGTGATAACATAAGCGAGTGATGACCCACCAACTCAGCTACCTACCCAAGAAGCAGAAAATCCCAACAGTCATCTAGTCGACTCGGGGGGAAACACCCACATAACCCTCATAGAGTTTGAAAAGGAACTTGAACTAGACACTCCTCCATCCCCAAATGCGCCGCAACTCTAAATATTCTGGAAATCTCTCGAGGAAGAATGGTAACCTCCCCCGAGTGACGATAAGGACTACTGGATAGACCACCCTGCACTCGAGTTAGCAGAGCAAGCTAACCTAGGACTTCAAGCGCTGTCAGATCAAGAAGATGAGTTCGATACCGGCCTCGACTCTAACTCAGAAGGATGGGAATGCCCTTGGGGATCTCCCTGCATTTCTTACCATTATCAGCCTCGCTGTCGAGCATGCATGCTTATCCTAACATACTATAAAGTTGAAGGGAAAGAGCTCACAACCCCTGAGAACCCCTGAGGAGGTCACTCTCGATAGGAAGAACAACCATAATATAACTCAGAGGAGGATAGTTCGATCGATTATGATCTCCAGAGCTTCTTCGAAGGTGAGACAATCAATGTGATAGAGAAAATCTGAATGTCAATATCGCTATCATCGGCGTCGCTTATTCAGAAGATCTCATCAGATGGGTACTTAAAAAAAATTGTTAAATTCAGAATAAATCCACATTTTCTGAAGAATCACCTCAACGGCTTCGGCAACCATCTTGCTCCCTCAGTTAGAGGAAGCAAATCCCCCGACGGCTTTTGAGGTGACCAACCCTGTACTATGTCTACTATCAAAAATAAAAAAAATAGAAACAGCAGAAAACCCTAAAAATTTAGAAATACAAAATCCAAAAAAATAAAAAAATCCTTAAAATTTAGAAATACAAAACCCAAAAAAATCAGAAAACCCCAAAAAAGAAAGGGAACCCTTCGTCCCGAATCAAGTTTGCGACCAACAAGGGGACTTTTCTCCTAAGACTACTATTCCACCTCCCGTACGAGGATGCAGGGTGTCCAGGCTAAACAACAAGCCAGTGATTATACCAGACTAAATACTTTGCGACTTTCTGAAAAGAATCAATAGCCTTGACCTTCACCTTATCAATGATCTCTTGGTCATAAATTGTACCGATGAAGGGTTACCTTTCCCAAAATTGAATCCCCAGTATAAAAATTTTGCAGTATATGAGCTTACCGAAGAAGAAGAGGAAACACCGATCACCGAAGAGGCGCCAGACTTGGGTCATTAAGCATTTGATGAGTAAACCCAAGCTGTCGTGAAACCTACAGAAGAAATCAACTTTGGTACTGAAGAGAAACCCAAGAGGTTACTAGTTAGCACGATGCTCAACTCTAAGAAACGTCAGCAAATCGTACAATTTATGAGGATATGCCTGGTTCAGACCCAAGTTTAGTAGAACATTGCCTTGTCTTTGAACTCGATGTAAAGCCTGTTAAGCAGAAACTCCGTAGAATGTACTCATAAATAACCCTTTAAGTTAAAGAGGAAGTTGACAAGTTACACAAAGCCAAATTCATTCGAGTCGTCCTCTACCCCAAATGGGTCACCAACATAGTACCTATCGCTAAGAAAGATGGCAGAGTATGAATTTGCATTGACTTCTGAAACCTTAACCAGACATGCCCAAAAGATGACTTCCCACTTTCGCACATTGATACTCTAGTCAACAACACCGCTGGACATAAGATGCTATCCTTTATGGATGGTTTCTCTGGGTATAATCAGATCAAATTAGCATAGTCTGACAAAGAGAAGACTTCTTTCATCACACAATGGGGAACTTACTGTTACATCGTCATGCCTTTTGGGCTCAAAAATGTAGGAGTCACGTATCAATGTACCATGGTGGCTATTTTTCATGACATGATGCATAAATGTGTAGAAGTCTATGTCGATGACATATTAGTGAAGTCCCAAACGAGGGCAGGATATGTTGAAGCACTCCGACTGATGCTACAAAGAGGCAAGAAATATCAGTTAAAAATGAACCCAAAGAAATGTGTCTTCGGAGTCACCTCCGGATTATTACTCGATTTTATAGTTAGCAAGCGAGGGATCAAAGTCGACCCTGCTAAAGTCAGGGTTATCCTTGAGATGCCACCTCTCAGTAATATTAAAGAATTACGAGACCTGATAGGAAGATTACAATTCATCAGGAGATTTATCTCCTAGCATTCAGACAGATGCGATCCTTTTTACAGACTACTTAAAGGAGGAACTGAGTATAAATGGGATGACCAATGTCAGTAAATCTTTAATAACATCAAGAAGTACCTCCTTAACCCACCAATACTATCGCCACCAATCCCTAGAAGACCCCTAATCCTCTACCTCCTAGCAAACGAAAAAACAATGGGAGTAATTCTGAGACAATATGAAGAAGACGACAAGAGAGAGATGGCTATCTACTAACTTAGTAGGATGGTGGTCTAGTACGAACGAAAATATACTTCAATGGAGAAGACCTGCCTCACGTTGGTGTGGGCCTTAACCAAATTACGGCACTACTTCAGAGCACATAAGATACTAGTACTAGCCCGAATGGACCCTCTAAAGGACGTATTCGAAAAGCCAGCAACATCAGAAAAGATCACTCGTTGGCATATGCTATTACAAGAATTCGATATCACTTATGTCACGCAGAAGTCGATCAAAGGACAAGCAATCACCGATTACCTCGCAGATCTCCCACTCCCGAGTGATGAGCCCATACACGCAGATTTTCTCGATGAAGACCTACTCACGATTCATAACGAAGAGCCCGATAAGACCTTATAGACCCTTTATTTTGATGGTGCTTTAAATCACAAAAGAAAAGAAATCAGGATAGTCCTCCTAATCCCAGAAGGAGTTGTCATACCTAAGGCTTTTTAACTAGATTTCCCTGTCACTAATAATGTCGCAGAATATGAAGCTTTCATAGCTGGACTATGAGTAACACTACAATTAAGTGTTAAACGGCTAAAAACCATCGGTGACTCCAAGCTAGTAATCTCGCAAGTTATAGGAGAATGGTAGACTAAGGAAAAGAGACTAATGGCATACCTAGAAACCGCTAAATATTTAGTAAAGAAATTTGAATAAATCTCTTTCACGCACATCCCTAGATTAAAAAACGAGTTCACAGACTCCCTTGCCATGTTAGCCTAGGTCATTCAAATACCCATCGGACAAAGTATCAAGACCTTCTTCATCAAAAAACTGACAGTACCCTCCCACGAGGTAGCATGGACCGTCAAGAGAGAATTACCGATTCTCCCCACCAGTACAGGACCAAATGAAGCAATCGCTCCGGAAAAGCACGTCAAGTCAGAAACCGAAGTTGCTATATTCAGATTTAAAAAATCACCAACCGACGATGGACAACCATAATATTCTAACATTTGGAACTTCTTGAAGCATCAACATGTCCCTCCATACGCCACGAAGATCGAATGGAAGACTATAAGGAACTGATGTGCTCGACTCTTCATACTCGACGAAATATTATATAAAAAAGCCTTCACCAAACGAGTACTGCTACGATGCGTTACAACTGTCGAAGGACAATACATCATCCGAGAAGAACATGCCAGTGCTTGCGGCACCCACGCCGATAGATAAAGACTTACCGATCAAATCACACGATAAGGCTACTTCTGGCCGATAATGATAAGAGACTACCATCTCTATGTCCAATTCTGCAAGCAATGCCAAGAGCACGCTGCACTCATCAAAACTCCATCAGTTGCATTGAACACTATGACCTCGTCATGACCATTTTCGATGTCATTGGACCTTTCATAGACAGTCGAGAACACTCACAAGCACACGTTCGTACTTACAACAATTGAATACTACACCAAATGGGCAAAGGATAAATCCTATGTCAGAATCATCGCTTCGACACTCGTAAGGTTTATCGTTTGGAATATCATCACCAGGTGTGGAGTACCCAAAATATTCATTATCGACAACAGTCTACAATTCATCGCAGAGAAGATGAAGAAGTTATGTAAGAAATTCGACATCGACCTATGGCACTTATCACCGTTCTACCCTTAGGGCAATGGACAAGCAGAAGCTACAAACAAAAAGCTGATTCGAATTCTGAAATACACAGTAGGAACGAGTAATAGAGTCGACTGGCCTGAACGACTACTAGAAGTACTTTGGGCCATAGTCACAAAATCGGGGTTCGGCAATAGTTCAGCGAGGTTAAAATTTGGGAAAATCCGGCAAAATTGGGAAGTTCAGAGGAAAAATAGGTGAAAAAAATTATAAAAAAATAAAAAGATTTAAAATTAAAAAAAAAATTATTGAAAAAATTATTTTTTAAAAAAAAATTCAAGAATAATTCGTGAAGTTCAGGAATTCGGTGAATATTTGAAAAATTTGTGAATAATTCGGGGGACTTTAAATTCGTGAATTATTCGCAAAATTTTCAAATATTCGGCGATTTTTGTGACTATACTATAGGCCTATAGGACGTCTATTCATACGGCCAGAGGCCAAACTCCCTACTTCCTTACCTAAGGAATGGAGGCAGTCCTACCATATGAGATACAAGTACCAACCTTACGGATTCAACTCGATGATGAGCTATCTTTAGACAAGAGGAGAATTTTCCTACTCGCGCAGCTAGAGCAGCTTGATGAAATATGTTTAAGGGCAGTTGATCACACTCTGGTATATCAGAGGAGAGTGGCTAGGGCTTACGATAAGAAAGTCCTCGAACGAACCTTTAATATTGAAGAATTAGTCTTAAAGAAAATCATGCCTTCCAAGCACGTCCATCCGAAAGAAAAATTGAAATCGAACTGAGAAGACCCTTATATTATAACAGCCGTATACCCTGGAAATGCATACAAACTGGCGAACCAAGATGGGAAAGAACTCCCTAGCCCTTGGAAAGTCATGTACCTTAGAAAATACTATCCTTAGCCCTGTGATCATCACATCCCATAGTTAAATACTTATACTTATCACCCCCATAGTTGTCACGACCCATTCATTGGTCATACGTCATCAATTCTCAGAATATCCTTAAGACCTCAAATTCATTATCCAGTTTCTTATTCGGGTGAATTGATTGAAGAACTAGTGACCTACCTAACCTCTTTCAAGAGCATAAGTAACACCTGATCCTCATTTCCCCCTCCCCCGCCATTGGAGGAGACGTCAGAGCAAAACAAAAATGAAAATGCTAGGTTCAATCAAAACTCACTATTCTTGCGCTAGCAGGGTGCTTTCAAAAATACATATATAAAAAAAATCGAGTGAGAGCATTATGACGAATGAACAAGTCAATAAGCTCAGGGAAGCATAAGCAGGCCGTGAGCACATCTATGGTAACTTTACTAGAAATGTATAAGTAAGCTGCGAGGGCATTCCTGATGTCCCCATACTACTAGATATCGTCGCAAGGTGGCAGGAGGAGGATAAACTCCTGCTAACCTTAGAATGTGAGATCTTGATGGTACCAAAATATGACGAAGAGCTCAATCATGGCACCCCGTATTCCCTTGAGAAAAAGATTATTACTCATCCCTTTTGCAAAGCGTTAATTATAAACTATTCCCCACATCACTGAGCCTCACCCCTCTTCTACCTTTTTTCATTTTCGGACAATTAATCGGAAGCCTCACAGGATACTCCTAAGAATGTAGCCAAACACCGATAAATGATGACTGATGCGATCACTTACTATACCTACCATACTTCTCCCTAATAATCACGGGATAGGATGATCCCCACCCAAAGGTAGACCCTTGCACACAACTGACCTAATCAAAATGACCTCCCCCCAGTTCGATGACTGTACTAATAAGCTTTCCTTCAAAACTAACTTACCAAGTACCCATGACTTCTTATAGACCCAAAGTGCTCATCTAAAACCCAGAAAAGCTCCATTGTATCTAGACACTGAGGCATTTTTTTTGTCAGAACGAGAATCACCTTAGAAGCACCGACTCATCCACGAAGATGAGGAATAACGAAGTTACCATCCAAAGAATGCTACCAAAGATACTATACTGCTAATCCTACCATGCTCCTACACTGGGGCATTTTTTTATATTATTATTTATTATTTCTATCTTAGCTATTTGCTTTCCTTGTTGTATTATTTCTATTTCAAAAAACAAGGAAAGAAAAAAAAGAAGAAAAAAAAAGAGAAAAAAAAGAGAGACCACATATCCATCATTTACTACCAGACCTCGGTTTGAGATACTTGTC
The DNA here is from genome assembly GCA_021018995.1 of Chloranthus sessilifolius. Taxonomy (NCBI): domain Eukaryota; kingdom Viridiplantae; phylum Streptophyta; class Magnoliopsida; order Chloranthales; family Chloranthaceae; genus Chloranthus; species Chloranthus sessilifolius. Next base: position 19,907,766 of record CM037586.1, read on the forward strand.
CCTTTACCAACTAGCAAGAGGGAGAATAAAAATTATTGATAGTGTTACCTTTACATGTGCAGGTACCAAGCAACCTTCAACCATCACTAGGCCAACTCAGGAAGCATCCAAGTCCCGATGACGGTTGACGGCACTAAAGAAACTAAAAAGCGAAAGACAAATGCAAGAGGTAATCAAAAGAAAAGGAACTGATTAGGTACATCTAAACCAAAAATCTCTCTCTATATATATATCAAAATTTTCTTTTCTTTTTTTACACTTGTCACCGAGGGCATCCCCCCTGTATATACAATGCACATACAATGGATAAATTAATACACACACACCCCTACTCCCTATGCTGTCGCTGGGATGGCCGATCACCGCTATCTCCAGTATCATCAGCTCGGAGGTCTGCAGACTGGTCCTCTGAAAACCCAATCCCTACATCGGGAGTCTGCAGAACCTCTAGACTACACAGCCCTGCTACAGAATCTCCCTCACTCGTCTGACTAACAGACTGCCTTGCTTGAGAACGAGGAGGATACCTCGCGAGAACCTCACGAATGAAAGAATCCTCACGAGCTTCACCCCTGACACGATCATGTGATGTGTGACGAGAGTACCCGGCCGAGGAACCCGTAGCCCTCGACTCCGATCCATCAAACTGACCAGCCAACTTGCTCACTCCCCGCTCACTCCTCATCAGACGATACTGCAGCCCATCTAGGGAAGCATGCATCTTTGCCCGCATCGTCCGATGCGCTGCCTCCAACGCCTATCTGAGTCTTCTGCGCAACCATCATCTCAACGAATAGGTCATCATGACTCAGAGCGTCTTTAAGGATCTGTCTCGCCTCAGGAGTGGCGCGCGCTCACGTCACCTCCAGACGCGCCTCCTCAAGCTCACGCACCTATGTTACCACACCAAGTCAAAGAAAACTAAAACATATATATATATATATATATATATATATATATATATATATATATGAACATAGAAACTTTGAAAAGGAAAGAATCATACCAGATTTGCCCTCTCCCCCAGAAGTCGCTCAACCGTCGCAAAGGTCACTGGATCAACAGGCGGCACGGAAGGAACGACAAACGTAGGTGGCTATAACAAATACAAACAGATATATCAAAAAATATTACGATGATGAATAAACCATAAAAACAACAATTAAAACATACCTGGGAAGGGATAGGAGCAGACCCTTGAGGGGGAGCCTCGGGAGTAGAGTCCGGAACAGCCTGCCCACAAAACCAAGCAAACAACACGAGACATGTCAAAACAAAGTAAATGAGATAATCTAAATTGAATTATGCCAAACCTGAAACTATACTTGTCTCTTGGGGTGTAGAGAGGCAGCAGTCGCCTCCCTCGTGTGGAAGTCCTCGGCAGTCTGACACTAAAAGACCAACGCAATGTTAGTAAACTATTAAGAAAGTGAAACAATAACACCCAACGAACTGCTATAATTATATAAACGAGTCGAAGGATTGGGGAAACTTACCCAGAGCTCCAGCTTGGCCCAAAGCTGAGCCATCGCTGGATCCTCCCGACTAGAAGAGGCAACTGAAGATGGATCAAATGTCGGAGTGGGACCTCCAGCAACAAGGTCGGCTCTCTACGAATAACAATAAACACATCAGTTGGCAAGCTCACAACGCTAACAATTAACAAGATCATGTTCATATAGACACACACCAATCGATCAATCTCAAATCATAGGCTGGTCTCCACCTCTCGGCCGACCTGCTGCTGACTGCGTAGCAGCCCGATCATCGTCACATGACTGGTGACCTCGGCCTCCCTCTCAGACTGACCAAAACAAAATGAGACACAACAACTACATCAGAACGACTGGAAGACTAAGTCAACATGATACATAAGTAATTAAACCAAAACACCAACTCACCAGGAGCCGTCGAGTCTCCGCTAGCCTAGCCCACAACTCATCCTTCGCTCCCCTATCTTGAGCAACTGAGGTGTAGGGAGCGCAACATATCCTCATCAGGTCGAGGAGCGCACCCCACCTACTCCATCGCCATGTGAAGGGCATTTAATGCGCCCCACACACTTGCTGTGAGATGGCCCTGCTCCAACGCGGCCAGTCTCTCCCTCAACGCTGACGCCGACTCAGGCCCGTCGACCATGAAAGAACCGCTCCCATGGAAGGGACGTGTGAAGAGGCGCCCATCACCCAGAGCACTAAACCATCTCCCATACTCCCGGACGTCCACCTCGTCATGTGCCCCCATGGCCCTGGTTCCCCCAGCTCTAAAATTAGCCATCTTAAGCGCCATCTGCTTCGTGAAGTTTTGGCCAGGGGGGCCGGTCATCCTCTTCGCCACCCTGTGGCAAATATCTGGAGGGACTCCTTGAGCGAGTCCCAGCTGCCGCACCACTCGAGATAGGTGAATCCTCTCCACCTTCTCAAAATAATGGACCCATATGTCCACATCAAAGAAGGGTTGACCCGACTAAATCACCAGCACAACAACATCCTCCCCATTCTCGTAGGGCCTCCAGATCACCTACAACCAAACAAGCAAGCCAACCCATCAATGAAACCTTAGATCCTAAGAGCCCAAAACAAAATGAAACAAAACAAGAACACGATGATATATACCTGCCCCGCATGCATGTCCTCAAAAAGACCCAGTGCAGTATGAAGATCAGAAGACCAGCGGCGACCCCTCAACATTGCCCTCCACACGTGCATCCGCGAAAATGTGAACCTCAGCTCCAACGGAACCCCCGGACGAAGGAAAGCAAAATGATCGTACGCCCAAAACAAAAAAAAAAGATAAAAGAAATGCTGAATAGCTGCTATGACGAGAAGAACAAAAAAAACTGAAGACACCATGACACAGATGAACTAAAACTCACTTGGCGGAAGGGAAGGAAACCTCCGATCGTCGCGACGCCCCATCCCCAACGATAAAGCTGCTCATAGAGATGTGCCAATGCGGCCACACCCCACGCATAGGTAGGGACCCGATCTAAGTCCCTAAGAATCAGCAAAAATAACTCGGTGACGCATCCTCGAGTCGAAGAAGAAAAGAGTACTGCACCAAGAAAGTGAATCAAGAACGCTCGAAGCACCTTATCTGCAGCCAACCCTGGCTCAACCATGGGCTCTTGACCTGCCACAACCACACAACGCGCCTTGTAAGATGCCCTTGCCTTTGAATGACGCCTCAAAGGGATGAAGCCACTAGCGAACGTATTGAAGAACCAAGTGACCCGAACTACACTTGGCCAAAATCTACTTGATCTATACGGTACACCCAAAATCTCCTCACACACCTCCAAATACACTCCTGCCATCTGCCCCGTGATCGGCTCACCCTCAAAACGAAGACCAGTAGTGCAGACTCAGTCCTCTAGAGTCGACAATAAGATACCAACTGGAAAGAGAAGCGCTGATGCTCCTCCCTCCACCTCTCCAAGATCGCCGCAATCAGACCACGATCAACCTGAAAGGGTTCTAGCTTCAGGATCGGCCAAAAGCTAAAAGACACCAATCACGCTCGTTGAAACTTTGACAAGGCATGATACCAAGTATGAGACTCAGCCCATGCCGAGCTGATAGCCAGTTGCGGAGGTTCCTATCTAATGGAACAACGAGCAACAAAAAAATAGAAAAAATAAGACTAACACACATACTCCCGACGAAAGACAAGCAAACTTAAAGCTAAAAGCGAATAGAATATATTTAAACACACAATAACAATTCATAATGAACACATAAAATATGATAAGAATAGAAAAACAGAAACGTGACCTATCTCTAGATGCGGTCATGATGCATGAGTGAGCACACAATCAATAATCAATGCAGGTTCGACATAAATTAAAAGGGTTTTCAGATCCTAATAAGTCTATGTCATAACCTAAATGCCTAAAAAAATTGAAAGAACTCTTGCTCACGGGTACCTACTCGGCCTTGAGCAAAGATATCCTCCAACGGGAAGTGTCAGCGAGCTTGATGCTCCTAAGCTCTCTCATCCTCAGCTCTCTCATCCTCGTCTCTCTCATCCTCAGCTCTCTCACCCTCAACTCTCTCGCCCTCATCCTTAGCTACACCCTGCTCAATCTCAAGTACCTCCTCCCTGACCTCCATCTGGTCAACCTCCAATACCTCCTCTCTAGCCACCTCCCCGACATCCACTCCCCCGATAACAACATCGGTTCAAGCCTCGGACATCTCACCCATCTCCCCCATCATGATCCTCTCAAACTCAAAAATAGTAAGATTGTGTCTACCATCACCTTCACCCTCCATCTGAGAAGAAAGAGCTCGAAAAATTGAAGAGAATAAAAGAAACGGTGTCTGAAACGGACGACCGGATAGCGAAATATCACAAAAATACGAAAACTAGAGCACACGGAAACAAGGAAACTAGAGAATTGAAGAAAAAAATGGATAGCGTTAAAATGAAAAATTTTGAACTATATATAGAACATACCCAAATCGCGCATGTTAACCAACATGCTCAACCCAATCACGCACCACGGTTCCCACCCTTAATTCAGAATAAATGCCCTCCCTCGAGCGCATAAACAGACCACCGCTCTCTCAAACTAACCGATCATTTGGTTGTGTGCAGCCTACTAGACGCGTAATCACCTTGTGCACCCACATAGCGATGCGTAAATGCCAAAGGTCACTCGTACAGTGACCGGCCACTGCCGTAATCCTGCACCTCATACCATGCATTTAACTCGGTTCAACGACTAGACACTGGCGCTTAATGACCTTCCAACTCTCTGAAACGCGCGCTCCTATTCCGGCGTGCAATTTGTTTATGTGCCCAGAGTGAAGCGCGCAATTCCCCAGAATAGTAGGTTAACAGGCTAAAATTAAGAAATTTTCGACCCTAATTACCAACCGAAACTACTCCCTCGTTAAGACCAATCCAAAAACACTCCTGACTTAGAAAATATCCACCCTAAATTAAACTAAAAAAAAAGCCCCCAACATCATTTATACACTTCAATTAAGACCAAACTAAAGAAAAAAGGAGAAAATGGGAAAAAATGCTCCCCATCACTTACGCACGTGATTTTAGACTAAACTAACCTAAACTAAAAATGCTCCCAACATACCCTAGATTCGAAATAAAGGAACCAAATCGAACCAATATTAAATAAATAAGCGTCGCACTCAAAACAAGTCAAATTAGCTATCAAATAAACCAAACCAAAATTTACTAGATAGATATTACCACAAGGGAAATGAAATCATAATCACTTAATAGATAAAATAATTATAAAATATGCCGAGGGCATACCCTCTGAATATACAACTTAAAACAAAAACTCAAAATCTGCACGTTCAGGCAATGCCCGAATCCGGATTTATTCGGGAAACCACTTCGAGTCGGATTGATAACACCAACCCTAGTATCACCTTGCATTTCCAATCCCGTCCATTCCCAATAATCCTTAATAATCACAACTCTTCGGGTTCAATACCCATGATACAAAATAAAAAGGAAGAAAAGATATTAACAAGCAATTCCCTAAATCACAAATCAAAATTGCCCCAAAACTTCTAATCCTAAGCTTGAAATAAAATTCAAAACAAAAACCCAAAGCCTTCGACTCACACTTATATAAACTATAGTGACAAGTGTCACACCGTTGAACCCCTCCATTCTAATTAAATCCAAACCAAACACACCCTCTCTAAAAAAAGACCACAATCCATGACAATCTAATAAACCAAAAATCACACAACACTTACCCCTCCAAGGGAACACAAACCCAAAGCAAAACAAACAAGCCAATAGGATTCAAACACTTAACACCCATCTAGAAATTTCAGATTAAACCCTAAATTCACACATTTCTAACGAGTATCATCTCAAACCAAACCTAAGACTAAAACAAAACACCTTAAACTTTAAACAAAATAAAAAATTCCCTACAAAAGAAAACTTTCTAAAGTAACACCCAGACTTGTTTGGGAGCTAATAGAAAAAATGCCCCCAACAAACCCAATAAGGTCAAGTAAACCTAAACAAAACTCAATAAAACAAATTAATCTCGGGACAAACCCTAAATAAACCTGGAATGAATCCCAAAACTCTAAGATAAGTTAAATCCTAAGTTAAAGCCTAAACCAAATCAAACAAATCAGATTGACCAATCCATTAAATAAGTTTAAAGAAATAAATAAACATAATAAACAAAAATGCCTCTTTATTTATAACTTAAAAAAATAAATTGTGAGTATCACCGGAGGCATACTTCCTGAACTTACAACCCAAAAAGAAAACTAGAACCTAACTTACATCCCAAAACGAAAAACTGGAAACCTGAAATCAACACAAAGTGAGGAGCGGAGCGTCCAATCGGAGGCTTCAGGAAGGATTGGTTGGATAATCATCCCTCCATTTGTAACACCTTCTCTTCCAGCATCTTCACCTCCTCTGCCGCCGCCTCCTCTAAGTTGCCTTCACTGCTCTCTAAAAGGGATCGATGTGAAAACTAGCGTATGCATTCCTAATACCCCTCATTCTCAAAATAATGTCATCCTTGAGCATCACCTCAGGGCGAAGATCACGCGAAATTATGAATATAGGAAGAAACGATATCCCAATCAGACGGTTAGATCATCTGATATTACTAAAACATGAATTTTAGAACATAAGAGATCTAAGAAAGGTAAAACTCGAGACTAAACCGAGGAATGAAAAGCAAATGAAGGCTCCTTCGCTTATATAGAGTATGGACTTAATCACTCACCCAGACACATGCGCTTAACTCGATCACGCGCAACGCACACTGCGCTCAATCTAAAACACGCGCTCTGACTCGAACGAGCAATGAAACCATCGCCCGCGCCGACGGCGCGACTCTCCGATCACGTGCCAACTATAAATCGTGCAAACTTATTAAATGACATACTCATGCCGTGCAATATGAAAGGTCACCCATACACTGACCCGATGACGCTCCGATCACGCGCTCATTTGAAACGTGCAACCCCATCAAACGACCACCTCACGCAGCGCAATACGAAAGGTCGCCCACACAGTGACCTGGTGATGCTCAATGATTAGAGCGTAATGATTAGAGTGCATAATCTAATCATGCGTAATGATTAGAGCGCATAATCCAATCACGCACACGTCCAAACACGCATAAACAACCCTTCAAACCTGCGATCACATGCTCAGAAACAGGCGTGCAATCATATTGAGCGACCTAAAACAGGCGCGCAATGCCTGACTTTGGGCAAAATCTATACATTTATATCTTTTTATCCCATCTCAATTAAAATCCTATCCCATCGCGTAGCCTCACAGGCTGTTCAGAGAAAAAGAAAAAGGGACAGCCGCTCACACATGTCCCATCATGATAAGACGCACACACATGATACCACCTTAATATCTAGTCCCATCGAGATAATTCAATCATGCCACCACACTTCCTCTCATGAGAAGATAAAAATGAAGCCAATCATGATGTAACCATAACGTGATCTTATACAATCCAATATCTGCCAAAGAAAGAAATGAGACGCACCTATCGCACAAATATCCTACCAGTGTCCCCTCATTTGGTCCTACAACGAAACATCCAAACACAACCCCACCACACATTCATGAATATGTCCCCTCGCGAGCTGACTACGACTTGTTCTCACCACGAATGTGCTCCATCGCGACACAGCAACCTCATTTGGTCTTATAGCCTCGACGCCAATCACACCTCCCCAAAACCCCTATCACGAAATAGTACATAAAGTCAAACCTTCTAAAAGTCCCATCGCTAACTATGCTCAGCTAACATCCCATTGTAAAAGCAGAGGGACTCCTCCCAGCGTCCCATCGCAAACATCACTACCCAAAAAGCTCAAACAACACCCGCTACGCCATATAATGAAAAGGGAGAAAGCTCGATTGTGTCCCATCGCTAAAAGTAAAGAGCCCTCTTCCCGAATCGCTCGCTACGTAACGATCGCTAGACACCACCACAGCAGAAATGCATGAAGATCTGGGACTCTTCTCATCGCATCCGACCAATGCCAAGTTCCAGCATGAACATCCTATCAGAATCCCTAAATCCCACCAGGACTCATCCAACACGCAGCCAAAGAAAGGAAGAATCCCCAAGTCCCATCGCGACATCACTTCCCCAGGACATCACATCACACAGTAATGACCGCCAAGCCCTGCCACAACGAATGAAAAAAACAAGAATAAATCCCACCAGCCTCATCGTGGTATCACCTTGACAACCCATCAGTCCCATCACGGACTACACAAGCTATGCACAATTCAGGTAAGTATCACTCCCAGGTAAGTACCACCCTTCCCTTTTACTCGATATTGTTGATATATATAGTTAGCTATGATTAGTCAAAATGTTTTCAAAATCTATCTCTCTTGACTCGTGAATCACTGTAGTCCTGCCATAAGACACAATCATCAGTATTTACCGAGAAGGTTAGACGGAGTATTCGGCATGCCAAGTGTCGTCTTGACAACCACACAAACGGTCGAGTCCATAAATCCCGTACCGATGGATATGCTCAGCGATGTCTCGGAAGCCACATTTTTTGCCGTTTTACCACTGAATTGATCTTAAGTTAGAATTCCCCAATTTTCAAAAACACCTTACTTCCAAAAAAATCTCTTACTTCCAAAACCAAAATCTCAAAAAGCAAAAACTTTTACTCCAAAACCAAAAATCTCTTACTTTCAAAAAAACAAACAACAAAACCAATAAAAAAAAAACCAAGATAATAATAAACAGAAAGACCTTTTACCTACCAAAATTCACCTCAAATATCAGCCTAAATCGGCCATTCCCTTGAGAAACTGAACACTGAGTATATTTAATCTAAGAACTTATAAACGGCTATTGGAAAAGGAACGCCTGACACGCATTGGTGTGAGCAATGACGCACCCGATCCGACATGACTTGCAAAAGCCTTCGACATTATAATGCATTTTATTATTCGTCCCTGGACCTTATTTATGGATATTTATATGATGCCCCCAGTACCTCGACTACGTCATACCTCTCTATTTGATTGTCCCTTGCAGCAGGTCGCGACATGCGGCTGGATGCCCCTTGCACCCACAGATTAGTATAAGGTGATTCTCCTTTCCGTTTGACTGTCACTCGCAGTAGGTCGCGCCACGCGACATGATGCCCCTTGCACTCGTAGAATAGGATACGTTGACTTCCCCTGTCGACTGCCTATGACAGCGGGCCACAATCCATGATGGGATCACCCCTGGGCATCCATGGCATGGAATACACCTTTCGACAGCTACCACTAGGCCCCTGAATGCTCCATTTTAGCTTATGCTGATAGATAAGAAAGCCAAACATGTCATGTCAGCATCCCCAATTCACATTTGTGATTTCCCAAGAGAAACGAGAAGACACCTCGAATGAGGGGTGCCTACTTCTCTGACGCATTCTTACTTCGCAAGAGTGCGCTGAAGAGGGGCATCTGTAGACACCCCCATTTTACTCTCTTGGAATGTACAAATCTGTTCGATCAACCTTTGACCTCATAACCCTAATTGGAACCATATACTGAAATAATAATATATGGCTGAACACATGCTGAAATAATAGCTCTGTGGCTCAGGCCCCATGAACCTAATGTGCGAACCATACACTGAAATAATAGTATATGGCTGAACACAGGCTGAAACAATAGCTCTGTGGCTCAGACCCCGACGTAGGGAGAGTATATATTAAAATAATAGTATATAATCGAAATGCAGACTGAAATAATAGTTTGACATTTCAGCCCCCCTAACCCTAATGTGGGAACCATACATTGAAACAATAGTACATGGCTGAACACAGGCTTGAATAATAGCTCTGTGGCTCAGATCTCGATGCAAGGAGACTATATACTGAAATAATAGTATATAGTCGAAATATAAACTGAAATAATAGTCTAGCATTTTAGGCCCCATGACTCTAACATGGGAACCATGCATTGAAACAATAGTACATGGCTGAACACAAGCTGAAATGATAGCTTTGTGGTTCAGACCCCAACGTAGGGAGACTATACACTAAAATAATAGTATATAGTCGAAATACATACTGAAATAATAACTTGGTATTTTAGACCAGACTCCCTTTCCCAGACCGCTTTGAGACTCGATCACGCGCCCATCATGAGACACGCGATCGGATTGAGCGCCCCACCATCGGCGTGCAATTGGCCTACGCCCGACCTAGTCTTACAGTCCTTGACCCCCAAGCTTCCTTGATTAAATGTTTCAAATGAGATGCTTAATCGGATTGTGCACCCTACACCAAGCGCGCAATTAGTCCTAACTTTGTTAGAACTAGGAAACTTGCTGAGAAAGTAAGCCGGTCGCTCATTGAGTCGGTGACCGACTCAAAGCAATTAAGAACCGGGAAACTGGTGCGTAATTTGGTTAAACGCCTGAAACATGACGTTTAATTAGAAAAAAACCTATAAAAGATTTTTTTTTAATTTGACCCACATAACACACGAAGGAGAGAGAAGAGAATGGATTTTTTTAGGATTTCGAGACCAGAGAATTCTGAGAACGAACCCATAGAGAAACATAGCTATAATTTCGAGATTCAAGCTTCGAATTTTCGAGATTCCACTCTACAGCCCCGACCTTAGGTAATAATTTAGTATCCGACCGTAGTTTTTAGTTCTTAGATTTAGGATCTTTCTTAGATTTAATTGCTAATATTAAATTTTCAGTCTTAGACCGTAGCACCCTTTTTAGACCGTAATTTTAATATCTGGTTTTAGTCCTTCGTTTCTAGAACTAGTCCTTAATCTGACGGCCTAATTCACTGACCACAGACTTTAATTCTATTCTAAAATCTTAATTTTTAGTCCTATCATTAATCTCTGGTTCTAGTTCTTAGTTTCTAAAACCAGTCCTTAATCATACGCTTGATTTTTTGATTTCGGACCCGAATTCAGTCCTTAGATTTTGAAATCCTAGTTTTAATTCCTTAGTTTAACATTTCAGAAATCCCAAATATTAATTTAGTTTTCTATAATTCTAGTTTCATGATTTAATTCATAATTATAATCCCAAAATTGATTATAAAAATCCAAAAATACTATCTTATAATCCAAAAATCTAATTTGCTTTAACTTCAGCCACCCGATTTGCCCAAGGGAGCTTGCGGAGGGTACTCAGGAACGAGGCCAATCCTCCTTAGCATAGCGGACCCAAAACCCCTTTCCTATTATTCTAGTATAATTAATTTATTGCTTTGATTAAAACTAGTAAAAGTTAGTTCCATTATCTCAATTAAATTTAGTATAGTTAATTTATTATTTTAATTAGATCCTTAGTAAAGTCAACTCCTTGACTTAATTAGAAAATTAGTAAAACTAGTTCCTTTATTTTAATCAGATTTCTGGTATAATTAATCCATTGTCTTAATTAGATTTTTAATATAGTTAATTCATTGCTTTAATTAGAATTTTAGCAAAATTAGTTTGTATGCTTTAATTATAATTATAATAAAATTAGTATATTTGCTTTAATTAGAGTTTTAGTAAAATCAGTCTTCTATTTCAATTATAATTTCAGTAGGACTAGTATATTTGCTTTAATTAGAATTTCAATCAAATTAGTATACTTGCTAAATTAGAATTTTAACACAATTAGTATATTTACTTTAATCAGAGTTGTAGTAGAACTAGTATATTCGCTTTACTTAGAATTTTAGTATAATTAGTAGGCTTGATTTAATTAGAGTTTCATTAAAATTAACATATTTGCAATCCTAGTACGATTAGGAGACTAATATTAATTAGACTTCTAGCAGGATTAGGAAACTGAATTAATTAGAATCCTAATAAGATTAAAGCATTTAAATTATTTAGACTCCTAGTAAGATTAGGAGACTTAATTAATTGGAATTTTAATAAGATTAGGAAACTCAATTAATTAGACTTCCAATAAGAATAGAACACTTAAACCAAGTAGACTCCTAATAAGATTAGGACACTAGAAGATTAATTCATTCATTACAACAAATTCACAACTAGACTCACAATAGCATTAGAAAATTTAAATTAATCAATATTATATCAATCACAGGGAAAGAAAAGAAAATTACACTATCTAAATTATAAGGAAGAGCCATAGCTGCTGACGTTCGCAGGCGGACGATTCAGTAAAGTAAGCCACACCTGCTCTAAAGCGTGATGACAGACGTGTTGCAGCATCGTTAAATATCTGCAGCTGGCGATCGCAATCAACTAGGAACCTTCCTAGAAATCTCCTTTTTTTATTTCTAACATTCCAACACCGCATTGCCAGAGTTTACTTGGACATAATTAAGCCACTGATTCAACGGGGATTGAGAGGAACCCAAAAAAAGTGCGCACCAACAATGCTGTCTTGTTATTGGTGAGAAAATAGTGGTGAATAAAAATAAATCAAAAGTGAAGAAATGGAGATTGGTTAAAACAACAAATCTGAAATACACAGCCTGTAAGATACAAGGCTATTGTAGTAAGTTTTGAGTAAGTACGAGTTTGTCCCACAGAGAAATTGATCTAGAACCCAAAATGAGTTATATTTGTAGGCCTCTAGATTTGGCTACAGATCTGACAGTCCTAGAGAAAGGGAGTTGGGTATCACAACTACACTAAACTATCACTAAAATAGGGAAAATAAAGTGCAGTCCTATCCTAAAGAAAGAGTTATGAAGAAGGTGGTGATGGTGTATGTTAAAATAAAGATAAAAATGATGGGAAGTAGGCAATTAAGCTAAGGTTAATACAGTTATGTAACTCAAATTTAGGATTGCCTCTGCAGCAGTCCTTCAGATAGCTACAAGCACATCTGCCAGGAAGAAGTATCTTACTCAACCCTTATGGTTTGACCTGGTCTCTTAAGGCTATAACCTGTCCACTTAAATGGTCATAGGCTATCCAATAGAAAGAGGATCAAATCACATGAATTAAATCAGAAAACCAATCTCATCCAAGTGAATGGACTGACCTTAAGGCTATAACCTGTCCACTTAAATGGTCACAAATTATCCAATAGATGTCCTCCACCCAATTAATCAAATTAGAACATTAAAACCATTGCAAACACCATGTTTGCTAGGCTACAAGCTCAGGCATCCATGGGGCCAAATAGCTCTTGAAAAATCAGTGGAAGCCACAGTTGTTCAAAGGCTATTTGGGGACCTAAATGCAACTGGTCATTGCTACAAAAGGCTTGCAATGACTCAATTTAGAAGTCTTCAATCTCTATAGAGAAATCAAATCTAACATCTGATGTTGGTAAAGTAAAATAAAGGAGAGCTTATTCCTGCAATAACCTCTCGCAGGGCTATAAGCTCAAGTGCAGAGGAAAAGAATCTCTCTCAGATCTGTGGCTTGGAATCACCCTAGGGCTATAGTCTGTCCACTTGAATAGTCACAGGCTATCCACAGAGGTTATTCACACCACAGAGACTGAGATGGAACATGAAAATTACTGCTACCACCATGGTCCTGGGGCTACAAGCTCAAGCTTCTATGGGTATTTCAAATCAACTCAAATCCTAAATGCATGGTATAGATTGAACAAAACTATGGGCAAATAGAAAATAACAAATTGAATAAACATTAAAATAGACATTCATTAATTAAACCAATACTTACAATGAGATGTCGTCAAGGCAGCAGCCTTGTGCATAACAACTCATCAATAACTCCCAATGTTCACAAGACCCATTACCAAAACTGATGAAACTAAGCCTAATTGATTATAGAGAACATAGCCAACAAGTGCTGGGCTAAGGAAGAAGAAAAAGAAAAGAAAAAGAGGTGATCAAACCCTAACCCTAATCTGCTCGAGCTCACGATTGACTGAGATCGAAGGAGAGATATTTTTCTAAGTTACATTCATAGCTTATATACTCAGTCCATAATGCCTTGGCCAAAAGAAGATTAAACCCGAATTTTCCAATAGACATGGCTTGGTTACAACCTTAGGATGCCTTGGGATGTGCATCGAGATTAGGGCCTCGGGATGTGTGCCCTGGACTTAAGGAAATCCCCAAAAGGTCTCTAAGTAAAGACTGAGAAGTGGGGAGCCCGAGCTTCGCAGAGCTGACATTGGCTTTTTAATTCATTCGCGAAGTTACAGAGTGCTCTCGAGGGTAGATTTGGCTTAGAAGGTTTATCGCTCGCACAGTGGGATTTGAATTATCGCGCAGTTGCTCTGCCCTATAATATTATTGCCCCTGGCTTTGCTCGCACAGTGGAGCTTCAGGTGTCTCCTATTGCGAGGTTCTTGCGAAGATGATTTCGTGTTTTTCTCGGCTCCTTGTGCATTGCATAGCACAACTCGCTAAGTAGAGGGTTAAGCTTTTACGGGCACGAGAGCTACGCGAATGAATTTCTGGAGCTCTCTCTCCTCTTGAGTTGCACGAGCTTTCTTGACTCTTTTATGCATATTAATCTCGCGAGATTGCACGCACAACTGATATAAGACTTGATCCCTGTGAGAACTTTGCGAGTTGGATTTCTGAAGGTTTAATGTTCGACTGCTGCATGAAGTCTTGGGGTGCTAAAAGCAGATCAAGCGCGTGACTATTGCGTGAAGCAGTTCTCAGAGGTTCATTCTTCCACTGAGCGTGCGAGTTCTTCTTGAGTTCATTTATGCTGCATATAAAAGTTGTGCGAGGAAGCTTCGCTGCGAATTTAGACACGCGAGGCAGCATCTCTGATTGCGGGAGAAAATGACCCTGCTGTAATTCATATGTTGCTGTTGTAGCTTCCTCCATCTCATTTATACTTCTCTCATCTACTGAACTTTTTTGGTCCACGTTGACATGCAAACTAGTCACCATGGTGTGTACCACCATGGTGCTCCATTAGTCCTTGGCTCAGCAGTCTTCTTTGGCTTTAATTCTTTCTCTTTTGGGCACCAAAGGCATACACTTTGTATCAAACTGCACAATTATTACTAACTACAAAACAGGCTAAACAAGGAGTTATTAGTCAGCTTCAAGGTGTAGCAAAGGCTAGGTTAAGAGGTGAAAAGTGGTACTTTTCAGTGAATAAACACACCCCCAAACCTAATCTTTGCTAGTCCTCGAGCAAAGCATCATTTAAACAACTACTTTAAGAATGTAAATGCCACTTTTGTGGGGAGCACGAATGCATTTAGCGAATGCATCAAGCCTTTTAAACCCCTGAGTGATCCCTAGTGGAGGAGTGAAGTCACCTGAGGTTTTCAGTGACGGTACCTACAAACTTCTCAATGAAATAGTTAACAAAAGTGCAACATTCATCACACCAGCTTTCAATAAACAGAGCATCAGTCCACCCTTGATTCTTTTCAAAATGAAAGGAATTTAAACAAATGAAATGCACAAACCACTTAATCATTAAAAACTCTTACATATATGCACATCATTTCCAATCAGCTTACACAAAGAAAAGTAGCAAATGAATGTCAGTACTGAGCTCACTATCAATTTGAAAATTAAATTTAGACAATGCCCAATACATTCAATGTCAAACCCAATGCTTATCAGGGCAGTCTCTCACAAATAACTTTGAGGGTTTTCATTTTAACACAAGCTCAAGAGCAGTTATAGTCCCCAAATGGGTCTGCAAGCATGAGCATAGGCAAGGTTTCTAAATTCTGGCATCATTGACTATTTCTCACCATAGGTTGGACAACTCCTTATCTCCACATAACAGCTCATTCAACTTAGGATCACAAGGTCTTATGATTGGGTTGTAATGTGGCTTATGGGTGTAGGTTACAAAGAATGGAAGGGTGAACAGGATGTAAAGTTGAGAAATCAGTAGGTGAAGGAGGTGATTCATAACTTCACCTTCTTTAGTTCAGCATACTTCATCTTCTTGGATATTTTTTAGACTTGAAGTGGCCAGCTTCTCCTCTTATTTTTACTTTTTCCAATGAAAACACCTCTTGACTCCTCTCTATTCCTTTTCATTATATATATATATTTGGATATATTTTTCTTTTCTTTTTATTTTTATCTTTCTGAAATGCCACCCTCTTCTTCTCAGTTGCTACACTGTTGTCCTCCTTTTTGTGTTTCTTCCTCATTCACTAAATGTTAACCCTAGCTTGTCCATCTTCAACTCCTTCTCCTTTACCTTATGAATTTTTAGAGTGGCGGTAGGTTTGAATCAGGTCCATAGGTTTAGGTGTAAATACTCTGATGTATTTTAAAGAAAACTGGAAATTAAGGTTCAAAAGGTGTATGCACAAGGGTAATTTACCGGGTTTGGTATCTTTAAGCTCAAACTGTCCAAGAGAAGGCCTTGATCCTTTCCAAAATGTCATGGGTACAGTCAGCTGTTTCAACTTACAGATGCCTAACTTCTAGTGAGGAAATAGACTCAGCCAGTCCTTAGAGCAAAAAGAATTGCCTAAGACACTCCTCAAAGAGAATAAATTTTTATAGGCCCAAATCTCACTAGGTATGGTCTTCCATTGAACTCACAGGCATGTCCTTACCTTTTTCTCTCTTTAATGGTTTACTAAGTGTTGACACAAATGAGTTTTCTTGGTGTTCAGCTCATGGAAATGTTAAACTTTAAAAGTTTTTAATGCCTAAAGGTCTGCAGAATTTTAACATTCCTCATTTTCAAAGTTTCATAGGTAACTTAGCTCTACTTCTGTCTTACTTGATTCTGCTGTACTTAGGTTAACTCCATCATTGGCATACCTTGCCACACCCCCAAACTTATGAGGAACAGTGTCCTCATTGATTCAAGGATAAAAGGCATGTGCAGCAGGGTATTTTTATAAAATTAAGACAACAAACAAGATAAGTAAAAGTAACAAACCACACTCACACAAACAAGTAAAATAAACAAACACACAGCAGAAATAAAGTACCAAATAAACTCATACAAAAGCTAACAAAAAGGATTTTCATTAATAAGCAGTACTAATGTACAATATTACTGAAAATAACAACAAAAAGATTATACAAAAACCACCTAACTAACTACATGTACAAAGTCTAATCATCTGAATTTTCTGCTGCATCAGCCTTGTCTTGGACACCTTTGCCTTTTGCTTTCTTTAGAGCAGCAACAGTGGACTGGGATCTCTTTGAAGTAGTCCTCCTCTACTTGGTGCTGCTCCTTTTCTTGAGAGTGGGCTTAGGCTTTGATGCAGGCTCTTTGATGTTGATTCCAAGCTTTATTTTTCTGGCCTCTTTGGGTTTAGGGGCAGTTGGCAGGGGAGGGGCAGCAGCAGTGAAGAGTTTGGCAGTTGCTTCTGCTAAGTCTCTGTCACCAATATCAGATAAGGTCTGCTGCAATGCTGCAATAGTCCTAGCATAATCATTGACTCTTTCCTCTACCCTTCTAAGTGTCTCTTGCAAGTTCTTGATCACATCTCCCATCCCCTCAGCTTTATTTTTCTCTTTATTATATTTGAGCAATATCTCCCTCCATCCTTATTTTATCCTTTTTCTCTCCATCTTATGAGTGAGTTATGAAATTTTAATTTGATCTAGGAGGAGCTGCCTAACTATGGTTCAGAGGTTTGCCATGCCTCTAATCACATCCCTCTTAATGTAGGCATTTTCCTTCGTTCCTCTTAGGAGGGTGGAGTATGGATGCATGAGATTTGAAGATGTAGGTAGGATGCTGTTCTCAGCAGGGGAAGAAGGGCCAACCAAGAATGATGAAGGGATGGATGATGGCATGGGTAGGGTGGAGGTAGAGGGTATTGGATGGTGGACTTCAAGTTCAAGTTTTGTGAGGTCTATTATCTCAGGGTCAGTTTGGGTTGGAATTGAGGAGGCAAAGATTAGGTTTTCCACATCTATGGCAACATCAGATGTTGCTACTGTAGGTGGGGTTGTAGGTTGGGGTTCAGCTTCAGGTTCAAGGTCAGTTTGGGTTGAGGCATTGGTGAATGTTATTATAGGGGCTTTTGGAACTGGTTCAATGTGTGTAGTAGCAACAGGTGTTGCTGCCAAGGTTAAGGGTTGGGGAGATGGGGTTGGTATATGTATATGGGTAGGTGGAGGGATAAATGGCTATTGGGAAGGTTGGGTTAAGGTTGATTGGATGGCTTGTAAACTAATTTGAATGGAGGCCTAGTTCTGGAGGGTGGAGTTCATGGTTTGCAGGTTGGCCTCTATTGATGTTTGGGTTTGGGTGTTGGCCATCACTTGGGATTGAAGGAAAAGGAGGAGGTTAAGAATTTGGGGTAGGGGATCAGGTATGATAGGGGCTGTGGGTTGGGTGGTTGTAATTGGTTGAAATGGTGCAGTGAGCACATGATGGAAGTTAGTTGGCTATGGTGAAGTATAGGTAGGGGTAAAGTGATGGGGCTGTGGTGAATCTGGGAGAGGGGTGAACTCATAATTAATGTCCCCTATAATAAAGGTCATCATAGCTGAGTATCCCTCTACTGAGAAGGGGTCTTGGTCATGGGAAGGGGAAAATAGAATGGAATGGCCCAAAGGTTCACGTGTATCAGGTTCAATTGTCATAGAGGGTTCAGTGGGCTGAGGTGAGGCTAGTGGGGAGCTGTGTGGGATGTCAGGGATTGGAGGCTCAGGTTCAGCATGGTGGAATGGAGATGGAGGTGATGGTGATGGTAGATCAGTGGTGGTTGGGGGCTCTTAAATTTGAATGGACTGAGGTAAGGGAGTAGGGGCTGGTAAGGTAATGGTCTGGGGAGGTTGAGTGGGGGCTTTAGTGGTTTGTGAGGTTTTCTTTTTGGTGTATGTGACTTTAACAGGTGGGCTGGGGTGTGCAGGGAAAATGGGTAGAATTGGTTCAGGGATGGTTGATGTAGGTGATGTAGTGGTGGTTGTGGGAATGCGTAAAATTGGTTGAGGTAGAGATGATGTAAATATGGAGGGTTGCTGAGATAATGAGGTTGTTGTTGCTGAGGTACTGGGTGTATGGATGGTTGGTACAATGGGTTGTAAGGGAATGGGGTGGGTGTGGAAGTACTGCTGACAACTGATGATGGTGGAATGGGGGGTGATGGGAATTAGATGGTGGGGATAGTTGGGATGAGATCTGCAGGAGCTAAAGTAGTGACTGCTGTAGAGGTGGCTGCTTGAGGAATAGCAGCAGAGCTGGTGGGTGTAACAGCTGCAGAAGTGGTAGCTCCCTCCTGAATTGTAGGGGCTGCTTAAGCTAGCAGCTCCTCCTCCTCCTTCTCAATCAAGGTACCACTAATCCCCCACTGCTTCTTGCCACACTTGCTGGGAGCCAAATTGAGAGTTTCCTCATTCATATTGAAGTGGTAGCCTCCCAACTATAGCAGGGCTATAATGAGCCTACAGTAGGGCAAGGAATGGGGTTTCTACTCCCTCTTCACCTTTTCATATATATCCTTCATTCCTTCAAAGATGAGCTTTATGGCATCTATGTAGTGGTTGCAATGGAAGGAGTAGAGGGCATCAACAATGAGAAACCTCCTCTCCTGTTGGTGCCCAGAGCAATAGACATTCTTTCTCAGCACCCCATCCATAAACCTTAGATTAGTGTACAAGTCTCTCTTCCTTATTGATACCCAAGAGGCTGTGATCCCTCTAGTGAGCTCCTTGGCAATTTTTGGGATTGTGGCTATCAATGGTGCACCCAAACCACACTCTAGGTTGTATTTGGCTGGAATCCCAAGAATCTCAGCAATGGCTGCTTGCTTAAACAATATCTCAAAATCATCTATCAATACCAGCAATGCAGGGTTCCCATCATTTCCAGTCTTCACCCTTATGTTCTGGTAAAATAGTTGCACTAGTCTAGGGAAGACTAGTTGCAGTGGGGGCCTGAGAAGGGGGAGTAGTGAGGTTTTGGTTAGGTATTCAATTGAAGCAGCTGTCTTTGGCTCTTCCTCAAAGAAGGCCTTGTCAAAGGCTGTCTCAGCTTCAAGCTTAATAGCAGCCACAAACTCAGAGGGGATTCTGAGTGACTCATCATCAGATTCATCCTCTTGGGCAACCTCAAGGACCTCACGGGCCACTTCCTTGCCCTTCTTTTATTTTTTCTTTGATTTCTCAGGGCTTTTAACAGGTGGGTGGGCTCTGACCCTCTTTTTAGGGGCAGATTTCTTCTTTGGAGCAGGGGCATCAGAGGCCACAGATTTGGCCTTCTTCATAGGGGCAGCCTTTTTCCTAGTTAATTCCACTTGGGACTCCACAGATGGTGTAGGTACCTCAGAGGTCTCCACAGTGGAGGCCTCTACAATCCTCACAAATTTCCTAGTGGCCACAGGGCTGCCAGTAGGTAAAGGGTTTAGCATGGCAGCCAAGGTATCAATAAAATTAGAATCTGTGGCCATGGCTACTTAAATTCTTAAAATTAGGGCTTTAAATTCAAAGTTTGGGTAGTTCACTCTTCCATAGAGGTAATGCCCATAAATTCTTCTCTACTCAACACTGAAATAGCCTAAAAATTCAAACCACAGGAGAGAGTGAGACAACTTACCAAACGAGAGCTAGGGTTCCACTTGAATTGTTGCATAGTGGATCAAATCATTCCAAATCATGTGCAAAATAACCATGAGGTGTTGTGGAACACAATGGTGAGAGAAAAAACTGGCTGAGTTGTAGTGGTTTAGGCAGGAGAGAAGAAAGAAGGGAGAGAGGAGCTCGGTGGTGTGCAATGGAAGCTAGGGCAAAGAGGGAGAATGGAGAAAATGAAAGAAATTCGCAAGGTTTAAGAGTGACCCCGTGCCTCGCGTGGCTGTCGCCAGGTACTCGCGGGGCAAAATGTTTTCACGCGCTAGAAATGGAATCTCGCGAGAAATGCTTTTTAGGGTACTCAGGAGTCTCACGAGGTCAATCGCGGAGCTGACTGGGGTCTGAGCGCCTGAGAGGACATTTTCATCTTTCGCGCAGCTGAGCTTTCGAACTCGTGAGAAACATAAAAGTAGTGAATCAAGGGTGTCACGAGGTAAGTGCTTCAGAAATTTTGCTCGCGAGGTACAAAATGCAAGACATTCCCTTTTCGCGCAGCTTAGTGTGGCGGAGAAATAAAGCCTCGCGAGGCTCAATTTCAGGTTTCTTCAGGTATTTTTCTCATGAGGCTCTCGCGAGGCAACTCAGTCCATTATAGAGCCCTGTGAGAACTTCTACAAATAGCTCGCCAATGTGAAATTGAGGCCACTAAGCCTTGCGAGAAGACAAGTTCACTCCATCTCAGTGCTTGCACACTGACCTGTGTATGTTCACTGGCATGCACTATGCCCTTATGTATTAACACCACATTTCTTCATTATTAATCCAATTCACCATGATAATCACTATGCCCATTATCAACATATTCACAAAGTAAACATTCAGAATGCAAATGATCTTCAAGTATAGCAGATTCGTGAACATTTACATGACCGCAAGTCCATGCATATTTCACTTTCAGTAGGAAGCAAGTTCATGAAATTCAGATGATAAACATTACTTCAACAATAATAACATCTCAAAATAAAACAAAACAAAACATGCAAATCAATCCACAACACAAACAACACATGACAAATTTTTAAACAAAATAACACACAAATTCACAAAGTGTGGTAAACAATGTACAGAGCTGTGGATCACTAATCAGTGGGAGGTTCATGAAGGTGAATGGTCTGAGGAGGCTCCACTGAATTTTTCACACAAATTTTTAGCCTTTGACCATTCACTTTCATGATCTTCTCAAACATGGGATCTAAGTTCTCCACAGCACCAGATGGGGAGGCATGGATGACAGTGTAAGGTCTATCCCACCTGAATTTTAACTTCCCTGGAAAGAATTTTAATTTGGAGTTGAAAAGCCAAACCTTGGTATCGGCATTGAAGTCCTTCCTCATGAGTTTCTTGTCAAAAAATGCCTTGGATCTCTCTTTGTAAATTCTGGCATTTGTATAGGCTTCCAGTCTCAGCTCATCAAGCTCTGACAGTTGCAATTTTCTGTGAGAACCAATAGTAGTTAGATCAAAATTTAGTGTTTTAATAGCCCAATAGGCTCTATATTCCAACTCTACTGGCAAGTGACAGGCCTTGCCATAGACCAGCCTAAAAGGGGACATACCAATAGGGGTCTTATAGGCAGTCCTATAAGCCCACAAAGTATCATTCAGTTTATGTGCCCAATCTTTCCTATCTGCTCTCACAGTCTTCTCCAAGATGTACTTGATCTCCCTATTAAAAATTTCAACTTGCCCACTAGTCTGTGGGTGGTAGGGAGTTGCAATCCTATGTGTTACAGAGTACTTTTTGAGCAGTCAAAAGGCCTGTTACATAAATGACTTCCCCCATCACTAATGATAGCTCTGGGGGTGCCAAATCTAGAGAAAATATTATCCTTTAAAATTTTAAGGACAATTGTGTAGTCATTGGTTATTGTAGCAATGACTTCTACCCATTTGGACACATAGTCTACTGTCACAAGTATAAATTTGAAACCCATAGAAGGAGAAAAAGGGCCCACAAAATCAATCCCTCAGAAGTCAAACAGTTCTACCACCAAGATGGGCTGCAATGGCATTGAATCTTTCTTGGAAATGCCTCCCAACCTTTGACATCTTTCACAGGCTTTGCAATATACGTGTGCATCTTTGAACAAAGAGGGTTAATAAAACCACATTGCATTACTTTTGCAGCTATCTTTTTGCTACTAAAGTGACCTCCACAGGCCTGCTCATTGCACATAGAAAGAATGCTATGGAACTCACTTTCAGGCACACATCTCCTAACAACTTGATCTACAAAATGCTTGTACAGGTATGGATCCTCCCACAAAAAATGTTTGACATGAGAGAAAAATAGGTCTTTGTCCATCTTGGACTAATGAGGAGGGATCCTACCAATAACAAGAAAATTCACAATGTGTGTAAACCAGGGGATACTAGACTGCATAGCAAATAGCTGCTCATAAGGGAACAATTCATTGACAGGTGTTGTTGCACATTCTTCCAATACAATTCTAGAGAGGTGGCCAGCCACCACATTCTCAACTCCTTTCTTATCCTTAATCTCACGATCAAACTCCAGTAATAGGAGGATCCATTTGATTAGCCTTGGTTTGGCATCCTTCTTAGCCAACAGGTATTTTAGGGCTGAGTGATCAGTAAAAATAACAATTTACCCAAACAAGTAGGGTCTAAACTTGTCCACAACAAATACCACAACAAGCAACTCCTTCTCAGTAGTAGTATAATTGAGCTAAGCCTCTGCTAGTATTTTGCTTGTATAATAAATCACCACAGGCAACTTATCTTTTCTCTGTCCGAAGATAGCACCTATGGCCAAGTCTGATGCATCACACATCAGTTCAAAGGGGAGTGAGTAATCTGGGGCCTGGATTACATGAGCAGTGGTAAGACACTTTTTTAAGACCTCAAAGGCCTTAAGGCACTCAACATAAAATTCAAATGGCACATCCTGACACAACAGGTGGCATAATGGCTTTGCAATTCTGCTAAAGTCCTTAATGAACCTCCTATAAAATTCAGCATGTCCTAAGAAGGATCTGATTTGGTTGATAGTCCTGGGTGGGGGCAGGGGTAAAATCAGGTTCACTTTAGCCTTGTCAACCTCTATTCCTCTATGACAGATCACATGGCCTAACACAATTCCTTGTGTTACCATAAAGTGGCTCTTTTCCCAGCTTAAGAACAAATTGGTCTCTTCACATCTTTGCAAAACCAGGTCAAGGTGACTCAAGCACTGGCTAAAGCTACCCTTCTAAATAGAAAAATTACCCATAAAGATTTCTAGGAACTTGTCAATCATATAAGAGAAAATGACATACTTGCACCTCTGAAATATGGCTGGGGCATTGCACAGTTCAAAAGGCATCCTCCTGTAAGCAAAGGTGCCAAAGGGACATATAAAAGTAGTTTTTTCTTGAACTTGAGGATACACATGGATTTGGTTTTACCCTGAGTATCCATCAAGAAAGCAGTAAAATGCCTTTCCAGCCAATTTATTAAGAATTTAGTCAATGAAAGGGAGAGGGAAGTGGTCCTTCCTGGTCTTGGAGCTGAGTTTTTTGTAATCTATACAAACTCTCCAGCCAGTGGTCTCCCTGGATGACATCAACTCTCCAGAATTAGAAGTAATAACTGTTATGCCTGACCTTTTGGGTACCACCTGAATAGGTGACACCCACTCTGAATCTGAAATGGGATAAATCACCCCTGCATCTAACGATTTTACTATCTCTTTCAAGACCACCTCTTGCATGTGAGGGTTAAGCTTTCTCTGCATCTCCCTAGAGGGGTTTGCACCCTCTTCCAAGTGAATTTTGTGCATACAAACTTAGTCATCAATGCCCTCTAGACCAGCAATTATTTACCCCATTGCCTTTGTGTGCTTCTTGAGAATACTCAATAATTCCTCTTGCTGCTCACTAGTGAGAGAGGAAGAGATAATTACTGGAAGCTTTTTGTTTTGCTCTAAGAAGACATACTTTAATGTGTCTAACAGCTACTTAAGCTCCAAATCAGGGGGACTTTTAATGGAAGGCAATAAAGGTGCCTTGGTGGTTTAAGGAAATGGCAGCAATGTAGGTTTCCAGCTGGAATGCTGCACTAGGCCCACAGAAGAGTCCATTTTGGTACTGTCTTCTGTCATTAGAACTTGGGCCTCCTTCTCAACCATACTCCGAATATTTTCCTAGTTTTCATCAACATTATCCCAATCTAACAGATTGGATAATTCTTCTTCCACAAGGCCATCTAGTACATCTATTGCACAGCAGTCCTCAATGTCCAGCTGAGACTGCTTAGTAGCATTGTACACATTTAATTGAGCCTTCATGTTCCCAAAGGTCACCTCCATCACTCTTGACCTATATTGAATGCAAGCATTGGTAGTGGCCAAGAATGGCCTGCCAAGGATGACAGGAATTGGGGTTTTACTTTTACAAGGGTTCATATCCAAAACTTTAAAATCAGCAGGATAGTAGAACTTATCCACCCCTACCAAAACATCCTCTACCACACCCACAGGTCTTCTCTCAGACCTATCAGCCAATAGGAGCACAACTGAGGTAGATTTTAGATCCCTCAAACCTTCCTCCTCATACACAGAATGTGGGAGCAGGTTCACACAGGCCCCTAAGTCCAAGAGGGCTCTACCAATGGCGTGGCTTCCAATTATGCAGGATATAGTAGGTACTCTTGGGTCTTGTAATTTCTCAGGTGTAGCCATGGACATAACTGATTCAACATGTTCAACAATAAAAGCCTTTTTGGACACCTGAACCTTTTCTTTTCTCTTTTGTGTGCAGAGGTCGTTCAAGAATTTGGCATAGGCAGAGACCTATTTAGCATCAAGCAAGGGCAAATTAATCTTGACCTGCTTGAAGGTCTCCATCATCTCCTTCATCTGAGCATTCCCCTTATCAAAAGGAGATGAGCCAGTAAGTGCATGAGGAAATGGCAGCTGTGGGACTGTTGGTGCCACAGCTGCATGCCTAATAATATCATGTCAAATTTTTACTTTTTTCTCTTTTCTTCATTTATTGTTTGCTGTTGGGGCTCAACATCAGCCCCTTTATTTTACCGTTACTGTTCCACAGCAAGAGATGAATTTATTGGTTCTTCAACACTCACATTTCTTTCATTTTCACTCTCCATGGCCTCCTCATTTTTCCTGCCCACTAAATTATCAACCACCCTGCCACCCTTAGGGTAGTGATTGCATTAGCCTCCTCATGAGTAGAGGAGCCTTCTCCAATCAGATACTGCCCTTTAGGGTTAGTCAAGGGTCGACTAGGCAACTTTCCCTCCTCTCTCTTGTTCAAAGCATTGCAAATTTGACCCAGCTGATCCTCTATTTTTTTAATGCTTTGCCCATGAGAGTTCATAGTTTAGTCCAAGTTTCCTAGATTTTGCATTGATGTCAGCATTTGCTCGTCAAAGGAAGAGGATCTAGGCTGTGGTGGGGGCAAGACCAAATGATTAGGATGTGAGGCAGGCAACTGAAAATTCTGCCTAGGTTCATATCTTTGGTTGGACTGATGCTGAGGTCTGTATGGAGCTGCCAACTACTGCTGCTGGGGCTGTTGGTATGTGTCTTGTCTCTACCTCAGATTTGGGTGGTTTCTCTATGTGTACCCAACAGGTTGCTGCTCATATGCTTGGGTAGCATTGGTATGCTCCATAACCAAGTCAGGGAATTGATTGGCTGATGGACATTCTTGAAGTGAATGTGTGGGAGATTGACATATCAGACATGCCTCTTCCACTTGTGTAGCCATCCTAGGCTGCATCACATTCATCAATTTATTAAATTTTAAACTCAGATTGTCCACCTTCCTTTCCAATTCACTCTACACCTTAACCTCATATATTCCACCTCTAGCGGTGAATTCTTTCACCAATTAGGCTGGGGTCTAGCTATCATTGTGAGACAGTGACACCTGCTGCATGAAATTCTCACCAATAATGTCAAACAACTCCCATGCCTCATCAGCTGCCTTGTGGAGGTAACTATCCCCATATGAGGCATCCACCATGTCCCTACTCTTGGGATTAATTCCTTGGTAAAAGACTTGCACAAGTTATCACTGTAGAATTTGGTGGTGGGGACATTGTTTTAACATTTCTTAAAACCTCTCCTATGTTTGTCCTCGTCTGACTAGTTTTATTCATGAGAAACAATTTAGCCAGAAATTGGCTTTGGAGGTCACTCCATGTCTGGATGCTATAGCCTGGGAGCCTTGAGAGCCAGGTGCTGGCTTTGTTCTTTAGGGAAAAAGGGAAAAACCTAAGTTTGGTGGCTTCGGGTCTCAAGCCAGCTATGTTAAATGTGGTGCAAAGTGCTAAGAATTGATCAATGTGCTTGTAAGGATCCTCCTTACTAAGCCTATAAAAAGATGGCAGCATGTTAATAGTGGAGGACTTGATTTCATAATTCCCCTCAACTGAAGGAAATTATATGTAAAAGGGAGATGTGTAATCCTCAGGTGCATTGTATTCCTTCAGAGTTCTTTGCCTCTAA
Source organism: Chloranthus sessilifolius (assembly GCA_021018995.1). NCBI lineage: Eukaryota > Viridiplantae > Streptophyta > Magnoliopsida > Chloranthales > Chloranthaceae > Chloranthus > Chloranthus sessilifolius. The sequence continues at coordinate 19,934,714 of CM037586.1, forward strand.
GACATTATAGCTGGCTCAGTTTTAACAGTAGGGGCTGGTGTGTTGTTTCTCAGTCTAAGGACCCTTTCAACCACAGGATTTGGAGGTTTCAACTCAGGGTTAAGGGACCTTCTACCAAGCATACACACACAGAATCAGCAGGTAAAGAAAATACTCACAACACACTAAAATAAAAATAAAAATTTGTAAACCAAATTACTGTTAAGTAGATTTACAACTAAACTATTGATAGGGAATTCAACAAAAATTGACCAAGTTTTAGGGCAAAAGAAGTGTAAATAAAGCTAGCTAAACTCCAGCTGCAGCTCTAGCTTTTCATGCTACTGCTGTCCCATTATGCAAAAATTCCATAAAAATCAGTAGTACTTTTTATTTTATTTAAGGCACAGCTACAAAGAATTTTCTAGACTAAAATATAATACAACTCAGAACTACTAAAAAGATCAATGTACCCGACAGCGATGCCAAAAACTTGATGGTCATCTTAGGTGCTGTCTTGTTATTGGTGAGAAAATAGTGGTGAATAAAAATAAATTAAAAGTGAAGAAATGGAGATTGGTTAAAACAACAAATCTGAAATACACAGCCTGCAAGATATAGGGCTATTGTAGCAAGTTTTGAGTAAGTAAGAGTTTGTCTCACAGAGAAATTGATCTATAACCCAAAATGGGTTATATTAGTAGGCCCAAATTTGGCTATAGATCTGACAATCTTACAGAAAGGGAGTTGGGTGTCACAACTACACTAAAATAAGAGAAATAAAGTACAATCCTATCCTAAAGAAAGGGTTATGAAGAAGGTGGTGATGGTGTGTGTTAAAATAAAGATAAAAATGATGGGAAGTAGACAATTAAGCTAATGTTAATACAGTTATGTAACTTAGAGTTAGGGCTGTCTCTGCAGCAGTCCTTCAGATGGCTACAAGTATATCTGCCAGGAAGAAGTATCTAACTCAATGCTTATGGTTTGACCTGATCTCTTAAGGCTATAACCTGTCCACTTAAATGGTCACAGGCTATCCAATAGAGAGAGGATCAAATCACATGAATTAAATCAGAAAACCAATCTGATCTAAGTGAATGGACTGACCTTAAGGTTGTAACCTGTTCACTTAAATGGTCACAAATTATCCAATAGATGTCCTCCACCCAATGGATCAAATTAGAACATTAAAACCATTACAGACACCATGTTTGCCAGGCTATAAGCTCAGGCATCCATGGGGGAAAATAGCTCTTGAAAAACCAGTGAAAGCCACAGTTGTTCAAAGGCTATTTGGGGACTTAAATGCAACTGATCATTGCTACAAAAGGCTAGCAATGACTCAACTCATAAGTCTGCAATATCTACAGAGAAATTAGATCTAATATCTGATGTTGGTCAAGTAAAATAGAGGGAAGCTTATTCCTACAACAACCTCTCACAGGGCTACAAGCTCAAGTGCAAAGGAAAAGAAACCCTCTCAGATCTGTGGCTTGGAATCACTCTAGGGCTATAGTCTGTCCACTTGAATGGTCACAAGCTATCCACAGAGGTTATCCACACCACAGTGGACTGATGGAACATGAAAATTGCTGCTACCACAATGGTCCCAGGGCTACAAGCTCAAGCTTTCATGGGTATTTCCAATCATCTCAAATCCTAAATTCATGGTATAGATTGAACAAAACTATGGGAAAATAGAAAAATAACATATTGAATAAACATTAAAATAGACATTCATTGATTAAATCAATTCTTACAATGAGATGTCCTCAAGGCAGCAGCCTTGCGCATAACAGCTCATCAATAACTCCCAATGTTTACAAGACCCATTACAAAAATTGATAAAACTAAGCCTAATTGATTACAGAGAACATAGCCAACAAGTGCTGGGCTAAGGAAGAAGAAAAAAAATGAAAAAAGTGGTGATCAAACCCTAACCCTAATCTGCTCGAGCTCACAACTGACTGAGGTAGACGGAGAGATATTTTTCTAAGTTACATTTACAACTTATATACTCAGTCCATAATGCCTTGGCCAAAGAATATTAAATCATAATTTTCCAACAGACGTAGCTTGGTTGCAACCCTAGGATGCCTTGGATGTGTGCATCGAGATCAGGGCTTCGAGATGTGTGCCCTGGACCTGGGGAAATATCCAAAAGGTCCCTGAGTAAAGACTGAGAAGTGGAGAGCCCGAGCTTCGCGGGGCTGACATTGGCTTTTTAATTCATTCGCAAAGTTGCAGAGTGCTCGCGAGGGTAGATTTGGCTTGGAAGGTTTAGCGCTCGTGCAGTGGGATTTGAATTTTTGCGCAGCTACTCTGCCCTGCAATGCTGTCACAGGGTAGAATGTGCATGCCCTGGCTTTCCTCACGTAGTGGAGCTTCAAGTGTCTCTTGTCGCGAGGTTCTCGCATAGATGATTTCCTGTTTCACTCGACTCCTTGTGCATTGCATAGCACAACTTGCTAAGTAGAGGGTTAAGCTTTTACCAACGTGAGAGCTGCGTGAATGGATTTCTGGAGCTCTCTCTCCTCTTAAGTTGCACGAGCTTTCTTGACTCTTTTGTGCATATTAGTCTCACGAGACTGCGCGCACAACTGATATAAGACTTGATCCCTGCGAGAACTTTGTGAGTTGGATTTCTGAAGGTTTAATGTGCATTGCGCCGAAGTCTTGGAGTCAAGCGAGATCAAGCGTCGACTATCATCGCCGGTTCTCACGAGGTTCATTTCTCCACTGGGCACGCAAGTTCTTTGCGTGTTCATTTATTCTACATGTAACAGCTGTGCGAGGAAGCTTTGTTGCGGATTTAGACACGTGAGGCAGCATCTCTCACTGCGTGACAAAATGACTCTGCTGCTCTGCTGCAATGCATATGCTACTATTGCTGCTTCCTCCACTCTCACCTATACTTCTCTAATCTATTGGACTTCTTTGGTCCACTTTGACATGAAAACTAGTCACCATGGTGTGTACCTCCATAGTGTTCCATCAGTCGTTGGCTCAGCAGTCCTCTCTGGCTTTAATTCTTTCTCTTTTGGGCACCAAAGGCATGCACTTTGTATCAAGCTGCATAATTATTTCTAACTACAAAACAAGCTAAACAAAGAGTAATTAGTTACCTTCAAGGTGTAGCAAAGGCTAGGTTAAGAGGTGAAAAGTGGTACTTTTCAGTAAATAACAAGACACCCTTCTTCAGAAAATTCACGACTTAAAACGCGAGTTGGGTCGTTGACCTGATCCGCACATACCTCAAAATAGATCAAATACAAAAGGAAAGGGGCATAAAACCCCAAACATATTTTTTTGGATTGTATGTATTTTTTATTGTTTTTGTTTCTTTTTCAAAATGTAAAGGCTGGAAGCATAGCGCCACACAAATTATCTTCTTTTGAGATATGGTGTAAGTATAGCAAAAAAATTTTGACAGCCTAGATTTTCTATCCCAAAATCTGTGTCGTTAGATCATAGGTCACGATCCAAATACAGAATAGTTGATACATCCCCAATTAAGCAGAATTCAAAGCAGATAATTACTTACTAAGCAATATCATTATGGTAAAAGAAATCTCTATTTCTAAATATAATAGATGAACAGAAGACAAAACAAACCATCGGTGATGGTCGACCATCACCTAAACAGTGGCGTACAAGATGTATTTACAACATTACATGAATCCAAAGTTATATAAATAAAATGGCTGGACGTACTAAGCCTAAGTCTCAAGATCCAAACTACTCAAAGTCTCGAAGGAAAGTACTCCTCTGGTAGGAGCTCTGATTCTTCCTTTGGAATATAATCCCGATCACTCTCAGGCTCTGGATCCCAATCTGTGTCTATACCTGTGACTTATAGTCGGGGTGAGCTAATAGTCTAAGCTCAATAGAGGTAGGTCAATCAAACAAATTCACATTTTTATCATATGAGTTTATATGAGTGCATAAATCTGCTAACAGGGTTAAAATAGTATCAAAATAGTTATTCAGTAAGTAAGGAATTTCAATGATACATCCTTATGCATTTTCGAATCAAAACACAGATGCAATACAAAGCTCAAATCGAATTCAAATAGTTCATGATTTACATGCAGTTTCTTATTTGAGTGCTTAACTTAAATCATAACTTAACTAATTCTCCTAAGCATATATAGCATTGGGAGCCAAAGTTTTACCTATGGGAACCCCCCTAACCATCGCCATTCAATGAACGCTTATCGATTGTCTGTGATGGGACCAGAAATCAAGTGGAACCGTATCGGTTTAGAGATGTACAAATATCCCGCCGTACCGGTCAAAGAGCTGGGGGATTCATCCTGATGAACCTTAAATCAATGTGCGGATTTTAATACATATTTCAACATAGTGCAGTGTGATATTTTTAAGGCTAAATTCAGATTTTTAGAGCTCAGATTCAGAATTTAGATATCGAATAGTTCAGACATGTTCAACCACTTCAGATTCATATTCAAAGCTTACTAATTTTTCTCAATGTTCAAATTTAGAATTCATGTGTCGTGTTCAAAAGCGAAAACAAACTTAATTTTTAAAGAGTTCGAATACAGTGAAAATTCATCTTATTCCATTTATCATGTCATAAAATTCATGCAATTCAAGTCAAAATGCGATTTGTGTTGAGTTTTCCCCTACCTTGGTTATGAGACACGCGAAAAAGGTCGCGAAGATCTTAATGGATGATTCCAACACTCAATCCATATCCCATGACATTCAAAAACCATTCATTAATGAACAGGGGGTCGTAAACATCAGAGTTTCAAATGATTCTCCAAACAAAACCCAAAATAGCCCAATCTGGGGAAGTCGCATGCTCGATTTCCAAGTCGCGCTAGCGACTTCACCTGGTACACACAGGTCACGTGGGCAAGCAAAACCAATACAGATTTGGCCTGGATTTGGTGCACATTTCGCATGCGTGAGCTTCATACCTAAAGCCAAGTCGCGCGCGTACACTCCAGGTCGTGCGAGCGAATTTCTGAAACTCTGCATACTTGCCCGATTTCAGAATTTTTGCTCTTTTACACCTTTCTCAAAGTTTAACCCACAATTCTTTGCACATATTCAAACCAATTAGACCACTATTTCAAACTATAATTATTTTATACAATCTTACCTTCGAGACTCGCAAAATCAACTCGCACGATGTGTGATTATCGGGATAGTGGCGCTTGTGCCACACCCAACTAAGCAGTGTGAGACGCACCTTCTTGTGATTGTAATGGACACGGATTTGAAAAATCAAATCCTTCCCACCACATGACGTTCCAAAGCTTCTTGCGCGAAGGTGATCTCGAAACAAGCTCTCCACAAAAGAGGGTTTCTAAACAAGCACAAGAGGGTTTGAAATGATGTGGAGTTCACAGATCTCTACCGTGTCCAAGATTTACGCCCTCATGTGGTACACGATCAGAGACAAAAAAGTGCGTGGAAGATCAACGACAAGTCCTGGGTTTCTGTGTGCAAGGGCTCACATGAGGAGTAAATCTTCTCCTCTCTTCTCTCTCAATTTCATGCAAACAATGCAAGGGAAGTGGCTTACGTGAGAATCCACTTCTCTTTAAACAAGAGCCTTGCTTCCTTGTGAAGCAAGCACACAAAACTTATGTGTTAGTCCTTATCCAAGGTCTTTGGTTTGGTGTAAAGCTTATACACCCAAACCAAAGTACCAGTTCCTACTCAAAGAAGGCTTGGTCTGGTGTGGATCTAGCACACCTAAACCATGCACTAGTTATGTTTGGCGTTAATCCATCACACATAACGATGTATTAGCCTTCGATCAAAATTCTAACGAGACCTAAACAAATCCAAGACAATTCATCCAAACATTCAAAATGGTATCGTGTGCCGTAACTGACACGTACACCTAGCAGAATGTATACAGTTCAGAAAATTGGAGACATTACATACTCCCCTTCTTAAAGAAGTTTTTGTCCTCGAAAACTTACGATGTAACTTTCGGATCTGACCTGATCTAAAATTACCAAAACACACAAAATACCAAACAAATCACCATTCAATATCTACACATTTTCCACGGCAAAACATCCGCATTAAAAGTAAAAATCCACAACTAATGTAACAATTGTATTCATAACGCATTCACATAAGTCTAGTTCACTCCAATCTCGGTATGTGACGACCATCTTTTCAAGGATGCGGGCGACTATCTTGTTGGTAGCTTCTACTGATCCTTTGGTTTGCGGCTGCTTTGGTGACGAACGATGACGCTTGATTTTGTACTGCTCGCATAAGGCTCTGATACGCCTGTTTGTAAATTTACTACCATTATTTGTGATGATATCCTTGGGCATGCCAAATAGGAAAACGATGTTGTTCTTGAGAAACTTCTCGACATGACCAACTATGATGCTCGTGTAGGATGTTTCCTCTACCCATTTCGTGAAGTACTCGATGGCGACTAGGATGAATTGATGCCCATGGGAAGCTTTTGGATTAACCTTCCTAACGACGTCGAGGCCTAAGGTGGCAAATGTCCATGGAGTGGCCATGCTGTGTAGATCTATAGCAGGACCATGTATCAGACTAGAGTGTTCTTGACATTTGTAGCACTTCTGAATGAGCTTGCAACAGTTGGTTTCTATGGTGGTTTAGAAGTACCCTTGTCGTAGGATATTTTTAGCGAGCATGTGTCCATTGATGTGTGCCCCACATACTCCCTCATGGATCTCTTTCACGACGTTTGCTGCCTCTCCTTCTGTTAGGCATCGGAGCAAGATATTGTTATATGATAGTTTATAGAGGCAGTCGCCATAGATGACGTACTTTGATGCTAGGCGTTGGATGGTCCACTTGTCGGTCTTGGATGTACCTTCAGGGAATGCCCGAGTTTGAGGAAATTCTTGATATCTGAGAACCATGGAGACTCATCATATGTCTTTGTGGATCCTTTGATCTAGAGGAAGAAGGCTGGCTCGCTCCTTTGTCTGATCATGATTGGCTTCATCTCGATGCCATACGAAATTTTGATCATTGATGCCAAAATTGCCAGTGCATCGGCAAAGCGATTTCTTACCTGTGGGACATAGGAGAGCGTAACATCGTCGAAGCATGCGATCAAATCTTCGAGGGGTTCATGATACGAGATTAACTTTTCATCTTTCATCTTCCAATCTCCGTTGGTCTGGCATATGATTATCTGCGAGTCGCCAAATACCCTAAGGCGAGTTAGTTCAGGTCGAGAGCAGCTTGTGGGCCGGCTACGCAGGCTTCATATTCGGTCATGTTATTAGGGTAAGGAAAATTGAGCTTGATGGAGACTAGTATGTGGGACTATTTTGACAATATTAGAATAGCACTGACTCCTTGACCTTTGACGTTCGATGCCCCATCAAAGTGCATTGCCTAGGACTCCTCTGCCTCTTCTGTATCATCCTTTGTCATGAACAAGATGTCCTCATATGGTAATTCAATTATCAAAGGTTCGTAATCAGGTAAAGAATTTTTGACAAGATGATCAGCGAGTGCTTGCCCCTTGATTGAATTTTGGGTGACATACATGATGTCAAATTCTGATAAGAGGAGCTGCCAGCATGCGGTCCACCTAGTAAGAGCCAACTTTTCAAACAAGTATTTTAACTGATCCATTTGTATCAGAAGGAGAACTGCTTGAGATAGCAAGTAGTGACGAAGCCTTTGTGTAGCCCAAATGAGAGCCATACATGCTTTCTATAGATGAGAATAGCGTCTCGTAGTCAATGAACTTCTTTCTCAGATAGTAAATGGTCTACTCTCTTCTTTCGGTCTCATCATGCTGCCCTAGGACACATCCCATCGAGAATTTAGTCATAGAGAGATACATCAAGAGTGGTCTCCCAGGCACTGGTGGTACCAATATCAGCAGGTTGAGAAGGTAGCTCTTGATTTTATTGAACGTGGCTTGGCAATCTTCGTTCCATTCAATGGGTGAATCTTTCCTCAGTAGCTTAAAATTTAGCATGCAGATAGGAGTTAATTATGTAAAGAATCGACTGATGTACTATATTCTGCCCAGGAAACCTTTGACCTCTCTCTCTCAGTAGATGGTGGTGGCATTTCAACGATAGCTTTTACTTTTATCGGGTCGACTGCGATGCCCCTTCTATTGACAATGAAGCCCAGTAATTCCTGACATGGCGCTGTATGCACATTTATGAGGGTTTAGACGTAGCCTGTACTTTATCAATCTTTCAAATAGCTTTTGAAGGTTTACTAGATGATCACCTCTTTCTTGTGACTTGGTGATCATGTCTTCTATGTACACCTCAATTTCTTTGTGCATCATGTCGTGGAATAGTATTGTCATCGCCCTCTGATATGTTGCCCCGACATTCTTTAACTCGAATGACATGACTTGGTAGCAGAAGGTGCCCCATGGAGTGATGAATGTTGTGTTTTCTCGGTCGGCCTTTGCCATTCTGATCTGATTGTAACCGGACAACCCATCCATGAATGAGAGCATCTCATTCCTGGCAGTGTTATTGACCAAGATATCGATATGTGGCAAAGGAAAGTCGACCTTTGGGCTCTCTTTGTTGAGATTTTTGAAGTCAATGCACATGCGAACCTTTCCATCTTTCTTCGATATTGGTACAATGTTGGCCAACCACTGTGGGTATTTGGAGACCATGAGGAAACTCTCATCGTACTACTTGATGACTTCTTTTACTTTCAACATCCATTCGAACCGGAGATGCCTCAATTTCTGCTTAACAGGCTTTATATTGGGATACAACGATAACTCATACTCGACCAAATCGATGTCTAAACCAGGCATGTCCTCGTATGACCATGTGAAGACGTCTTGGTGTGACCGAAGGAAATTAATCATGCATTCTTTTTCCTCGAGAGATAGCGATGTTTAGATCTTAGTGATTTTAGGAACCTCCTTTGTCCTTAGATTGACGTCCTCAGTCTCTTCAATGATTAGGGTAGGGCCATTCATAAAATCGACGTATTGCTCAAGGAGCTCATTAGGGCTCCTCAGCTAGGATCTCCTCATCCAGTTCTGTGACTCCTATCTCTCCTTATGTTTCTACACGAAAGAGGTCGATTTCACATTGGATGTGCTCTATTTTTAAGGAATTAATGTTTTTGCCTTTTTCAGTAATTTTAAAAGACAATTTTTTTAGATTTTTTCTATTTTTTTGGGATTTTCTTTTTCTTCAAAGATGGGCTCCTGGCAAGGTGGGTCTTTATACATGCATGGTATTGTTTGCCAAGGGCAATCCTCACTTTTTATAGGTTTTTTTTTCAGGAAGTGGGCGTCGAATTTCAAGCCATCAGAAGCTTCCAGAGTTAGGGGCATCATTGCCCAAATCCTTACCTGGGGTGCAGCACCCTTACCATGTACTGTGGAGGATGCTGATTGAGATGGCTTTTGAGGGTTAGCCTCTAGCACGTTTATCATGGGTTCATCTTGACTCTGGTCCTTGAATGTTAACACAGGCTTGGAATGGCTCAGGATGGGTGGCTGTTCAAGTAGAGGTACCTCCTCCTCAAAGAGTGATAGGGAGGTGAGGTCTATTTCAATCTCAAGGGGGATGATTTGGGGATTGGTCTTGTGTACAATGGCTTTCTTATGTGGGGTTACCTGAGTTGCCCCATTATGGTCGATTTAATGACCCTGGTGCTCACAAATGTGCTTTGAAAGTGTGGCTGCAAATGGGGTTCATCTTCCAGGTCTATCTCTCTGGCTTGGTGACGACGACCTTTTCCTTAGCCTCTTGGACCTTTTCTTTGGTAGGCTTGTATCCTAACATGAATTTGATTTTCTACCCTCCTCTTGCTTTGATCAAGTCCCTCCTGCCTTGCAGGTGAGGGCCCAATCCCTTTCTTTTCTGGTAGCCCTATTTCTGGAGTATTGCTACTGCCGTGATCATTCTTCCTCTAATTTTTGTGGTGACCTTTTCGAGGGGTTCTGATGCTGCTGCTGATACATCATATAAAAAACCATGGAGATCCATGTCGTCAGCCATGCGTGGCTCTTTTGCCTTCTTCTCACCCCTCACATAGGATTGCTATAACTTTCTCCTCTGAGATGAATTTGAACTTTTGGTGTAGGGTTTCGGACACTGCCCCCGATCTCATGTAGCCACGGGTGCCCCAACAGTAAATTGAAGGTGGATTTAATATCCATGACTTGGAAAGCGATAGAGAAGGTCATTGGCCCAATGGTGAGCATAAGATCGACTTCTCCTATTACTTCCCTCCTTGTGTTATCAATCCCTCAGGCTCCTGTCTTGGTTAGTCGGAACATGGATGGATCGACCACTATCTTGGCTGCAGTTCTTAAAGGGCTCACATTTAATGTTGATCCGTTCTCTACCAACACCAATGGTATCACCATATTTCCCATTTCGACTATAATATTGAGGGATCGAGAAGGATCGCCACCTTCAGTTGGAAGATCGACATCCGAAAATGAAATGGCGTTAGGAGTCAACACTTGCCCAATCATTTCCCCCACCTCATCTAGGGAGGCTTTATCAGATACATGAGCGTCTTTCAGGGTCGCCATCAAAGTTTGAAGTGCGGCGAAGACGTCATTAGTAAGTCCCAGATGGTGATGTGAGTCGACATTCTCCTTAGCTATGTTTCTAATGCATATTCCCTACTCAATTTTTCCATGGGGTGTACCATTGCAGGTTCCTTTCTTTCCTCGGGTTGGACTAGTGCTGGTGCTTCTGGCTATTTTGAAATTATCCCCGACTTTGTGATAAATTCAACAGCCCCTTCATTCCTGTTGCCTGCATTAGCATCGGTCTGATTGTAGTTGAGAGGGACTTGGTGAGGATCATATGTCAATCCGGGGATCTGGAACGGAGTAGATGAGGGTATCGGAGATGACTGTATAGGTGGTGTGGCAAAATTGGGCCAAATATGGTTAACTAGAGATGGATAGACGGGTGGGGGTGTGACAAAATTGAGCCAACTATGATGGATTAGTGCTAGAGACGGGTGGCAAAACTGGGCTAATTGTGGTGGATTGGAGTTGGAGATGGATTGGGTGGCATATAGTGGTCTAGGGTGGGTGCCGAAAATGGTTCGTATATCAGGGGTGGGGTGAAACTGGGTTGCATAAGGTTGATGGGGGCTAACATCGGGAAATAAAGCCTCAAATCTAGAGTTGCCGCTTGGGGTGTCGGATTGGGGAAGTAGTCGGCTAAATTCAAAGGCTTGACTACTCCTTCAATTTCATTCTCCTGACTCCACTGTCTTGGTGTTACGAAGCTTTCTCCCATGCTGATGTATTCTGAGGGATCAAATTCTTCTACATTTTCCTCCACAATGTTAATGTTGGGCCTCGGGCCCATTCCTCCTTCTGGGTGTGGCGGCAATGATGCTTGGAGTACATTAGTGTGAGGATTTGCTTGGGGAGGTGCTGGAGGGATAATCTTCCCGCCTCGATCAGGTTCTGTATTGCGTGCTTTAATGGAAAGCAGTGATCAGTCAGATGCCCTGGACCCTGTTGGAAATTACAGTGTGTGTTTGGATCATAATTTCTCGAGATTAGATTCAACGGAGGCCACGACTAAACTGGGGTAACCAAACCCTTTTCGATCAATAAGGGCAACATGATATTGAGGGATTGCCCTAAGGGAGTGAATACATGATTAAATCGGGCCCTTCTTTGCTCAGGGGTCATCTGTGCCCCTGGACCATTACTGGGTCTCTTTGCTAGCTCTGCCCATACTAGGGCTTGCTGTACTGCCCCATACTGGAATGGCACTATGCTTGTGGGGGGTTGTGAGGTCATTATTGCTTGGACCTCTGCCCCTGTTCTTTTCTCATTCCTTTGCTTAATGAACTTGCGGGCCCCACTGGCCACTATTCTATTTAATCAACCCTCTCTTACTGCCTGTTCGCAGCGGTTGATATTTCTCACTAGGTCAGCAAAGCTGGCCTAGTGATGGTACACCAGAAAGTCGGATATAACTGGTAATACTGTCTTTGAGATCATTTTGATTTGTTCCTCATTTGGGATGCGGTTCCTCACCTAGGCTGCTAGGGCCCTTCACCTTCCGAGATATTCATTGAATGTTTCATCAAACTTTTATTTTATTAGAGCCAAATCAGATTTTCGAGGTTCTATATCGATGTTGTACACGCACTATTCTGAAAATAGGTGGGTGAGGTCTCTCCACATTCTTATCATGGATGGTTTGATAAAAGTGAACCACATTAAAGTTGGGCCAGTGAGACTTTTTTAGAACACTTTGATGAGGAGTTGTTCATCTCTGCCATACTGGCACATGTCTTCACAATATGATTTTAGGTGGGCAATAGGGTCGCCGGTGCCGTTGTATTTATCAAATGACGACACTTTGAATTTGGGTGGCAATGGTACCTCGGCAAATAAGCATAGGTAAGAAAAATCAATGGCATGGATCTCGGCCCCTCCTAGCTTCAGTAATTGTCTCTGTATTTTGCCAATATACTCTCTTAGTAGTTCAGACTCTCTAGATGGTAGGGCTGGGGCTGATCCCCCACTAGACTGCCTCCATTCATTTTGGGCTGCCTGTTGGTTGGTGAGTGTGGGTGGTGGGGGATTGAAGTCGGTGAATGCTCCCATGTAGGCCTCACTATTTCGGGCCTCATCTTCTTCATATTGATGGCCCACATCAATAATTGGTGGTGGAGGGGTAAGGTTTGTGGGATTTTGGAGGGTTTGAATGAGTGCCGGATGGGGCCATTGTAGGTGAGGGAAGCTTTGGTGATTGGTTTGTAGAGCGAGAGGATGTGTGAATTGTGCATTTTGGGTGAGTGCTTGGTGGGTATTTTGAGGATTTGGTTGGAGGGTAAGAGGATGTGTGAATTGAGAGTGGTTAATGGTTTGAGATGGATTTCCATGTTGGGTTGGGTATGAAGGATATGGATGGGTAGGATTTAAGGATTGGTGGGTTGGATAGGACGAGTTTGCTATTTGGGAGGAGATGGGATATGTTTGTTGGGTATGATTGTAGGTGAGAAATTGGGGGAATTGTGAGGGGTTTGCCAATGTGGCCCTTGGATTCGGGCCGGAATGAGTTTGGGTTTGGACATGTGGCCTTTATGGGCCACTTGGATGGGGTCGTGTGGATTATTGGGGGTTGGTTAGGATTGGTATTTTGGGTGAATGCGGTATGGAGATTTTGGAGGTTTTAGGATGTTTGGGGAGGATTAGGAAGGTTTTGAGAAGCCTTCCATGTGGTGAACGTTCTCATCATCACTTCCATCATGACCATGGGATCAGTCATGGGAGGGGGTGCAGACTGTTCTCTTGATGGAGGAAATGTATAGGGTGGTGGCGACACTTGGTTTGACATAAGGGAAAATTTGGGCATAACTTGGGTAGATGTAGGGGGAAAATTGGGCATGACTTGGATCGATGTGAGGGGAAAATTGGGTGTATCTTGAGTTGAGGTAAGGGAAAAATTGGGCATGACTTGGGTTGATGTGAGGGGAAAATTGGGTGTATCTTGAGGTGAGGTTGATGTGGAGGGAAAGTTGGGTTCACCGAACGGGCCGGTGATGGTAAATGGGTGTTGGGTGAGTGGGATGGAGATAGGAATCTCTTCCGATTGTGAATGTAGTAGGGAAGTTTCAACATTGGAGGCGGATGTTACAACCGGCCAAACCATGGTTTGAAGGCGTATGGGTTCCGCGGGTATGGCTCAAATGACTTCATTTTTCTTTCCTTGTGGGATGATGGTGGGTGTGGCGATTCCGTGGTTATGACACCACAAGCTCTCTTTTGGTTCTTTTTTATTTTGGGTGACTTTTTTTTTATCTTTTTGGTGATTTTTTATTTTGATTTTGATTTGATTTTTTTGAATCTTTTTCACAAATTTTGTCTTAAATTTCCTTCTATTTCTTTCTCCTTGGTTATTTTTCTTTCCTTTTGATGCTTTTTTGGGGCCTTAGAACTCCCTTCTCGGATGGTGTTTAGCACCCCTAAAGCTTCCTACGGCGAGACCCGAATGCCCTCTTAAGAATGAAAGAAAAATCTCTTGATCTTTAAGGGCACAAATTTTCTCAATACCGATCTCTTGAAAGAGCCAATAAGAGGGTGACCTCTCTTGACCGGTGAGAGCGCTTTGGTATTGAGGATGTAGTAAGTATTGGGAATCTCAAATCCAACGCACGGGGGTTCGGGGAATTGCGGAAAAGGCACCAAATTCAGACTGTACAACAAATAAGCTATGCGTGCATACTATGCATGCATGTACAAAAATCTGGATTTTTTGGCTATGCGTGCATACTATGCACGCACGGCTTATTATATATGTATACTTCCATATTGCAGATCCGAGTTGGTCTTGATTTTGGTTCTTTTGAGGCAATGCCTCCTGGGACTTTTCTCTTCACTTTATCGGGTCCCTCATTTCCATGCATAAGGATACAAGGTTGATTCGATTTTGTTAACGCGCTCTCCAAGGTTTAGGCTTTGTAACAAGTTCGGTCACCCACTCAATATACTTCCGGCATAAGCGCCTTCTCAGATACTGGATGGGGTGGTCCTTTTCGAGATCATCACCAATAGGACTGCTGCTTTTATTGGGACCGGGTTGGGTGTATCGTAGCCTAATTTTCCCTCCCCTTTGAAAAAGCTACCCGCGATCAACAAATTTATTAAGTCCCTCTTAGTTCATTTTAAAATTCTCTTTGGGGTAGTTATGATTAAGTCCAAAATGGGGCTTTCGCCATCGTTCTTAATTCGGGCTATGAGAGTCCCGTGCTGCCACTAAGGGCCGACGTCTATGACAAGTAGTAAGAAAATGCAAGGCCAATCAAGTGACTAGGCGAAAATGTAAAGGATTGTAAATGACAAAAATTTAAGTCTAAGTTATCAAGTGAGCCTGCCAAATGGCTTAGGCAGTAAATGATGGAAATTTAAAGCTAATTTATCAAGTAGGCTTGCCAAACGGCTTAGTCGGGTAAAGACGTGGCCAGTCAAATGACTAGGCAAAAAGGTATGGAATCGTAGGGGTAAGTAAAAAATGTGGAATTGTATTAGTAAGTAAAAAAATACAGAATTATAGGGGTAAGTAATAAGAAAACAAATATGGTGTCAGTTAACTAACTAGGTCAAAAGAGACAGAAGTGAGCAAAAGAGAGGAAAGCACACGCAATGGGGCCAAAACTTAAAGTAGAAGCTCTAAAGAAATATCCCCAGTGGAGTTGCCATTTGTGCAATTGTGGACTTTGCGGGTCCGTCGTGACGATGCGCTCGTAAATGGAGTCGCCATCCTGAGCTCTTGGTTTCCCGGAACACCCAAAATCAATACCTTAAGCGCCGGAGTGCACAATATGACTCCGAATCATTAGTCAATGCCAAAGCCTCTTGAGTAAGGACTTCAGTTATCAGTCGGGAAAGAGTTAGGCACCTGATTGACCCACTCGTAAGCGGTCTCTACTATGACCAAGTGTGTATAAAAAATATAAAAATGAACGGCACTTCCTCTTGCCCGAAGGCACACTGATCCTATTGGGTTCTCTGCAAACACCGAAATTTCGATGGCGTTACGGTCCAATTCCTAGGATAGAGGAAGAGCAAAAAGAAGGTAGAGGAATAGAGGGGAGAGCAAGAGCTCTCGGGCCCTTGTAGCATCGTTATCGGATCTCTGCGTCGATGCAAATACCAGTGAGCTTTCGAAAGCATATGGTTTGAGGAAAAGGTCCTAGATTTGCTAAAGGGTGGAAGTTTGGGAGGTTAGGAATGATGGTATGGTGATATTTGGCCAAGGTTTCAAAGCTTGGAAGGTATTTGGCATGGAGGGTATGATAGTATTGATGGATGTAATCTAAACTTCTAAGCTTGGAAAGGTTTAAGATTGGAAATGGGGAGCTATTTTTTTGTAGAGTTTCTTATTTAGGATTTGGAAAAGGTGGTAAACAAGGGGGGGGTGGCTCTCTATTTATAGATGGAGAGGTGTTTAGGGAGGTACTTAAGGCACTAAAGGGTTTAGCAATTAGGTAATCGTAGATGTAAGGTTTTTGAAGTTTTTAAGGGCTTGGAGAAGAGGAAGTTGGGTTTTAATGATGGATGATGGGGTGATGACTTAAATGGCAAAAGGGTGAATTCTAGGGTCCAAAGGGGCGTATGGGTCCTATAGAAACAAATCCCGAAATTCGAGATGGTCCACAATTCAAACCCCCAAAGTAAAAAAACCCATTTTTGAACTAGAGAAGTTTAGGCCCACGCTGGAGAAGATCTAAATTGGCTATGCGTGCATACACCCATTTTTTGTAAAAAATTGCCTATGCGTGCATACTATGCATTCATGATTAAATTTTACTTTTTTTCTCATACTGATTGGATGTATCATCTCGAGCTACCCAAAAATGATATATTATAATAATCAATAAGAGTTTTCTATCGAAAGTTATGGCCATTGGAAGTTTCCTTCACCATCGAGGACCACATAACATCATGGATCCGTAAAATGCTATTTTTTTGGGGCTTCAAACCTTTGTGGGCCGACTGTGGGACTATCCGGGGATCGGGGGTATTTCCTTAAGGTTTTTCTAAGCTTCCCAAGGGTGCCTAGGGTATTGATGGGTTCTAAAGGTTCGGTATGGATTCTAGGGGTTCGGTATGGATTCTAAGGCTTCGGGAAGGGTTCTAAGTGTTCGGGATCCATAAGGCTTCGGGAAGGGTTCTAAGTGTTCGGGTTAAGTTCTAAGGGTTCGAGAAGTTCTTTTAGAAGCTTGAAAGTATGCCGTTCTTGAAGTATGGGTCAATTGAGCCTTGGGCCAATTTTGGGTGTCTACACTGAGGTTTTGCAGTTGATACATACGGATATTTGAGGCCCTTTCTGATTGTTGCTCGTGGCAACAAAAGGTATTTCATTACCTTTATTGATGACTATTCCAGTTACACATACGTCTTTTTATTAGAGAGGAAAGATCAAGTTTTAGAGGTCATCAAGACCTATCAGTTGAAAGTAGAAAATTAACTTGGGAAGAAGATTAAGACTGTGTGTTTAGATTGAGGTGGAGAATATTTCGATAGAATGTGTCTTGATGGGGTAAATCATGGACCATTTATGAAGTACTTACAGGCTCAAGGCATTGTTCCGCAATATACTTCTCCTGATACTCCGCAACAGAATGATGTTTCAGAAAGGAGAAATCGTACTTATTAAGAGACTATTCAAAGCATGTTTAGTCACTATCACTTAAAGAAGAGCTTTGGGGTGAAGCCTTAATGACAATAATTTATATTTTAACAGGGTTCCTTGCAAGGCTATACCCAAGACTCCTTTCAATAGATGGACAACAAAGGATCCAAAGCTCAGACATTTACATATATGGGGTAAGTTTTATAATCCAAACATTAAGAAGTTGGATCCTCTCACAGTTAGTTGTTATTATATCGATTATGCGCATTGATCTAGGACTTGTAGATTTTATTGTCCTGAAAGAGCCATTGATATTGCTGAGACTCATAACTAATTTTCTGGAGGATGGCGAATCCAGTGGAAGTTCGCATCAGAATAATGTTACTTTTATAGAAAACTCTAAATTTGATTTTGTGCCTTTATCTGGTGGTAATGTTTCTCTTCCTATACGACCTGATCCCACAGATGTTGATACTTTGATTCAGATGAATCTAAAGACGCTTCCAATTGAAGAAGAATTCCCTATTCCACTTCATGTTTCCCTGATCATTCACAGATTTTACCACTTGGATACCCTCATTTAAGTATTGTTAGTCCACAACTTACTACTAACAAACACTCTGAAGTGGATACTTCAGAGTGTTTAGATGAAGAAAAGAAATATCTATGAAGCCACGATTTAGTCGCAACTCAAGGAAAAAGAAAAAGGAAATCTGCAGTCCCAGCTACATGAGCGAGCGAAGCAAGATCGTAAATCCTATGATGACCTCACGATTCAATCGCAAAGCACATAACTGAAATCGCAGTGCAAGACAAAGATAAAACTATAATCGCAACCATACGATAGAGTAGAAGGAATAAGAGATCAAGAATCGTAAAGCTCACGATCAAACTACGAGCAATCAAAATCTTTGAAATAGAATAACTATGGATCTGCGAGAATACGAGAGCACGAGAAGACTCACAAGATCCTGAAAGGCAAACCATGATCATGATGCTAGCACCATGTAGAATCGCAATTCATGAGGCCATGCACACGTGATCGAAAATTCCATGCAACTTAAGATTCTGGAAGAGTCTTGCGATACCAGACTACTGAACAAAAGAAAGAAAGTTCCCACATTAGGAAAGAGTTTTAAACGAAGAAGATATGTGTTAGGAAGTTGAGTTTAAAGTAAATTCTATAGTTAGAAGTTCCCTAGGATAGGAGATATCAAATTTAGTTGTAATAGGTCTCTTATGTATCTATAAATAAGAGAGCCTCCACCCATAGTTAGCTATCTAGGAATTCTCGATCATAGATGACACCTAAGATTTGGAGGCCGTAGATCAAAGTAGTTTAGTTTTAATTCTAGTTTTTACTTATATCTTTTGTAATTATTTTTGCTTTAAAAGAAATAATGAGTAGCTAATTTCTTTTAAGTTTGAGAACCCGTATTTCAAAGAGTAGTATGAATAGTTAATTAGTTCTTACTTTTCTGAATTCATTATTGTAATTGGTTGGTGAATATGAGTTTTATAATTTATCTATGAGTTTTAAAAGGATTTCACAATTTCTATAATTTCATCCTCTATGTTGCCGTTGTTGCCTTAGGCTTGAAATTACTAGACTTCTATCACCCCACTACATTGCCATGTTGCCTTAGTTTCTTCAACGAAGTTCCTACTAGAGAGGTTTATGTTGCCGTTATTGCCTTAAATCGATCATTTATTCTTCTTATGGTGTCGTTGTTGCTTTAAGATAATTACAGAATTCAGTGAAATAGGAGGTAGTTAATTAGGAGAACGGATTTGCCATAGGGAACCTAGACTTATTCATTTAAATAGTTTTTATATCAGCTACTTCTTCTTAGTTTATAGGTTAACCTTTCGTTTATGCAATTTAGTTTTAAAAACTAAAATCTTTATTTTTTAAGGCATTTATAAGAAATTTAGGAAACATCTTCCCTGAGGATCGATACATTTACATGTGCTACAATTCTCTTGTGCACTTGCAAGGTGATAAGACAAGGTATAGTAAGGGAACTATCAAGTTTTTGGCATCGCTGAAATGACGCGGATTTTTCTGAAAATTTTATATTTGTCTTTCAGTTAGATTTATTTATTTTTTTTAATTTTCTTTTACAGGTTGGAGCACTGAATAATAGATCAAAGGTTCAAACATCTCCTTACAAGGGAACCTAGAGGCTTAGATTTGTTCTCTTAACTCTTACCATTTTTCTTCATAAAAAAAAATTATATGTATATATATATATATATATATATATATATATATATATAAATAAAGTTTTTTCTGGTTTATGCATAACAACCGTTCCAAATCTATAAATATTTTTGAGTGTGATCCTTAAATTAAATGAACTCATTTATGGAATCTACCTTCTAGCCACATTTCTAGAAGTGAATAAGTTCCAATGGAAGAAGATTGCCCCATTCAGGAGCACTACACTCCAGTTGCTTTGACCGCACCCTCATGTATCGCATTACCCGAGGTTGCCAATGGTCAACACTTTGAGATCAAGCACACCCTATTACAATCTCTTCCGAAATTTTATGGGCTTAATCGCGAAGATCCCTATCAACATCTTAGGGACTTTATAGATTTCTACACCACATTACAAATGACAGTACTTAATGACAAGGCTGTCAAGATGAGGTTGTCCCCATTCTCTCTAAAGGACCGAGCAAAAGCATGACTTATCTCTTTACCTGCTGGAAGTATTATTACTTGGGATAGACTACAAGCCAAATTTCTGACGAAGTATTTCCCAATTGATAAAACTAACCATATCCGACAAGCTATACAAACCTTCTGACAATCAGGAGAATAGTTTCACGAGAGCTGGGAACGCATGTAAGACCTCCTACGTAAATGTCCTCATCATAAAGTGCCAAATTGGTCAATAACACAGAGTTCCTATCAAAGCCTAACTGAGGGGAATCAACAAATCATAGATGTTGTGAGTGGAGGCACATTTACGGCACAAAATGGACGGCAGTCTCGAGACCTTTTTGAAAGACTGGCTGATAATTCATTGTAAAAATAGGTTCTACAAAAGGATGATCCTAATGTTACAGGCCATACTCTTGTTGCCAGAGGAGGTCTTTACGATATCAACACTGATAAAGTAAAGTCAGAGAAGGACATCAACATTAAGGTGACAGTATTGGAACAAAAGATAGCATCTTTGATGACCACCAACCTTAACTCAGTGGAGAGACCCTAATAGCCTACTCTATCTGCCAGAGCTTGACCCATGTAATAAAGGAATGCCCCACTGCACCATTATATCCTGAAAAGATAGAGGAGGAGCAAGTTTGTGCATTCCAGTGGAGTGATTACGGTAACATGTATAACCCACAATGGAGAAACCATCCTGGATTCCACGAGTGGCCTACAATTGTTCAGCCAAGATATCCTCCAAACCATAATTTTCAACAATCCCACATGCCAACCTTTAGGCGACAACAACCAGTAGAACGTCAACACTTTAGGCCACCTCAGAGCAGCGGATCTGATGTAACGATTGTTCAGACTTTACACTCACATACTCAATCTATTATGAAACTATACACTCAAATTGGGCAGCTAGCTACACAAATGGTGAAGAGAGAGGATGGCCAGGTACCGTAACAACCTGTGAGTAACCCTAAGGGACACGTTTACGTGGGAGAGACATCAATTCCTGCTGAACATGTCCAAGCTATTCAGTCTTTGCAGAGTAGTGCATTTGGTTCATAAAAATCTTGTTGAATAGTTTAGTTTAGTTTTTTATTATTAGTTTAAATTTTCTAGAGAATTACCTTCTTTTGATCAATCGTAATTTACGGTGGGTGGATCGAAGCTGGTGTCTTGCTCAATTGCAATTTTTACATTTGGACTTGACTTAACTTCTGTCAATCGTAAATACTGCGACTGACCAGGTTGGCATTATGTTTTGCTCGTAATGAGTACGTGCCCACGTAAGGTCATCTCCACTGTGCATGCATGGAGACTCATTAAATTACGACCGCCTGTAATATTTATGGACTGTAATAATTATATGTCTCTCTCTGGACCCTCTTTCTAAGCAAATCGTAGTGATTACGATTCATTCATATGAGGATAATTGTCTAAAGTCCCTACATCATGATCAACCGTGTTCACATGGTCGATCATGAGGTAGATACGCCTTCACAAAGGTTGGTTAGTTGACCATCGTGAGCTTGCGATGGCTTTGTCACTCGCGATAGTTATTACGGACGCCTCGATGCACACACGACTCCATAGCATTTATTTTCTCCAACCGTCCCCACTCCAAATATTCATGAAAAATCTGTTTTGAGGCAAGTCTCAATTTTATTACGTCATTTCACATCCCATCATTTATTTTTGTTATAAATACCCGTCCTTTCCCTTAATTTTCCACAAACATTCTCCCTGCCTTTCTAGTTTTATTCTTTTCTTTCGTCACCCAGCCCACAACCATGGCAAATGACAAACCAACTGAGCAGCCCTTTAAGCCATTAACTTGGGAGGACCTTGATCGGATGATGGAGGACCCACGATCGAAAAGGAAGTTCGATCCTCTGCAATTCCTTTGGGACGAGTACGAGGAGGTCCAACGGGAGTTGGCGGAGGAGGAAGAGAAGAAGAAGATCGAGGAGGTTGCTTTGTCATCCACCTCCGCACCTCCACTTTCTCCACCTTCACCACTACCCACCTACACCTCTGCATCATTGATCAATCACAAAACTTACCATTTCATCGCTCATAACTTCGTGATGCTAGACCCCAGTTTGCTACTAATAAGATGTTAATGTGCAGACATTAAGAACAAATAGCATAATATTGCCAAAGTGCTAATCTTTGTCAAAATGAACTCAAAAAGCAGTAAGAAACAAGATCGTACGAATATACGACCAATCGTATGGAGACGCTAGTCAGTAAGCTGAAAGAACAAGCGAAATCGTAATTAAGAATGAACGAAAAAGACGAAAAGAAAGAAATCGTATTTACGATTCCTTAGAAGACTGGAGGATACAGAGAAAAGAATACGATCAAACTGAGAAATCGTCCTGTGAAGAAGAGGATAATCGTAATTACGATTGTATAAAAGAAGAAGCCTCTGTTGTTGCTGATCACGTGAGAACTGCACCACCATGCACAAAATTAGAAGACCACTTACACTAGAAGTTTGGCAACCCATGATTCTGAGAAGATTGACAAAAGACTCCTAAAGATCTCTGCTACTGAAAATACGGAGAAAAGTCATGCACATCTACCTACCACAGCAAGGAAGAATTAGGATTAGAAGTTTTAGTTTGATAAGGAATCTTTTACTTTTAGTAGTTTTCTTTTGTTAGAATTCGAATAATGTAAATCGACCCCTTATGAGCTACAAATAAGAGGGCTTAACATAGGAGAAAACTCATCCAAGGAATTTTTAGCATTGACAACTGAAGTTGGAATTTGGGAAGATCACTGTAAAGTAGTTTTTATCAAGTAAAATTGTCCACAGATTTCTAAAAGAGCCTGAGAATCAAGACCATGAAATTCTGAAAGATCGACCCTGTGGATGGTTCTACTTTGCTTTCTAGTTTAGATATATTTTATTGCATTTTCCTGCTTTGTAAACATCTAAGAATTCTTGATTTTAATTGACAACTAAAGTCTTGAGTTTGCAGATTAATGTAACGATATTAGTTTCCATCTTCAGTTTTCTTGAGTTTGATTGATGCCCAAATTTCAGGAAGATTGTTGATTAGTATAAATCTGTGTTAAGGAAATCTAGTTTTTGATTGACGCCCAAATTCTAGAGGACTGAGATATAGTATAACGGTACTTTATTTTCATAAATATCTGAAAATTGAAGGATTGTGATTGACGACTATAATCTGAAAGGAGGATTTAGATTTACTTTCTGCAATTAGGTTAAATACCCATTCTTTCATTCTTATTTCTCCAGTAGATTAGATCTTTAAAAGACAAATCAAAGTTTTTAGATAGAGAAATTTAACATTCCTCGTGGGAACCATCCTATACTAGTATTGCAATTTTCGTTGTGCGCTTGCAATAGGCTAAGGCTGAGTATAATAGCCACATCAAGTTTTTGGCACCGCTGGCGAGGAAGCGAAAAATTTCTCTGAAAACCAATATTTGTCGTTCTCTTTTCATTTTCTTTATATATTTATTTTCTTTAATCACTTCTTAATCTTTTATAGTTTTATTTGGAGCAGAGAATTAAAGGTTTTGACACTTCTTCTGACAATAGAAGCTAGAGGCTCAGATTTGTTTTTTCTCCCTGCTTTCTACAATAAAATAAAAAAATTAAAACCATAAAAATATTTATATTTTTTGGTATATACATCATGACCATGCAAGGCCACAATCAATCATTCTAGCCAAGTTATATTTGGACTTATGTCCCAATCAAATACCCGACTACCCCCTTGTTTCAGCTGTATCAGAAACAAAGCAGGCCTTTGTATTTCAATGGGGTGGTTATGAGAATTCCTGTAATCCTTAGTGGGGAAATTACTATGACTTCCCAATGGTAACTCAATAAGAATTATCTTATACATACCCATAAAATCCTCAGAACTTCCAACAGTTATACACCACATATCAATCTTTTGAACAATAGCCCTGCCCTCAGAATAAAGACGATGATGTTACTAATCTCCAGATCCTCCAAGATCTGCAACAACAGGCTCACCAACGTTCTAGGGAGCTATCTCGGCTTACCCAAATCTCTCAAGATTTACACTCTTACACTCAGTCCATTACAAGTCTAGAAACCCAACTTGGGCAACTAGCTACCCAATGGGAGGAATGAGAGAGTAACCAAGCATGTTCACATTCTGTGAACCACTGGGGAGGACAATTTCGCAAGAAAAATGCACTAATTCCCACAACACATATCCAAGCCGTTCAAACCTTAAGAAGTGGGCGAACTATTGAAAATAAAGTAGAGATGCCTACACTTGTAAATGTCCCCAAACCCAAGGATAGGGAGTATGAAGCCATCGAAGAAATTCCCTCATAAGAAAAACCAGAAAAATTAGAAAATGAAAAATAAAAAACAATAAAGGCGACAATGCACCTGACTCTATAATCGACGTACCTTACATACCAAAGTTTCCATTTCCTAACGCCTTTGTGCATTGTAACATCCCGAAAATTTTAACCTTTGAACAGTACGCCTCGGTGTACTTGATCGACTGGTCACATACCTGACATTGTGAAATTAATTAAATAAATTAGTTTGGGCTAGGTTTTAATTGAAAAGGGCTGATTTAAATTATGTGTGGGTCATTAGATGGTTTTGTGTACACCAAACTTCGGTGTATTGGCTCCACACCGAATCCGATAGATAGGTGGTTTGGGTGTGTAGGCCCCACATTGAACCAAAGAGTGTTTGGGTAGTAAGAAACACCTCACTTAAGTGTATTCGTTTCACACAAAATCAAGTTCTTTGCGTAAGGCTAACACCTCAAAGGGTGTGTGTGTTTAATAAGGGAACCACCCCCCTTTCACTTAAAAAGGACAAAGCTTCTTTGAGAAGTTACAACCGTTTGCAATTTTAGGGGTTCTTGGGTTTCTAGAGAGAGAAAGAGAGAGAAGTGGAGGAGATCGCTCACATGGTCATCCGGTGCTCGGATCGGCTCCATTAAACTTCGAGGTATTGGCCTCGTGGTAGTTTATGTGTCGCGGTGAGTCGTTAAATTGTGATAATAATGAGAGTTTTGAGATTTGGAATGTGTAGATAGAACCAACCGTTGTGATCACAACGTACGCGATTGGGAGAGCGAAGAGTAGTGCACGTTAGAGCGGATCTACATCATAGGCTTTGTTTCGATCCAATCGACGGAAGGATCGTCAAAAATCACTCCGAAACCCTAGCTTGGGCATGAGCTCGTGGATCAAGAAATTGATCAATTTAAGATTGAAGGTGGGAATCCATCGATAGAGCTTAGCTTGGCTTAGCGCGACTTCAAGGTTAAGGTGGGGAAATTCTAATACACGATTGTATTTTTATTTGATTTCATAGATGCTTGATATGATCGAATGAAATATGATTTGAATCATAATTTGAAATTTTAAATTCCAAATTCTGTCAGTTTTGAAAATGATTTTTGAGCTTTGACTTTTGAACTCTGAATGTCATGAAGAACTTTGAATCTATGGTTTTACATTTATATTTTTGAAATGCTTTCGATCATGAAGAATTTATTTTTGTCTGAGTTTTTGAATGCATTGGACAGTTGAATATGTATATGAACCTAAAAGTCATGTAAGAAAAACTGAATATGTAAGCTATATAAGTAAATCGAACGTGTAAGCCTTATCATAATGTGGACCACTATGGGTGGATTATAAGTGTGTTGTGGACTGCTACGGGTGGATTATATGACATCGTGGATCGCTATGGGCGGATTATATGTGCATGTGTGGATCGCTTTGGGCAGATTATATGGTACCTTGTGGGCCGCTTGGGTGGAATCGAACCGGCACGGCGGCTAACCGTGAATCGAACTGGCATGGCGGTTAAACCCATGAATTGAACTGGCACGACGGGATATCCGTGAATCGAACCGGCACGGCGGCTAACCGTGAATCGAACTGGCACGGCAGTCTCCGTGATCAACCGGCACGCAGCTGTGATTCAATCGGCGAATCGAAATGTGTAAACTATATGACAATGTGGAAGTAAGACAAGTAAGTGTATGCGAATCGAGCTGGCACAGCAGTCTCTGTGAATCGAACCGGCACGACGGAATATCCATGAATCAAATTGTGTAAGCTAAGAATGAATGTGTAAGATATGTAAGCCAAGAAGGAATGTGTAAGAGATATAAGTAAGTAAAGTAAGAACGAGTAATACATGTGAGTGAGTGTAAATCGAACTCAGTAAATTAAAGATAAAAATATGCTTTTGATAAGAGATTAGTTTCGATTTTTATAAGAAAATATCTTGAAATCGGTTTTGATGTTTATAAGGAAATGTCCTTGAATTAGTTGGCTTTTGAAATTAGTTTTGAATTTTGATAATAAAATGCCTTTGAACTCAGTTTCAGTTTTGATAAGAGAATGCCTTTGAACTAAATTTTAGTTTGATAAGAAATGCCTTTGAAATCAATATTAGTTTTGATAAGAAAATATTTTGATCTTGTCTTTGAATCTATGCATATGATGAGATGTATATTGGTATTAGTTTTCTCCACTGAGCTTAGATGTTAGCTCACCTCGACTATACGTCACAGGTGTAGGTTTGAGGAAGGCCAGACTACATACTTGAAGAAAAGGAGCTTCCGCATAAGGATTTGTACTTTGTTTCGGGATCATAGATTTAGTACATTATGGATTTTGGTAAGTTTGAGCTTGGTGCATTCGTGCTATTATACATGTATGGTACACTACTATTGGTGATGGTTGGTCATCACTGGTGTTTGTTTGGTTCTATACATATTAGGTATTAGAACTGGAGTTTTTATTTATGACATATATATAACCTTGCTTTGATTTTCGTATGCATATGGATGTGCCAAGTATTCTGTATCAGATTGTGATCTACGATCTGGCGGTCCGGGCTTTCCCTTTTGGTATTTGGTATAAGTTGAAAAAAAAAATATATGTCTCCAATTTTTAGGATGAAAAATCTGGGCTGTCCCAATTGGTATCAAAGCTTAGGCTTTAGGTATTTTAGGGACGTAAGAGACCCAACTATGACTCTGTCACAGTTGGTATCAGAGCTTAAGTATTAGGTCTTATTGAGAATTGAACGTGATGGCATTAGAGTATGTCGAAACTTAGGAGGGATTCACAATCCCTATTTTGAAATTTTCTAGAGATTCAGAGCCATGTCTCTGAAGGACTTTAGGTGTTGTCTGATCCTAGGCGTTAAGTCTCCCAAGAGACTGAGAGCACTTATTGTAGGTGCAAGAATATGGTAGTAGGTTCAAAGAAGTGACATTAGGTTCTATCAGGACATAGGCTGTGAAGTTGTAAAAGTTCTTTTTGAATATAATGACCGGCTATTAATTGATACATGTGTTTCATTACAACAGATTGGGATGTATCCGAAAAGTAGAGGACAACCGAGACGCAGTCGCAATAGAAATTTGAGTGGGGATGAGAACCATGCGGGTTCTAGTGGAGATCAGAGACACCCATCTGATGAGAGAGATCAGAGGAATGAAGCGACGGATAGGGAATGAAGCGACGGATAGGATGGAGCGGGCCATGGAGGCCATAGCCGCTGCCATGGCCCAACAGACTCAGCAGACTACACTATTGGCTGAGCAGACCACACTACTGGCCGCCAATAACATGAACCATTTGCAGCCACCACTACCTCCTCCTCCAGCGCTACTACCCTCATCATTTGTGGATTTTAGGAGATTGAGACCTAGTTTCTATGGGCAGACGGATCCGCTTGAAGCGGAAAAATGGTTAAATCAAATGGAAAAGCTCCTACAGAGATTACAGAGCACTGAGGATGAAAAGGTTGGTTGGGCTTCCTTCCAGCTTGAGGGTGATGCCGATCCATGGTGGAAATCGGTGTTAAGGAAGAGAGAGGTTGAAAATCCTCACAGTTTATGGACTTGGGTGGAGTTTATTGAAGTGTTCAACAAAGAATATTTCCCCAAACAAGTGAGGAATCAGCTAAAGAAAGATTTCGCTAACTTGGAGCAAGGGAATATGATCGTACGGAAGTATGGTAATGCATTTACAAGGTTATCGAGATTTGCACCGGAATTAGTGGCCACGGAATTCATGAAGGGCAGTAAGTTCGAAGAGGGCCTAAGGCCGAATGTGAGAGAAAGGATCTCTATTTTCGAGCTAGAGACCTATGCAGAAGTGATAGGGAAAGCCATTGTTGCCGAAATGGATATAGAAAATATGTACAAAAGGAGGAACCAACAGAGTAGAGACAGAGCAAGCCAAATGCAGTTATATGCCCACGAGCAGGCAACCGAAATACCAAGACTTTTGATGCCAGCACCCTCTCAACCCACTCGGGCTACGTATTCAGGACCGGTTACATCTATGCCTGAGGGGCTGAGACTATTGATGCCAGCGCCTCATCAGCCTACTTCGAACCTTCCTCGGGCTAGAACATCGATAGTGCAGCAAACATCGCACACTACTCCTGCCACACAGGTAGAGCCATGCTCGCGATGTGGGGGACCACACAGGACAAAGGAGTGTTGGTGGGTCACAGGCGCTTGCTTCAAGTGTGGTCGAACAGGACATCGGATAAAGGAATGCCCCAAAGCAAATAAGGAGAACACGGCATAGGCATCTGCTCACAGGTCATGATAGATAACATCTGATCTAAACCTAGTCGTGGTGAAGTACCTTGACCGATATATTGCATCTTTTTGTGACTATGACACACCCTAGCTCTGTTATGTGGTTATCTTATATTTTAGATGGTGGGTCTTCTTAATGGTTGAGCTTTGTAATAATTTTTGAAAAGAATTTGACATAATTTTGGGAGCTTTAGAATAATGGGAACTTATTTTGGGGTGTTATAAATTATAAATTCTCGGTCCTTTGAAGGTTTACTCGTAATAAATGATGGCATGGTTGCCATGCCTTGGTTTTTATATCATTTTGGTAGTAGAGGATTTTGTATAGATTTAATGGTGGATACATTACTATCAATGTGTCTTTCTATTACAGGGTGGATGAATTCGACTAGTCATTGAGGTCAATGGTAGTCGTAATTGATTGATAATCTAGTATACCTACATATGCTAAGATAGTGGGGGAGATCCTGCATACACGTTTCTGTGTGTGAGATAAAAAGTAAATTAAATAGTGATTGATAAATCTGTTGCAGGGATAATCATCGAAATAGTTGTGAGTATCACGATTGCAATATTTATAGATTTATAGTATGGTGGTCTCTACTGTGGTAAATATGGTGGTAAATATTTCTGTGGTTGAGTTTTAAAACAAGGGTTAACTTACTTGATGGAATTCCTTATAAATTGTGCTTAATTATGGCTGTGTGGTGGCATAACTGTCATGCTTAATTGTTCTTGTGTGTGTGAACGATTCTCTTGAGGCTACAATGGTTACGCTAGTGTCAATTTACCTTGGTTATGTTGTGGATGGTTGAATATTCTTTATAATTGATCGTTGGTTTGGCGATTGATGATTTTAAATTTTGTTAGTTTGGTTCAATAATGGTTGTTGTTTGCTGATGGAAAATGAAAAATTATTGCACATGGGAAATGAGAACTTATGCACATGAAAAATGAGAGATTATTGCAGGATCATGACTGTAACTTCCATTTTGATTATGGATGAATGTTTTAGTTTTCATTTTGATGATCCTGATTTTTGAGACGCCTTAATAGTCTGCAAAGCTTATCGAATAGATGGATAACTTCATTGTGACTAAATGTTCAGTTTCCTAGTGGATATATCATGTTCAGTGGGTGGTGTGTATTTGCAGCCAAATGTGTCCTATAAATTTTCGAGGACGAAAATTCCTTTAAGGAGGGGAGAATGTAATGACCCTAATTATTTTTCATTGACGTTGAGTCATTAACTCTTGAGGAGAATATACTATGTCTAATCAGACCTGTGAGATATTTATACCTTTTCGATGGGGGCATATCAATTTTCGAGGACGAAAATTCTTTAAGGTGGGAAGAATGTAACATCTCGAAAATTTTAACCTTTGAACAGTACGCCTCGGTGTACGTGCCCGACTGGTCACATACCTGACATTGTGAAATTAATTAAATAAATTAGTTTGGGCTAGGTCTTAATTGAAAAGGGCTGATTTAAATTATGTGTGGGTCATTAGATGGTTTTGTGTACACCAAACTTCGGTATATCGGCTCCACACCGAATCCGATAGATAGGTGGTTTGGGTGTGTAGGCCCCACACTGAACCAAAGAGTGTTTGGGTAGTAAGAAACACCTCACTTAAGTGTATTCGTTTCACACAAAATCAAGTTCTTTGGGTAAGGCTAACACCTAAAAGGGTGTGTGTGTTTAATAAGGGAACCACCCCCCTTTCACTTAAAAAGGACAAAGCTTCTTTGAGAAGCTACAACCGTTTGCAATTTTAGGAGTTCTTGGGTTTCTAGAGAGAGAAAGAGAGAGAAGTGGAGGAGATCGCTCACGTGGTCGTCCGGTGCTCGGATCAGTGCCGTTAATCTTCGAGGTATTGGCCTCGTGGTAGTTTATGTGTCGCGGTGAGTCGTTATTGCGATATCAATGAGAGTTTTGAGATTTGGAATGTGTAGATAGAACCAACCGTTGTGATCACAACGTACGCAATTGGGAGAGAGAAGAGTAGTGCACGTTAGAGCGGATCTACATCGTAGGCTTTTTTTTTATCCAATCGACGGAAGGATCGTCAAAAATCACTCCGAAACCTTAGCTTGGGCATGAGCTCGTGGATCAAGAAATTGATCAATTTAAGATTGAAGGCGGGAATCCATCGATAGAGCTTAGCTTGGCTTAGTGCGACTTCAAGGTTAAGGTGGGGAAATCCTAATACACGATTGCATTTTTATTTGATTTCATAGATGCTTGATATGATCGAATGAAATATGATTTGAATCATATTTCACGCGATTGGGAGAGAGAAGAGTAGTGCACGTTAGAGCGGATCTACATCGTAGGCTTTTTTTTGATCCAATCGACGGAAGGATCGTCAAAAATCACTCCGAAACCCTAGCTTGGGCATGAGCTCGTGGATCAAGAAATTGATCAATTTAAGATTGAAGGCGGGAATCCATCGATAGAGCTTAGCTTGGCTTAGCGTGACTTCAAGGTTAAGGTGGGGAAATCCTAATACACGATTGCATTTTTATTTGATTTCATAGATGCTTGATATGATCGAATGAAATATGATTTGAATCATGATTTGAAATTTTAAATTCCAAATTCTGTCAGTTTTGAATATGATTTTTGAGCTTTGACTTTTGAACTCTGAATGTCATGAAGAACTTTGAATCTATGGTTTTAGAAATGAAAATTTGATGTTTGCTGAATCTATTTGCATTTATATATTTGAAATGCTTTCGATCATGAAGAATTTATTTTCGTCTGAGTTTTTGAATGCATTGGACAGTTGAATATGTATATGAACCTGAAAGTCATGTAAGAAAAACTGAATATGTAAGCTATATAAGTAAATCGAACGTGTAAGCCTTGTCATAATGTGGACCGCTATGGGCGGATTATAAGTGTGCTATGGACCGCTACGAGCGGATTATATGACATCGTGGATCGCTATGGGCGGATTATATGTGCATGTGTGGACCAATTTAGGCGGATTATATGGTACCTTGTGGACCGCTAGGACGGAATCGAACCGGCACGGCGGCTAACCGTTAATCAAACCGGCATGGCAGTTAAACCCATGAATCGAATCGGCACGGCGGGATATCCATGAATCGAACTGGCACGGCGGCTAACCATGAATCGATCTGGCACGACAGTCTCCGTGAATCGAACTGGCACGGCAGTCTCCGCGAATTGAACCGGTACGGCGGGATATCCGTGAATCGAAATGTGTAAACTATGTGACAATGTGTAAGTAAGACAAGTAAGTGTGTGCGAATCGAGCTGGCACAGCAGTCTTTGTGAATCGAACCGGCACAGCGAAATATCCGTGAATCGAATTGTGTAAGCTAAGAATGAATGTGTAAGATATGTAAGCCAAGAAGGAATGTGTAAGAGATATAAGTAAGTAAAGTAAGAATGAGTAATATATGTGAGTGAGTGTAAATCGAACTCAATAAATATGCTTTTGATAAGAGATTAGTTTCAAATTTTATAAGAAAATATCTTGAAATCAGTTTTGATGTTTATAAGGAAATGTCCTTGAATTAGTTAGCTTTTGAAATTAGTTTTGAATTTTGATAATAAAATGCCTTTGAACTCAGTTTCAAATTTGATAAGAGAATGCCTTTGAACTAAATTTTAGTTTGATAAGAAATGCCTTTGAAATCAGTATTAGTTTTGATAAGAAAATGTTTTGATCTTGTCTTTGAATCTATGCATGTGATGAGATGTATATTGGTATTAATTTTCTCCACTGAGCTTAGATGTTAGCTCACCCCGACTATACGTCACAGGTGTAGGTTTTAGGAAGGCCAGACTACATACTTGAAGAAAAGGAGCTTCCGCATAAGGATTTGTACTTTGTTTCGGGATCGTAGATTTAGTGCATTGTGGATTTTGGTAAGTTTGAGCTTGGTGCATTCGTGCTATTATACATGCATGGTACGCTACTATTGGTGATGGTTGGTCATCACTGGTGTTTGTTTGGTTCTGTACATATTAGGTATTAGAACTGGAGTTTTTATTTATGACATATATATAACCTTGCTTTGATTTCCGTATGCATATGGATGTGCCAAGTATTCTGTATCAGATTGTGATCTACGATCTGGCGGTCCGAGTTTTCCCTTTTGGTATTTCGTATAAGTTGAGAAAAAAAAAATATGTCTCCAATTTTTAGGTTGGAAAATCTGGGCTGTCACATGCACCGTCGCCTTTTGATAAAAATCCTAAAAAGTTAGAAGAAATTACTGAAATATTCAAAGAAGTGAAGATTAACTTGCCCCTCTTGGAGGCAATAAAGCAAGTTCCAACGTACGCACGATTTCTGAAAGAGAAGTGCATGCAGAAAAGAAAGAGGCAGAATAACTTATCACAAAAAGTCTTCTTGATGGAGCGGTATGCTCAGTCTTGTAGGCTAGAACTCCACCCAAGCTTAAGGATCCTTGGGTGCCCACAGTTCCATGTGTCATAGGTGGCGACGCGATTAATAAGACACTTATGGATCTGGGAGCTAGTGTGAATCTGCTGCCATACTCTATATACGAGAAGCTGGACTAGGAAATATGAGGCCTACTTCAGTAATTCTTTAGTTAGCTGATAGATATGAAAAAAGGTCATTAGGAATCATTGAAGACATCATGGTTGGGGTCGAAAAGTTTGTTTTTCCCATCAACTTTTTAGTACTAGACATAGAACTGAGTTCAAAATCTCCAACGCAAATTTTAGTCATTCTCAGTAGACCCTTCTTAGCTACAACTAATGCTTGTATCAACTGTAAAATCGAAGTGATGGAGGTCACTTTTGGAGATATGCAAATTCAGTTAAATATTTTCTCGACAGCCAATCAGATGGCTTCGATTAATGATGAGGAATGCTTCTCTGTGGATGAAATTTATGAGATAGTAGAAGAAGCATTGCCTAAAGTCCTATCTAAGGATGTGTTTGAAACTACGCTCTAGTATGCAGAAGAAGGAGAACCTAAACAACAATCTGAGGAGGTGACCTATTTACTGAATGCTTCTTCTCGTGATTCCCATTCAAAGACTTGGAAGACATGGATAGAACCTCTACCCAGCATGCTCAACAATTTGCTGCTACCATCCATAGATTAAGCACAATCCTTAGACCTAAAACAACTTCTTGACACCCTTATATATGGTTTTCTTGGGCCCAACAAAACTCTTCCAGTGATCATTACTTCTGCTCTTAATATGGAATAAGAGAGCAAGTTGTTGGCCATACTTACAAAGCACAAGCGTGCGATAGGGTGGACTATCACTGACCTTAAAGGGCTTGATCCATTAATATGTATGCATCGAATCCACTTAGAGGACAATGTCAAGACTTCACGAGAACGTCAGTGATGACTAAATCCTAATATGAGGGAAGTCCAAAAAGAAATCGTAAAATTGCTAGATGCTAGAATTATATACCCAATTTCTAATAGTGAGTGGGTGAGCCCCATTCAAGTAGTCCCAAAGAAGTCTGGGATTACAGTCAAGGAAAACTCAGCTGAGTTGGTACAATTACGTGAAGCCACAGGTTGGTGCATATGTATTGATTACCTAAAGTTAAATTCAATGACTCGCAAGGATCACTTTCCATTGTCCTCTATTGACCAAATTCTGGAAAAACTTGCGAGCTAGGAGTATTTTTACTTTCTAGATGGATATTCAGGGTACAATTAAGTTTTGATATACTCGAAAGATCAAGAAAAGACTACTTTCACATGTCCTTTTGGAACGTTTTCTTATCACCGTATGCCCTTTGGGCCGACGATGTTCCAAAGGTACGTGATAGCCTTCTTTTCTGACATGATAGACAAATTTCTTGAGATATTCATGGATGGCTTTTCGGTATTCGGCTGAACGTTTGACTCTTGTCTTGATCATCTTGCCCTTGTTCTAGAGAGATGTGAGAAGACTAATTTGGTACTAAGTTACGAGAAGAGCCATATTATGGTTCAGGAAGGCATATTCCTAAGGCATATCATTTCTAAGAGAGGAATAGAAGTTGACATGGCCAAAATCTATATAATAGCAAATTTTCTGCCACCAACTTCAATACGGCAGATTCAATCATTCCTTGGCCATGCTGGATTCTATCGTCGCTTCATTAAAGACTTCTAAAAAATCTTGAGACCTCTATAGCACCTATTAGCGAATGATGTACCTTTCGACTTCAATGATAACTGTCGTGACACATTCAATAAGCTCCGAGCACTTCTCTCATCAACACTAATCATTCAACCTCCAGACTACTCCCTACCTTTTGAAGTAATGTGTGACGCTTCTGATTACGCAATAGGTGCAGTCTTGGGATAGCGAAAATATAAGATCCCTCATATAATTTATTACGTGAGTCAAACCTTGATTGAAGCTCAAGTGAATTACATTACCACTGAGAAAGAGCTCTTCCCTGTCGTGTTTGCATTAGATAAATTCTAACAATACCTATTGGGATTGAAGATCGTCACCTTCTCTGATTATTCTATACTGAAATATTTATTGGAAAAAGAGGATGCCAAGTCGGAGATAATCAGATGGATCCTACTTTTGCAGGAATTCAACTTTGAAATCAAAGAAAAAGAGAGTTGAGAACGTGGTGGCAGATCACCTGTCAAATCTAGAATCACAAGAAACCATCAGCAAAGAATCTCTGCATGATACCTTTTTGGATGAGCAACTTTTTTCCATCCAGGCGATGGTGTCATGGTACGCTAACATCGTGAATTATTTAGCCACAGGTAAGATTCGCCCGACCTAGTCCACACAGGACAGATATATTTTCTTTTCTAATGTAAAATATTATATTTGAGAGGATCTTGACTTATTTAAGATATGCCCAGACCAAATAATTAGGAAATGTGTTCCCGAAAATGACACCCACATTATTCTACAATTTTGTCACACTTATGCTTGTGGGGGCCACTTCGGTGGAAAGAAAATGACTGCTAAGTATTGCAATTAGGATTTTTGTAACAACCTGTAAATTGCCTCGAACACAAACACACCAAATTGTACCTGACAAACAAGACATAGCAATTCAGTTATGCGAACTGGGCCTCTTCGGAACAAGGCCGATTTGATAACCAGACTTCTTGTGGGAACCCATTAGTTAGAGCCAAGGTCTTGGGCCCATTAGTCAACAACCCTACTTGCGTGACCCAATAGTGATAGACCTTAAATTAGACCTATTTTCATCACTGAGATATCTGGACTTGTGAACCAGAGTTTGCCCATTGGTTACAACCCTTAGAAACGTAGCCCACGACTTAGAAACTCCAAATCTATGGCCTTTAGTCAACTTATACACCAGGTTGGGTGTATAGACTCTACATGTGAACCAGCCCCTAACCATATAAGCTCCCATGCATGCATAAGTTATGCATGGAAGTTGTTTGTCGAGCAAGGAAAAGAGAAGAACGCTACTCATCTCCCAGCATCTCCACTTGAAGAAACCTCCAAACCATTTGATCTCGCCAACTCTGTCAACACAAACCCACCATTGCGATGAAGAGATTGTTCCCATGCCAATTGTCACGACTAATCCTCTGATTCGATTGCTTTTTATGCATTCTATTTATATTAAATTCAAGTCTTAACCTATTGCAAACACACAATGGAAATTATAGTACTAGCATAGGATCGTTCACACGAGGAATTTATTATCTAATTTCCTAGTTTATATCTTTTATCTAAATCCCTATTTTAAATACTTTTATTTATCTTTAAGATCTAACCTACTGGAGAAATATGAATAAAATAATGGGTATTTAAACTAAAGTGCATAAAAATAAATCCTAATCCTCCTTCAGATTAAGGTCGTCAATCTTAATCTTTTGCTATCGGATATTTATGAAAATAAACAGTACCGTTACACCATATTTTTAGTCTCCTAATATTGGTCTACAATCAAGTATAAGATCCTATCAATACAGATTTAATCTAATCAACAACTTCCTAAAATCTTAGTGTCAATCAAACTTTAGAAAACTGAAGATGGAAAAGTAAAAACCGTTACACTAATCTGCAAATTCAACCTGTGTCGTCAATTCAAATTAAAACTTGGAGATGTTTACAAAGCAAATAAAATATAAACTAGAAAGCAAAGTAAAATATATCCTTCACCCCTCAGCCGCAGTCGTCAATTGCTCCTAAGAAATTACAGATATCTACATTAATCTTCAACACTCAATTGCAGTCGTCAATTGCTCTTAAGAAACCTCTAATATCTAATCTACTCTAACTAGTATACACTACTTTGATCAGAAGAAAATCCAACCTCAGGGGTCAATTGATGCTGAAATTCTTCGATGCATATTTCTATGCCGAGCTCTCTTATTTATAGATCATAAGAAGTCAATTTACAGAGATTTAGTTCTAATAAAAGAAACTACTAAAAACAAAAGTTTCCTAATATAACTATAATTCCTAATTTTATCTTTCCTTACTTTCTTTAGTTGATGTGCTCCTGGATTGTTCTTTATTGAGCAGCAACAGAGTCCTTCAGATTAAATCTTTGTTAATCTTCTCAGATCCGTGATTCACTAAACTTCTAATTGCAGTAGTCTTCTAATTCTAATTATGGCGATGTTAAACTCTCATATGATCCACATCAGCAGTGTATAGTAGAAAGCTTATATGTTTAGGAAATCATAAATAACGATTTTTTTCTATTCCTTCTGAAAAATCGTAAATCACGATTTTCTATTTTCAGTAGGCTTTCAACTAATAATTTCTTATTTTGGATCGATATCTTTCTTCTTTTATTGCTTTCTGAAGAATCGCCTTTTGAAGAATTACGATTTTTCAGCCTTCTTGTTGTTGGCGAATTGTCTTTAATGTTTAATCGTCTTTTTACTGCTTTTTGAGTAAAAAGACGATTATGTTAATCGACAAGGATTAATACTTAGGCTTTAACTTATTGCTTATTTTTAATATCTATACATCAGTAACTCGTTAGTAGCAATCTAAGTCCTAGCATCACTAAGTTAAGGGTAATAAAATGATAAATTATGTGACTAATCACACCCCCAAACTTAAGTTTTGCTAGTCCCTAGCAAACAAGGAAACATAAATTATTCTAAATTTTAAATGCCACTTTCATAGGGAGCACGATTGCATTTAGCAAATGCAACAAGCCTTTAAACCCTTAGGTGATCCCTAGTAGAGGAGTTGTAGTTTCCTGAAGGTTTTCAGTGAAGTTACCTATAAACTTTAAATATTTTTTGATTTTTCAAACTAAAAATTCAAAATATAAACTAATTTTTATACACTACTAATTATATGTTCATTAGTTCAAAATATTTCAAATCTTTTATCCTTCACTTCCCATCATCGCAATTATCTTTGATCAGAACTCAATAATTTCATTTCTTGTATAGTGTGGAGTGTGTGCATATTAGTGAAAAGTTTATTCATCATAGATTTCTCTCAACTGCAGTTTTAGCTTCAGTAAGTATCCTTATTTCGGATCACTTTTTTCCATTTCTTTTCTTTTTGTAAATCCCATTTTTCTCTTCAGTTTGGAAGCTTTTTGCTTCTCTTTTGATGGAATCATTTTTTACGATTTCTTTTATTTCTTTTCTTTTCTCATATTTTCATACATTTGTATTTCTTTTTCAGTTGTACTCTTTTCAGCAGATCCCATATCTGTTAAGCATATACTCCTTTCACTCCCTTTTCTTCCCTTCTTCTTCATTCTAAACTCTCAGAAATTGTAAGGGTTAAAGGTAGAAAGCTTTGGGCAGTACATATTGTTAAGGGTTTATAAAATTCTGGTACAAAGAAATTTAGTCTTTAGGCTTCTAATATGGGTTCAAATGATAAAATATTTTGAGATTTTTGGCTTTTTGGCTCTGGTTAAACAAAAGATGGCCTTCGATCACTTTCACGATTTACTAATATGGATGTCTTATTATTTTGATATAATTAATAGACAATTCTGTACAAATAAATTATCATAGTCATAGAATATATTAATTCTAGGTTTAGCATTATGAGATTTCAGATAGTAGAGAAGTTCAAGGAAATTAAGCATGAATAAAAATAGTCTCTCTTTTTCTTAGAATAAAGAGGAATAGGCTCTATTGCTCACTGGTTATATGATTTTGAAATTATAATCTAAAATTTTTTACAGTTAAGATCAATCGTATAGTTTCAAACATTCTTCTGATATAATGTTCTAGAAATGCTTTACTTTGAATTGTAACTATTTTTATTTTGATTTTTGTACTACTATGATGGATTGTTAAGAATTTCAGAATTTTCATATTTATTTCATAATTTACAAATAACGATTAGCTTAAATTTTTTTTTTTTTTTTTTTTTTTTTTTTTTACAAGGGAAATTTTAAAATTTCTACGAAAACGAAAACTAAAAAGAAAACTAATCTAATCTATACAAAGATGGTGTATCTCCCCCAAACTAAAATAGGATTATATCCTCATTGTGTAAAATAGGAGACATACAGAAAATGTAATATCCTGAATATTTTGGACCTGATTTGGATTACCTCGATAAGCGTGCTTGGAAAAGTTATGGGACAAATATGAATTATTTGGGTAAGTTAATGTAAGAGAAGGAATGTGCTCAAAGGATTTCGAGTTTGGACTTGTGGCAGTCATATATTTAGTAACTTATACACTAAGTTGGATGTATGTGCTTAACACTGGAAATTAATGCATGTTAAGCGGATAGACTTGGAAATACAAAGATCATGATATTTTGAGGTGAAAATGGTATTATAAAGGGAGAGGTATGAAGGAGAAGTTCTATCTTTCCTACCTCATGTGAGAATCGAAAGTTTTGAGTTCTTGCAACTCTTTTGTTGCTTTGCTTAGATCCCTTGTGATCATAATCCCTCACCCATCTTAGCCATTGACAAACCTTGTGATCATCTTCTGATGTGTTTGAAAGATCGAGAAAGAAGGATAGGGGAGAGTGGATAATTCTGTGGATGTTCTGGACTTTTTCTCTAACAACAAGGTTGGAGAAGGACCGAATTGGAGTCCAACTAACTAAAGTTTGCGGATTGATCCGGTGCTTGGAATTGGATCAACGAAAGCTAAAGGAATCGACTTTGAAAGGTAGGCTTTTAAACTCCTTTGATTAAAGTTAATTTTGCCTAGATTAGATTGGACAAATGGTGAATATAGAATAGATAGCAGTTTAGTGCTTTGGAAGAAAAAATAGCAAGTAAGAGGACAACTTTGAACAACATAGACCTGGAGAAATTCGAGGGTTGAATTCAAATTCGAACCTCGAATTCAAAATTCAAGCATCGAAATGAAATTCGATGATCGAATTTTGCAAAGTCTGTCTGATGCACTTTTGGTGGAATTCGATGCTGGAATTCAAATTCGACCATCGAATTTTTTCCTATTTTCTGGCCTTCTGAAATTTCTTGGGAAATCTATGTTAGTTTCTTTTTGGACTTATAGACCCCCCCCCCCCCCTTTAACACTTTTGTGGTGTTAATCTTTGTAGGCTTTGTGTAGAAAGTGTCCACTGTGAGGATCTCTTTATGAAAACTTAGACCAATTCAAGTCGAGGTAGGGGAACCCTAAAACTAATTGGCATTTTATTCCAAGTATTGGTTGTTTCTTTTGCAAGAATAATTTCTAAATTTTGTTAGACATGGCATGATTAAGAACTTTGAAACTGTGACATAAATAGGAACTCAGAAACTTTGAAACTTCCGAACCTCACCTTTGAATGTGAATTATGTATTAGAAATTCAGAAAATATGAAAATGTATTATCCACATAAAATTCGATATGTTTAGTATCCGTATTTGATTTGAGGTTCATTAGAACGAAACCCTAGATTCTACCAACCGTGTTGACGGTATTTCAGCCTTGTGCAAGCTTCTCTTATTACGTAGGGGCTTGTTGCACTTTTAGAAAAATGATTCATTGAACGACAATGTTCAGTAGGGTTTCGCATTGGTAATATTCGTGCTCTCATGCTAGTATATAATTTGAGAGATATAATTAAGTTATAAGTTTAAGACAAGAAGCATGCATGATATTTGAATTTGAAAACATCAGAACATCAGACATATCAAATTCTCTTTTGGCTTTCTATTTTAGAATTGGAATTTAGACATCAAGGCATCTTTTGAAAAACCATAACTAATCTGATTTTTTTCTTCGAAAACCTTTACTTATGATAAAATATAAATAGATAAAGTTTCCTCTATTGAGCTTCGATGTTAGCTCACCCCGACTATACGTCACAGGTGCTGAGACTGACTTAGGTTCAGACGATCTTGATCTAGAGGACTCTGACTGCATCCTTGAGGAGGAGACGGAGACCCCAGCGGAAGTTCTTTCCGTGATCTGGATTTGTCTTTTTGGTACATTTTGGGTTAGAATTATTTTGATTTATGGGCCTAAGGATTTGTTTGGATATTTTTGATATCAATTGAGGAGCCATCATTAGGAACCATTGTTTAGGTGATTGGATTGGCTATCACCGGTGGTTCTTTCCGGTTTCTCTTAGAGATATATTTTGAATATGTATTGATCTGATTCTTTTTAGTTTTGTTTCTATTTAGAACTATGCTTATGCTGTCGGCTTTTGTTTGATTTACGGCTTATTGAGAAATCAATAAGTTGGCGAACCGGCCTTTCCTATACCTAGAGGATTGGAAAAGTCGGGTCATCACAGTTGGTATCAGAGCGCGGCTCTAGGTTCAGAGTCTTAGGACTAAGGGCTTGATTATCTTTACAATCAATATTAATCAATTGTTATTGTTTATCAACAATGACAGATCAGCATGGCTCCAAGGTTCAGAGGCAGGGGCCGAGGAAGAGGAGGACTTAGAATGGTTCATGTCGAGGAGATCGATGAGGGCATAGGTACCTCATGGGGCAGAGATAGAGTGGCTACTGGTCCTAATGCAAACCCCTTGAGAGCTGGTAGAGGTGGAGGAGGAAACATTGACCAAGTATTGGTGGCTTTGGCCAACAATATGGCTCAATAAACTATGGCAATGGCTCAGCAGACAGAGCTGCTGGCAGCTCGGTATCAGCCGAGAGGTTTTACAAAGTTCAGGAGGATGAGACCTCCTACCTTCATGGGTCAGACAGATCCAATAGAGGTGAGGGATGGATTGACGAGATGGAAAAGGTCTTTGAGGTGTTGCAATGCACCAATGTGGAGAAGGTGCGTTGGGCAACCTTCAAGTTATCAGGTGAGGCCAGTCCTTGGTGGAAATTTATAGCCAGGGCTCGAGAGCAGGACTATCCTAACACTCCATGGACCTGGGTGGAGTTTGTGGAGATGTTCAATGATCAGTACTTTCTAAAGATTGTACGTCATCAATGGGAAGTCCAGTTCATAAAACTGGAGCAGAATGAGATGTTGGTGCGCGAGTACGACGCTGAGTTTGATAGGCTTTCACAATTCGCACCTTTGCATGTGGCCATCGAATTAATGTGGGCCCAGAAATTCTAGTGGGGCCTGAGGCCAAATATACAAGAGAAGGTTGTGATGTGGGAGATGGAAACCTTTGAGGATGTCATGCCAAAGGCCCTCATTGCTGAAGAAGAGATCTAGAAGCTATATCTGAGAAGTGACCAGGGAAATAGAAACCGGTTCGGCTAGGGACAGTCTAGCGTGTCTGAGTAGGCGAACAAGAAGTCGAGGTTCTCAAAACCTCCTCACTATCCCACTCAGCATCATATTCCAAACCGGCTGTCACTTTGGGACTAGTATCTTCCTCCTATAAGAGACTACAAAAATCTTCACCTGCACGACCTTTCAGAGTGACTAGCACCACTGCGAGCAGGGCTTCTGTGGCTCAGGGATCCTCTCATGGACCATCTAGTACTCCAGTTTTGGCTCCATCATATACACGATGTGGGAAACCACATAAGACGGAGGATTGTCGAAGGAATACTGGAGGATGCTTCAGGTGTGGGAAGATTGATCATATGATCAAGGATTATCCTGAGGAGGACAAGGGAAGGACTACTTCGGTTGTTATGAATAAATCGTCACAACCTACAGTTCAGGGTCGAGACTACGCGGTGACTGCGCATGATGCCCAAACGTCGAACGACGGAATCCAAGGTATCATTAAAGTTCAGGTGTTAATTCATGTATTAATTTATATTGTTTTCAATTGTGAATTCTTTAAAGATAAAATTGAAAAATTACAATTCATTGCATGTAATTAATGATAACTTATGATAAAAGGTACCCTTGTGCTGAGTCGTGAAGGCGACTCGAGTAAAATGGAAGCATGAGTATTGATAGACCCTGAGTCTAACACTCGTTTATCACTCCTCTTTTCTTAGAGAAGTTGGGTATTGCTCCCAAACCCCTTACTTTCATTTTGGCGATATCTGTTCCTACAGGAAGTTCGGTGAGCACGGATACGGTGTGTCAGTCAGTTATCGTGATGGTTGATGATCATGAGACAATGACCGATATGATTACCCCGAGCATGGAAGGGTTCAACGTGATTCATGAGATGGATTGGTTGTCTGCATATCACACGAGTGTGGACTATCTACGAAATATCGTGACCTTTCAACAGTCAAAGCAGAAATCCTTTCGATTTTGTGGAGTTAAATCGAGCGTTGCGTTGCTTATTTCTTCTATTCGAGCTGCCCAGATGATG
This sequence comes from Chloranthus sessilifolius, assembly GCA_021018995.1. Lineage (NCBI taxonomy): Eukaryota > Viridiplantae > Streptophyta > Magnoliopsida > Chloranthales > Chloranthaceae > Chloranthus > Chloranthus sessilifolius. Next base: position 19,977,755 of record CM037586.1, read on the forward strand.
AACGGTTGTAGTGGGTATCTTGCAAGATCATAAAGAAGAAAAGGACATTGAGCTTATCATGGTTGCTTGTGAGTTTCCCAATGACTTCACTGAAGATTTGCCTGAATTGCCACCGGACCGAGAGATCGAGTTCGCGATCAAGTTAGCGCTGGGTACCGAACCTTTGTCTAAGGATCCATATCGGATGGCACCTACAGAGTTGAAAGAGCTAAAGGAACAATTTTAGGAGCTATTAGATAAGGGCTTTATTAGATCGAGTGTTTCTCCTTAGGGAGTACCAGTACTATTTGTAAAGAAGAAGGATGGATCGATGCGTCTATGCGTCAATTATCGCCAGCTCAATAAGATGACGATTAAGAATCGTTATCCACTTTCGCAGATAGACGACTTGTTTGATCAATTGCAGGGTGCAAAGTTCTTTTCAAAGATTGATCTGAGGTCAAGCTATCATTAGCTCAAGATTAAAACAAAAGATATATCCAAGACGGCGTTTTGCACGCGATATGGTCACTATGAGTTCTTAGTGATGCTATTTGGATTGACGAATGCGCCTGCATCGTCTATGGATTTGATGAACCGCATGTTCAAGCCACATTTTGATAAATCAGTGGTAGTTTTTATAGATGACATCCTCATCTATTCAAAAACCAGAGAGGAGCACATACAATGTCTGCGAGTGGCTCTTCAAACACTCAGGCACCATCTGCTATATGCCAAACTCAGTAAGTGTGAGTTTTGGCTAGACCAGGTCAGTTTCTTGGGCCACGTCGTCTCTGAGTTTGATATATCTATTGATCCTACAAAGATTAATTTTGTGGTGAACTGGGAACAGCCGATGACAGTTACTGAGGTCCATAGTTTCCTTGGTCTAGCAGGGTACTATCGGAGATTTGTCGAGGGCTTCTCGAAGATATCAGGTTTGCTTACGTAGCTTATGAAAAAGAATGCTAAGTTCGATTGGACAGAGCAGTGCGAGCAGAGCTTTCACGAGCTTAAGCGGAGATTGACTACAGCACCGGTACTTGATATATCGTCAGGCAGTGGAGGCTTCACAGTTTATAATGATGCTTCTTATGGGGGATTAGACTGTGTGCTTAATCAAAATGAGCGGGTCATTACGTATGGTTCTAGGCAGTTGAAGGACCATGAAAGAAATTATCTGACACATGATCTCGAGTTAGCAGCAGTTATTTTCACCTTGAAGATCTGGAGACATTGCTGTTGGTGTGCACTTTTTTGGGTTCCTTTCGGTCCCCATTGAATCAGTGGCTCCAATTCTGTCCAAGTGGACTCTAGCGATGTGGCGTTTGGAATGTTAAAAGTAAAGGGTTTTCTAGGAAGCTTTCTAGTTTGTGTGATTGCCAGCTGCAGATATTTATCGACGCTGCAACACGTCAATGATCACGCTTGAGAGCGGGTGTGGGTTACTTCTTTACTGAATCATCCGCCTGCGAACATCAGTAGCTATGTATTTTCTTGTAATTTTAGATAGTTTAATTTTTCTTTTATTTCTTGTTATTGTTATAGTTCTGATCAGCTTAGACTTTCCTGATTCTATTGTGGGATTAGCTGTGAATTTATTAGAGTGAGTGGATCTATTCTAATATTATAATCCTATTAGGGGTCTAATTAACTTAGTTTCCTAATCTTATTAGAATTCTAATTAATTTAGTGTCCTAATACTACTAGAAGTTTGATTAATTTTAATCTCCTAATTTCATTAGAAGTCTAATTATGATCAGATTTCCTAATTGTACTAGGAGTGCACATGTAATAGTTCTAGTGAAACTCTAATTAATTTGAGCATGCTAATTGTACTAAGATTCGAATTAGGCAAGTATGCTAATTGTATTGGAATTCTAATTAAATAAAGTATACTAATTGAATTGAAATTCTAACTAAAGCAATTATAACAATCTTACCAAAATTTTAATTGAAATAAGAATACTAATTTTACTAAACTCTAATTTAAGCAAAGGAATTAATTTTATTAAAATCAAAGTAAATAAATAAACTGATTTTATTAAAATCTAAGTAAAATAAATAAACTAATTTTATTAAAATTATAATTAAAGCAATGAATTAATTATACTAAAATTCTAATTAAAGCAATGAAATTAATCATACTAAATTCTAATTAAAGCAAGAAATTAATCAATTAAAATCTGATTTAAAGAAATTAATCAATCATACTAAAATCTAATGAACTTAATTAATTAAATATGTTGAAATAAAATAAATCTACTAATTAATTATACTAAAAAAATAAGAAAAAATAATTAATTAATTCTAAAATCCTAAGGAAAAAGGGATTTTGGGCCCGCTATACTAAGGAGGATTGGCCTCGTTCCCGAGTACCCTCCGTAAGCTCCCTCGGGCAAATTGGGTGGTTGAGATTGAAGATAAATTAAATTTCGGACCGATAATAAGGTCGTGTCAATCGAATGTCCAAAATAAGGTCCAAGGACCGATAATAATAAAATGAAGTACCATATAATATCGAAGGCTTTTGCAAGCCATGTCAGATCGGGCGCGTCATTGCTCACACCAATGCCCGTCAGGCGTTCCTTTTCCATTAGGCATTTGTAAGTTCTTAGATTAAATATACTCAATATTTAGTTTCCTAGGGGAATGGCCGGTTTGGGTTAGTAATTGAGGTGGGGGTCTTGTGAGGTGTGCTCAATTGAATTCTGCGCAGTGGCGCGTGCGCTTGATTCATCTGGAGTCGGCCTCTAAGTTGGAAATTTTAATCCTAATGTGTCTGAACAAATGATTCTGCGTAGTGGAGTATGCCCTTGATCCAATTCTGCGCAGTGGGATATGCGCTTGATTGTGAGTTCAGGGGGTTAGCCTGTAAGTTGGGAATTCTAACCCTAATGTGTCTGAACAAATGATTCTGCGCAGTGGAGTATGCACTTGATCCAATTTTACGTAGTGGGATATGCGCTTGATTAGGATTTAAAGGTCAAGCTTAAGTGCAGTTTATTGTGCGCGGGTGATGAGGCGCTTAATCAGTTTTGTTTTTTAATATTTAAAGAAAGGTGAGTCGGGTCTATTTATCTTATTGCTTTGTTCTTCTTTTCTTCTCTCTTTTTTTTATTTTATTTTTCTTTCTTTTAAGTAAGGAGATTTTAAAATTTTGATAAATTTGAAAATTTTGAAGTTTTAGGGATTTTAACTTAAGATCAATTCGATGGTAAAATGATAAAAAATGTAGCTTCCGAGATATCGCTGAGCAAATCCACCGGTACGAGATTTTTGGACCCGACCGTTATTATGGTTGTCAAGATGACACTTGGCATGTCGGATACTCTGTCTAACCTTCTCGGCAAGTACTGATGATTGTCTCTTATGGGAGGACTATAGTGATTCGCGAGTCGAGAGAGACGGGTTTTGAAAATATTTGACTTAATCATAGCTAATTATATATTTACGAGGAATATTGAGTAAAACAAAAAGAAAATGGGTAGTACTTACCTGGATTATGCATAGTTTATATGGTCTGGCGGCACCGTAGTGTCGCGATAGGACTTTGGAGATTTCTTCTCTTTAGGTCTACTGTGGCAGGGCTTGGCGATTGTGATGTGATGTCTTGGGAGAAATGATGTTGCGATGGGAACTGGGGATTCTCCCTTTCTTTGGCTGCATGCTGGGTGAGTCCTGGTAGGACGCGGGGGATCAATTCGGGAGAGAGAGCCCTTTGCCTTAGCGATGGGACATGATCAATCTTTCCCTCTTTTCGTTATATGGCGTGGCATGTGCTGTTTGAGCATTTTTTTATTTTAGGTAGTGATGCTTGCAATGGGATGTCGACTGAGCGTAGCTAGCGGTGGCGTGCTGATGGGATATTTACGTGATGGGACGTTGGTGTCTTTCTTTGGTAGATCTTGGGTTATAAAAGAAATCATGTTGTGGTTGCATCGTGATTGGCTTCATCTTTGGGCGGTTTACTTTTGGCTTTTCATGATGGGTCATGAGGGTATGATTAATTTATTATGATGGGACTGGGTATTGAGGTGATATTGCGTGTGTACACATTATCGCAATGGGGATGGAGGTTGTCAATGCTTCCTTCTAATGTAAGGGTACGCTATGAGTAAGTCTTCTTTTTTTGGGCAGAGCAGCCTGTGAGGCTAGATGATGGGACAAATGAATTTTGGCCGCGATGGGACAATAAGGTCTTGAGGGTGTAAATTTCGTCCAAAGTCAAGTATTGCGTGCCTATTTTAGGTCGCTCAATATGATTGCACGCCTATTTTCGAGTGTGCGATCTACAGCTTGAGGGACCGTTTATGCATTTGGGAGCGTGCGTGCGATTAGATCACGCGCTCTAATTATGGCGCATGATCAAGTCAGTGTACGGGTGACCTTTCATATTACGCGGTAGTGGTGTGTCATTTGATTAGATTGTGCTGCTTATAGCCTGTGCGTGATCAGAGCGTCGTGCAGTTGGCACATGCGATGGTTTCGTTAAGCACTTGAGTCATAGCGCGTGTTTTGGATTGTGCGTAGCGTGCGTGGTGCGTGATCGAGTTAAACGCCTATTTCTTGGCGCGTGATTAAGTCCGTACTCTATATAAGCGAGAGAGCTTTCATTTATTTTTCTTTCTCTGGTTTAGTCTCGAGTTTTGACTTTTTTCTGGATATCTTGTGTTCTGAAAATCGTGTTTTAATGATATTGAGTGATCTAACCATCTGATTGGGATGCCGTTTCTTCCTATATTCGTTATTTTACGTGATCTTCGTCTTGAGGTGATGCTCGGAGACGACATTATTCTGGGAGTGGGCGGTATTAGGAATGAGGGCGTTAGTCTTCACATCGATCCCTTTTTTAGAGCAGTGAAGGCAACATTGAGGAGGCGGTGGTGGAGGAGTTGAAGATAGTGGTAGAGTAGGACTAAAAAGTGGAGGGATGTGTTTCCCAACCAATTCTCCCTGAAGTCTCTGATTGGACACTCAGAGCAAAATCTGCTCCTCGCTTCGTCTCAGTTTTGAATCCAGTCTTCGTTTTGGGTTGTAAATTCAGGAGGTATGCCTCCGGTGATACTTGAATAACTTTTAGGTTATGAATAAATGAAGGACATTTTTTATTTATTGTGTTTGTTTATTTGTTTAAATTTATTGATGGATTTATCTGATTTGTTTTGACTTATTTTAGGATTTAGTTTAGAGTTGGAGGATTCATTCTGAATTTACTCAGGGCTTATCTCGAGGTTAATTTGCTTTGCTGAGTTTGGTTTAGAGGGTTTAACTGGTTCTGTTTGGTTTGTTGGGGGCATTTTTTTGGTCCTGAACAAGTTAGGGTTTCACTTTAGAGAGTTTTTTTTTGTTTAAAGTTTTGTCTGGTTTAAGGTTTGATTTAAATTGAGTTTTGGTCTTTTGTTTGATTCAACATGAGACTTAAAAGGTGTGAGTTTTCAAAGGTTCTAGATGGGTGTTAAATGTTTAAATCCTATTGGTTTATCTAGGTTTAGGGGGATTGGTGTTTCTTAGGGGGTTAAGTATTGTGTGATTATTGGTTCATCTAGGTTTATCATGGATTGTGGTCTTTCAAAGGGGGTATGTGTTTGGTTTAGATTTAATTAGATTGAAAGTGTTTAAAGGTGTGACACCTGTCATTTGGTAATTCAAGAGGTATAGTTTATAAATGTGTGAGTTAAAAGTTTTGGGTTCTTGTTATTTTGAATCCTATTTCAAGTTTGAGATTAAAAGTTTTGGGGCATTTTTTTATGTCGGATATTTTCATGTTCATTAATGTCTTTTCTTACTTTCTTTTTTATATCCCGGGTGTTGGACCCGAAGAGTTGTGCTTATTGTGTGAATTACTGAGAATGGACGGGATTGGGAATGCAAGGTAGTGGTCAAATTGCTGTCATGCTAAGGGAAGAGATGGAGGAAAAAAAGGTGGTAAAAAGGAAACCAAAGGATAAGGCAGGGTGAGAATTCTCATGACCGATGCCTATTTTTCCTCGGTAGGCTTTGCAGATCTCGTATTAGTTGCTCTTCCTTGTTATGGTTTTCAAGGTGAGCTTCTAAGGGTGGATCCCGTAGGTCCTGGGTGGCTTTCCATGAGCCACTCTTTCTTTTTTGCTGGCTAGGGGCAAGGGGAAGAGGTTATTACGGTTAGAATTCATTCAGGGCGCTCCCCCTTCCGGGCTTCTCCGAGATTTCTAGTTTTTCGAATAAATCCGGATTCAGGCATTGTCTAAATGTGCTATTTTTTTTTTTCAAGTTTCTTGTTTCAAGTTGTATATTCAGAGGGTATGCCCTTGGTGTATTTTATAATTATTTTATTTATTTATAAAGTGATTATTATCTTAATTTTTTTATGAATTCAGGTTTATTTTGTGGCTTATTTGATTTGTTTTGAGTGCGAGGTTTACTTGTTTAACTTATTTATTTTGGATCGGGGTATGTTAGGAACATTTTTTATCTTGACTTAGTTTGGGCTTAGTTGGAGTATATGAATGATGGTGATATTTCTCTTATTTAGTTTTGCCTTAGTTGGGGCAAGTTTTTTTTTGTTTAGTTTTGGTTGGAGTGTGTAAACGGTGTTGGGACATTTTTTGTACTTTTGTCTTAGCTAGGAGCATTTTCTTTTAGTTATGGGGGTGCATATTTCTTTAAGTCCATAATGTTTTAGATCGGGCTTAACAAGGGCGTGGTTTAGGCTAATAATTAGTGTCGGACATCACCAAATTTAGGCCTGTGAAGGTGCTGTTTTGGGCATTTTTTTATGTTTCTGGGGAATTGTGCGCTTCGCTCTGAGTGCATAAATTAATTGCGCACCAGAAAGTGGACACACATTCTGGGTAATTAAGTGCTAATTTTTTATCGTTTGACCGATTTAAACGCATGGTACCGGGCGCGTGATTAGGGCGGTGGCCGATTATTGTTGAAGTGACTGTTGACATTTGCGCGCGTCGGTTCGGGCGATTTAAGTGATTACCCGCCTGGCAGGCGACACGCAACCAACTGGTCGGGTTATTTTGAGCGGGCGACGATTAGGTTACGCGCTTAAGATCGGTCACGTGATCTGAATTAAGCACAGTGATAGTAGTGCGTGATTGATTTGAGCACCTAGATTTACGCGAGCGATTCAACAGTTCCCTATAAATGGCTTAAAGGCCTTCATTTTTTTATCGCACGATCAATTTTAGTCTTCGATTCTCTGTTTCCTTATTTCTTTGTGCTCTAATTTTTCTCTTTTCGTGATATCTCATTATCCGGCGGTCCGTTTCAGGCATCGTTTCCTTCATTCCTTTCAGTTTTTGAGCTCTTCATTATAGGATGGAGGGTGAGAGTACTGGTGGGCATGATATTACTATTTCTGAATTGGAGAGGATGTTAGGGGTAGAGATGGGCGAGACTTCTGAGGCTTGGACCGACATTGTCAGGGAGGTGGATGTTGGGGAGATAGTTAGGGAGGAGGTATTGAAGGTTGACCAGTCAGGGGTTAGGGAGGAGGTGCTCGAGATTGAGCAGGGGGTCATTGAGGATGAGGGTGAGAGGGTTGAGGGTGAGATACCTGTGGGTGAGAGAGCTGAGGGTGCGGCTGAGGAGCACTAGGGTGAGGAGCATAGAGATCGTAGACACTTCTCGCTGGAGGATTTCTTCGCTCGAGGCCGGGTAAGCACTCATGAGCAAGAGCTCTTTCATTTTCTTAGGTATTTAGGTTACGACATAGGCTTATTAAGATCTGGAAATCCTTCTAATTTATGTCAAACCTACATTGATCCTTGGTTGTTTTCACACTCATGCATCATGATGGCATATAGAGATAGGTCATGTTTTTATACGATTGCTCTTATCATGTTTTACGTGTTTATTGTAAATTGCTATTTGAGTTTGGGGTATATTTGACATGCTTTTAGTTTTAAATTCGTTTATCTTTCGTCATAGATATGTGTTAGTCTTACTGCTATTTTTTATGTTTCGTTCAATAAGAACCCCCACAGCTGGCTATTAACTCGCATGGGACGAGTCCCATACTTGGTATCGTGCCTTGCCGAAGTTTCAGCAGGCACGGTTGGTGTCTTTCGATTTTGGACTGATTTTAGAGCTAGATCCCTTTCAGGTTGATGGTGGCTTGATTGCGGCGATTCTAGAGAGGTGGAGGGAGGAGCATCAGGCGCTTCTCTTTCCAGTTGGTATGATGTTTCCAACTCTGGAGGACTGGGTCTGCATCACCGGTCTTCATTTCGAGGGTGAGCCGATCACAGGGTTAATGGAAGGATATTATTTGGAGGTGTATAAGGAGATTTTGGGTGTGCTGTATAGGTCGAGCGGTTCAGGGCCAGGTGTAGTTCGAGCCACTTGGTTTTTTGATACATTTGCGAGTGGCTTCGTCCCTCTGAGGCTCCATGCGGAGGTGAAGGCGACCTATGAGGCACGGGCCGAGAGCCCGTGGTGGAGCCGGGGTTGGCTGCGGATAGGGTACTTCGAGCGTTCTTGATGCACTTTCTTGGTGCTGTACTCTTCTCTTCTTCGACTCGGGGATGCATCACCAGGTTATTTTTGATATTTTTCGGGGACTTGGATCGAGTCCCCACCCACGCGTGGGGTGTCGCGGCATTGGCACATCTCTATGAGTAGCTTTACCATCAGGGACAAGGTGTCGCATTGATCGGAGGTTTCCTTTCATTCATTCAGGTGAGTTTTAGTTAATTGGCGTCATGATGTCTTTAATTTGGTTAATTTTTTTGGTTATAGTGACAAACTCAGTGTTTCTTTTTGTGTGTCATTATTTTTGTTGTTATTTTTCTTTTTAGTTTTGGGCGTATAATCATTTCGCTTTCCTTCGTCCGGGAGCTCCGTTGGAGGTGACATTCACGTTTCCACGGATGCACGTGTGGAGGGAGGTGTTGAGGGGTCCCCATTGGTCTTCGGATCTTTAGACCGTGTGTGGTCTCTTTGAGGATATGCATGCAGGACAGGTATAGATTGTTATGCGTATGTTTTTCATTTCGGTCTTTTAGTATCTGAGTCTTCATTGAGGGATCGATTCGTTTGCTTGGTTGTAGGTGATTTGGAGGTTGTATATGGATGAGGAGGATGCCGGCATGCCAGTGATTCAGTCTGACTGACCCTTCTTTGATGTAGACATATGGGTCCATTGCTTTGAGAGGGTGGAGAGGATCCACACATCTCGAGTGGTACGACAGCTGGGGCTCGCTCAGGGAGTCCCTCTAGAGATTCGCCACAGAGTGGCGAAGAGGATGACCGACCCTCCTGGCCAGAATTTTGTGGAGCGGATGGTGCTTCAGATAGCAGATTTTAGAGCTGGGGGGACCAGGGTTATAGGGGCGTGTGATGAGGTAGACGCCCAGGAGTATGTGCGGTGGTTTGGTGCATTGGGTGGCGGGCGCCTCTTCACACGCCCCTTCCATGGGAGTGGATATTTCATGACGGTGGGCAGTGGCTCGACTTTGAGGGAGAGGTTGGCGGATGGGCGAGCAGGCCACCATCATGAGCCCCTCCATAGGGTGATGGAGTGGATGGGGTGTGCTCCTCGTCCGGATGAGGAGATGCTGCGCTCCTTAGCCTCCTCAGTTGCTCAGGCTAGGGCAGCGGAGGATGAGTTGGGGGCTCGGCTAGCAGAGACTCGACGACTCCTGGTGAGTTAATTTATAGTTTTTATATTATGTGGACTCGGTCTTTTGGTCATTTTGACATGGTTGTGGTGTCTCATTTTATTTTATTTTGGACAGTCTGAGAGGGAGGGTGAGGTTGCTTGTCAGGCGGCCATGATCAAGTTGTTAGACGGTCAGCAGCAGGCCGACCGAGAGGTGGAGGTCAGCCTACGATTTGAGATTTATCGATTGGTAAGCATCTTTATAAATATAATTTAGCATTATTAAGATTGTAAGCTTGTCGACTGATGTATTTATTATTATTCGTAGAGAGTCGAGCTCGCTACTGGAGGTCCCGTTCGGGCATTTGATCCATCTTCAATTGCTTCCTCCAGTTGAGAGGATCCAGCGATGGCTCAGTTTTGGGTTGAGCTAGATCATTGGGTAAGTTCCATTCAATCTTTCATCTTGTTTATATGATCATAGCAGTTCGTTGGGTGTTACTGTTTCGCTTTTCTTAGTAGCTTACTAATGTCATGTAATATTTCAGCGTCGGGTTGCCGAGGATCTTTAGACGAGGGAGGCGACTATTGCCTTTTTGTGCTCGGAGAGTCAGGTATATTTTTGATGTGGCATAATTCTATTTAGATTATTTCATCTTTATTTTGGTTCTGACATGTCTTATGTTGGTTTGTTTGGTTCTTTGCGCAGGCTGTTTCGGACTCCGCTCCCGAGGCTCCCCCTCAGGAGTCTGTTCCTATCCCTACTCAGGTATGCCTTAGTTATTGTGTTCGTAGTTTATTTGTCATAGTATTTTTTTGATGTATTTGTTTGTTTCTTGTTGCAGCTGCCTACGTTCGATGTTCCTTCCGTGCCTCCTACTGATCCAGTGACTGTTGAGACGGTTGGGCGACTTTTGGAGGAGAGACTGGATCTGGTATAATTCTTTTATTTTCAAAGTTTCTTGTTTTGTTCATGTATATTTTAGGTTTCCTTTGACTTGGTGTGGTTATATAGGTCCGTCAACTTGAGGAGGCGCATCTAGAGGTGGTGCGAGCGTGCGCCACTCCCGAGGCGAGATGGATCCTCTAGGAGACACAGAGTCTGGAGGACCTGGTCATTGAGATGATGGTCACACAGAGGACTCAGACCGAGGCGTTAGAGGCAGCAAGTTGGACGATGCAGGCAGAGATGCAGGTGTCCTTAGATCGATTGCAGTATCGTTTAACGAGGAGTGAGCGAGGGGTGCATAGGTTGGTTAGTCAGCTTCATGGCTCAGTGTCGAGGGCTATGGGTTCCTCGGCTGAGCAGTCTTGTCACACATCACATGATCTTGTCAGGGATGATGCATCTAGGGATTCGGCCGTTCGTGATATTCTTGCAGGTATCCTCCTTATTCTCGATTGAGGTGATCTACTAGTCAGGTGAGTGAGGGGGGTTCTGTGGCGGGGCCTCGTCGTCTAGAGGTTCGGAGGATTCCAGGTGTTGGGATTGTGTTTTCAGAGGACCAGTCTACGGATGTCCGAGCTGATGATAATAGGGACAGCGGTGTTCGGCCATCCCAGCTGCAGCATAGGGAGTAGGGGTGTGTGTATGTATTTTTTTATGGTGTGTGTGTGAGTTGTACATATAGGGGGGATGCCCTCGGTGATAAGTATAAAAAGAAATGAAAAGATTTTGACATATATAGAGAGATTTCTGGTTTAGATGTACCTCACTTACTCCTTTTCTTTTAGTTACCTCTTGCGTCTACTTTTACTTTTTTAGTTGCTTTAGCGCCATCGACCGTCATTGGGACTTGGATGCTTCCTGAGCTAGCCCGGTAATAGTTGAAGGTTATTTCGTATCTGCACATGTGAGAGTAATGCTGTCAGTAGTTTTTGTTCTTCCCCTTACTAGTTGTCAAGGGGGGTAAGTGTCTCAGACTGGAGTTTGATAGCAAAAGATGGATATGTGCTCTTTTTTATTTTTTTGAAATAACAACAATGCAACAGGGAAAGCAAATAGATAAGATAGAAATAATAATAAAATAATAAAAATAAAAATGCTCCAGTGTAGGAGTGTAGGAGGATTAGTAGTATGGTATCTTCGGTAACACTTTCCGGATGGTAACTTTGTCGTTCCTCATCTTCTTTGCGGACAGATCGGCGCTTCTGATATAATTCTTCTTCTAATCCAAAAAAATGCCCCAGCGTCAAGATGCAATGGAGCTTTTTTGGGTTTCGAGATGAGCACTTTGGGTCTATAAGCAGTCATGGGTATTTGGTAAGTTAGTTTTGAAGAAAAGGTTGACCGGTGCTGTCATCGAACCAGGGAGGTCTTTTTTTTTTATTAAGTCAGTTGTATACAGGGGTCTATCGTAGGGTGGTGGCCATCCTATCTCATGGTTATTAGGGAGAAGTATGGTAGGTATAGTATGTGATTGCATCAGTTATCATTCATCAGTTTTCAGTTTCATTTCTAGGAACATCCTGTAAGGCTTTTGATTTATCGTTCGAAAATAAAAATAGAAGAGGGGGGTAAGGCTCAGTGATATGGGGAATAGTTTGTATCTAATGCTTCCCAAAATGGATAGGTAGTAATCTTTTTCTCGGAGAGATATGGGATGTCATAATTGAGCTTCTTCATCATATTTCGGTGCCACAAAAAATCTCATATTCTATGGTTAGCAGGAGTTTGTCCTCCTCCCGCCACCTTACGACGACGTCTAGTAGTATGGGGACATTGGGGATGCCCTCACAACTTATACACTTTTAGTAACATTACCAGAGATGTCCTCATGGTCTGCTTATGCTTCCCTGAGCTCATTGACTTGTTCATTCGTCGTAATGCTCTCACTTAATTTTTGATATGTAAATATATATATATATTTCTTTCGAAAGCATCCTGCTAGCGCAAGAATGATGAGTTTTGATTGAACCTAACATCTTTATTTTTTTTTTACTCTAACGTCTCCTCCAATGGCGGGGGAAGGAAAATGAGGATCGGGTGTTACTTATGCTTTTAAAAGAGGCTAGATAGGTCACTAGTCCTTTAACCAGATTTCCCGAGTGAGAAAAGGTGGGCGATTAATTGGAGGTCTTAAGGATATTCTAAGAATTGAAGGCGTACGACCAATGAATGGGTTGTGACGACTACGAGGGTGATTAGTATAAGTATTTAATCATGAGATGTGACGATCACATGGATAAGGATAATATTTTCTAAGGTACATGGTGTCCCAAGGGCTAGGGAGTTCTTCCCCATCTTGGTTCGCCAGTTTGTAGGCATTTCCAAGGTATGTGGCTGTTATGACATATGGACCTTCCCAGTTCAATTTTAATTTTCCTTTTGTATGGGCGTGTTTGGAAGGCATAATTTTCTTCAAGACTAATTATCCAATATTAAAGGTTCGTTCGAGGATTTTCTTATCATAAGCCCTGACCACTCTCCTCTGATATACCCGAGCGTGATCAGCTGCCCTTAGACGTGTTTCATCAAGCTGCTCTAGCTACTTGAGTAGGGCGATTCTCCTCTCATCTAAGGATAGCTCATCATCGAGTTGAATCCGTAAGGATGGTACTTGTATCTCATATGATAGGACTGCCTCCATCCCGTAGGTATGGAAGTATGGAGTTTGGCCAGTAGCCGTACGAATCGAGGTCCTATAGGCTCAGAGTGCTTTTGGTAGTCGTTCAGGCCAGTCGGCTCTATTGCTTGTTTCTATTGTGCATTTCAGGATTCAAATCAGTATTTTGTTCATAGCTTCTGCCTGTCCATTGCCTTGAGGGTAGAATGGTGATGAGTGGCATAGGTCGATGTCGTACTTCTTGCATAACTTCTTCGTCTTCTCTGCGATGAACTGTGATCCGTTGTCAGTGATAAACATCCTAGGTACTCCAAATCTGGTGATGATATTCTGAACAATAAACGTTATGAGTGTTGAAGCGGTGATTCTGACATAGGATTCAGCTTCTGCCTATTTGGTGTAGTATTCGATCGCTGTAAGTATGAGCGTGTGCTTGTGAGTGTTCCCATTGGTGTCTGTGAAAGGTTCAATGACATCAAAAATAGTCATAGTGAGGTCATTGTATTCAATACAACTAATAGAGCTTTGACGAGTGCAGCGTGTTCTTGGCATTGCTTGCAGGATCGGACGTAGAGGTGGCAATCTCTGATCATTGTTAGTCAGAAGTAGCCTTGTCGTGTAACTTGATCGGCGAGTCTGTCTATCGGAGTGGGCACCGCAGGCACTGGCGTGTGCTTCTTGGATGATGTATTGTCCTTCGGCAATCGTGACACATCATAGTAGTACTCCTTTAGTAAGGGCCTCTTTGTATAATGTTTCACCGAGTATGCAGAGTCGGGCGCATTGGTTCCTTATAGTCTTTTGTTCAATCTTCGTGGTGTATTAAGGGACGTGTTGATATTTCAAAAAGTTTCAGATGTCAAAATACCACGGTTGTCCATCGTCGGTCGACGATTTTTCAAATATGAATATAGCGACTTCGACTTCTATTTTTATGTGCTTTTTTGAAGTGATTGCTTCTTTCAGTCCTGTACCTGTGGGGAGGACGGGTAATTCTCTCTTGACGGTCCATGCTACCTCATGGGTGGGTACTGTCAGCTTTTTGATGAAGAAAGCTCAGTGCTTTACCCGATAGGTATTTGGATGACCGAGGCTAGTGTGATTAAGGAATCTGCGAGCTCGCTTTCTAGTCTAGGGATGTGCGTGAAAGAGATTCTTTCAAATTTCTTTACTAAATATTGAGCAGTTTCTAAGTTTGTCATTAGTCTCCTTTCCTTAGTTTTCCATTCCCCTATGACTTGTGAAATTACTAGTTTGGAATCACCAACGATTTTTAACTGTTTAATACCTAATTGTAGCGTTGCTCATAGTCTAGCTATAAAGGCTTCGTATTCTACAACATTATTAGTGACAGAAAAATCTAGTTGAAAAGCTTTAGGTATGGTAACTCCTTCTGGGCTTAGGAGGACTATCCCGATGCCTTTTTCATTGTGATTTAGAGCACCGTCAAAATAAAGGATCCCTGACGTCTTATCGGGCTCTTCATTATGAATCGTAAATAGGTCTTCGTCGGGGAAATCCGCATGTATGGGCTCATCACTCGGCAATAGGAGATCCGTGAGGTAATAGATTTCTGCGTGACGTAAGTGATGTTGAATTCTTGCATTAGCATATGCCCGCGAGTGATCTTTCCTGATGTTACAGGCTTTTCGAATACGTACTTTAAAGGGTCCATTCAGGCTAGTACTAGTATTTTATGTGCTCCGAAGTACTGTCGTAATTTGGTAGAGGCCCACACCAATGTGAGGCAAGTCTTCTCCATCGAAGTATATTTTCGTTCGTATTTGACCATCATCCTATTAAGGTAGTAGATAGCCTTCTCTCTCTTGCCGTCTTCTTCATATTGTCCTAGAATTACTCTCATTGCTTTGCCGTTCGCTGAGAGGTATAAAATTAGGGTCTTTTAGGGACTAGTGGTGATAGTATTGTCAGGTTAAGGAGGTATTTCTTAATATTATCGAAGGCTTGCTGACACTGATCATCTCATTTGTACTTAGTTCCTCCTTTAAGTAGTCTGTAGAAAGGATCGCATCTGGCTGAATGCTGGGAGATGAATCTCCTGATGAATTGCAATCTTTCTATCAGACCTCGTAACTCTTTGATATTACTAGGAGGCAGCATCTCGAGGATGACTCTGACTTTTGTACGGTCAATTTCGATCCCTCGCTTACTAACTATGAAACCAAGTAATTTTCTGGAAGTGACCCCGAAGACACATTTCTTTGGATTCATTTTTAACTAATATTTCTTAGCTCTTCGTAACACCAGTCAGAGCGCTTCAATATGTCCTACTCGCGTTTAGGACTTCACTAATATGTCATCGACGTAGACTTCTACATACTTATGTATCATGTCATGAAAGATAGCCATCATGGCGTTGATATGTGGCTCTTGCATTCTTAAGCCTAAAAGACAACGACATAATAGTATGTCCCCATGGTGTGGTGAAAGAAGTCTTCTTTTGGTTGGACTCTGCTAATTTGATCTTGTAGACACCCAAATTTGGCCTAAGGTCCAATCGAAACTATTTCGAGAGAGGTGCACTTTTGAGCTTTTGATGGCATATATGAAACCCTTAGGAACCTCTTTGAACCCTTAGGAATCAGCCCTAATCTTCTCAAACTCATTAGAACCCTTTCCCGGACTAGTGTCGAACACTCCCGAGCAGTGGTTAGAAAGAGGAGTGCCAAAATTTATACAGACCTCTTTAGGAGCTAAATTATATACTATTAGAAAGAGGACTTCTCCATCTTTCCAATAAGCTAAAAGTCACCTCAATCGGAATTATATATAAAACATTATGACCATTTAAAAATTGGGCTATTTTAGAGGAATTTTTGCCTGGCGCAACTACTCGTTGCGCCAAGTCATTTTCCCCCAGAATTTGCCTGGTGCAACTAATAGTTACGTCAGTCCATTTTCCTCCAGAAATGGCCTGGCGTAACTAATAGTTGCACCATGCCCCGCTCCCCGCGGGCTTGAAACTTCTAGGAAATCTCGCCCACTGTTTTACTGTATATATGCTTGGCGCAACTAATAGTTGCGCCAGACATATGAACAGTAATTGTGCCTTTTTGCCTCAAATTTGAAGCTAGGGTTTGACTTGTTGACCACCTCCGCCCTTGGGGTGTGTTTTGATAGCTTTGTTGTACCCTTTTAACACCTATTTGCAACCCTTAAGTGATTTGAAACACTAACCTATCATCCGCCATTAAAACCATTCCCACACATCTCTAAGCTCCAAAAACAAAACCCTAGGAATCTTTAGATGTTAGATTACCTAATGACTAAACCCAATTAGCATCTAAATACTCTCCTAACCCACCCCTTGCCTATAAATAGGGGTTGAGAATTTTTGCCTAAGAGAGAAAGAGCTTAAGTCAGAAGAACTTTCTCCCTTTGGTGCACATTTCGCATACAAAAATCAGAATTCAAAACCTCTTTCTCATCCTTGCCTTTCATCAAAAGCCTCTAGGTTAGAAGTGTGTTCTATCCTAGTACCCTCCCTCTATCTCTTAGCTATCTCCCTTAAGAGTTAGAACCCATTCTCAAGTCATTCAAGCCTTCAAGAGCTCATCAAAAGCAAGCCATGCAAGGCTCTCCTACGATGCTACAAGGGCCCGAGGGCTCCGGCTCTCCCCTTTCTTCTCCTATCTCTTTATAGAATTTCTCATCCTTGCATTTGTGCTATTACACCGCCGACTTTTTAGTAAGAGCGGAGGGGCACAAATAGGATCTCAGAGCCCTTTGTGTAAGAGGAAGCTTCTCTTGCTCTTAGCATTTCCTTTTCGTTTTGGCCATAAGTGGAGACTGCTTCAACCGATTGATCGGGTGCCTAACACTTTCCCGATCGATAACCGATGCCCCTACCCAAGAGCCTTTGGCATAGACCGGTGAATCAGAGTCATATTTTAGCACTTCGGTGCTCATAAAAATGAACTAGGTTTCTTGGGACACCAAAAGCTCCGGGTGGCGATTCGAAATCGATACCCATATGATAGCGAGCGCATTATCGCGACGGGATCATCACAAATCCCATGGTTGCACAGATGGCGACTCTACTAGGGATAGCTTTTAGAGCTTCTCCTTGAAATCTGGCCATTTCTTTTTATTTTACTAACCATTTTTACTATTTTTTTCTAATTTTTTTTATTTTCTCACCCCTACTTTTTCGTCATTTATATGCCTTAGCCGATTGGCGGACTTGTGCATTGTCTTTATTTTCCCTTATATTTTCGTCATTTTAGGTGCCTTAGCCAATTGGCGGGCCTACTTGAGCATTGTCGTTCAATTTTTTTAATTTTTCGTCATTTAAAGTACCTTAGCCGATTAACGGGCCACCTTGTGCAAACATATTACGACAGTGGACACTGGCCCGTAGTAACAGTACGGAGTCATCACCCCTGACTTTTGGACTAAAGAAAACTTCTATAAAAGAAAAATGTTTTGAAAAAAAGAAGTTAAAATTAAATCAAGAATAGGGAGCTTAATTAACTTGGTTTTACGGGGTAGATTTTCAAAGGGTTAGGTTTAGGCACACATACAACCACCCGAGTCTTAGTATGGCGGCAACCCCTAGTTGTGATGATCCAGAAAAGTCCCAACCCACCTAGTATCTGAGAAGGCACTTGCGCCGGAGGTATATTGGGTGAGTTCCCATTCCCAAAGCTTAAAACCCTTGGGGAGCGCGCTAGCGAGTTCTATCAGACTCAAACCTTTAGGCATCGGTGAGGAGAGAACCGATAATATAAACAGCTAGTTCCCGGAAGCCCAGCTTCCACAAAAACCAAAAAAATAGACTCGTTTCAGGCTGCTGTTCCCTGCTATTAAAAATTCTGGAGCTTTACTTATGCCTGGCGCAAGTATTAGTTGCGCCAGTGCAAAAATCTCGAAATTATAACTGGCGCAACTAATAGTTGCGCCAGCTTTAAATCCACCCACTTTTACCTTGGCGCAACTAATAGTTGCGCCAGTGTAAAAAGGAAGCTTGTCTGACTTGGTGCATGTATTAGTTGCGCTAAGCCTGCCTGGACAGCAACAGCTCGAAATCTGAGGCTTTCTTACCTCCCGAGTGCCCCAATTAGTGTGCTCAATGCCTTTATTTGGGCCCCGCCATCTCCGACACCTAATACACCCCCTTCGGTCAAAAGAAGGTGACTTCTTTTTTGCTCATTCTCGGGGATCGGGTTGTTTGCCTCGGTTTTTGTGCCTTCAATACATCAAAGGTCTTCCTTTGATTCTTTCGAAGTGCATCGGAATCGTCATCACGGGTCTCAAGTTAGGGTACGAAAGCCACTAGAGAAGGGAATTCCAAGGCCTCGGAACCTTTGTTTTCTATAAAAAATTCTTTCCAAAAAAAATTAAAAAATTAAAACCTAAAAATAGAATCTTTGTGGTGCCAGTACAACGACATCATCTTGCCCTCCGTTGTCCTATAGGAGAAGTAGGAGGATTTTTTTGCCTTAACCAAGGCACCCTTACCCAACCCATTCCCGAAGGATGTCGGGGGTAGTGGACCCGGCTTACGCCGATCCCGACTCATCCCCGCTACATTCTCCAACCCACTCCCATTCGGGAGAAGCCTTCACATCCATCCCCATCACCCTATCCCCTTTTACCATTACCGGCCCATTTGGCGCCCCCATTTTTCCAACCACTACTTCCCAAAATATCCAAAATCAACCCCCTCATTCCCCATTTCCCATCTTCCCCATATAGACCAATCCACCATCTTTCACATATGTCACGTCCATCCTATCCGACCCCCCACAAATCCCCCCATCTACCCAGGTCATGCCCATTTTTATCGAAGCCATGCCCGATTTTTCCCAAATACCCACACTTTATCCTTCATCATCCTTAAGCATCCCCAACCCATCCCCCTTTGCCAATGCCCTACCTCATTCCTTCAATCCATCCCATGCCCCATCACTTACCATGGCCATGCCCAATTTTCCCTCCCATCCACCCCATCTATACCTAATCATCCTCTAAATCCACCATCTACATCCGATCTTCCTTCCATGACCATGATGGAGGAGATGTTTCAAGCTCTTTATGGAAGGCTTCCCAAAATACCTCCCTTCATCCACACCCCGCATCCATGAACCCATCCCATACCTTAGCCAACCTCCATGCTTCACTCCCCCATGACCCCCATCAACCCCCCATAATTCACACCATCTAAACTACCACTCATCCCATCACCCCACAAGACTTCCCTTACATTCAAGGGGCTCACCCAACCCATATCTAATCCATTCCCATCCAGTCCATGCAACAACAGTTTGAGAATCTCATCCTCACTGCGCCTTACATAGATCAGTAGTATAAGGAGGGCGAGATCAGAAACAGTGGTGCCTATGTCGGGGCAGTGACCACTGTTAATCCTTCACTTATAGTTACCCCACCCTTGATAGCGTAGAGTGAGTCCAAATCGGCTGTTGAAAAAGTAGCCCCCATGTCCAAAGAATCAGAATAGTTAAGGGAGCAGCTGGACAAGATCTAGAAACAATTATAGAAGATGGGTGGTGCTGAAATTCAAGCCACTGATTTTACAGATTTGTGTCTGTTTGCCGAGGTCCCCCTGCCCCTCAAATTTAAAATGCCAGTATTCGACAAGTACAATGGCACGGGCTACCCAATTGCACACCTCAAGTTCTATTGTAGGGACATGTGCCAGTATGGGGGGGACGAGAGATTGCTAATAAAAGTCTCTCATAAAAGCTTGACCGGTCCGACCCTGAGGTGGTTCACGTCTCTTGAACCATCCATGATAAAGACATGGAAGGACTTGACGCATTTGTTCCAGGAACAATATGTCTATAATACTGATATTGAACCGCGCAAGTCTGATCTGGCCTGTTTAAAATAAAATCCCAACGAGACCTTCAGCGACTATTTGGGGCATTGGAGAGCACTGACAGCTCAAGTCAGAAACAAAATATCGGACGATGAGCAGATAGAGATGATTTCAAAGAACACTTTGCTAGTGATTTTTAGTTTTCTTGTCTACTAACAATCGTCCAGTTTTGCTGATTTGGCAAGGAACGTCAACCGCTGTGAGGATGCCATCAGGAAAGGACGGCTCAGCAAGAATGCTTCAGGGGGACCTAGCGGGGTTAGGAGGTTTACTGAGCAGAAGAACGACAGGAGGATAGGGGCAGAGGTGCAGACTGTGACTAATACCAGGCCCAATAACAATGTAGCCCCCTTTCAATTTAAGGTGGCGCAACCAGCTCCCATTAGACCAGGTCCAGTGTAGAGAGCAGGGAATAGACAGGGGGTACAAATGACCCCGGAGAGGAGAGCTTGTTATGATCGTGTTTTTATGCCCTTAGGGCAATCTTTAAGTATACTTTTACCTTTATTAATTGAAAAGGGATTATCAAGTCGGCAATTACGGGTATTAGGACTGATGCGAGGGTGATGGATGAGCTGGCAAGGACGATCGAGTGCTCGATAGAGAAATTTCCAATCAAGTACTTGGGGCCAAGTTACCACTTGGGATTCGGCTCCTTGCTGCTAGGGACTGGGAACCGGTGGTGCAAAGACTTGAGCAACGTCTATCATCTTGGAAGGGAAGGCTGCTGAGTAGCGCTGGAAGGCTGCTCCTGGTCAAGGTGGTTCTGTCCTCACTCCCCATATTCTATATGTCCATGTTCAAGTGCCCCATGGCAGTCCTTAATCGTCTTGAGCTTATACAACGTAACTTTCTATGAGAGGGTGCGGGCTTGGACAAGCGTTACCACCTTGTCAACTGGGACACGTGCGAACTACTGCTAGACTGTGGGGGTTGGGGATCTGAAGACTCAGGTGGATGAACATCGCGATGCTTGGGAAGGGGTTCTGGAAAGCGGGGAGGATGGAGGAGACGGACAATCTCTGGCGGGTCGTGATGATGGAGAAGTATGGCCAACCCATGGGTAACTGGGGTGTAAACGTCACGGTTCACAGGGGTACTTCGCCGTGGTGGAAAAGTATATGCAGCACGTGGGGGTTGTTCGCTAAAGGATTGAGGTTCAATTGGGGATGTGGTACCCGTATTAGATTCTGAGAGGATGTTTGGCTAGTTGGTGGTGTCCTCATGGAGGCATTCCTTGAGATCTATGCCATTGCTGTCAACCAGGCAAGGAGGATTGTCGACTTTGTGTCAGAAACAGAGGGAGGCAGAGTTTGGAATATTGTCACAAGAAGACTGCGGAGGGAGGAGGAGGTGATCCCAGTCTCTAACTTGATGTAGAGACTTTATGAAGCGCAACGTCATCAGCTTGGTCTTGACCGCATGATCTAGGCTCCGGGGCGTGATGGTGTGTTCTGTGTCAAATCCTACTATAGGATGCTGACGCGCCACCCTCTGATCAGATTCCGAGGGGCAGGATTATGGAAGGATGCTATTCCGCCAAAAATCAATTTTTTGCGTGAACGCTATTCAAAGAGAAAATCCTTACTATTGACCAGCTTATCCGAAGGGGAAAGGAGGTCTCAAATTCCTGTGTGATGTGTGGCAAGGAGGAGGAGAACGCCTCTTATCTCCTTATTCATTGCAAATTGGCGGGGGAGCTGTGGAACATCGTCATCAAGTCTTTCTGGATGAGCTGGGTTATGCCTGCCACGCCATACGATCTCTATCTGATGTAGGAGGATAGCAAAGCGGATGGATCGACTGGGGATTATTAGATGGCTGCTTTCTATGCAGTACTGTGGAGTATATGGAGATTTTCGAGAGTAAAACACGCCCAGTTGGGTTGATCATGAGGGCCATCCGAGACCTTGTCTGGTTTTGGGTGGATAGGGGAGGTATAGGTCCTCGTGAGGCAGCCTATTTGTGGGACCCAGGTTGAGGGATGTAATTTCTGCCTTCATTGTTTTGGTTTTTATGGACAACAAATGTTGCTGTTCTGTCTTTCTTTCTTTTGATTGCTACCTTGTATTGGTTTTTCAATGCCTTGCTACTTTAATATAAGCTACTTTATTGATAAAAAAAATAAAATTGCAGTGATGAATGATCTATCTTAGAAGACATTTGTTATCCATGGGCTGAAGGGAAGTTCCTTATATTCAACAAGGGATAGACACAAAGATTATATTTAGTGGATGTAGTCTTTAGGACTTTTTGGAGCGAAGTTTTTATGTAACAAATATACAAAGCAGTCTCTGGATGTAATTCTGGTCTTGGGCTCTGCAGGTGCGCTTGCAAGTCGGCCATGTGGCTCAATAAAACTATCATTTTTTGTTTTCTAGGGAGGTTTCATAGGGTAGTCTAGCCCGGGCCTCCTCTATGTCTTGGTGTCCTTGTCAATTGTTCTTCTTTTGCGAATTATATTTCACATTCTTTTCATGGATGCTGCAATCCATTTGATGCATACAAAACTCTTGGCCCTTTTATGCTATGGACGGTGACCAGCGGCAGAAGAACAACCCTCCTTCCTTGATGGCACTTCTCTCTCTCTCTCTGAGAAGTTTTTTTTATTGTATAAGAATGAGAAAAACCTATTTTTCTTGGATTGTTGTTCAACCAACTTCCCTCATGGTCGCGCTCTACATCACTCGCTTAGTTATTATAGGTTTCAATTACACGATCTATCTTCGGTCTCTATTTCAATCATGAAATCTCCGATTTTTCATTGAATATAACTTTTATCTTTCCCATTCTGATTTGAATAGGTTCGCCGGTACGTCAATCATGATGCTCGTCGTTTTGGAGAAATCGTTCCACTGCAGTTTCATTCAAGTAATGCTAGTTAAAATTCTAATATAATTTCGGATCCCATAATTTGTAATTTTGGATGCTCATATCTTCTCAATTTAGGAATGATGGATTGCTTGGGCTTTGGCCTAATTTGGTATATGCTTTTTAGTTGGTTTTAGGTACTCGGCCCAAGTGCCTAGGCGGCACAAAAATTATTTCCATGGCCAAATCAGTGAAAGATCAAATGTATTTTGGCTAATTTGTGAGCTATTATAAATAATTTGGCACTCTATCTTGATCATTGTAGGAATGAGATTGACCTAAATGCCAACCATGGCACTTGGCTGAAACCTAATACCCGTAAGTATTACTTACACCACTCCGAGTGCCAAGTGATTTCATTATATGTGATTCTCAAGTTAATTTTTGGGAAATGTGCACCTTATGTCATTATGTGCAGTGTCAGAAAACCTTATCTAAAGCCATCTCCCTTGTGTGATTCAAAGTGATCAACACATTTGAAAATTAATGGCTACCATGAAAATCTCCTACATTGTAGATCTGTAAAGGGCGTTGACTCCTTTTGAATCATGGGTTAAAATCTCGGAAAAATGATACATATCGTCCAGCCCCAAAACCGATACGTATCGGTATCGGACAATACATTCCAATGTATCGTCCGGCATTTTGATATTTTGTATGGGAGGCACCGATACGGTACCTTGAATGTACCGTATCGGTGAGGTTCAAAACTGATACGTATCGGTATCAGACGATATTTTGACCCATGTTTTGAATGACATCATATAGGTGTTTTTTCATCCCGATCTTAGGGACTATAGATCTTTAGATCACGGTCTTCAAATTCCACAGCACACGTGATGAAACCAATTGGCACGTCCCAAAACCGTAAATCATGAACCAAGTCACTTGGCTCTCGGCTCTACTTAGTACCAACTCCTCCCTTAAATAGGAAACAAGATAACCTCCTAATAAATAGTGACTTGATGAAGGCCTATTGTTAATCAGTTCAGAGATGCTCCAAACTTATCTCTGGTTTTCATTGCCTTTCTTCCTTGTATACTAATGAGTGGGTGATCTTCCATTGCTGTGGCGGTTTTGATACTATTCTTTCTTGGAATATGTATGCTTTTTTTGAATGTCGTATTGTAATTTTATGCTTATTAATTCTTTGTCGACTAGTAATGATTAGGTCTTAATTATTTAAGATGTCCTTTTTTAAAATTGAAATGATGTTCTTTTTTCATGATCTTATATGTTGTTCTAATCTTATCTTCCCGATTTCTTTTTTTTTGAAGTTTGTAACATACGTTATATACAGTTATAATCCTTTGTCTTGGTTTACAGAATTTTCAAGGGTAAAAGATAGCATCTGCAACATACAAGCCTACCGAAAAAGATCGACACCTATTCATGGAAGAGTCACATGTAACGTACCTATATTACCACTCGTTATCCCATCTTTCTTCATCAATTGAATGCTGGAGTTAATCTTTTTAAAAATTGTTTTATTGTTTCATGTTTTATGTCTTAAGGTTGAATTAATAATTTTTTCTAGTTAGATTCATGTTAAAGTTTTGCTATTTAGATCACTATTAGACTACTTTGTTCCTGGAACTGTGACATTTGACACTTTTTACTCATATAACTGTCCTAGTTAGGCCTTGTCATAGCTTAAATGTATGCAACTCTATCAATAATATTTAAGGTTGTGTTTGGCATTGCTCCTTTGAAGAGTGGAAAAGAGCAGCTACTGCTCTTTGTTGTTGTAAATGAATATGTGGGGAGAGAGAAGGATTGGAAGAAGATGAAAGGTAGGATGCTCTTTGAAATAGGAAAAACAACCCTCTTTAAAAGAGCATGATTTTTCATGCTCTTTGAATAGGAAAAACGGCCCTCCCCTTTTCTCTTCTTCCAATCATTCTCTCTCTCCCCATATTCATTTGCGACAACAAAGAACAACTGCTGCTCTTTTCTACTCTCCCTAAGAGCAATGCCAAACACAACCTTTCTTATAGTTATATTTGCATAGAAACTAAAGTTTATGTTGCATATGTTCGTATATAAGAGTCAATAAAGAAATCAAAAGTCATAGCTTATGGTTGGATTCATGAAAAATATCATGACGTAGATTACAAACTTATCCGACTTCAAACAACTTTCTATTAGAGGGTTGGGGATATGCAATTGAATGCAAGTGTAACACTGTTGATTTTTTGGTCAAAGATAAAAATTCCAGTGGTGAAACTTTTAGATAGAAATCTCGTATCTTTAACCTGTGAAATGAAGAGCAAAAAAATTCAAAAAGATTTATTGAGGGATTGGTAAACCCTTAGAGAATCTAATGCAACTCGTGATTACGTGACACGTGATCCAACACCTGATTATACAGTCGGCTCCGACTCCATTTTCTCATTTATGATATATATATATATATATATATATGTAATTGTGTGAATATATAGAATTTAACCCAAAAATACAGTACCCATCCATTTTCGACTATTTTAATCAATACCATGAAAATGGATGCTTAAAGCTGTTTGTATAGCATGGTCACCAAAATCAGTGAATTTTTGTGAAAATTTTGTTATTTTTTATTTATTGAATTAATCATGAATCTATATATATTAAAGTGGCGCAAATGACCAGAAAATTTTGAAATTTTTTTCTCTTAAAAAGCATAAAATCGGAAGGGAAGAATTTCATAATCTCTCTTGGTTTTAGGTGTTGCAATTTTCTCATACGTCGCAACTCTTCACAGAACTTCTTAAAAACTCTCCTAAAATATCTACCAGGTAAGGTAGTTGCAGTGGAATATTGTCTTTGCAACTGACGCTTTCCCATTAACACCGTTCAAGGATCAAAATTTTGGCCGATAATTCAAATTATCGCCGAATCTTATCGGTTTCAGTCAGCACCGAAACGAAATAGAGATCCGAAATTTTGGGTATCTTAATGTATGGAAGGGAAAATTTCGGCTGAAATTCAAAACTTTATCAAATTTTTGGTTTCGATCATGCCCAAAACCAAAAACAAAACAAATATTTTGATCCTTGACACCATTGACTGCCTTGAATCAAATGATGGAGATCAATTTTCATTCCAATCTTTCACACAGTAGATTTTGAGATTATGGCCCACATATTCGACAGTCAGGTGTTGATTCCATGTGGAAAACACACCCTAAAGTGACTTGAGAACCCTTCCCATGGTACACCATGATCAAGGTTTTTGGAGATGTGTGTCATGTGGAATCAACATCTTACTTACTGCCTGATAGAAATTTTGTGTTATATATGGTAATCCTTCTGGTATTCTAAGTTGGATCCATAATCTTAAGATCTGTTTTGTGAAAGCTTGACATGAAAAACAATCTCCCATCATCCGATTCAAGGTAGTCAATGGTGTTCAATGTTGAAACCATCAGTTTGTAAATCTGAATCTTTGGTTGCAAATACTCGTACTACCTCTTGAATTCAATTGTGTCCCTTGAGGTTTGAAGGGTGCATCCTCTCTCACACGTCAGGTCTTTTAGCACTCTATAAATTTAGTTTAAATTCTCTTTTCAAAGCAAATTTTTTGGTATGACTACTAATTCAGTGTCAACCACTTCAACAATTTGAGGTAGAACAAAGGGTGATCAATTTTTTTTTTCTTAGTCTTTTTATTTTTTTATCTTTTATATTCCTTGTAGTAATTATCTTTAATCTTATTCTGGAAATATCAGGTTCCATTTTTTAATTTAATTTTTCTTTTTGCCTTTTTATCTTTCATAATTCTTTTAGTAATTATCCTCCTAGTCCACATGGAGCTCCACATGATTCCCAAAACACTGTTCTGGTGTCATTTGGAGCAAGGTTGGGTTGTTTAGATTATTTAAAAAAAAAAAATCAAAAAAGAATTTAGAAGGCGAAAGTCAGACACTGACAGAGTTTGTCTAAATTTCAAACCTCGAAAAACATACGGTAGAGATCAATTTTTAAACTTTTTAAACAATCAGATTCAATTTCAACTTTTAAGCAATTTGAAGGAAGACGTTGTACCCTCTGATTCCAGACCTCAGAATTCTGAAATTACGTTCCAACACAAAGGATCCATCCAATCTTCAGATTACACCACCTCCGAAGCATTGCCTCAATGGAGCTCTGCAAGCGCCTTCAATACTTATTTTTAGCCAACCTGTAGGAGGGTCAACTCATATAACCATGCGGATTTTAGGAGCACATACATTTATGAGAGGGCAGCCCAGAAATGCTATTATTTCTGCTTCGTCTTTAGTACTGTGTTTTGGGAACAAACTAAGCCCAGATAGATCCGGTATGCACTTCTTGACACGATTAATAGCACCCCCTGAATCAGCTCTCCTGCCGCTATGCCGAGCAGAGTTCCTAGCAGTCCATACCTCCACATTATTAGTCATGGGATCTGCCATCTTATGAGAATCTGCATTATGAAAATGGGAAACGGTTTCTTCATTACACAAACACATAGGGCATCTGGAAGATATTTTCCTTGTCTGGATGATACTATCCACTGAAATGACGTTGTTCAAGCAAAGGTTTTCACCTTTGTAGGAATATTTGAGGCCTAAATCCATTCCCACTTTGGATCCTCCGAAGGAGAGTCCTTGAGATCTTCCCAAGCTGACGTTATTGAGAAACTACCACTTGAAGATGGCATCTAGACCACCTTGTCCTTGCTGCCCACTTGAACATGGAACTAATAACCACACACACACATATATATATATATATATATATGGGATATGGAGATCCTGCACTAGCGTTGTAGGGTTCAACGTTGCACTTCTGCCATTTGGGTGTCAACTGTCAAGTGGCACCTAATCCGAAGATCAGGTGCCAAGGCAACGTGCACAAGGTCGGTCATGTCCATCCAAAAAAAATTTGAAATACATATCCAGCATCCAAAACCTGGTCAAAGTTGGAAATTTTCAATGCACCATGTATTGGCAAGCGAAGGGAAACTTTGACGAGGCTTTTGAATGGAAAAAATGTCATAAAAAGGATATATTTTTTTAAGATCATGAGCCACATGGCTGATGGTCCCAAAAAGGGTGTTTGTTCTGGGCTCAAGTGCACGTGGCACGTGATTTGGGCACTAAAACACTTCATATATTACAACTACGTACACCTCATTTATTGTCTGGTTTATTTATACACACACACACACAACGAGGATTAACATGGTTAAAAGCAACCTGGGATTCATTACCTCCCAACTCCCTTCAAATTACGTGGAGTACCCCTCTTTAATGTTTGCTAAACTATAGATTTCTGTTAGTTTGCTTGAAGAAAAAATAAAAAACGAAGTTTCTGGCTGGATATCAAAGATTTTGACTGAAGGAGGCAAGCTCACATGTTCACTCTTCTCAAACATGTGAAATACTAAGCAACATCCAATCTACCAATTGTCCATTCTTCCCATATTGAAGTATGTAAAAAAAAAAATGAGGAGAAGTTTTGTGAACTTCTTCTAGGGACAGCTAGACCGAAAAAAAAAGTTCACTGGATTCATTTGGTCGAACCAACCCCCCTTTGATCTCCACCTACCCTCACTTCTTAAACTATGATGTACTTCTACTCGAAGTATGGAAAGATGGCATACGGAAGCCATTCAAACCTCACAGAGCTTTTCGGTCAACCTTTCTCAACGATGCACAACTCTCGGGAAATCAGAAAACATAACATAGAGAAAGTAGTATGGAAGCCGACTACTTCAGGTTGGTTCTCAATACCCTCAGCCTGGGACAAAATTCGAGTTCAAGGGGAAAATAATCAGGAATACCAGTGCATCTGGAGCACTTCCCTGCCAATGAAAATCGAAAGCTTTTCTTGAAAGGCCCTGAATAATGGCTTATCAACAGATGATAGCATAATCAAAAGGAAAATCCTTCTTTCCTCTAATTGCCTTCTTTACTTCTAGGCATCCAAAATCAGTAAGTCATCTTCTCTTCAATTGCCCTTTTGCGCCCCTGCAATTTGGAATCACTTCAACTTATCTTTCAATATAAACCAGATTCATTGGTTTCCTGCATCCTTAGCAACTTGCTAAGCGTAAAGATAAATTCCAACAATATGTTGTGTAAACTAGTCCCTGGTTTATTTTTTGGGAACTATGGTTATAAAAAAACAAGTCTAGCTTCAAAGACATCAAGCCTCAACCATCTGATTTCATATCCAAAGTGGTTAACTGGTTGAAGGAGGTCAACTGTCTTATGAAATCTAGGACAACAATGGCAAACTGGTAAACCAAATGCCTGTCTGATCAAGGCATACCCGTATCACTCTTCCCAGCTTCAAAAATCCTCAGCAAATATGATTTTCTTGCCCTTGGCATAGATGGAGCCTCCCAAAGAAATCCAGGAATAGGCAGTGAAGTAGGCATGTCAAGGAATTCCACCAGATTCTACGGGGATGCACACACTACGAGGCTGATTTTGTGCCTTAGCTAATGCATTAGACATCCTTCCTAGCAGCTGCACCAAGCTAAAGATCTACTCAGATTTCCAGCTTCTTATCAACAGCCTCCTAAACCTAACAAATTCGATCCCATGGCACCTTCAATTCTGGCTCAGCAAGGCTCTCTTATGGTTAGGCTCAGCAAGGCTCTCGTTTACTCTCAGTTCTCTCTCCCCACACTTGTCAAACTCGCATTTCCGGAGACTGGCCGAATCTACAATCCCTTCAGTTTTCAGATTAATTGAACATACTTCTTAATGAACAGGTGATGGCGCATTGCGGAAGCTCATTTATTGAGAATTCCACTCTTATGTATTTCCACCGTAGGATGCCCCTATGACATTTCTTTCTTTTTTTCTCTCTTTTAATTCATTGCTTGCTTAGCAGATACAAACATACTTGCATATATATATATATATATATATATATATATATATATATATATATATATATATATATATATATATATATAGATATTGCACATGTGTGCCGTTTGATTCAAAAGCAATGATCTAAAAATGTCGCTCTCGTGTGATTAAAAGTTGTCAACATCTTTTTAAATTAACAGCTATGATGAAAATCTTAGACCGTAGATCTATAAAGGGTGTTGACTCCTTTGAATTACATTGCACATTTGTTAGACACCATAGATCTTTATATCATGGTCTTTGTAATGTATTGCTTTTACTCTTGTTATTTCCGTGTCTGTGACGGATATATTTGCAAATTTTTAATCGTATTACTTCTTTATTGATTATTTTGATTCCTTTGATTAATGTAGTATGATCTCTTTTTCATATTGAAATTATACATTCTTGTCTTCTGGTTTGAATATATGTTTTTGCTCTAATCTTGAATTTCGTAATGTAAACCAATGTATCTATAATCCTTCTTTTCGATTTATAGTATATCCCGAGAGGAGACAATAGCATCTGCAACAAGATCATTGTGATCAAAGCCAACACCAACCTCCTATGTTCTTGGGAATCTGGTTTACCTTTTTTGATAGGTGGGAAAAATGTTTCTTATTTCATGTTTTATTTTTTAAGGTTGAATTAGTAGTTTGTCCATTTAGATCAACATTAAGTTTTTCTATTTTGATTAGTATTAAAATAATTTGTTTCCTATTTTGATCAACATTATAGTGACGAATGATCTGCCTTGGAAAACATTGGGTCTCCAAATTATGAAAGACACATGGACGAAAGTTCCGTATATTCAACAAGGGATGGACACAGATTATATTTAGTAGTCTTTAAGACTTCTTGGAGAGGATTTTTTATGTAACAAATATATTGTAGCTGTCTCTGATTGTAATTGTAGTCTTGGGCTCTGCAGGTGCGCTTGCAAGTCGGCCACATGGCTTAATAAAATTATAATTTTTTGTTTTCGAGGGAGGTTTTGTAGGGCAGTCTAGCCTGGGCCTCCTCTGTGTCTTGGTTTCGTTGTCCCTTCTTTTTCTTTCTCGAATTTTATTCAGCATTCTTTTCATGGATGCTACAAGTCATTTGATGCACACAAATCTCTGTGCCCTTTTATTCGAAGCACGATGACCTACAATAAAAGGACAACACCCCTTTCTTCCTAGATTTCTCTCTCTGAGAAAATTTTTTCTTGGTGTTTTCTACACATATGGGATAAGAAGAATGAGAAAAACATATTTTTCCTGGATTGTTGTACAATCATCTGGTGCCACTGTCATCGTTTACATTGCTTGCATAGCTTATTGCAGGTTTCAACTCTACGCTCTATCTTGGTTCTCTATTTCAATCACAATATCTTGAGTTTTCTTTGAATTTATTTTTTTTCTTTTTTCCCGTTCATGTTTAAATAGGTTCGTCAGTAAGTTAATCATGATGTTCGTCATTATAGAGAAATTGTTCAACTACAGTTTCGTTCAGGTAATGTTTGTTAAATAGTAATTTTTGTTTGGGTCCTATAATTTGTAATTTTGTTGCTGTATACATGCTTTTAAAGATCCAGTGAATCCAATACATATCGGCGGATGTGTATTGGGTTAGTAGCCCCCACCCCATACGATATCTCCCTCCTGATTCGCTATAGGGTGAAATATTTCAAATATGAACCGGGCATAATACCAAAAATGTCCTTTGGGGAATTTTTTATTGTCATAAGATATTCATTTTTTAATATTTAAAAAAAAGTTTCTCTAATATTGGCTGGATTGGCCAATACGTATCTAGTATATCTGATTCGTATCAACTTGGGACTGATGATATGTATCAGTGGTTGTATATCAGCTCAATTTATGACTGATGTGATTGATCGGTCTATGATTTGGCTCGTATATCTTGTTTAGTTGGTATTAGGTATACGTCCATTTGAAAGAGTTGACCCAACTGCCAACCATGGCACTTGGCCAGGCACCTAATACCAAAGTATTATTTACCTGACCTTGACTAACAAGTAACTTGATTAAGGGGTCAATTTTTTGGAACTGTTGCACCTGATTTCATCATGCGTGCCGTGTGATTTAAAAATCATGATCTAAAAACGTCTCACATGTGATTCAACGGGCAAACTAGCAGTTGTCATGAAAATCTCTGACACCTTAGATCATGGTCTTAAAATCACATAAGAGAGATTCATTTGAATCACGTGTAAGTGTTGTATTGAAATATTTACTCTTATTAGTTCATTATCAATTAGTAATGAGCAAGTTTGATGATTTAAGATTATCCTTTTTTGCAATTAAAATGATATCCTTTCACCTTTTTGTTTCATCATTCAGGCTTAAAATTATATGTTCTTGTTCTGATCTTACTTGTTGGTTTTCTTTTCATTTGAAGTTTGTAATATAAATTATATATGTTATGACCTTTTCGTCTTGATTTACAGAATTTCCAGGGTAAACAATAGCATCTACATAAGAAGTTTAATCCCTTTATTGGGGTAAGCAGCCAGTGTTGAAGAAAAGAAGTAGAAGCCATCTAGAGAAGAATATCAAAAGCAATCTCCAACCAATTCCAGATCATTGTGCAAGCCTCATTTCGATGAGAGATTTTCATTGTTTTCCCTTGTTTTTCTTTATCCATCTTTTTGAGGTAAGCAACCTGTGTTGAAGAGAACTTTGTGTATCTATTTTATTAGTGGATTTTTCTGGACTAGGTCCCGTGGTTTTTACCTTTGCTTCAAAGGGTTTTCCACGTTAAAAAATTGGTCTCTCTTGCAATTTGCTTATTTTGATCTTTTGTAGTGATTGTTCCATTTTTTTAAGGAAGATATGCATCCCAGATTTGTACTTTGAGATTATTCGAGATATGTAAATAATGCAATAACTAGTGTAAGAATAACTTGAGCGACGTGTGAATTCCTTGGCGGAGTTGGGTTTCATTAAGGATTTGCTTTGGCCTTTCTTTGTTTGCCTTGATCATAGATGTATTAACCATAGATATATAAGAAGAAACCCTATGGTGCATGTTGTTTGCAGCTGATGTAGTGTTAATTACCCAAACAACGAAAGAGCTAAATGATAGGCTGAACTTATAGATAGGTTGAACTTATAGAGAAAAGTTTTGAAGTCAAGGGGTTAGAAAATTAGTAGAATGAAGACAGAAAATATGGAGTATAAATTTAGTAAACATGATAGTCTAGAGGAGAATTAAGTCAAAATGGAATATCATTTAGTACCACATTGTCATGAATTTCACTATTTAGACAGTGGATATGAAGAGGATATCTCATATAGGATTAATGCAAGTTTAATAAAATGGAGACAAGCTAGTGGAGTATTGTGCGATCATGGAGTTCCATTTAGATTTAAGGAACGTTTTTATAAGATGGCAATTAGACCTACCATGTCATATGATGCGGAATGTTAGGCTACAAAAAAGAAAAGAAAGAAGATAAGAAAATAGAGTACATGTGGCAAATATGTATATGTTGAGATGAATGTTTGGAGTAAAAAAAAGGATAAACTGTGAAATGCGTACATAAGAGAAAATTTGAGAATGACACCTATAAAGGAAAAATTACTAAGTGTTACGTGAAGTGGTATAGACATACATATTCATCAGAAGCTAGAAGCAAACTATGTACAAAGCGTTTAGATTATATTAGTATAAGGACGAAGGAGAATATGAAGAAGATACTGAAAACCTAGATCGAAGTTGTGAGAAGGGATAAATTGCTAAGTTACAGAGCCTAGCACTGACTAGAGACAAGTATAAGAAATGGGGCTCGCAAAGCTGATCCTAAACTAATGGGATAAGCCTCTAGTGATGATAATCATGATGGTTCTTGAGTTTCATGTACTTGAACCATTTTAGTTTGGGTACGACCACGGAGATTGTTTTTTTTTATTTTGATAAGATAGATCTTGAAATGATGGGTCTGCCATCGAATGATTAAATTTTAATTGTACATATATTTATAATCTCAACATCTATTGTATGAAAGATTGGGACAAAAAATGATCTCCTTCATCTGACTCAAAACAATGACAGTTTTAAGCCTGTAAAATTGAGTTGAGAAGGAAGAATTTTGAGTCGAAAATAGACATTATCCAAAAAGCCTTTCTTTAAAATTTGCGACTCTTTATTTTTCCTTTTTGCATGTGCAAAGCACCTGTATCTCACTAGGATATATAAATGTAGGATAATGATTCATGACCGACATTTAAACACCAATGGTGTCTCATACCATCAAACTTACACATTTTATCCTACACAATTGAAGTAGATTCTATCACTGTGTCATGTGGCACACTTTTGTGATCAATCTAAAATGTCCACTTAACAATCTATCCTTGGAACATGTCTCACTCTAAAAAAATATGACTATTAGTAGATAAGAACGATTCGATTGAGAAAATTTAATAAGTAAAAATAAGAAGAATGATATCAAAGTCAAGATATCTCATGATTTAAATCTCTCTACAATACAATTTTTTTGGGCCTATATAATCTATCAATTTGATGGCCTATGATCTATCAATTTTACGGCACCAATATCTCATGACTTAAGATGTGGGTCAACATCTTAAATCAATGATGATGCAAGATCATTTAAACACCACTTAACAATCAATTTGTTGGTGTTTAAATGGCAGTCAAGAGAGTCAAGCTCATAGCTATAAGGGGCTGCTAGCAACCGCTACCAAATGTGAATAAAGTGTTAGACTTTTTGGATTGGATAATGGAGATTGCTTTTCGTTTTAATCTTTAACCAAACTGATCTTGAAATTATGCGAATAATATTAGACAAACAATCTTTTATATCATATGGTACACATCCTACAAAATGACTTGTGAGCATTGTGTCACAAGGTCTTTGGATGTTTTTGGGATGTGTGTAACATGGGATAAAAACCATCCATCTGATCATATGCCCATGATCTTAAGATCAATTACGTGAAATATTGGAGAAAAAGACATTCTCTATCATCTAATTTAAACAGTTAATTGTTTTCGGATCTACTTAATGGGGATATTTAAGATTGAGAAATTTGCATTTTCGGCCCTATAATTTTGCTTATTTGCAAAAACGGCCCTATAATTTCATTCCTTGCAGAATAGGCCCGCTCCAAGCCAAGCCGTTTCCACGTCACCGCCCACTTGCCAAGTCAGTATGGATTTCAAGCGTCGCCACAGTAGGGTAGCGTCCCGCTACAGCGCCGCTATGTCAGCAGCGCCGATATTTTAAAAAACAAGAAACTATTTAAACTAGGGAACGACTTTTCATTTTCCACTTTTCACTTTTCACTTTTACTGCTTTCAAGGTAATTTTTTTTTTTTCCAGGTTTATTTTTAGGCGTTCCGCTATCCTGGAGTAGCGTACCGCTATCCCGAGAGAGCGGTCCGTTACTCCAGGATAGCGGTACGCTATAAGCTATTTATTAATTTTTTTTAAAATTAATAACTAAATTATGTTTATATATGTTCTATGCAGTTCCTTTCACACATACTAAGATATCGAAGTCGAAGCCGTTAAAGCCCTTTGAAAAGTGTACAAGTATTAGTGTTAGAAAATTTTACATGCATCGCAACGAAGAGAGGAAGAGGATACTGGATGAATCAATTTTTGGTCATCTGTTTAGGATGTCTAAGAAATTAATCTTTATTGGAGACTTAATTGAGGCAATTTTAAGCTTTTGAGTGAAAGATAACATGTTTAAGGTGAAGAACACCAAGTTAGTTTTGTAAGAGGCCGATATATCACTGATTTTAGGATTAAATATGTTGGAAAAATTTGAAGAAAATGAGTCTGAGCAAAGGACTATAAGAGAAGAGGAAACCACTCGGTACAAATTCTTTAGGGAACAGCCGACTAGAAGATCTCGTATCGAAGAAGTCATAGATAGTGCCCATCTTTCCGAAGATGAATTTTTGAAATTATCGTTGTTGTTTCTTGTATGCTCTTTTCTACTTCCGGACACATATCAGGAAGTTGATAGTAAATATTTAAAGTTAGTTGATAACTTAGAATGCTTCAAACAATATTCGTGGGGGCTTGATGTTTACAATAATTTAGTTGATTGCATAAAAAAAGCAATTGGGAGAAGATAATCGACAAAAGTCTCGGAAAAAGGACAATATAACATATACGGTTGCACTATAGCGTTACAGATATAGGCGTTGGAGCACTTTCCTGGAATCGACACTCCTCGTACATAAATAAAAAATCCATTTCTGAGGCTAGTGAAATGAGAAGCTCTAAAAGTCAGCCATACTCCAAATTATTACAAAGAAAAAATTCTTACATCTCCGGTAATTGTCGAACTTGATTATGAGAAACGCAAACTACAATATCTATCAGTTCGACAATTCTTTAGTCATAGGGAGAGAGAAAGGGAACGGTTAGTTGAAGAACCGAGAAAAAAAAGGGATTACCCTACCGAAAAAAGGGAATACCCATTAAAAGAAAAAGAGATAAGTGAAGAATATGATGAAGATAATGATGGCAACGATGAATGTAACAGTGATGATAATAATGAATACGAATTCATATTACGCCATAAAAAAGAATTAAAGGGGAAGCCAACAATTAGAGAACAACCGGCTAGACATCCCGAGCTCCTAAATGAAGTTAAGGAGCTTAGAAAAGAATGTTCGTCCCTACACAATATTGTTGAAGAAATGAAGGGTGATTTCAAACGTGCTTTCACTGTGTTAAAAGGGCAGGCATTCACAATTGAGCAGCAGGGAAGGGAGAACAAGAGTTTAAAAGAGGAAGTAATGTCTTTAAAGGAAGAGTTAGGAAATTTAAAGAGTGAATTTGCAAAGGTTAAATCTCATTTGACAAAGGTATAAAACTAGTCTCATTTGTTATATTTATAATTATTTTTTAATTTTATTTTGTTTAAATTTATTTAATATTATTTTTTAATAATTTTATAGCGGACCGCTATCCCGAGATAGCAGACCGCTATCCCCGAGATAGCGGTCCGCTTTCCTGACTCATTTTTTTGAAATTTCTTTGCTTAACTTTTTTTTTTTTTTACCTTATATAGGATGAAATTTTCTCTACAATACTATTTGACACCTTTGCTACTCTTAAATCTCCTGCTCCAGAACTAGCCCCTCAGCCCCCATCAGCTTCTAAACCTCCTTCTCCTCATCACCTTGTCCCAATCACTTAAACTTTTGAACCCCCTCCTCATCACCCTGCCCCAATCATTCATCACCTGCCCCAATCACTCAAAGTTCTAAACCCCAACCGCCGGTTGAAGATATAGATAAAGGGGGTTGATCCGCCAGTAACTCAGCCAACTGTTGAGTCGCAACTGGCATCTTTTAAACCCTTATTAGTGAAGATTTCTGCTTCTACTAAGGATACGTTATACAAGCTTCAAAATCGAACCAAAAGAAAGTCTCCAACGAAAAAAATCACTACAAATAAAAGAAAAAAAATGGAAGAATAAGAAGAAGAGGTTTCATAGTCAATGGAAAAGAAATTTATGAAGAGCTTATAGAATCAGTCTGCGAAAGAAAATTTAGTGATCATTAATACTATCTACGGTCTAGATGTCACCGTAGGGCATTTAAAGCTTTTGAAGGGAAAATCATGGCTCGATAACGAAGTTATCGATTTGTATTTGAAAGCTTTAGATAGTAGAATGGATTATATGTTCGTAAAAATGGCGGAAAAGAACTAGTTTGCATCGACCTCTGCATTGGAACCGTTTTTATTTTTTATTATTTGATTTTGTGATTTAATTTATTTATCTACCTTTATTTACGTCATTAATAGATTCAAATAATGAGTTATTTTAATATTAAATTTCAGACCTTAATTATAGCGGGCCATGTAAAGTTTTAAAAATTCGTCCGTGATGAAAATTTGGAGCCACTGAATGAAAAAGGTAGATGGGAGGCCTATTGCGACAGGTGGCAGATTCGCCACCAGGCCAAGTCGCTTGAGCCACTCTTTCGAAGTACCTCACGCGGTATTAATACTATCGATTGTGGGGCGGTAAGTTATTTTTTGATAGCGATCACACTTTTAAAGTTTATAAATTAATACATTACTAATTAGATTTAGGATTGCACGTAGATATATTTTTCAATGCATAGCTAGAGACACCATCATTGGACATTGGCTATCGTTTCCGTAATGGATCGCGTTATAGTTAGCTTCTTCTTGAGCTCCTGAAAGCTCTTTTCACACAATTCGGTCCACTCAAACTTGGCATTCTTTCTTGTGAGCTGTCTAAGTGGTTTGGAAATCTTAGAGAAGCCTTCAACGAATCTACGGTAATAACCTGCCAAACCGAGGAAGCTACGAACCTCTATCACTCTCTTCGATTGCTACCATTTCACAATAGCTTCGATCTTGGCTGGATTGACTGTAATGCCCGATTCAGAGACGACATGTCCCAAGAAGTTAACTTGCTCCAGCCAGAACTCATATTTGCTCATCTTTGCATACAGTCAATAATCACGAAGTGTTTGCAGGGCTACGCATAGATGTTGTTCGTGATCTTCTCTCAACTTCGAATAGATAAAATGTCATCTACGAAGATGACCATACACTTATCGAGGTATGGTCTTAACACCCTGTTCATAAGGTTCATGAAGGATGTTAGTACATTTGTCAACCCAAATGGCATCACTAGAAACTCATAATGATCATATCTTGTGTGGAAGGCAGTCTTTGGAATGTCTTCTACCTTGACTTTCAACTGGTGATATCTTGACCTCAGGTCTATCTTCGAGAAAAATTTAGCACTTTGGAGCCGATTGAAGAGGTCGTCGATCTGAGGAAGTGGGTATCAATTCTTTATCATCAACTTATTCAATTGATGATAATCAATACAAAGCCGCATAGATCCGTCATTCTTCTTGACAAACATGATCGATGCTCCCCATGGAGAGACACTAGGTCTAATAAATCCCTTGTCTTTAAGCTCCTGGAGCTGCTCCTTAAGCTCCTTCAACTTTGCCGATGCCATACGATATGGTGCATTTGATATCGGCTCGGTGCCTGGAGCCAGATCAATCGAGAACTCGACTTCTCGATCCGGTGGTAATCCCGATAGATCATCAGGAAACACATCCGGAAACTCGCATGCAAAGGGGATGTCGGCGATATTAATCTTCTCGTTGTGTCGACCTTGTATAAAAGCAAGGTATCCTTGACATCCTTGTTGTAATAATCGTGTGGCTTGGATAGCTGATACAAAAGAAGCCACCTTCGACTTAATGCCATGGAATCGAAAAGACTTTCCTTTTGGAGGGCGAAATGTGACTGCTTTTCGAAGGAAATCTGCGCTTGCATGGTAAGCAGATAACCAATCCATGCCAAGAATCACGTCAAATCCTTCCATATCCAACAAAATTAGATTTGCCATTGTCTTGCGGTCTTCAATTTGTATGATGACTGACCGAAAAATCATGTCTGTGCTGACTGAGTTCCCAGTAGGAACTAACACTGCTAAGATGTAGTCTAAGGGCTCATAAATGAAACTCAATTCAGCCGCAAATTGAGGAGTGGCAAATGTGTGAGTAAACCCTGGGTCTATTAATACCCGTGCTCTGTGCTGACAAATGTCGCATCTTTGGTGCATATATAAGGTACCTAGAGTTCATGCACTTCAATTAATAAGGGGGTACAATTAGAGTAGTGAGCATGTAACAAATATATTTCAGTTTAACCTCCAAAAATATTCACTATCTGAGAGTAAAATTAAATATCTTAGAACAACAATGCAATTTATATCTTGGATCACATCGTTGGTAGCTTGGGTGTCGTGCGCTGAGACAGCAAAAGTGCGACCCTGTACTGTAGGTCTAGAGGGACTCTATGTAGGTGCCATTGTTGTCTGCCCTTCTTGTATCTCAGGGCAATCTTTTATCCGATGCCCTTGTTTATCACTCCTAAAACATTTCCTCCGCACCTGTTTCCCATCTACACTCTTCCATCTTGTGTTGCTTCCTACATTTTGAGCATGATTCTATTGGTGCGGAGGAAGCGACGCGTGAAGTTGGTTGAACCCTTGCCACTCCAGCCGTAGTGGGGTTCGATGGACGAGGAGGCCTTGTGGGTGCAAACACAGTCGGTCTTGAGTAGGTGGTCTAAGCAGGTGGACTTGGTGCTGGCATCATTAGCCTCAACTTCTTACTAGCCTGCTCAGAGGCATAGGAATGTGCTCGGCTTGCTCTACTCCTATTCTGCTGCTCTCTTCTCCTTTGCAAGTTCTCAATGTCTTGCTCGGCGATTAAAGCCAAGTCCATGACCTCTGCAAAGGTCCTCAGCCTGAACAACGAAAGCCTCTCTTTAATATTGGGCCTCAGGCCACACTCGAACTTCTTTGCCTTCATCAGTTCCGTGGCAACATGTAGGGTTGCAAACTTGGAAAACCTAGTAAACTTGACTTTGTACTCACGGACTGACATCCGGCCTTGTTCCAACGATACGAACTTGACTTCCCACTGCTCCCTTACTGCATCAGGATAGTATTGCTAATTTAATTCTTCCACAAATCGACCAGGTCTATGGGGCATTCTGTGTCTCTTGTAGCCTGGTCCTTTCCATAGACTTCCATCACGAGTCTGCTGCTCCTGTCAGTTGAAAGGTAGCCCAATTGACCTTCTCTTTTTCGGTGCTCGGAATCACATGAAGAACTTTTTCCATCTGATTCAATCATTCTTCCGCTTTGAGCGGATCAGCCTGACCATGGAAACTTGGAGGATTCATCCTCCTGAACTCTTGGAATCCAGAAGGTGGCCGTCTTGCTGCAAGCTGGGCCATTATGTTGACCATTGTCCCTAACAGTTGCCTAGTAAGCCCATTGTTATTTCCTCCTCCCAACGGAGTATTGTTCACACCCTTGGCGATTCCTTCACCACTGGATGTCCCTTTGCTGCTTGAGGTGCCACTATTGCGGAAGGCTCTAGGTCTACCGCGTGGGATCATGTTGATCTATCATGATCAAACACAAAGTTTCAATTAGTATCAATTGTGGAAATCTAACCCATAGTTCTATGAAATCTAAAGCCATCACTCTGATATCAACTGAGACATTTGGTGTCACAGTTAACCCACTCAAATATTGTATACGAAAATCTAGTACCATAGCTCCGATACCAACTATGACAGCCCGATTTTCCCAACACGGATTTGTAGGAAAATCACCTCGTCTGATGCTTCGGTACGCTTTGATACCAACTGTGACAACTCGATTTCTCCCCTACATAAAAATTTGGGAAAAATCGGATCATCGAATTCAATGCTCAACATTCACACTGAATTCTCTGATACCAACTGTAACGACCTGATTTTTCCCATGCGGATTTCAGAAAAAATCGGACTGTCAAATCTGATATTCAGAAATTAGATTAGATAGCGTATACACATGCAGATAACCAAAGACATAACATATACCTGTATGCGGAATCTACAGGTATCACATGCATGTGAAATCATAGCGGAAATCATATGGCAATAAACAGGTTCCATTTATATACATAGAACGTAACTAAACCAAAATAAGCCACCGGTGACGGCCGACCGTCACCTAAACAGTGGCAACACAATGCACGTCTGTATATATATACAAAGACTTATCGTCAAAATGTACCCAATCCAAAGGCCTAAATCAAAACTCGCCTATGGAAAGTATTCTTCAGGCGGAAGGTCCTCTTCTACCTCTGGAACGCAGTCAAGATCCGCTTCTAGTAAAGGGTCCTGAGCAAATTCTACACCTATGACATATGATGTCGGGATGAGCTAACAGTCTAAGCTCAGTAGAGAAAATCTCAAAACCAATTTCATTTGATCAAACAATGCATAGATTTCAATGACTAAATTCAAAAGTATTTTTCTTGTATCAAATAGTGAATTTTAAAATATTGAGTTCAAAATCACAAGATCTAAAACGTGTCATTTTTCAAGGATTCAGATTAAAATTCAAAGTTCAAAATTCAAAGATGCAGATTCAGACTCAAGTTCAAAGTTTAAAGTTCAAAGTTCAAGGATTTAGATTTAGATTAATTTGTATTCGTTTGGGGCAAAACCATCCCATTAATCAGGAACAGAATATTCCATTTGGCGGAAACGAGGTCGAAACCCTGGGGCCTCTACTCCTACTTGGAGCCTCTACTTCTCTCGCCCACTTGGATTCAGAGTCATATTCAAAGTTCAAATTCATATTTCAGATTCATATTCGGAGTACATATTCAAAGATCGAAGTTCAGATTTTGAGGTCATATACAGAGTTCTTATTCAAAGCTCAAGGTTCACAATTTGATGCTCATATTCATATACGAAGTTCAAAGTTCAAAGAGTTTGATAGTTCAAAGAGTTCAAGATCGAGATTGAGCGATATCGGCGCCGTGCATGCGGTTCTCCCGGTGATCAATATCGAAACAAAGCTCAATTCTCACGTGCGATGATCTTCATCTTCTCAAGTTGCGCATGCAACGTTTACAAAGATCGATATTGGACGATATCGACACTTACGTTTCGTTTTCGTACTATGGCTCGATTCTCCTCATTCCTTGGATCGTATAGAGTCGAAATCCAATTTTCTTGAGGTATGACCCAACACAATTCAAAGATCTCCGTGATTTGAGGGAAAGAAATTGAGAGGAGATCAATGGCTCATAATTTCTAAAGGAGGAGAATGAGAAGGGGAGTGGAGGTTCTCTTCCTCTCGGCTCCTCACTCTCAAACAGAAATCCGAATCCTTATTTTTGCATACATTACCTCTCTTATAATTGAGGGGTTTGTTTTGGTGTTAAGCTGCTAAAAGCAATGTATTGACTTTTATTAAAAATTCGAAAAAAATGAGATCTAAAGTTCCACTTAGCAAGATTTGATCCTTGTACTTGTTGTTAACAAAACAAGCTTCGAACCAGTGGTGCTCTCATGGAGCTTGTGTAACTGTTCACGCAATTTAATTTATATGCCTTAGTACATAGGTACACCTTTTTGAAAATAATTATTTGCAAAAATTCAAGGCGTGTATCGCGTACGGTAGTGAACACGTACTCTTAGTCGGTATATTCGGGTTTGGAATTTCGGGACATTACAAGAAGTATCAGACTTACCTTTTCAGGTACATTTTACTCAAAAAATATGACTGCCCGATAGCAAAGCGCCGGTTCCCCGATAGAGAGGTGCTAGCAGCCTTATACCGAGGTGCCGGCACCTCGGTAGCGAAGTGTTGTCTATATCGAGGGGTCAATGCTTTGCTAAAAAAAAAAATCAGGGTGTTGATGCCTTGTTTTAGGGAAGTTAAATCGATAGTGTTTAACTAAAGTTTTCACAACCATTTGATAAAAGAAAATAACTTGTTTCCGCACTTAAAAGTATTTTTCGTGAGATTTAAAAATAATAATAATAATAAATAAATAATATATGTAGTAATTTACTTGAAAAAGAGATACAAAGTAAGAAGTTGAACCTGAAAGATAAGAATATGAACAAGGATATGAATACAAAGGAACGGTGCCCGTCGTGCCTACTAGCATTGGCGTTGCTGATGGACCGCGAGGGGCGTGACACACCGAAGTTAGTATCAAAGCATAAAGATTATAAAACTTCTTACTTGATTTCTGAAATCATTTTCCAAAGATTTAAGTTTACGATGTTTTTATTGACTTATTTAAGTTGAATAGTGTCCAAAGAATTTTGAAAAATTGCATATGACAAAGTAGGAATATTTTGTTAGTTCTTAGAAGCTCTTGACCCTAGTCTAACTGATACCTCTGACTGGAACCTGTTATGATTGGAGCTGGTTGATGGATAATTCTCTGGAAGGTTTGATGAAGTATTCCAACTTGAACTAAATTAAGATACGTAATAGCTTATGTGGTTGATTGTTGTATGTATAACTTATATAGAAAGAAACACTAAGACACTTCTCGTAGATAATATTTCTTCTTTAGACTCTTATGTGTTTCATTTATCCCTTAGGATGGTGAGCACTAGAAGAATCTGACAACCACCTTCTCTTGAACCATCAACTCAGGAGAGTAATCACGATGAGAATGCACCTGAACC
This sequence comes from Chloranthus sessilifolius, assembly GCA_021018995.1. Classification (NCBI taxonomy): domain Eukaryota; kingdom Viridiplantae; phylum Streptophyta; class Magnoliopsida; order Chloranthales; family Chloranthaceae; genus Chloranthus; species Chloranthus sessilifolius. Next base: position 20,021,555 of record CM037586.1, read on the forward strand.
TTGGGCCGGTTTGTATCGGCAAATGGAGCGAATGATGGCTGCGATGGCCATAAATCAAGACCGAAGACGGTCGATGGTGGAGTGATTTCAGCAGATGAAACCACCAGTGTTTATGGGGACTTGTGAACTGATGGCAGCCGACAGTTGGCTAAAGAGAGTTGAAAGATTGCTTACGATTTTACGATGCCCCGAATCTGAGTGGGTCAAATTTGCAACCTTGCTTTTTGAAGAAGCTAGAAACTAATGGGCAGTGATTGTGGAGGGAATCCCGTCATATGAACTCCCTATCCTGTGGCTACGATTTGTGAGCTTGTTCCATCAGGCTTACTTCACCACAACGACAAAAGAAGGAGACTGAGTTCATCGAACTAGTGCAAGGAGCTTTGGATGTCAGGCAGTACAATGTCCAATTTAATTCTCTTGCTGATTATGCGACCTGATTGGTCCAAGACGATGAATGGAGGGCGAGGAGGTTCAAAAGAGGACTGAAACCAAGCATCTGTTGCTTTGTGTCTCCATATTAGTTGGAAACCTATGCGGCAGTACTTGAGAAGGCCCTTCTAATCGAGGCCAAGAATGTTGAGTTCCCCGCAAGCCGTGAGATGAGGGATCAAAATAACCGAAGGAATCAAATTGGAAAGCCCCGACCTAACCCTCAAACTAGGAAGGAAGAGAAACCCAGAGAGAAGAAACCGAAAGTAGAGGTAGTAACCCCTATGGAGAAAGCGAAACCCGTGCCAGCATTGTGGAAGAGCCGGGCATACTACGATGACATGTCGTTTGCCACAAGGCACTTGTTTCGCTTGCGGTCAGAGAGAACAAATGATAAGAGACTACTAGACTATTCAAGTGAAGCAGGAGATAGCCGAAGGGAAGAAATCGGTGACTCAAGGACGAGTCTATGCTTTGACCAAAACAGAAGCGAAAGCATCCCCTATCGTCATTGCAGATATGATGTTTGTTTTGCAGTAATTAGCTCAAGGTTTGATAGACCCTGGATCGTCTCTTATTTATATCGCCATCTTTTGCTAATAATATAAAGATAGAACCTGTGAAACTTGCTGAGAAATGGTATATAATTACTCCTACTGGTGAACAAGTCAAAATTAGGACTGTGTACCCATCGTGTACCCTAGATATTAAGGATCATTCCCTTAAAGCCGATCTCTTTTTGTTAAACATGAGAGACTTCGACGCTATACTTGGAATGGATTGGCTTTCCTTCCATCATGCTGTCTGAACTGTCATGATAAGACATTGACCTTGAGAATTCTTGGTCGACCTAAAACATTCCTGTCATTGATTCAAGAACCTTCATCCTTACAACATGTATTCGTCTTTGCTTCTAACCTCGTACAACAAGAATCTGAACTCACCCTTGCTAGAGTCCCTATAATTAGAGAGTTTTCGGACGTGTTCCCAGAAGAGTTGTCTAGTTTACCACCATCTCGAGAGATCGAGTTTCAAATCGACCTTATACCCGAAACAAATCATGTATCTCAACCACCTTATCGAATGGCACCGAAGGAGATGGACAAATTGAAAAAGTGGTTACAAGAACTTGAAGATAAAGGGCACATTAGACAGAGTTCCTCACCCTAGGGAGCTCCAGTCTTGTTCGTCAAGAAGAAAGAGGGCACCCTATGATTATGCATAGACTATCGTTAACTGAACCAAGTAAAGATTTAAGGCATGTTGTGGTCGATTGATTGAGGCCAGAGAGGTCTTAAGTTTTGGAAATTTTCAGTTCTGAGACGATCGATCGATCCAAAATTTTCGATCAATCGAATGTGAACAAAGACTTCAAGCGATTTATAACTTTATAAATTGATTGATCAATCCTAGAATCGATCGATCGATTTGTCGCGTGAGTCAGGTTCACCAAAAGACATAATTTAGTATTTTTTGGGGCAATCTTGTCCTTTTAGTGTTTATTTATTTTTAGATTTTCTTCTTTTGAGGCCTACTATATAAGGTCCTTATAAGAATTGTAAAATGAGATTTTTTGAATGAATGAAAAATTAAGTTGCTTTTATGCATCTTGTGAAAGAGTGAATCTTTCGTAGAAAACGTGCGAAGAGTTTTTACCTTTAAGGAATAATTCTTCAAAATTATCGTTGGTGTGAAGTCGACAAGCCTCGTTCGAGCGAATCCAAAGATCTCCTATCTTATTATTATTTTATTATTATTATCTAAAGATTATGAATCCAAAGATCTCCTATCTTAGTATAATAAGGTGAAAACGTGCGAAGAGTTTTCACCTTATTATTATCTTATTATTATTTTATTATTTATACTATTTTAGGATTAGTGTGCAGTTCGTCCCCATCATAAAGTCTAGATTATTTTCCATTTAGCAAATTGATGTTTGATGAGGTTCTTCATCGATTTCCTGAGACAACCTTGGAAGGAGCTACTTTTTCTGTTAGCCAAAGTTTCATCTTGGGGTAGGACATTGTTTGAGTACTATTTCCGAGTTGGTTCTCCTTTTTGGGGAATTTGAGAAGTAAATTTCTTTTCATGATTGCATGCAAGTGTACGTGTGACTGTTTGTGGGTGTGTGTTGTATATATATAAAAGGGATGTGATATCCCTGCACTAGTTCCATTTGGGTGCCAAGTTGCACCTAATCCGAAGATCCGGTGCCAAAGGAAACAAGCACAAGATTGATCAGGTGCATGGAAAAAACATCTTATCCACCTTTCAAAAGGTAGTCAAAAAGTTGGAAAAAAATTATGGCACCAAGTATGTTGCCAATACTTTACCATATTTTTGAAGGTAAAAAGTCTTTTTTTTTTTTAAAGATCACGTGCTACATGATCTCGGCACTAGTACAAGGTTCAAACGCTGCATGACTAGTGGAGTGGCCCCTTAACCATATGTATATATATAAAATATAATGTGCATATGTTCACTGTTATATATACATATATGGAAAAGGTGCTCGTCCTCCATTGGAGGATGCCCAAGATTGGGAAAAATCTCTAATTGACAACATGACACTAAATTGATCGCACACTAAGGATCAAAATTTCTGCCGAAATGAGCAAAATTTCGGTCCAAATTATCGGTTTCAGTCCTCACTGAAACGATAATTTGGACCGAAAGTTCGGTCAGATTTTTGTATGGGGTTGATATTATCGGCCGAAATTTCGGTTCAAATTTTCGGTTTCAGTCCCCTCCGAAACCGAAACGAAACCCGAAATTTTGATCCTTGTCGCACACAAAGCACGGGTGCATTGCTTAGATCATATTTAGCAAAAAAAAAAATTGGAAACTCATCTCCACCATGTATTTTTTGAGCCTTGAAATTTAAACCATTAAAATTAGTCAAACTTTAACAGAAAATTGATCTAAGAGGTTCCCTTATGCTCCCCATCACACCTAATAGTGTTTTTGATTGCACATTAATCTCCACGAGATCTTGGAGGACACTTGAGCGTCCTCCTATGGAGGACGGAACCGGCTCCCTATATATATATATATATATATATATATATATATATATATATATATTGTTAAATCTAATTTAAAATGGTTGCTGATTGATTCCTATGATTCCATATTTTTGTAAGTTAGCTTTTTCACAAACTTGAATGTCTTTGTTTGTCCTTCAGAAGTTCCAAAAATCTTTAGTCCCAGGTTCTCCTATGCCATTTTAATATATAATTATACACTACAAATAATTATAACTATTTGGTTCATATTTATGAGCGCAGACGTAGCCAAGATTTTTTTCAGTGTGGGCAATAGGGACAAATTTTATCGAAAATTTCGGTATATTTCGGTAAATTATTTTTATATATTTAAAATATTTATTTTTTATATTTTAAATATATTAGTAATTTAGTATATATTTTAGTAATTATAAAAAAAAATATTAAATATTTTTTTTTATATATTTTTAATCCCCGAAACTTTCCCGATATTTTTCCGAAAGGTATCGAAATTAATCCGAAATGTACTGAAAGGACTCCCACCGAAAAATTCTTGAAAACGAAAGTTGTCACTACGGTGTGGGCAAGCAATTATTCCATATACAAAAAAGAAATTAGAAAAGAAGAATGGAGAAGCACCTTTAGCGCCTAAATTAGAAAATGAAAATTTAAATTTTGGAAGGGTATTCTCACCCATTTTCAGAGTAAGTACCACACACTTTTTCACAGACAAAAAACATAGACTTATTTGAAAAAGATGATGGAGATTTTTTTGTGCCAATCTTCCCCATGATAGATATTCAGATCATGGCGCGCCTATTATACAATCAAATGTTGATTCCACATGGCACACACTACAAAAATAAGGTGTTTTAGCGGAACTTGCTGTTAAGGCAATTTTTGGTAGCGGCATGACTAATAGCGGCAATTTTTTTTAACAAAAAACTGTTGCTAATAGTCTTAGTTTTTGTAGTGACACGTCCCTAAAAGTGAAGGTCAACTCCTTTGTCCAAGATCCAAGTCATTTTTGGGGATGTGTGCTATGTTGAATCAACATCTAACTGTCTGGTCAGCGAATCTCACTTCCACCAAACAACTCGTTGAAGAATATTGTGACAGCCCGGAATTCGGTGCCCTGAAACCCGTGCCGTCGGTGGGCTGACGCTAAGGCCGAGCCCGGGAATGGATCACAAAACGTCACAAGATGCGCCACAAAGTCTAAGTAGAGTCAATTCCAACTCGTAGCATAAGCAAAATAAGTATTTTTAGTGTTCAATCTCAAAAACCCAAAAATAAATGGTTCTAATTCCACAAAAAACCTATGGGCAAAGAACCATTGAGAACCACCGGTAAGGACTCTTCCTTACCGAACATGGTTCAACAAATTAATCATTTACATCGTATAGAAGTCATCTCTCTCTCCTTATCCAAAACAAAGCAAAATTTAATACATAACTCAGGGCCGGACCTACCCAGGTCTAGCACAAATGAAACAATCCTCGGGATGGAGCTCCTCACTATCTTCGTCGGGGGAGTAGTCCGGATCTTCCTTCTCCGGAATCTCCACCTCAACACTTTCACCTGAACCTGTGACATTTAAAAGGAATGAGCTTCATCCAAACTCAGTAGGGATAAGCTCATAACATGCTTATCTTAACATTAAACATATATCTTATGGCATAATGTAAACAAAATTACTCTGAACACATGCAAGGTGATGAATCTCATAATCTCGGCACACACACATGCGATGCTAATGAAATCATGACATGCTCACATCTCTACTCCGACACAAGAAAGAAGAAAAAAAACTTAAAGGTGTTTTACTTAAAGTACAAGAATGAGGAACTATAGCCTCAAGCCCCCGATGGAATACCCACCATCGTCACTCACATGAGTCATTTGCACATAAATCCAAGGTCCTGTAGAGTTGGACACTTGGCCGAACACATATTCACCGTTATACAGTAGGAATCACAAAGCACATATCACAAAGGGTGTACGAATTAGTCAGCCGTCGTCACGGATATCCCTCACGTCAATCACGGTTAAGTTATACCGCGTCGGTCACACATAACCTTAAATCGAAAGTGCATACATATAACTTATCGCTGTGTGAAGTGATAATTAATTTATATCGAAAATCGAAAAGAAGTACGAAGATTGCACATACACATATCGCATGGATTTCAAAGATTTCATAAGTTCATATAATTTTGAATCTTTCGCACACATGTCTTATCTCTTCAAAATGCGTAAGCAAAAATCACATAACTGAATCGAAGAACATATCATAACATAACAAACATGCTTATGAAACGATGCACATGATACAAGGATTTTCCTACCTCACAGATTAGACCCGTGCGTGTTCAAGCCTTCACAAAGTCGGGTTCTTCTTACTCACGAGGCTCACCTAAACATGATCATTTTCATTCATTAGAATGAGGCAAAACACACTGTCAAAAGTCCGCGTGAAATCTCACGGTCAAAACTCACCAAACGCAGAAATCTGGGAAATTCGATCTATCGAATCCCTGTTTCGATCGATCGAAATCGACTTTCGATCGGTCGACCTTTTCCAAAATTACCAAATATACTCTCATTCAATCGGACAAATTTTCTAATCGATCGAACGAAAGTAATTCGATCGATCGAAACAAAATTCGATCGGTCGAATTCCACATAAGGTATTTTACCTGAACCCAGTTCGATCGGACGAATCCCAATTCATTCGATCGAAATTTTATAATTCGATCGATCGAATTTAAATTCGATCGATCGAATTCTCACAACAGAATTCTAATGTTCTATTTCTATACGAATCGATCGATCGAACTACAAGGTCGATCGATCGAACTACAAGGTCGATCGATCGAAATCACTTTCGATCAAACGAATTTCTCAGGATATCGTCTCTTCCCATTTTTTTAATGCCATTTCAATCGATCAAACAGGGATTCGATCGATCGAAATGAGCAGATTTCGCTCATTTTTGGGTTTTTCACCCCCGATCTCTTCTCACTTTGAATCCATCTCATTTTCTTGAGATTCTCATAGGGACACACACTAATTTAATTCTACACTACAAATCTAAAACAGATATTCACATTCCTCACCTGGATTCAAGCAAATCCTCCTCCTTGCTTCAAGACGAGTCAGGGTTCACATAGTGGTCGCAGTTCGTTCCGATCTCCAATTTAATTCGTCGTTGCACTGATAATAAACGAATCAATCGCACAATGGTGAGCTTTCAACCTTAAGTTTCACCCTCTTTCATCTTAACTCTCATTCACAAGCATTTAATAGACAATTAAATGCCCTGAGTTTTCTTTTATACTCTAGCTCTTCCACTTGAGTGTAAAACAGCTACACTGAAGGAACGTGTGTGAGAGTTCAAGCTCCCACATCCAGTCTACATAAGATCAATCCGGTCTGTTGGATTTGATCTATAGACATTACATCATTGTTAAAAGGGGTCCTTGGTGCATGATCCGTCAGCACACGCACCGAGTCTTACGGATCAAGGCCCAAAAAGGTTGGGACGTTACAAATATGTACTATAACAGCAGTTGAGCAACGATGCAAGGGGTTTCTCCCCCGTTGGAGAAGCCTCCGAACACCAAAGGAAAGTAGTTGGATTTGTTTGGCAGTAGCAAAATCACTAACAACTACTCAAAGCTTGAATTTTTCCTTGGCTCTAAAGATGAGGTTGCTCTCTGCCCCGAGGAAGAAATCCAATCTGAGGCCCGACGATGGAACTATACCTTAGTGGGGTATGTACTGGGATTAAAACCATATTACCTTGGATTAAAGGCTGCTATATCTCGGTTATGAAAAACCAAAGGTAACGTCGATCTAATTTCGATCGATGATGGGTTTTTTCTTTTCAAGTTTACGAACGAGGAAGATTTGGAACGTGTCCTTGAGGCTGGCGTATGGACCATTGCAGGACGACCACTCATCCTTCGCCGATGGACTCCAGACCTGAAACCAAAACGGGAGATGATCAAAACTGTTCCCATGTGGATTCGGCTGCCAAGGTTACCGATTCATTTTTGGTCTCCGAATATTCTGGGTAGGATTGCTATTGGTCTTGGCATTCCTATCCACGCAGATGGGCCAACCTCCAAGCGGTCTAGATTATCATACACAAGGATATGCATTGAGATCAATGCGGTGTTTGATTTCCCGAGCGGTGTCACGCTTAGTAGAGAAAATGGCGAGCTTTTCTATCAACGGGTGGAGTACGATTGGAAGCCGAACCTTTGCAAAGCTTGCCAATCTTTTGATCATACCACGGAGAATTGCACCAAGAATCAAAAGAAAAATCCCCAGCCAAAACAGATCTAGATAGAGAAAAGAGGTGTGAAAGGTGTCGCCATCGCCGATAATTCAGACAAACAGAGGGATGGAGATCTGCTAGAAGAGGATGAATCTATGGCCAATCAGATTATAGACAGATCCCAAGGCCACTGGAGAGTCAAGTAAGCTGGGTCAAATCGCTAATAATCGAGTAGTAGAGATTTTGGAAACTGCTATTCCCATTTCCACTGGGAAAGGTGGTTTCGAGCCTGAAAATCAGGTGAGGGAGATGCTTGGCGAGTCAGGCTGGTGTTGGGTTCCTACCTTTCAGCGGGTCGAAGCAGATGGTGGCAATCTAACTATGGAGAATTCAAGCAATTGGAAGGGTAGGAAAAGGAATTCAGCTTGCAATCGGTCACCTACCTTTAAGGGAGTTGAAGATGATGTGGCAGATTTCTTTGGGGAGCGAAATTCTGTTGGATTGGAATCCTTGGGGGAAGGTATACCATTTAAAGTTATTTCTGCTGCTATACCTTCCAGTTTGGAAGGTGGAGAGCCTTTCTTTGCGAGGAATTCAGGCAAAGATGTGGAAATTCCTATCCAAAGTACTCGATTCTTTGAAGGAAAGTCAGGCAGCATTTTGGAATCTCACGGCCACAGCAATTCGGTCCCATATTCCGGATTTGTACCTAAGGAAAACGTGGGGTGTATTTCGGCACATAGTGCGGAGGTAAGTCTGCCATCACATAATAAATTTGATTTTCTGGATGATATTGATCCTTTGACTTCTAGAATCTTAGAAAATAGTAAGTTTGGTGTAGGATCTATATCGCAAATTATGGGGGTGCAAGAAGTAATTACTGCTAAACCCAAGCAACACAAAACTAAACCTAAACTAATGGGTAAGGGTAAAGGAAACAGAGCTGGGTTGGCCCAGCAATTTGACCTGTCTAAATGAATTGCGGATCGTGGAATGTCTGAGGTCTCAATAACCGGACTAAAAGGAAGGAAGTGAGAAAACTAATTAAGGAACAAAATCTTGGTATTCTTTGTCTTATGAAAACAAAAATCATTCAAGCACGTAGCAACAGAATTATGCGATCGATAAAAAGAAATTGGTGTTGTGTTATGAATTATAACAGTCACACGTTTGGGCGAGTTTGGATTATGTGGGATCCTGATAAATTCTCGGTGGATAAACTGGTTGAAACTAACCAATTGGTTCATGTTAATATTACAAGAAATGATGGATCGCAATTTTTTCTATTGGCCATATATGCTTCGAACCTTGCCTCTGATGGAAGATTGCTATGGAGTCCCTCATAAACATTGCTGCTAATGTCAGTGGACCGTGGCTTCTAAATGGGGACTTTAATTGTATCAGATCTCCTGAAGAAAAAATTGGGGGATGGGTGGTCCCAAGACGCATTATGAATGAATTTAACAGTTGTCTTGACGCTTGCCAACTAGGAGATATTCGGGCTATTAGTAATTCACTTTCTTGGACCAATAGATCTCTTGGAATAGGCGTATCCTTTGTAGGTTTGATAGGGTGTTGGCTAATGTGCATTGGAAAACTTTATGGCCAAATGTTGTGGTCGAATACCTGCCTGCTGGAATATCTGATCACTCTGCTCTGATTACTAAATTTCACGTTTCTGTTTCATCGGGCTCGAAACCTTTCAAATTCTATATGGCTTGGGCCTCTCAATCTAGATTTCAAGATATCATCTTTCAGGCTTGGGGACGATCGGTTGAAGGTACGGAAATGTTTGTTCTCCAACAGAAGCTTAAATTCGTCAAAGAATCTATTAAGAATGGAATAGAATGAACTTTGGGACTATTCAGGCTAGAGTTCGTGTCGCCAGATCTATAGTCACAACCATTCAGAATATCATTCAAAAAGATCCTCTAAATAGGGAACTTGCACAGCAAGAGAATACTGCATTGATTGAGCTTAACAAATAACTAAATACTGAAGCGAAATTCTATTTCCAAAAGTCTCGCCATCAATGCATTATTGATGGGGATCGAAACACCAAGTATTATCATGTTATTGTCAATACGAGAAAGGTTGTGAATAATCGTTATGAGATGGTGGATGATGATGGGAACAAAGTTGTCGAGCCGAATCAGATTGGGGACTATCTTGTCTAACATTATAAAATAATTTATACCCCTTCCAGCACTGGTCTTGTTCCTGCCATTCCTTTTAAGAGAAGGCTTATTCCTGAAGACGCCGCTAAGCTCTCCCGGTCGGTTTCGAATGATGAGATCACCAAGGTGGTATTTGCTTCACCAAATGGGAAAGCGCCTGGTCCTGATGGCTTTCCTGCTAACTTCTTTAAGATCTATTGGGATATTGTCAAGGAGGATTTCTCTCGTGCGGTAAGAAATTTCTTTCATAAGAAAAAATTATTAAAATCTATCAATTCTACTTTTATTAGACTTATTCCGAAAGAAAATGATGCAAATACCGTTGACAAGTTGAGACCCATCGCCCTTTGCAACTTCGTCTATAAAGTCATCACGAAAATCATTTCTACTAGACTGGCATTGGTGCTTCCGGACCTTGTGAGCCCGAATCAATCTGCCTTTATGAAGGGAAGACGTATAATGGAAAATATTTTACTTGCTCATGAGATGGTTAGAAAGTTCCACCTCACTAGTGAGTATAAAGCTTTGTGTGTAAAAATTGATATCTGGAAAGCTTATGACCGAGTGCGATGAGATTTCGTTATTAATATCCTCAAACAAATGGGCTTTGATGACATTTGGGTAGCATGGATTACCCAATGTATTACTACTCCTACCTTCTCCATCCTTTATGTGTAAATTATACATGGACCATAGAAGGGAGAATCGGACCTATTGCAAGGAAGATATCTCGTTCCGAACCATACAATCTTCGAAATCGAGGTAGGAAAAATTCACTGCATAATTACGTTTTGATTTTGATCCATGACTTTAGTGATATTCTTGAAATAAATCTCTAAAAATTAACATTGAACTCATTGAAATTATTGCATCGAAACTGAGAATTTTTTTGAATATTACACATTAGAGTTTACTTTGAATCATGAAACTTTGGCATCTGAATAATTACACGTTTAATATTTATTTCTGCATTAGATTTCGTATATTGAATTAAATCTGAATATTGAACCCTTTGAATCAACTCTTGAATTTTGGAACCCTTTGGCCTCCTTAGACTTTGAATTATGAACCATGAACATTAAATTATGTGATAGAAATTGTATGTGATTTATAGAGATTCACATGGAATGAATCTTGTGCTTCAACACCTTTGGACTGCACAAGTATCCCTCACAACTCAGGGGCTTGAATACTTTATAAAATTACTCTTAGAATGACGATGGTTAGGATTTTCATCAGTTTTGACTTCGGCTCTAGCGCTATATACGCGATCTAGAGATTATTTAAGTTATGAAATTAAGATCTACATTGAATAAGGAACTGCATGTGAACCCTAAGGATTAGTCTCATTAAATCTTGCATGAAAATCATTATGAACATATGTGTTTCGCTCTTTCCACCTTAGAAATTATGTTTTGTCATTTAAGCAACTATTTCGAATTTATCATTGGAATTATATTTTGATCATATGAAATATAATTGTGTATTACACTACTCTACTGAGCTTAGACTGTTAGCTCATCCTGACACTATGTGTCACAGGTACTGAAGTAGTTCCGAACCTTGAGTTAGAAGAAGTTCCGGAATTCGTTCCAGTGGACGAGGCAATTTTATCTATAGATATCTTTGGACACTTAAATTTGGTATAGTTAAATGAACGTTTGAACCTATTAATATTATTTTGGATGTTAAGAACAACTGTTTGTGTGACGATCGACTGTCACCGGTGGCTTTACTTTTCGTTTAAGCTTTCATTATGGACATATATGCAATAGTTTTTGTCTAATGCTTGTTTTCTATTGGTACTAAAGAATCTCTATAATTAGATTATGATTTATGATCTAGTGATCTAGGAGAAAAACAGTGCTTTCACGATTTTCTGAAGTTCTAAAATCCGTAAAAGCACCGTTTTTCTAAAACATTTGAGGTCAAATCTTTTTTGCTAAAAGTTTGTTTTTGATGCATGTTTTTCTAATTATCCCTTAAACTTGTAGAAATACCCAACACCTCTAAAATCGAAAATATCAAGAGGGCCAGCAAAAAGATCAATATTTACAGGTAGGTTAAAATATTTTTTTTTAATTATATGGTGTTATGATACTTTGATGTGGGGTACCGTAAGTACCACATTGTTATTATGCGTACAACCCCACAAATCATAGTTCTTATATTCCAAAATCAAGAAAACTGTGGATTGATCATCATCATTCAAGCAAATCAAGTAACATCAGAAATTTCTTGAAAATGAACCAAAAGAAAAGGTTATTGACTGATCGAGTTGTATCTAAAACCTTCTTTTGTCAAAATAATGTAAGATACATATATATGGGAGCCATTACTTGCCTACGTTCTTCACGTGATTGCACCGAATTTAAAGAAAGACGTAGTATTTTAGGGACATGTGATATGTAAAAATATAGTATGGGCCGTTTGATTTGAAGTTCATGATCAATAGATCCCTAGTACATAAAATTAGAGCAAAACCCGATACTTGTCATATGATCTATTGTAGTCAACTGTTGAATTATATAATAGCCTTTGACTCCATTTAATTCATTTAATCAAATAGTGAAAATTATATTTTATTCTAATCTTTTGTGATTGATATCTTTAAATCATGGTCTTCAAATTAAATAGATTAGATGTTGTTTTCACGTAGGAGAGGTCACCAAACTTGCAAGTCTTTCTTTTAAATTTGGTGTAATCACTTAAAAAATATGTACAAGTAATGACTCCCTATATATACACATCTAAGATCCATTTTTCTAATCAAGAAAGAGATTTAAATGAAACGCTATTTCCTTCAATTGGATTATGTTCGTGACACAACTTTTTTGACGCAACTTTTTCAGATCATCTGCCTATCGTTTGACATATTGTGGTATCTGCAAAACCCAAAGAAACGGTCAACAACAAAATGTACTATAAACCCCCTTCCCCAAACTTTTTCCCAAACTTTTTCCTTGATCATGAAGATGGAAAACCCATACCGATTTATTCTTCTTCATTTCCACGATTTTCAACGCTACAATTTCCCCCTTATATACTTTGCTTTAATTTCAGAAAGAGCACGTAGAGAAAGCAGAGAGGAATCTTTATGGAAAATTAAATCAACAACAATATATAAATGGCTTTAAAAAATATGTATATTATTTTTTTGAAAATGCATGTTATTGTGAAGGAGGTACGTAGTAACATAGACCATCCTATAGATTAATTAAACTAGCATGCATCTTGCAAAAATGAACAACTAAATAACATATGAGCATCAGTTTGAAATTGAGGTGCAAAAGGGGGCACTTTAGAAAACAATGCCTCAAAAACAAACTTTTTAGTAAAAAAGACCTAGAAAAACTTGTTTCACGGATTTTAGAACTTCAGAAAACCGTGAAAGTACTATTTTTTATAAACGTTTCAGAAAAGGTGTGCTTTCACAATTTTCTGAAGTTCCAAAATCCGTGAAAGCATCGTTTTTCTAAAACGTTTGAAGTCGGGTATTTTTTGCTAAAAAGTTTTGTTTTTAAGACATGTTTCTCTAATTATCCCAAAATAATTATTTGATCAGATGGTCAGAAACATCTTAATTGTGGACAATTAAGATGTGATTAAAAGATGCCTACCATCTATCTCCAAACCCTGCTTAAAGCGGGACCTTGCGCATTAGGTATGACTTTTTAGAAAATCTAAATATATTCACTTACTTCATTTTAATAGTAGAGCCCCTTCATATCAATAGTAAATAATTAGTTCATATTTTGTATAAGTATTAATATCTAGTCTTGAATTAGTGCACATAATCAAACATTTATTTAGGCAATTTAGCCTTGAATTAGTGCACATAATCAAACATTTATTTGAGCAATTTAATCTTGAATTAGTGCACATAATCAAGAAAATTTTCAAAATAATAGACAGGTAAAATTTTTAGCAAAACCAGATACCAACAGTATCCTAGGCAAGATGTTTAGCAGAACCGGATTTAATATATTTAGTACGTAGGATATCGATTTTTCACTCCCAATCTCATACAGAGGTTTGGGGTTTGACAATAATTTGCCAAGGTTAAAATTTGAAAAAAAATCGGCCAAATTCAACAAGTTCGGGGAAAACTTCGCATTAAAAATTGCAGAAAAAATAATAAAATAAGATTAAAAAGTATAAATGTTTTTAAAGATATTAAAAATCACAATTTATTGAAAATATGGTGAATTATTCGCAGATTATATGTGATGTTTGTGAATTTTTTAAAAACAGAAGAACTTGTAAGAAATCTTTGAATAACTCGAAAATAATTTGTAAAACCGTACATTTACGAATTATTCACAAATTTTTTAAAAAATCAGAGAATTTTGGTGACTTTGCATCTATGAGCTTACTTTACATTGAATTCTTATTAGGTGAAGTGTGAACAGGTAGCTCACCAATAACGGAGCTTGGATATATATATATATATATATATATATATATATATATATATATATTGTTGTTTTTTTTTTTTCTTCAAACCCTAGTTAGATGGGATTCAAAGTACAAATATGTGCCCACAAAGAGAGTTGGTGGAAGGCGTTATAAATCATGAGTCCTAAGCTGCAAGCTTATGAAAAGGGAGACAAATACAATATTTGCCAGTTGTCAATCTACGGCACACATCTTTTGAAAAGGCACATTCCCCATGTCCCAATTCACGTAGCTAGCGTGCCATATGTCAATGCCTAATGGTGTAATGAGCTAGGCTCACCTGAGGCCAACCGTGAAGCATAAGTTGGGCCACTTGACAGCCAAATGTAGAGAGATAAACGTTTACACGTTACATGCTTCAATGAATGCCATATATATGTACTTTTTTAAGTTTCAATGAATGCCACATATATATATATACTTTTTTAAGTGTATATTATTAACATCTCGTACCTGTGGTGATAAATTTATCCGATATTCACCGAAACAAGCGTTGACGAACGAAAATTTCGGCATTATGGTCATGCCATCAGACGGGCAATTTTGGGTCTCATGTAGCACACACATCACAAAATATGAGTTAAAATCATGTTTAAATATGATGTGTGGCCACATGATTTTACAATCAAATGGGTTTTGGTGTAGGTTCCTTCAAAGATTATGTGGGAGCAAATACAGAACCCATATCAAGAACGAAACGAAAAAACAGAGATCACCATAGAGTAATTTGACGAATGAGTTAATTTTCTTTTGGGCTTGGAGCAGTGGAAGTTCTGAGTTCAAAAACAGAGATCACTAGAGTAATTCGAAATATTAGCCCTCGATGGCCACTCGTAGCGATTTATCCCTACTGATTGGCATGTGTAATGTGCAGGTGTGAGACGTAGCTGGGACTTAGTCGGGTGCTCTAATATGCTGGATAGTATTAAATAAAAATAGGAACAGAAATCCGAAAATAATGAAATGGGCAAGAGAATTAGACTCGAAGCACGTAATCGTTGTCTTTAAAATGCTATTCGCTCCCTAATCGAATAAATTCTCGAGCTTGCAAAAGGGTTCCAACGAGACGTTTCTAAGATACAACGAGCACAATTTCTTAAATGCGATCCGTTACTTTGCAACAGTAGAGGATCGCCTCAGAAAACTCAATCCGATGAAGAACCACCAAAAGAAGAAAGCAAAAGGAATTCTCAAGTTTTATGTAAGGAATCCGATGGATTTTAGAGTCTCCAAATCTGTGTCATAAGGCCTCCTTATATAGAATTTTTAATATGATTGTTGGACCAACAATCATATTTTGGACGGCTCAGATCTTGCAAAGATCTCACCGACTTCATCTAACGACTGTATAAAAGGTTGCAACTTTTCGAATTCAAATTCGAAGGGTTGCACACCTTTATAAGCAATTATAAAATGGTTGGGTCCAACAATCAACATTTGACCAATTGGATCTACCTGGTCAAAAAGTTAAACCTCTCCTTGCGAGCCTAAACGCCAATCGTCACGCACACGCGTGCGCGAACACGGTGGCTCGCCACTAGGCATACTCTTCTCTTCTTATTGTCAAACAATAATAGAAGGTGAAAGGTTCTATATATAGCCTAGACACTTTTTACGTTTACCAATGTAGGACTATTCATTTACATATAAAAATGAGAATATCTATTACCTAAAAATTAACTCACAAATTTAAGAAAGAAATCAAAAGCAAGCTTTATTTTCTTTAAACTTATTTAATATATTTATTATATTCTAAACTAATAAATAAATATAACAGATACCAGATCAATAAACACCTTAGACTTACAATCTTAAACCCTAAACCCTATCGATGGATCAGAAAAACAGATATCATTACAGAATAAGAGAAGAATCAAAAGATAAGATAGGGGGGCGGAACCAGGTGGAGCTCACTGCGGGCGAGCGCCCCCACTCAAGCCTAAAAACATAATTATTTTTTTTTATTTTTATAAGACAATCTCTTTCTTTTCTCTCTCTAAAATCGAACCTAAAAGGGCGCCCGCCCTCTTTTCTCTCCCTTTCGCCTCCCCCTTTTCTCTCTCTCAAACCTAACAACAATCTCTCTTTTCTCTCTCTAAAACCCAACCTTCTCCCTCCCTCCCTCCCTCCCTCTTTTAAACCCAACGACAATCTCTCTCTAAAACCCAACCTAAACGGTCTCCCGCCCTCCCTCTCTCTTTTCTCTCTCTCGTCCTCCATCCCTCTTTTATGTCTCTCAAACTCAACAACAATCTCTCTAAAACCCAACCTAAAAGGTCTCCCGCCTTCTCTCTTTTCTCTTTCAAACCCAACCACTATCTCTCTTTTCTCTCTCTAAAACCCAACTCCCTCTTTCTCTCTCTAAAACCCAACCTAAAAGGGTGCCGGCCCTCTTTTCTCTCTCTAACCCAACCTAATTAAAAGGATCGTCTCCTCCATGACCCCACTATAAATACCGCTCACTCTTTTTTTTTCTCTCTGGACAAATATAAAAACCCTCCTTGCCTCTCTACAAACCTAAAAACCTCTCTCTCTCTACAAATTTAAAAAAAGTTTGGAGCTTAATTCAATGGCGACCGAAAGAGGCATCGACGATCTTCCAAAAAAACTTGCAAATTACACAGCTTTAACAGTTAACACCTTTTTGGTTTCTTGAGCGAGCGGCTCTAGTTCATCCACTCCGTAGATCCATGTACGGTTATAGTACACATGGCGCAAAACCTATCAACGATGCCGTCCTTCACTTCGGCTCTTGTGAACCGTTCAATCGGTGTTGAAAGCACACTAAGTCAAGTCGACGACTTAAATGAGTGTGTGATGAACTCCATTTTTTTTATTATTTTTTGTTTAAAGTTTGGGAAAAATTTTGGGGAGTACAAAAGACATATATATATATATATATATATATATATATATATATATATATATATATATTATATTTAATATTTATAAAAGTCATTTTTATTATTTAAAAGTGGCTAAAATTAATAAAATTTCATTAATTTTGGCTAAATATCATTGAAATTTTTGCAATTTAAGAGAAGTGATGGAAATTTCGTTAAAAGTTTTGTTTGAACCCTGTTTCAATGAATTTTGGAGAATTTCCATGAAATTTGTCACTATCAGTTGCACCCCGGCTGGGTAAAAATCCTGATTCTGCCACTACTGATCAGAAAGTATCCGAAAAAAGCGTAACTAATGATGAATAGAAACTGGTAAGTACTTAATTTTGATTCAGCTACCCCCAGATTGTTGGATTCGTTAATTCTACTTCGATCGGAGTTTATGGAGCTTTCGGATTTGTATTTCAAGATGAATTTCCAAGAAATGAGAGAAGATGAATTGTGATGTTAAAAGAAGTACTGAGAAAGAAACTTTGGCAGTTAAAATAATCTTTCAAATGTTAGTTACGTGAGCTGAAATGACAAGAGCACCCTTCAGTTTTGGCAAAATCCCAATTGGCGCCCAAGTTAGTTGGATGGCCAAACGGACCGTTAAAGTGGGAGGGCCAATGGAGTTCACTCCTTTTATTTCGTCGGATCTTTTGAAAGTTTACTCTCATGGACTTTTAGATTAAATAAATTCTTCAGCCTTGAGATTCGTTAAAGCCTATTTTCACAAAATTGCATGGAAAATTACACGCATTCGCGCTGAAAGCGCCCACGTGTGCCACTCCTTAAAAACCATTAATTGCTTCAAATCTGATGATGGAGGTCGGGTTTCACTTCGATATTCCATACAAAGGATCTTGAGATCATGCCGTACCTATCAGACGGTTGGTGTTTAATTTCACATGTCACATATCCCCAAAAAATGCCCCTCGTGTGTAATAGCACATATTATGTTCAAATGTGATTTTAGGGCCATATTATAGGAATAAGCGACATGTGGAATAAAAAATTGACCGTCTAATAGGTGCGACATGATCTCAAGATCCTTTGTGTGAAAGATCTGGGTGAAACACGATCTCCATCATATGATCCGATGGAATCAATGGTTTTTAAGGGGTTCCAACGTAGGCACTTTTAGAGAGCACGTGGTCGCATCGGGGATCTGCTCATGCCCACGCCCACGCTTTCCCATAAAGCGCCTACACCCAGACCCCTTAAAAACAGTTGATTGGGTCGGATCAGCTGATGGAGATCTTGTTTCACCCTGATCTTCAACACAATGGATCTTGAGATCATGGCTCACCTATCTGACAGTCCTTTTTTTATTCCACTTGTCACAAATCTACAAATAATGGCTCTTTAATCATATGGCATACATCTCGCTCAAAGGTGATTTTAGGCCATTTTTGGAGGATTTGGAACACATGGAATCAAAAACTAACTGTTTGATAGGTGAGCCAAGATTTCAAGATCTACTATGTGTAAGATTGGGGTGAAACACGTCTTCATCATCTGATCCGAAGCAATCAACAGTTTTGAATGGGTCTAGGGCGTGCGCGCTTTCAGAGAATGTGGGTGCTGGTAGAGGTACCCGAGTGCATTTAGAGCTAACTTAATTAATGGTCAATGCTTTTTAAAAAAACATGAGGACTGAGACCCTGAAAAAATTGGGCATCCATCTCAAAACCAAATGGTTGCGAGGGGAGCGGGCTAGGATCTTATCAAGGGAAAGGAAAAATTATAATTTGTCCGATGTGGGACTAAACTTCAACAATGACGCAGACAACCTTTGGACTTCTTTAAACCCATATGTTAAAACCCATAGACTTCTTTAAACCATAGATGGAGAAACTTTTGAGTCCCATCCTTTCACTCGATAGATCTTGAGATCATATGGTACAATCGGACCGTCTTTTATTTCACGGGACACATATGACATCATGTGGCACTTCACTACGCTCAAACTTTATTTTAAGGTCACTTTTTTGGGATGTGTGCCACGAGATGAGACATTCATGATCTCAATATCTCCATCGTCTAAAAGATTGGGATGAAAAACGACCTCCATCATCTGATTCAAAGCAACCAATGGGTTTTCAGCATGGGTGCTCTCGAAGATTCATTTGGTGAATTTAAAGGTACTTTTACGATAAGCATACCCTTATTTAAAATGAACGGCTAAAGATCACTGTGCAACTTGACTTGGTATATCAAAAAGATCATTAGTAATTTTTATTAACTCCCATGATTTATCTTTGAATCAGACGATGAAGATTGTTTTTCACCCCAATCTTACACTCAATCGATCTTGAGATTATGGGTGTACAATGAGTTGGTCAATGTTTTATTTGACGTAGTACACATCCCAAAATAAGTGATAAAAAATTTATGTGGCATACATCATGATGAAACCTGATTTTCATATCACTTTTTGGGATGTGTTCATGTGACGACCTAGACGCACATGACACAATATTGTCCAGTTCTGGGCTTAAGTCCCCGCCCCAGTTTTATTTATGGCATGGGCTTAAGTCTCCATCCAAAACGCGCAATGATATGTAGTGTCTGCAATCACATATAGCCCATGTAATGACCCTAAAATTCAGAATAAGAACTCAACTGTTTCGATAAGCGTGTCTGGCACGGAAATCGAGACAAATTAAAAATTTTGGATTAATATTATTGGGAATAATATTAATCCGCGGTTAGACGAAGTCATGTGTGACTTCTTGTATAAGTCCGAGTCATGTTAGCCCTTGATGAGGCGTGATACGTCGGAGAAATTATGTGTGTGCTCCACACCGGAGCTTAAATTATGAGAAAATGGAAATATCAAAGATATTTCATTTTCTTAGCTTATAAGATAAGGAAAAAGGTTTGAATACCTACCTTGCATCTTCTTCTTCTTATTTTTCCTGTGAATCTGTAGCTAGGTTATTATTTTTAGGTGGTTAGTTTGAGAAACCATAGTTAGAAGAAACCTAGGGTTGGGATTAATTAAGTTAAGAGTGCGGAATCGATGTCGGTACGTCGTAATTATTCTGGTAAAGAAGAGTGGTATCTGTGTGTTAAAGCGAAGTCGAATGTCTGCTTTTCCGAGTCGTGACGGTGATAAATTTGAAATTCTAGATTCGAAACCCTCTTCGATCATGTTTGTCGAGAATCCGAAAGGCCCTTTAAAGAGGTAGGTTTTTAGATTAAAATTGTAAAGGTTAAGACCTCATAAATGTATAAAAGAATATGTATGAGTGGTATGTTGGGATCATTAATGGCTAAGGATAAAAATAGGTCGAGAGCAATGATCGCCATTAATGACAGAAACTGTCATCCTTGATCGATCAAATTAGTGAATTGATCGATCAAGCCTGGAATTGATCGATCAATGTGAAGGATTGATCGATCAATTTGTATATTCAGTTAATGAGAATAGTAGGGTGCTTTTCTGGAAGTTCAATGCTCGATGGGCATTGATTGATCAAATTGGTATTTGATCGATCAAATTTGAAGGTTGATCGATCAAATTTGAGAATTGATCGATCAATATGAGAGGTTGATCGATCGCAGTGAGGTGATCGATCAAAGGTAAGAATGATAGATCAATATGGACATTGATCGATCAATGAGGAAGACTGATCGATCAAATTTTATAAATTAAGTGTTCAAACAGGAGGTAGGAAATTTGAGTCTGACTGGATTGATTGATCAATGGGGAAATTGATCGATCAAATTGAAGGATTGATCGATCAAACAGAGATGCTGATCGATTAAATCCCCTCTGTTCCATATGAGTTAAATGGGAGATTGATCGATCAATGGGGAAGATTGATCGATCAAATTGAAAGATTGATTGATCAAACAAGGTTATTGATCGATCAATCACCCATGTTTTCTGCTGTTTTAGTTTTATGGATAAAACACTACTGGACGCTGTACCAGTTGTTGTCCTGGCATCTCTGACATTAAGTATACTATGTCTATGGTCTAGGATCAGACCGTGATGCTTTGAAAAGCTTTGGATTTGCTTAGAAAGGTCTGATCTGAGGTAGGGGAATTCAACTGAAATTATATTTATTCTTGATCTCATGGTTCCAAATCTTCTTTATTCTGCTGCATATTCTGATTTTACTTTCCAATCATGTCCAGTATATGTGTGAAAACTCCATCATATCTAATTCTTGCTATCTGATATCTGTCACATGATTCCTGTTATATGATAAGTATGCATGTGATTTTAAGTTTAATAATCTGACGAATCCCACCGACTCGGCGGTATATCTGTGCCTAGCATAATCATGCATTTAATTTGAAAATCCCTGGGCACAATTGCACTCCTTAGATGAGGCATTGCTGTAATTCCTGAAATTATTTATTGAACGACGATGGTCGGGATTACCCATCGGATCAAATCTGGCTACCACGGCTATACTCACGAGAGTTACTTAAGTATATTATTTTAAGTCATCTAAATACTATACGCATAGCATCCTGTAAACTTTGAGGTTCTGTCTGCTCTGATAAGTTCTGCATTCTGATTATTCTGCATATCTGATCATCTATCTGCATCTGTTCAATTATGTTAATACTCTGCAACTGCTTATATGTCTGAAATCTCTTCTGTAACTATGTTTTACAATTAAGATATAAATTTAACTAAAATTCTTCTACTGAGCTTAGATGGTTAGCTCACTCCAGACTCTGTATCATAGGTTTTGAGGCTAGAGCACCGGGCACTGAGAGCGACCCAGACTACCAGCCTGAGGCAAAGGCTGAGGTTAAGGACGAGGAGACGGATATCCAGGCAGACGAGTTTTACCCCTAGCCTGGGTATATTAGTCTTGTATTTTGGGTTTTTGTACTGTATTTTGGATTATTTGTGCGCCTGGAGGCCACCTTTTGTATTTATTTCTACAGATGTTTTTACTTGTATGATTATACATTCTATAGGAACCATTATTTTGGGTGATGGATGTCCATCACCAGTGATTTTTCTTGGTTCCTTTTTGAGGATATATGTATAGTCTTTTGATATATATATATATATATATATATATATATATATATATATATATATATATATACATGTATTGTTTTACTTCTCTCTTTTTAAATGCCTTATGATGATTCGATCTACCACTATTGGACCGTGTCTACTCTGAGTTCCGTTATACAAGCACACGCTCTGTGATTTTTCCTGGAGATCATCCAGAGCATGATTCTGATGGCACGGATTTTCACGTGTAAAAATCTGGGCTGTCACAGTTGGTATTAGAGCCTAGGCTTTAGGTTGAACTACGAGTTCATGTTGGATTGTTTTCACAATCTATGTACTGATCAATGTTGTTATTTTCACAATAACAGACCGGTACTATGGGCTCAAAGTTCATAGGTGGACGCAGTGGAGACAGAGAAGGACAGAGAGAGGTTCCACTATGAGAGATTCCCGATGTGACGGGAACATTTAGGGGATTGGGGTTCCTATTGGATGAGAATGTAGTTCCTGTAAGATCGAGATGAGGAAGAAGAGGAAGCGATAGTAGAATGGAGCAGATGTTGAAAGTATTGGCTACTAGCGTCGCTCAACAGATTGCTGCTTTAAATCAACAAGCAGTCAGGCCACCTCACCAATCAGGCGGTTTTGCCGAGTTTAGGAGAATGAGACCTCCATGTGAAGCTAACACACACTCATACATATTTGCCTTTCGTTTGGTGTGAAGCTTGCACACCCAAGTAGAGCATTAGCTCTTATCCACAAGAAAGGCTTGGTTTGGTGTAAAGCTAGCACACCCAAACACGTATTAGCCTTTTTCAAGATTTCAATTGAACCCAAACAACTTCTTCCTGCGAATGGTTCCACTACCTTACTGTAAACACCCCCATTTTGCCCTCTCGGAATATACAAATTTGTTTGGTCAACCTTTTATCTTGACCATGGCTTTTCGGAAAGGACTTAACTTCTCTGAAAGTTTCACAACCCTAATGTGGGGACCATATGCTGAAACAATAGTATATGATTGAACACAGGCTAAAACAATAGCTATGTGGCGTAGACCCCTTAACCCTAATATGGGAACCATATACTAAAATAATAGTATATGGCTAAACATAGGCTGAAACAATAGCTCTGTGGCTCAGACCCCCTAACCTAACGCGGGATCCATGACCTAAAACAATAGTACATGGCTGAACACAGGCTAAAATAATAGCTCTGTGGCTCAGATCCCAACGTAGGGAGACTATATACTGAAACAATAGTATATAGTCGAAATACAGGCTGAAACAATAGTCTGACATTTCAGACCTGACCCAGACCCAGACAATCCCGAATTATGCGCTAAAAACTACGCACATAATTTGATTGCACGCAAAACCACAAACACACAATCAGTCCCTTTTCAGACCAAACTTCCTTTCTTCAGACCACCTCGAGACTCAATTACGCGCTCTACATAGCACACATGATCGGATTGAGCGCTCTATCACAGGCGAGCAATTGCCCTACTCCCGACCTAGTCTCACAGTCCTTGACCTCCAAGATTTCATGATTAAGCGCTTCGAATGAAATGCTTAATCAGGTTGCACATTCCAAATAGGGCGCGCTTTTAGTCCTAACGTGATTAGAACTAGGGAACTCGGCTAAGCCAGTTAGTCGGTCGCTCAATGAGTCGGTGACCAACTCAAAGCAAATAAGCGCCGAAGAACCAGTGCATAATTCATTTAAACGCCTGAAAAAGGGCGCGTAATTGGAAAAAAACTTATAAAAGACCTTTTTTATTTCGGCCCAAAAAAAGGACGAAAAAAGAGAGGGCACACAGAGCGAACGCAGAGAGAAACACAACAATGACTTCGAGATTCGACCTTCAAGTCCTCCGTATTCAAGCTTTGAATTTCGAGATTCCTCTCTGCAGCCATGGCCTTAGGTAAAAATTTAGCTTTTAGTTTTCGACTTTAGGTTTTTAGTTCTTAGATTTAGGTTTTTTTTTAGTTTTAACTATTAATATTAAGTTTTCAGTCCTAGACCGTAGCACCCCCTTTTCTTTTAGACCGTAATTTTAATATCTGGTTCTAGTTCTCAATTTCTAGAATCAGTCCTTAATCAAACGGCCTAATCCCCGACCCTAAACTTTAATTTTGTTCTGAAATCTCAATCTCAAGTCCTATAATTAATCTCTGGTTCTAGTTCTTAGTTTCTAGAACCAGTCCTTAATCATACGGTCTGATTTTTAGATTTCGGTCCCGAATTCAGTCCTTAGATTTTAAATTTTAGTTTTAATTCCTTAATTTGAAATTTTCTAAAATCCCAACTTATAGTTCAGTTCTTAATTCCAAATTTCATAATTTAATTCATAATTATAACCTAAAATAATCGACTTTTAAAAATCTAAAATACTATCTTATAATTTAAAATTCAATTTGCTTTAATCTCAGCTACCCGATTTGCCCAAGGGAGCCTATGGGGGGTACTCGAGAATGAGGTCAATCCTTCTTAGCATAGCGGGCCCAAAACCTCATCTCTTCGATTTTTTATTAAAATTAGTTCATTATTTTAATTAGAATTTTAGTAAAAAATTAGTTCCTTCTCTTTAATTAGAATTTTAGTACAATTAGTATATTTACTTTAATTAGACTTTCAGTACAATTAGTATACATGCTTTAATTAGAATTTCAGTAAAATTAGTTCATTGTTTTAATTAGAATTTCAATAAAATTAGTATACTTGCTTTGCTTAGAATTTTAGTACAATTAGTATATTTGCTTTAATTAAAGTTTCACTAGAATTAACATATTTGCATTCTTAGTACGATTAGGAGACTAATATTAATTAGACTTCTAGTAGCATCAGGAAACTAAATTAATCAAACTCCTAGTAGGTTTAGGAGACTTAATTAATTAAACTTTTAATAAGATTAAAATATTAAATTAATTAAACTTCTAATAGCATTAGGAGACCTTTTAAAATCATAGTAGAATTAGGACACCTAATCATAATAGAATTCTAATAAAGGTAGGACACCCAAAAGTAATTTGATTCTAAAGTAATTAGACTTCTAATAGTATTAGAATATTTAAACTAAGTAGACTTACACTCAGATTAGAACACTAGAATAGTAGATTAATTCACCACAACAGATTCCCATAGTTAGACTCATAGTAGAACTAGGAAACTAAAGCCCATTAGAACAACAATAATAAAAAAAGAAAAATAAACTATCTAAATTATAAGGAGAGTCAGTGCTGTTGACGTTGGCAGGCCGACGATTCAGTAAAGAAGTAACTCACACCCGCTCCAAAGTGTGATCACTGATGTATTGCAGCGTCATTAAAATATCTGTAGCTGGCGATCACAACAAACTAGGAATCTTCCTAGAATCCCCCTTTATTTTTTAAATATTTAAAACACCGCATTGCCAGAGTCCGCTCAAGACAGAATTGGGCCACTGATTCACAGGGACCGAAAGGAACCCAAAAAAAGTGCACACCAACAAACTGGCGATCGCGTTGGGACACTTTTGCCAAACTCTTTCTTTCTTAGATAGTTAGTTTTTATTTTTCTTTTTTCTTTCTTTTTTTTCATCGCATTATTTCGAATTTCCTTAAATATATGAGTCTTCATCAAAGACTCGAGATGTCCGGTATACGAAGAGTAAGTTTAGGAGACCCGCCATTGTGGGGATATCATGACAACCCGTTATATGAGGAAGAATCACCTTACGATTCTAGCCTACGACAACCTGAGATTAACATGGCTGGCGATCAAGAAAATCCCTTTTCTACCCTGCACACCGGTAATAACCATAATAGGAGAGATAGTAACACTGGACAAAACATCACTGCCCAACAAATTATAGAACTCAGTGTTCAGAGAATACAAAAAGGAGATGATGATGCTGAGGAATTGCTTCGAGGACTAGTTGATGCATACGAGACCGTTAGGGCACAACAATACTTAGAAGAACAAGAACGACAGGAAAGGCCGCCGCCTACCCCAAGCACAGTGTCAGTCCGCGCCTCACCATTGAGACAACCTGCTCATATATTCTTCAACGATGATCCTTTAGATAAGATTTGCTCGCGGGTTGCTCCAAAAGACAGCACCATCAAGATCGAAGATCTCCCCAAGATGCTCGATGAATACATGGCCAAGAGAGAGCGCCCTGGTCACTCATTCGGATTCGATAAATTTTATAGGGATGTTGAATTTAACTTACCAACGAGATTCAAACCGCCAAAATTTACCAAGTACAATCGCAAGGGAAATCCAAAACCATCACATGGCCTTCTTTTGCAATGATTTTCGACCCACACGCAATAATCAAGGACTTCTCATTCACTATTTCCAACACTCATTAAAAGGAGAAACTCTAGATTGGTTTTCAGGACTCCCACTATATAAGATAGATACATTCGACGATTTAGTCAGTCAATTCCTTGACCAATACAAGAAGTTGATCCAAGAGACAATCAGTCTCAGCGATCTAATGGTGACAAAGCAAGGACCCGATAAAGAGTTCGCTGACTTCATCACCAGATGGAGGAAACTCACTGCCAGGACCAGCACCTCGATGAAAGAGAAAGACTCGGTCGACATTATCATCGATAACACTAGAGAACCATTAAAAAGCATGCTCGTCATAAGTGACTGCCTCGACTTCACTGCACTCTTCCACTCCCGGGCCTCCCGACTAGCGCGACACATTAAAGGCGGAGACCTCGCCCTATCCATAATCATGTCGAGAGTAAGGTCTTCCAGTGAGTCAAAGTTAAAAAAATAGCAAGAAAGCCTCAAAAACCGAGAAGGTCAACACCCTTGTCAACCAAGGACAGAACTCCGGGAATGGAAATTTTTAGTCGAAAAAATTTCGGGCAGAATCAAAATCAGCAACGGTACACAAACAAAAATCAAGGCGCAAATCAACAAAGATACGCGAATCAGAATCAAGGCCAGAACCAGAATCAGGGTCAATACTAGAACAAAAGCCAATATCCCAACACTTACCAAAACCAGAATACAACACAGAATCGACCGGCCCATACGCAGAGCTATAATAACGTACCCTCACCACAAAACTTCAACCTGACTAGAGGCCCCTACCAGCCGAGGCGGGAACACTATCCCCCTTTGCCTGATATAATCCCCAACATCTTCTGTCTCCTTAATACTCAGAATCTCCTTCAATTCTCACAGGAAAGACCCCGACCATGACCGACAAATCTAGACTATAACAAGTTATGTGCATTTCACAAGAAAATAACGTAAAAATAAAAGTGTTCAATAAATCATAGTCATTCAATCTGAGCCTTCAAACCGACTTGATTATATTTTCTATCACGTGGGTTCTTGATTGCAGCTTTTGATCGTGGCCACTCATCACCAACCAATGATAATTGCTAGACTATCGTGGCATGATCATGAGCACTTTGGCAAAGGCTTTTAGTTGATGGTGAGCAAAAAACATGATCACACATCAATTTGAAAAAATCACATAGATGCAACAAGGCGTTATGCAATCAATATCATCCATAATGCTAAAAAAATACCTTTTCACATGCAAGCACCACACATCTCTCATTTGTGACTCACAACCTACAATAAGTAATCACACACACACACTATGCTTATGCCCATAACTTGGTCATGAGACAAATTAAGTAAAAAAAAAAAAGTTTTAGAGCAACAAAATTGGTGTTACATTCAAATATTACTCCAAGACTCATTTGGGTTAGAGACCATAACTGAAAATAAATACCCGAATTAAGCAGTTACATGTCTATATGTCTAACTAAATGGATGGAAAGTACCACACATAGCGTTCCATCCCATACCCAAACGTCCCTCCCAAAAAAAAATTATATCTATGTAGGAGACAATCCCCATAAATTGTATTATGCAAATGATCCATAATACCCCATTAATGCAAAGGTTTTGAAGGCATGCAATAATCAACTCAGGCAAGTTGGCAATCGATAATGCCAAACACATCTTCCCAGATGATTTTGATGCTGGATTTCAATGATTATGAATCATCTTCACTATATTCCTTTTAGAATCTAGAACTTTACTAAATTTAAGATAATTGACTTACTCAGATAAATGGCCTCTTAATCGGGAAGTCAAGATGTCCCACTAAACCTGATGACCGCTATGATGCCAAGAGAAGCACGTCCCAGATCGGCACGACAATGTCCTTCAAAATGAAAGTTTTAATATAGAGAATATTTACCTAGGATACACTTGAAGATGGCTATTTACACATCGATCATTTACCCAGTGATCTGAAGAGGATTGGATTCTCATGTCTCTGAGAAAACCTATCTCAGATATGTCTCTTTTTCTCTCAATAGCTTCCTCCACATTATAGTGATCACAAATGTCATCGTCTTTTTCTTCCACTGATGTAATAAATTTTTTTGCCGGAAATTGGATGATTTATGACTTGATTCACTATACTTAAAACAGCTGAAAGAGTTGTTATAAAACCGATTAAAGCGCACAACCACTAGATCATGGGATTGTGTTCGATTAATTACGTAAAAGTACTACTAGTTGCACCATTTTTCCACGTTGTTTATCTAGTATTTTGAGCTGATTCATTTTCAAAATGAGCTTTGTGGGGCTCCAATGGTCCTCCTATTATGTTGTTCATTTTCCACGTTGTTTATCTAGTATGTGGAATCTTAATCCACCAACATATATCAGCTACCATTTGATTTTATTCTACAAAAATATCTTTTTAATGCTTACAAAAGATAGTTTGATGCTTCTCTCTTATTTTTTGACTTCATCTTTTTCCAATTAGTTATTATTTGTTTACTTCATTTGTTTTGTTAAATTTGCTTGGCTATTCAAGAGTGCCCATAGTAATGGATAAAAAGGATTGAAATCTCTCTCTAACTCATCATTGTCTTCATGATGTGGCAGTTCTTGCTCCCGTGGTTTTAAATACCACCCATATCCGACCCATATCAGCTGACGTGTATCGAGTTACGCCCATCCAATACGATATATACCCCCGAACCTTTGGAGTCAAATATAAGGTCAAACAGGTCAAATACTAGCCCATATCGGATCATAAAGACTAATAAGTATCTAATGTGAACTGGACAGAATCCCAATGGTGCCCTTTCGGCAATGTTTTTCACCATATATATATATATATATATATATATATATATATATATATATATATATATTATACATATTTACTTTTTCAATATTTAAAAACTCAAAAAGCTACTGCAATATCTGGCAGTTTAGACGATACTTATCCTGTTATATATATTAGTATAGTAGTATATATTTTATTGTTTCAAAATTATAAGTTTATAATTATCATTATATATATTGATAATAATTCAATAGTAGAATTGTAAAAATTATTTACGATGCGTGCAAATAAAAATAAAAATAAATTTATATATATATATATATATATAAAAGAAAGAAAGAAAGAGAAGCCCAAGAAGAATGGGCCAAAAGGCCCAACGTCTTTAGTCCCAATAAGCGGGTCTTATGCCCAATGATGTCTCCAACAACTTTTAAGCCGAAAAGACGCTACACAAGAAAGAGAAGCCCAAGAAGAATGGGCCTAAAGGCCCAACGTCTTTAATCCCAATAAGCGGGTCTTATGCCCAATGATGTCTCCAACAACTTTTAAGCCGAAAAGACGCTACACAACAGCTAAAAGATCTTAAACAGTTTTTTCATAGTGTTTTTTCACATTTCTCTTAGAAGAAGTGTCTTTTCAAATTTTGGTACATCTCTTCACCATAAATTTAAAAAGGCACAAGTGAAATCAATTTAATCTCTTCACCGTTATCTGAAAAGACATAGTGGTTCAGAATTTTTTCTATAAATAGAGATAAGATCTCCATTAGAAAGACACAACAGAAATAATAATTTTCTCTCTTACGCTCTTATTTTCTTTATTTAAGAATCTTTTTGTGTATCAGAAAATTTGTGTGGTTAATTCTTTTTCTAAAAAGTGTAATCTAGAAAAGAACATATAATTCTTGGCAAAATCAGACTCTGTTGTATCTTGAAGGGAGATTCGTTGGGAACCCAATTGCATCTTTGTTTATCTGACGGAGTGGGGGCGTCTATTATTTTTAAAATAATGTAGTGAACTACGTGCCTCAGAGTTATTTTCAATATCATTTATTTCAACATATCTGAAATATCTGACGACAGATATGCTGATACATATATATATATATATATATATATATATATATATATATATATATATATATGGATCTTTAAATCCATGTTTGCTTCTCAAAATTCAGTGAACTCTTCAACTTACCTTTGTAGATTCTCAATCTCTTTGACTAGGAGGTGTGGTGTACCTTCTAAAACTATATTCATGTCCTCTCTGATTGGACATTCAGATCATTAACAATATTCCAAGTGAAAAATGATTAGGCTCTGATACCGCTAAAGTAATCAAAAGCTCTCCGAATTGGATACAAACACTTTGAATCAATGAAGAACTAAAAGAAAGGAGATTGAGGGATTCAAGTGAACTACAATACTACAAAATGAAAAAATAAAATTAGGGTTTCAAGAGTGTAATGACCCGAAATTTTTGAAAATGTTGAATCGTTGACCTTTGACGAAATTGGGACCTTTTGACTGATTTGACCCAAGTAATGTGGTCTCGAAGCCCCACTGGTTAGGGTTGGAGTATGCGCCAAGCACGTAAAATCCCAACCTGTACACTATGTAGAGCATACGTGTGTTTGTACATATTACACACGAACCCGAGCCCAATTTATGAACTTGGGCCTCTACCGAATAAGCCAACCATTTGGGCTGACTTTGGGCCTTAGTTAGGACCTTTAGGTATGTAACAATATTTACCGACTTGGGTGTGTGGGCTTCACACAGAACCAAAAGAGGTGGATAAGACAAACATTTTCTTTGGTGTGCATGCTTAACAACGAACCAAGGCCCAAACACTTAAGTGAAACTTCCTTTGGAAGTTTCATTCGGTTGCAAGTGAAGGAGAAAAGAGAAAAAGCTTGGAGAAAGAGGAGAGAAGAGAGTAGAGAGAAGAAGCTCCATCCCTTGCATTTTGAAACTCAACCCACCGTCTGATCTCCTCCCCAATCTTTCTTTCTTCTTCAAGGAGATCTTCATTCATTTCGCCACGAGAAACTTGATTTCGTCTTCGTAAGATTGTAGAGAAGAGCTTGGAGGAAGACCTCCTTTCTTTGCATTTTAAAGCCCAAAATCACCATTGATCTCTTCCACTCAAGGGGGAGCTTTGATTTGTGGTAAGCATTGGGAGGATTCAATCAACACCCATATGATATAAAGGAAATGAGAGTTTCGAACCATCGAGAAGAAAAGGGGGTTTCACGTCAAATCCATCAGTTTCGATCGCCGTAAAGCTTGCACGCACGTGATTAGAAGGTGAGATTCGATTTAATTTGGTTTGAATTAGTTTGGTATTGATTTATGAGTGATTGGGATGCATGTGGATGAATTTTGTGTGTTTTGGATTGAAGAAGAAGAAGCCCGAAGGGTTTCTGAAACTGTCAAAACTGATTGATCGGATTGTATAGAACATAAAATTGAAAAAGATTTTGGAGAAAATTGATCGTTCGATTTTGGACTGAAGTGCCGACATAACTTCGGTATTTTGGCCATAACGTTTTACTCCGAACTCCCATTGACGCGATTCTCATGGCATTAGAAAGAGGATAACGAGATCTATAACTTTTATAAATTAACAAATTCATGAATCAAATATTTTAAAGGTCAAAATTGAGCGAAATTTTGGGTTAAGTTCTGAGTTAGTACGAACTTGCCCATTTCCACCTTGGTTTTAAGAAAACACTTAAATACGTTACGATTATTAGTAGTTAAGATCAATCTTTAATATATCATCATAATTGTGATGTAGATTGAGGGCGGGAAGCTATTGAGATGACCTTACTTTGTTTCTAGTAACTTCGAGGTTAAGGTAGGGGAAACTCATTACTCATTGCATTTTAAAATTGATTTCATAGATATCATTGTAGGATCGAATGAAGTGATTAGAACTCTTTAAAATTGATGCCTTGAATCTGATTTGACGTGATGACTGTTTGAATTAAGTTGTGATCTTAGCGATGGATTTAGAACATGTTAATTTGACTGTATTCGAATATTCAGACTGAAAAGTGATAATTGTGGTTTGAAATCGAATTATAAGATTGACTACATTTGAGAAATTGAATCCTGCTAAATCTAAAACCTTGGATCATTGAGTTTATATCTGACATCAACTCTTTGAAATTTGACTAGTAAATCTTGGATTGGAAATAGGATGGAATTGAACATTGAAAATCTATGAATATGAAATTTGAGGCCTTTGAATTATTAGTGTGCATTTGGAATTTGGAATATAATCATTAAATTCTGAACTTCGTATTGAGATGGAATTAGATTTGAAAGATGACTTTGTGTATGAATTGTGAACTTCGAATCCGTACATACTGATTGGACACTGACTACTCGACTACATACTACATACTGGATTGGTACGACAGGTTTTTCCGTATATACTATATACTGCATACACTGATTGAATCGGTACGGCGGGTTATCCATACACACTGTACACTGCATGCATACTAGACCGATACGACGAGTTTTTTTGTACATATTGCATACTACATAAATTGACTGGACACCGACTGAATGACTGTGCATTGACTGGATCGATACTGTGGGTTATCCGTAACACTAAAAGATATTGGAAGATATAAACACTAAGAGATATTGGAAGATGTGAACACACTGGAAGATATGGACATACTGGATGATAGAAATTTGAACCTTAGGACATTGAACTATAAGATTTAAACACTGTAACACGTGAACACTGTGAGATGTGAATAAGGGAATTCTGAATACACTATAAGATGTGAATAATGGAAACTAGCGTATTGTGTGATGTGAGTAATGGAAACTGAATTTGAATACCTAATTTGCTTCTGCTTTTATTTCAATCATTGAATACCTACTCCGTTTCTATCTTTGTTATAATCCTTGAATATCTGCTCAGTTCCACTTTTGCTTCTGTCATTGAATCTATGTGATGATATGATAAGATGTTAATTGAACTTTAGATTCTTCTACTAAGCTTAGACTGTTAGCTCACCCCAACTATATGTCGCAGGTATAGGTGTTGATTAGGATCTTGACTTTGAGGAAGGTCCAGGCTACGTACCGGAAGAAGAGGATCTTTTGCCTGAGGATTTGCACACCTAGTTTAGGGATCGTAGATTTAATACATTGTGGATTTTGGTAAGTTTGGACTTGGTACATTTCTGCTACTATACACATATTGTACACCACTGTTAGGTAATGGACGACCATTACCAACGGTTTGTTTTAGTTACTATTCAGGTTGGATATTAGAACTGGAGATTTTAATTATACCATATGTATTATCTGCTTTGATTTCTGCATGTGTGTGGATGTACCAAGTCTTTTATGTCAGATTGTGATCTATGATCTGGCGGTTCGAGGTTTCCCATTTGGTTTATATATATATATATATATATATATATATATATATATATATATATATATCAGAAAATTAGGTTGGAAATATTCGGGCTGTTACAAAGAGATTCTTGTAAGAAAAAAGGTTTAAGGAAAAGAGAGAGGAAGAGAGAGCTATAAGATAAGAGAATAAGAGAGAGAGTAGTGACAGATTTCAATACAACTAATTTTTTCAAGCACAATTATAAGGCCAACAGATATCTGATACTTCACATTTTTCACTCATGTAGAAAATGACTATTAGAGAGATTCAAATTCTATATTAACAAAAATTTAAGATAAAATGCATCCCCTATAGATACAATTTATTAGAAATACAAATTACAGAAGCAAGATATACAAAAGATAGTGTGATATTGCAGGCAGGTTTTGTGCAAGCGGCTATAGTGTCGCGATGCAATTGGCTGCAAGTGTAGTGGGGCCAAGTAATGCAGGTTAGGGGCACCCAGTCACGTCGCACCACGTCAGCTGCCTACACTTTACCTGCACAAAACTTGCCTCCCATTTGCAATTTTCCCAATAAACACCGTTAAGAATTATTTGCAAAGAATGATTAAAGGAATACATCATTACTCAAATCTGACTTCTACGATTAATTACAGTTTTACTCCACTAATCAGCCATTTTAATGTGCTTCTCTTTTAAAAAATATAAACCGATTGAACCTCTCTACATCCAAACATGAGAATGTTATAATCTTCTCTGTAAGAAGGTATTAATAAAGCAATTACGGTATGATGGGTCTGGTAGCGAATCGGGCACTTACTTAAATGCCTCTAGCCCTAGAAAGGTCCAAGAAGATCCATTTCTACAAATGCCCTAGAAAGTCTGCTTGCACCACAAGTGTGTAGGTCAAGAGGCCCGACAATCATGGACGGTTTACCCGTTGTAACCTAAATCTGAATATAAAGCAACTACATACTGTTTGGCAAACTGTGCGAGCTGAGATGCAGGCTGTGATAGACCGCCTACAGTACTAGTTGGCGAGGAGTGAACGAGGGGTGCGTGGGATGGTTAGTCGTCTTGGGGCGTCGGAGTCGGTAGCTACTGGGTGGTCAGTCTCATCGTACGACCCGCGAGCATGTCAAGGACTACGTTCATGAGGATTCTATTATCTGTGAGCTACTTGCTCAGGGTTCTTTGTGCTCGCGGTCTAGGCGGTCGGCCAGCCAGGCGAGTGAGGGAGGCTCTGTCGATGGGCCTTCTCCTCCCAGGGTGTGTCCACCTAATCCAAGGGCTTCAGTTGAGGTCTCAGTGGATCAGACTCCCGATCCACAGATCGTTGATATTGGAGATAACAGCGACTGACCATCTCAGAAATAGCGGAGGGAGTAGGGCATTTCTTTTTGTATTTTTTTTGTTTTTCTCATTGTATATGCAGGGGTATGCCCTCGATGACTTATGTAAAAATATTTTCTGATATATACGGATTTTGGGTTCAAATGTACCTCATTTCGCTTTTCTACCTTGTCTTATTTTTGTACCTTAGCCGTCTGCTCGGATGCCATCATCTGTTATTGGGACATGGATGCTTTCGAGCTGGCCTCGTAGCAGTTAAAGGTTGGCTTATATCTGCACAAGGAAACAAAGTCGTTAGTAATTTTATTTTCCCCCTTGCTAATTGTCAAGGGGGGAGGTATCGCAAACCGAAGTTTGGTAATAGAAGAAGTATCATTGTATTTTTTATTTTATTTTTTTTAATTTTAAGAAAAGTGAAATAATGTAACAGGGAAAGCAAAATATTGGAATAAAATTCTAAAAACTAAAAAAATGCCCCAATGTAGGAGAGTGATAGGATCGCTAGCTCGGTGTCTCTGATAGCCTTCCTTGAGTGACGACCTTGTTGTTCTGTATCCAACCTTGGGCAAGCAGGAGCCTTAATGTGATTCATTTTCTTGAATAAAAAAAATGCCCCAGCATCGAGTTCAATGGAACTTTCCTAGGTTTTGTGAGACTTAGAGTCTACGTAGAGCTATGAGAGTGTGTTTGGTGAGTTAATTTTGAAGAAAATTCTTTGATGATGCATTGCCGCACTGGAAGGGGACATTTAGTTACATCAGTCGTGTACCGGGTTTTACCTTTGACAGTGGCCATCATATCATGTAGTCTTGGTAGGAGTGAGGTGAGCAGTAGGTAGCAGGTGTTTGCATCAGTCACCATTCACGGGTTTTCGATTTTATTCCTAAGGATATCGTAGGAAATGTTCTCACTCATCATCCAAAAGTAAAATGAAGGTGAAAGAAGGGATAAGGCTCGATGATGTAGGGACAATTTTCTACTTGACTTTAAAAAGGATAAGCAGCAATCTTTTTCTCGGGTAGTATATGGTGTCGTAGTTGAGCTCTCGGTCATGCTTCGGCACCATCAAAGTCTCACATTCTATGATTAGCAGGAGTTTGTCCTCCTCCCACCACCTTATGATGGTATCTAGTAGTGTAAAGACACCAGAAATGCCCTCGCAGTTTGCTTTTACTTTTCTAATAAGATTATTAGAAATGTCCTCACAATTTTCTTATGCTTCCTTGGGCTCATTGACTTGTTCACTCGTTGTATTGCTCTCACTTAGTTAAGTATACATATTTATTTTGAGAGCAGCCTGCTGATGCAAGAATTGTGAGTTTTGATTGAACCTAACATCTTCATTTTCTATACTCTAACGTCTCCTCCAATGGCAAAGAAAAGGGGTGAGAATTGGATGTTACCTATGCTTTAAAGAGAAGTTGAGTATTCTACTAATCCCTTCGATCAAATTGCCCGAACAAAGAGGTAGGCGATGAGTTAGGAGATTTCAAAGATATCCTTGGCAATAATGACGTACGACTGGTGAATGGCTTGTGATGACTAGGAGGGTGGTAAATATAAGTATCTACGTCTGACTATGGTGTTAAGGGTAGCATTTTGTCAGGTACATGGCGTTCCACGGGTTAGGAAGTTCCTCTCCATTTTGGTTCACCAGCTTGTATGCATTTTCGGGGTACTTGACCGCTATAACTTACAGTCCTTCCTAGTTCGGCTTCAATTTTCCTTTAGGGCGAGCATACTTAGAGGGCATGATTTTCTTCAAGACTAACTCTCCAATTTTGAAAGTTCGCTCGAGGACTTTCTTATCGTAGGCCCTAACCACTCTCCTTTGATATACTTGTGCATGGTTAGCTGCCCTTAGATGCATCTCATCGAGTTGTTCTAGCTGTGTGAGCAAAGCAACTCTCCTTTCATCTATGGATAGCTAATTATCAAGCTAGACACGTGGGAATGGTACTTGTATTTCGTAAGGTAAAACTGTCTTCATCTCATGTGAGAAGATAAGGAGTTTAGCCAGTGGCAGTACGAATAAAAATCCTATAGGCCTAAAGTGCTTCAGGTAATCCATCAGGCCAGTCGGCTCCATTGCTCGTGTCTACTGTTCATTTTAGAATTCGGATCAGCGTTTTGTTCGTGGCCTCTGCTTGTCCGTTCCTTTGACGATAGAAAGGCAATGAGTGTTGTAGGTCGATGTCATATTTCGTGCACAGTTTCTTCGTCTTCTCGGCGATGAATTGTGGTCCATTGTCGGCGAAGATCATTCTAGGAACTCTGAATCTTGTGATGATATTCTGAATAATAAACTTTACGAGCGTTGAAGCAGTGATTTTGACATATGACTCAATTATTGCTCATTTGGTATAGTACTCGGTTGCAGTAAGAATAAAAGCGTGTTTGTGGGTGCTCCTGACTGTGTCTGCGAGGGGTCCGATTATATCGAAGGCCCATATCGAGATTGGCCATGGTGAAGCCATGGGGTTCAGTGCGCCTGACGGGGCTTTGATGAGCGCGGTATGTTCTTGGTATTGCTTGCAGCATTGAATGTAGACGTGGCAATCTCTCGTCATTGTAGGCCAGTAGTAGCCTTTTCGCGTAATCTTCTTGGAGAGTCTTTGGCTTCCAAGGTGGGCATCGCAGGCACTGGCATGAGCTTCTCGAATGATATATTGTCCTTCAGTCTCTGTGACACACCGTAGCAAGACTTCTTTAGTGATGGCTTCCTTATACAATACCTCTCCTAGGATGCAGTACCTAACGCATCTGTTCCTTATTGTCTTCCGTTCGATCCTCATTGCATAAGGGGGAATGTGTCGATACTTTAGAAAATTTCAGATGTCGTAATACCATGACTGTCTGTCATCGGTTGGTGACTTCTTGAATCTGAAGGTTGCGACGATAGTTTCTTTCTTTGCTGGATCTTCTGTGGTAGATGCTTCTTCTTGTTTCATGAGCTTTGGGAGGACTGGCAATTCTGGTTAAACCTTCTATGCCACTTCGTGTGCTGGCATGGTTAGCTTCTCGATGATGAATGGCTTAGTGCTTTGTCTTATTAGTATCTGTATGACTAAGGCTAGCATGACGAGAGAATCTGCTAACTCATTCTCTAGTCTTGGGATGTGCGTGAAAGAAATTCGCTCGAACTTCTTCATCAGGAACTGAGAAGTCTCTAAATATGCCATCAGTCTCCTCTCTTTCGTCTTCCATTCTCTGATTATTTGTGAAATCACGAGTTTGGAGTCTCCAATGGTCTTTAGTTGCTTGACTCTCAGCTATAGTACTACTCGTAACCCAATAATAAAGGCTTCATATTCTGTGACATTATTGGTGTAACATTTTTAGGAGGCTCGTGAGAAGGAGTCGCTGTCATTACACAGCCGACTGACTCAGGCATGGTCTCACATTGAGAGTGTCAGATCTTTTACGTATCAGAGGCCTCAGTGGTAGCGGAAGAGGAAGGACGCTTGAGGGATCGATAGGATACTGCTTTTCCTCTTTTTCTTGTTGAACTTTGAACTTTTATGAAAATTTTTGGAGAAATTTGTAATAATAAATTGAATGATTGGTGCATTTTGAAGTTGGGTAATTTGAATGGATGCCATTAGCTTCACTTTTCCTTTATATCTCTGTGGCACTTTTGCTTGGATGGTAGCTCGTTTCTTTCTTTTTGAGTTTCTTCTGCGGGATGACTGCCTTTTGGAAAGGGGAGGTGACTCCAGTGCTATGTGATGGCCAAAACAAACAAGGCCAAACCTTCTTGTTGTCTATTTGTGAGAATGGCACCTGAAAAAAATGAGTAACTTGATTAGGTGACAAGACTTAGGTGCGCCAGTTAGTGAGCTGGGGTGTGTTTTTTGTCGTGGCTAAAATGAATTTTTTGTCGGGAGGGGGGGGGGGGGGGGTGGGCATGCCTTTATTTAAAACAGGTTCAACCTAGGTTGTAACAAAACCTCTTTTCCTCTCCCTATTTTATTTTTTCAGAAAACCAAAAGGATATGGGACAACAAATGCAGAAACTCAACCAATGTCATACTTACCATCTCAACCTCTCGAATGGCAGCAATGTGACGGTAGTACTCTGCCCGCTGGATCACAGACACATAATCCTACAAAAGAAGGAAAACAGAGGATGAGCAAAGAAGGAAAAAAAAAAAGAAAAGAGACTGACACATCTCTAAAGAGCAACAGCTCACCCATGGGATCGGCTCAGGACGGGATGCTCTAACCGCCTCAGCAGAGATATGAGCACACTCTCCCACCTTTGCGCACAACTCCGAAAGGAGCCTGTCGTCGAACCGCCTATGAATGGAGGCCCCTGAAGGTCCGACACCCAAGCCCCCTAAAGGCCCGACACCTGAGGTCCTCCGACACCCGAGGTCCCTGAGTGTCCCGCATCCAATGACCCTGAAGGTCTTGCACCCAAGCCAAATTGAAAGGAAGAAGCCCAATCAATAGAGTACATGCATACTAAAAGAAATGAAAAGGCAAAGGGGAAGTCAAAAGTTACTTGACTAAGCGGACCCCGAAGGCCAAATAGTTGACCTTGAGAATGAATCGGGGGAGGAGAAACCGATAGGGAGCGACTCATACCACTCCCGATACCCCCTGCCAAGTTGGAAAAGACTCTCGGCCCAGAACCCCCAATGGCTGAGCCGCCCCGCGAGCTCCTCGACTATGCCCTCCGGCGCCATGACGTCCTCAGGAGGGTCCATGGGCACAACAAAATAGTCACCGTACTAGTGCATCATCCTCTCCCCTAAGTAATAGGCACATGTCGAGGAACCATAGAAGAAAATGACACGGCGGTTGATGAATAACCGTAATCGTCCAACAGCGGCCTGATCTAGGAAGGGAGAGAGCCAACATAGGGATCATACACCACCTACTCACATAAAGAAGAAATTCCTTAGTTGAGTAACACGGCTAAAACCTCAAAGAGACAAGGAAAATAAAAGGAAAGTACTGTGAACCTGCTCCGAGATCATCAGGTCAAACTGGGATCTCAAACCAGCTCCAAGTGACTCATCCTGGGATCACTGCGACTATCCACATGCCAACAGCTCATCAGGGGGTATGTACCATCCTTTGAGAGGAGAAGGGGGAATCAGGCTGGAAATGCAGGTACTCCCACACATGAACGAAGGAGCAAAAGGTCAGATATACAACATTGGCTGGCAAATTGAGTAGGTTTGATTCCCGCTAGATGGGAAAGGAAAGAAGACATACCCAAGCAAGACAGCAGGAAACCCATACAATAACATGAGAACTTATCGAGTAGTGAGTCAGAATAGATCGGCGGAAGAGATTTGCTGGTTGGGGTTTGGTTAGAGTGCAGAGCGGGTAGGAATTCCTCCTTGGTCGAAGAGCATTGGAAGAAGGGATAAAAGATATATTGGGATACTTTTTCGGGTATATTTTCTCTTTTCTCTCCCTTTTTTTCAAGAAAGTGTCAGGCTTACTTTTTCAGATATATTTTACTCAAAAATTGTGGGCGGCTGATATCGAAGTGCCGTCACCTCGATATAGAGGCGTGGGCGCTACTAAAACGAGGCGTCGGCACCCCGATGCCGGGGCTGCGAGCACCTCGTTTTAAGAGCGTCGGCACCTTTATATCGAAGTGTCGGCGTTTCGCTAAAAAAAATTTCAAGTATCGGCGCGTCGTTTTAGGACGGTACCACTTCTCTAAAAAAAATATTTTTTTTAGAAGCGCCGGCACCTCAATGGAGCCTCATTTTATAGGCGCCAACGCTTCTCAAAACAAAAAATTATTTTTTATTTTTATAGAAGCGCCGACACCTCGATATAGAGGCGTCGGCGCTCCTAAAACGAGGCGCCGACACCCTGATTTTTTTAGCGAAGGCCGACTCAATATACAAAGGATGGCTCTATAAAGAAGCGGCGAGGTGCCGACTTCGCCATCTGCCAACGCCGTGATGGGGTGTCGACCTCTCTACCGAGGTACCGGCGCTTCGCTACTAGACGCTCATATTTTTTGAGTAAAATATACTTGAAAAGGTAAGTCTGATACTTTCTTGGAAAAAGGGAGAGAAAAGAGAATAAAAAAAGTATTTTTTAAAAGTCAAGAATAACGGCTAAAAGGGAATATAACTTTTAAAATATTTTTAAAGTTTAACCCTAGTTAATAAAGTAGGCCTGCCACTCATCACTTCACAAAATGGGCGCTACCCGTCATGCCTATATCAAAAGGCACAACACATTTTCCCTTCTGCCATATATATATATATATATATATATATATATATATATATATATATATGAAATACTAATCTCACCGTCTGTATATTCTGGAGATATAATGCCCTCTTATTTTGTTTTACTTTTTTCTTTCAAAAGATTCGTTCAATTTTGGATTTAAAAATAAATAAAGAAAACTATAATCAGGATCCACTTTCCTAACCGTCATGTAAACACCAAAATGGTGCTTAACTGATCATATACTATTAATGGTGTAAGATGTGGGTAATCCACACCCCCAAAGTAGATCATAAATTTTTTTTTCGAAAGAAGTGATAGATCATTGATTGAATGGCACTGGGCCTGAAAGTCACATTTTTTTAGAGTTTGGAATCATTCGTGCACTCTACTACCATCTGTTTTGCTTAGTTTTGATAGTTGATACTTAAGTTTGTCAATCGGATGATTCACATAAAATTATGGACATGATTATTTTGCTAAATCATTTTTTAATGATCGATTGCCACCACGGCAATTTAGTTTGATCATCAATGTGGTCCACATGTCATAATAGTAAGGGACTGACTCTCATCACCAAGACCAAATTGGCTGAGTTTTTGAAAAAGTCACAAATTTTCGAAAAAAATGAATAAAATCTGAATTATTATTTTTGAATAAAATCCAAATTTTACTAATTATACGCAAATTAAACGACTTTTTCTCAAATTATTTCTGATTTTGTTCACAAACTTCTATTTATATATATATATATATATATATATATATATATATATATATATATATATATATATATATTTCTGAATTTTGACAGATTCTTTTTTTACTTTTTGCCAAGCTGATTTATTCTCGAACCCTGACTTGGTCACTATGCTCCCACCGTCCTTTAAACACCAACATGGTTTTTAAATGATCTTACACTATCAATCATTTAAGTATAAGCGATCCCTACCCTCAAAGTGTATATCATAGATTGGAGTGCAAGAAGCCCAAAAATATATTTTAGGTTAATTTAATCCGGTTGATATCTTCACTATAATATCAACTTCTCTTTTTAATTTTAATGGTTGATATTTACATTCACCAATGGGATGATTCACATCCACTTATAGTCATGAATTTTTGGGCTGAGACATGTTTCAATTGGGATTGCAACTTCAAAATTTAAAACTTATTACAAATGTAGGCTACATGGCACAGTGATAAAACTCACTCCAATAAAGACTAACTTTATGATTTAAGATCATTTATACACTATTTTAGGGTTTAAATGTCGGCCAGGAACCAACCATTATCCCTAGTAGTAAACGATAATTCAATGGTGTGAGATGAGACTTAAAATTTAAATGGTGGAAGATGGTTTAAACACCATTTTGTGTCTAATAGCCATTTAGGAACTATAGTCTCAGAATCCCCAACTACATGGAATCTTGAAAAGCACCCACACCAAAAATTGTTGATTGCTTTAAATCAGACAATGAAAATTGTTGATTGCTCTAAAGTCACGTGGCACACATTACGCTCAAATGTGAATTTAGGGTCACTTTTTGGAGAATTGTATCATGTGGAATCGAGAAC
This sequence comes from Chloranthus sessilifolius, assembly GCA_021018995.1. Lineage (NCBI taxonomy): Eukaryota > Viridiplantae > Streptophyta > Magnoliopsida > Chloranthales > Chloranthaceae > Chloranthus > Chloranthus sessilifolius. The sequence continues at coordinate 20,064,448 of CM037586.1, forward strand.
TAACCGACTGATAGTATGGTCATAGCCTCAAGATCCCTTGTGTGGAAGATTGGAGCAAAACATAATCTCCATTGTCTGATTGAAAGCAATCAGCGATTTTTGGAATGAACACTTTTCAAGATTCTGTGGGCACGTTTAAAGGTACCGTAATTATTACAGGAGTGTGTCGGCCAAGGCCCAGGCCCTGCCCCTTCCCTTTTGTGCGTAGCTCATGCCCAACCGATGGACTACTAAGTCTGTCTGCCAGTTGGGCCTGCTCGGCCCATTTGCACCCGTAACCACTTCTCATATTTAACCAAATCTTGTTACTGGTGAATTCAGGTCCATGTGGTGACTAGGTATATGATGTGGCTGTGGCTCCTCTTACACAAGCTTCTTGCATCAAGTTGGTACCCCTAATCAATTTCTTAGTCAAGGTTTTAATATTGGAAAGTATGGTAATAAATTTAAAAAAAATGAAAGCTCACATAAAAGATTGAGAAAGTCAAAATTTCAAAGAATTCAAGTGGAAAATGATCAACAAGACTAAAAAAGGAAAAAAAGAGACCTTCAACCAAGGTATCAAAATCGGTATCAGTTTGCCCGAGGCCTATACGACTCAGCCGATACCCATCGGCCTTTTTAATTAAAAAAAAAAACTGAACGTCTCGGTCGAAATTGAGACATATCGGCCGATATGGGCCCGTATCCGCCGATACAATATCGGATACCCGATACGAGATACTGATATGTGTCCGATATATATCGGTTAGGCCGAAAACCGATACGTATCGCCGATATGTATCGGTATAGGCCGATATTTTATACCTTGCTTGCAACTCTATATAAACACTCAATCACTCATTCTAGAACCAACCTTTGAAGTTCAAGCTCTCTTCAAGTAGATCTCTCTCTCCACTGGTTCTCTTTAATCTCTAGTTTTTGCTTTAGCTTTAGTTGAGTAATTTATTTAATTTTTATTTTTATTTCATACCTTTTTATATTCAAGTAAATTGTCAAGGAGAATGAAAGCTTTGGTCTGATTCTCCATAAAAACCTCTTGTAATTTCTTTTTAATTAATGCATTATTTTTATATTTATTTTATGTTCATATCTTTTCAATTCAAGTAGAATGTTAAGGGGAATGAAGTTTAAGCCAAATTTTCTTAGGTTGATGTAATTTCTTTACTTGTTACCTATTTTTGCCTTTACGCACTTTATTTTTCTAGCTCTAGCTAATTAAAATAGAGATTTAAATTGAGAAAGTTGAGTTGAGAAGAGATCAAGAAGAGGAAGATTGACATCTTTCTAAATTCGAGCCTTTCCTTCAATTCAATATGATCAAGAGCATAATGAAGACCATTATAAGGATTATAGATTGCTAACTTTATACACCAAAGTTAAGATGAAACCGTAACTGAATTTCTTATGGAAATTAAATTTAAATTTTTATGATTCATAATTTTAATGATCATTTTTCATTTTTATACATTTAATGCTTTGAGGTCTTTTGTTACTTAATTTTAAAGTAAATTATAAGAATATCTAGTATGCTTAATGGCTTTCCTCCTTTTTATACTTGATTCAATAAGATTAAACTTTTTTATCAAATAATTTAAGGAAGATTAGTATGATCAGATATGAGAATGATCGAAAACATATCGGATCCATTCAAGAGAAATAGGAAACTTTAGTAATCTAAATTTTTGTTCGACCAAGAGAACTTTTAGATTTATGCGGTAATTTGCCCAAAAAAGAAGATTGTCTTTGTAGAATTTAAACACTTTTAATTGGGTCAAGATTATCAGTGTCTAAATTTTATATCTTAATTGTTAATTCAATAATTAATAAAAAAAGACATTAGAGAGTTATGTGTGGATTCTAGACTTTGATGTTATTTCTTAATAGAATTTTTCTTTAATTTTATTTTCCGTATAGAAAGTTTTGATTTTAGAAAGTTTCCATTTAGGAGATCGATTTTCATTTTTAGTGTTTCAAGCTTGGGCTTAAGATATTTCAGTTAATTGATTGGATTAGTTAAGTGGGATTTTTAAATTTAGTTGTCATAGACAATCTCTTAGGGATCGACATTTATAATACTTACCCATTACTGTACATTAATTCGTATATTTGCGAGTTGTTAACTTGAATTCCAATAGTTTTAGAAGTGTTTAATTGAAGTGGTTTTTGTGTTTATTTTGTAATCGAAATTTCAATAACAGTCGCAACGTAACTCAAACATCCAACGACGGCATGTATATATTTCGAAAATGGAGGATATCCCCTTTAATTAGGGGATGGACCATTTTGATCATTAGGTATGGCAATTATCCAACCCGCCAATCTGATTTTCTAACTGGGCTAAACACATTAACTTGACCCTTAGGGCTCGTTATAGTGTCTAGAAAAGTCAAGAATATATGTGTTTTAACCTCAAGGGGTTAGGCGAGCTGGGCAGGTACTTGCTTTCAAAAGTGAGAGACTTGAGTTCGAATCTCCTCACCCCCGTGATGCCACCCTAGGGATTTATATTATGTGCTGACCCGACGTGTGTTGAATTTGGGGTGCATATGTACCCCTGGGATTAGGTGGGTGCTCTAAGAGGTCCGGATACCCAGGTTATCAAAAACTTTAAAAAAAAAAAAAATGTGTTTTGACTTAGAAAATAGTGTTTAATGAGCTTTTTCGAGCTCTTTAGTGAATTTTCATCAAAATGTGTGCTTTTTGAGCTTTTCTAAATGAAAGCGATATACTAATTTCTTAGCTTCTTAGCCAAGCGCTTAGAAATGCTCAAATTCTTAGCTAAAAATGTTGAAGTTCAATACCCCTAAACTGGGAAAGTGAAAACTGTAAAAATAAAGGGATCTGAGATTTCTTAGGAAAAAGCTCAGAAAACTTAGAATTTGACCAAACTCAAGAACACATCTCAGAAAAGCTAGAAATCTTAGTAAGGTCCGATTTTGCAGGATTTTAAGCTTGTTTGGCACAAGCTCATAATCACATGAATAAGGCCTTAAGGCGGGTTCGGGCGGGCAGCATATTTTATATATAGATTATAAAATGGTTTCGAAGATTTTGAACCAAGCAGCCCGACCCGACCTAGTGTAGTATCTCGAGTCACGTCAAGCCTAGCCCATTGATAATGATCATTATGATACTATTATAATCATGTTTTATTTGACAAAGATGGATTATCAAAGTTAGGGTTCCCAATGATTATTTATTTGACAAAGATGGATTATCAAAGTTAGGGTTCCCAAACCATTGGAAGGGACACAAGGGTCTCTATTGCGCGAGACTTGTGAGGGGAGGCCTCTATGGTGCTGCAAAGGATGCACAAAACGTGGCCAATGACATCAACTTGAAGATAAATGAACCCAATGGTCATCCCAATGTTGGCCAATGACATCAACTTGAAGATAAATGAACCCAATGGTCATCCCAATGTTACTTAATATGCTCATTCACCTAGCGAATCGTCATCCCAATGTTACTTAATATGCTCATTCACCTAGCGAATCGCGACTTGACTGAAACCTGATTCGGTGTCACAACCGCATTGACTGATTAATGTTAAATATTTTGTATATAACAAAATTTAAAAGAATAAAGAGAAGATCAAAACCTAAGACTTTATGGTTTTCATGTTTTATAGCTACGCAAATGGTCATTTGTATTTCATTTATTTTATAAAATTAGCAAACGATACAAATGAGTCATGAGTGAATTAAACGTTATCTTGAACCCATGGTAACTCTTCAGGCTATCTAGCATTAGGTGCGGTTTCGTTAAATTAAAGGGCGTCACTTTTCCGGTAGTCATTTCAGTACTGAAATGGTGTATAAATGATCATACACCATTGATCCATACTGTCAAAGTGATACATTGTACATTAAATAGAATCTATTAGCCCAAAAGTCAGTGTTTTTGGGAGATTTGACCAATCAAACAGTTCACATTCACTTATAGGCGTAATTCTTTTTATTAAAAGTGTCCAGACTTCAACTCCAAAGATTAGACGGGTTGAAATTTTGTAAGTCAACCCATTGTGACCAAGTTAGAGTTTAGGAATAAACTAGCACCGAACAAATTCAGAAAAATTAGACAAAATTTAAGTGGATAGATTATAGCCCTAAGGTTGGTCTAAATCACAGATCTAAGATAGATTATTCTTCTCTGCATTTGAGCTTGTAGCCTAGTGGAAGATTGTTACAGGGCCAAACTCTACTCTGTTTTGGATCACCATCATCAGTGTTTAGATCTGGTATACTGTAGAGATCGCAGACTTGTGAGCTGGGTCATTGCAGGCCTTTTGTAGCAATGACCAGCTAAGTCTAAGTCCCCATTCAACCTTTGATTATCTGTGGTTTCCACTAGATTTTCAAGCGTTGTTTGCTCCTATGAATGTATGAGCTTGTAGCCTTTCAAACATAGTGTCTGCAATGGTATTCATGTTATGATTAAATTCATTGGTTGGAGGAAATCCCTTGGATAGTATATGACCATTTAAGTGGACAAATTATATCCTTAAGATCAATCCATTCCATTGGATTAGGTTAGTTTTCTGAGTTTAATCCATATGATTTGATCATCTCCCTAAGATAGTCTGTGACTATTTAAGGGAGACAGATTATAGCCTTGAGAGAGCAGTTAATTCACAGGCATTGATTTAGATTCCTCTACCTTGCACTTGTGCTTGTAGCCAAGTGAAGGAGTGTTGCAGATCCCAATCTACCACTGAGTTGAAATACTGATTTATTCTTAGCTGCCTACTTCTTGATCATTTCATGTTGTTTTATCACACTACATCATCCTTCTTCTTCCCCTTTATTTAGCTGTATAAAAATATTTTATTTATAAATTACAAATATTCAAGAAAGCCATAAAATAAAAAATTTCAAGTTAAGGCTTTGTATGTGAACCGCCTGGCAAGTCAGGCCTCTCAATCCAATCCATCGGGTCAAACCAAACCATTTGCAGGTCATGCCTCTCATCCCGACCTTGTTTGATAACATGGAAATGTAATTATATAGGTGGAAATGAAATTTAGTTTTCAATTGTTGTTATTTGATGGCTATGTAAGAAAATGGAAGTGAAATTAAGTGGGCCACGCATGGAAATTGAATTTCCATACACCAAGTCATTTTAGGAGGAAACTATTTCAACCATTTAAGTGGCTGAAATTGAGTTTCCCACTAACAAAATAATAATTTTTTGAAATTTCAAATCTAAAGTTACTTGTAAAAAACCTAATAGCAAAAAAAAATTATCTTTTGACTTCTAAAAATTATCTTTTGACCATCATACCAATACGATCACTATGACCGCCACATTATCTACATCATACTCACATTAACTAATATTTGACCTTGGTCAAAGTTTGAATTTTAATCAAACTTTAACATGATTTATAAGCTATTAAAAGTTTTGACTTTCGATTAAACTTTGACTACTGAAATATGATAATAAGTTGAAAGTTAGTAATATATTACCAAATTTTTAGGGGTCAAAGGTTGGCTTCAAGTCAAACTTTAAATTTAAATTTAAATTTTACTTTTTATTAAAATTTGATTCCTATAATTTGATGGTGAAAAAAGGATACTATCGTGTTGATCTATAATGTGATACTAGATTCTCAATTTTATTAGCCAATAGTTTGGCCTTTAGTCAAATTTTGACTTTTGATCAAACTTATACTTTTACACAAGAGTCTAGTACTACATAAATTTATATTGTATTAGAGTAATTTTTCCTTGGTCAAAGTTTGACTTTTTGTCAAAGTTCAATTTTCTATAAAAATTATAATTTTAACAAATAGGATATTATAATTAAAAAAATTTCATTGTTTTAATTTGTAATTGCCTCATTTTTATTCATCAAAGTTTTACTTTTATTCAAATTTTGGCTTTAAGTGTATCTTGACAACAGATAGTGATTATTATTGTGTTATTTGTATTATGGTAGTCAAAGTTTGATATTTAGTCAAACTTTGACTTTTAAACATAATTTTATTTTTTTGAAGTTTTGTAAGCTCCTACTGAGGTTATCATTTTGTTAATGTGACAGCCCAGATTTCGGCACCTCAAAACCCATGTCATCAGCACAACCCTCAAGGTCGTGCCCCATATACATAAGCGGAACACTTGATACATCCCTACAACCATAGTTAAAACATAGACAAAGACTATAGCAGAGCTAATCTCCAGTTCTACTATTTAACACCAAAAATAAGTATTCAAAAGATCGTTCTAATCTCATGTTTTTGCAAAAGAACCAACCCGAACCATCGATGTTGTATCTACGGTCACCCTAGAGGGTTCGATAAAAGAATATTACATATGACCTTATCCTTACAAAAATATGGCTGGACGTACCAAGTCATAAATATTTCTCTCAAAAAGTCAAAGTATGCAGAGGATCTTCTAAAAGAATCTCTCAGGAGGGGGCTCAGACTCCTCTCCTAGAATATACTCTGAGTCCTCGAGATCAACCTCACCAGAAACAGCTTCTAACTCTGCACCTGTGACGTATAGTCAAAAGGGTGAGCTACATCCTAGCTCAATAGTGACAATATCAGAGTAAGTACATCTTTCAACTCACTTACATTTAATGACATAAATAAAACATGAATTCATCAATGTAATTTAACTGGAAAACAGTTTGAAATGCAATAAAAATAAACATAATATTTTTGTTACTCTACTCATGGCATCTGATGTTCATTAGTTTTTATGATTACAACAAGGTTGGTCTCATGACTTAAAATGATTAACTTAAATAATCCCTGAGAAATATAGCATCGAGCTCCGATGAAATACCCTCTATCGTCGTCTAATCAGACTATTTTTTAAGTAACCTGACCCACGTTCCTTTCTCATAGGCGACGGGCACATAACCACTACACATCCCTGGGATGCCTACTGGTGTACAAATTGGATACCGTACCAGTCACGGATATCATGTTGAGTCAGTCACGGGTATACCGCCGCGTCGGTGGGGTATTCTACAAACCTTAAATCGTTGTGCTTTACATATAGTTATTCACCGTGTAATTGTTCTAAATACATATTAATTCACAGCATGTTCAATCTCATTCATAGTCTATCTCATAACGCAGAGGGTCTTCACATCCACCATACATCCCTAAGATATCACACATTCTGGTGCATCACTCAGATGCTCAATGTACATATGCATCCCTGGGATGGCTCAAGTATTACACTCATTGATTTCTACTTTTAACCGTGTACACACACATATCATACTTTTATGTTTTTAATCATAGCATTTTAAAATATAAGTATTTACACTAAACTTTAAATGAACATACATCATTAATATCACTACATGCATGCTCTCATAATTAAGCATACAAGTTCATATATTCTCCTACATCTCATGCGTTTTCAATCTACGGATTCTTCAATCCGATCTAGCACTCACCTTCTCTAGGTTCGGCTTAAATAGGCCTAGCCAAATACACATAACATATCACTAAATGTATAAGACATTAGGGTTAGAAGCCTAATCCCAACAATTTAACAGTTCGGATGAAAAAACTCAACAAAAGCTTGAATTTGGCCAAATCGATCGAATGATTCTAAATCAATCAAACGATATCCAAAAATCGATCGAACGATTTCATTTCGTTCAATCAATTTTATCAGAAATCAATTTCACCTTATTTTTGTCCCTAGCAAACCGATCGAACGATTTAATTTCGTTCGCACAGGTTCCACAATTCGATTGAACGATTTTAAAAACCATTCAAATGATTCCTTCAGATTCTTTATCTCACCTCTCTCTTCATTGGTCAAAACCGATCGAATGAGTTCTAATTCCGTTCGATCGATTTTGCCCATTCTCAGATCCGATCGTGTTCTATCATCTAGAACCTATCTCATCATCATCCCCACCAATCATCATCTATTCCTCAAACTAAACCACTTAGACTTATATTCTAGCATTTAAAACTAGTTGACTTACCATTTCTACTGGTTGGATCCCTTTATCCCAAGGTTTTAGCCACAGTAGGGTTTCTCAAACCCCCAAATCTCGAATCGTCCTTCGATACCGAGCTCACTCCGCTAGCTTTCCGATCCTAGCTCAATCATTCGTATTCAATATGCCCTTCTCAATTTCACCACAACATTTCCCCCCTTATTTACTCTCTCTCTCTTAACTCTTCTCAACTACTCAACCAAAGAGAAATAAATTCTCTTTCCCCTTTTTTTTTTCTTATAACCTATCTTTATCTTAGGTGTTAAGCACCTATAACTAACTAGCGTATGTGTGTGTACATATATACCTCTATATTTAATACCTTCCTCGCACATGATCTATGCACTTAACCCAAACATCCTAAGTCAACAAAGTCAATGTTGAACCGATCTAACTTACGACTATTCAGTTCGCTTCCCGGGGTGCATTATTTAAGCACGAATTTTTCGGGACATTACATTCACCCCTCATTGGGAATTTTCGTCCGCGAAAATTATACGCAAGGGTCCCCCCCCACACCCAGGCATGGGAGCCCACACACACGACACATTCAAAACAGAATAGCCACTACACATCCTGCATGACATGCATAAGAAAAACATAGCCTATACTGAACCTATGGAACAACACATCCTGCAACAAAACAGGGTTGTAGACTGCAACAATGGGAGTGATACACATGCCCAATAATAGGCACACAAATTGCCCATGATAATAACAGTCACAAATTAACAACCACACATTTGGGATGTGCAGTCACACATCCTGCAACGAAATTTACAACAACACAGCAAACCTGGCAGTATGTATTGATGATAAAACAACTACACAACAGAATTTTTCCATTGGTTCGAACAATGCCAAACCATAGAGCACACCCAAACTATCGAAGTTACGCTAACATTGCACACACCAAAATAGGAACATAGAGATATTTAGCTAACACAAGAAAAATCACAGATTGGGGTGACAACCATGCCACAATTGTTCAAAAAGGACCCATGTCACCGGGGAACCTATTTTAAAATTTACAATTATGTTCCCAAAAAGTAGTATTAATTATCCCAAAAATTACACCGCACAACAGCCCTCAAGATGTCGCGTCACCTGGCTGACCGTCACCATCACCCTGCTCTCCCGCACCTAAAGTCGACACATTTGGGACCCAGGCCTGCGCTGTCGCCATACACTGGAGATAGTCGGCGGGGTACATAAAGTGCATCTCCTCAGCGTGCAATTCGTCGTAATAATTCAATCGGCGATTGAGAAGGCGGTTATTCTCCGCCATTTGCAGAGTGTTGGCCTCCAACAAGGCATAAAGATCAGCAATAGTCTGCATGGGAGCGCCCTTAGGTGGTGGTGGTACGTGCGTTTGCGCTCGATGTCTAACAGGCTGCTGCAATGGAAAGGTAGCAGCTGACTCATCAGGGATAGGAGCGTCGTATGCTGGCTGGTCATGAACATGTGGTTCCTGCTGTGGTGGTTCTTCAACGAGCGGTTTCTTAATCAACTTCATGAAGGTTCTATTCCAATCGACCATAGTGTATGGTTGGACATTACTCATTAGTGTAGGTTCATTTTTAGAGAGGGTGTAGATGTCGCCTCCCGTGTAATCCTCGACCATAAGTGAAATCAGTCGAGCGTAAGTCATGTCCTCCACGGGTTTCTTAGCTCCTTCAAGCATCTTTTTACGTGCATACTTCATCCCTTCAATGGCGACCCTCGGTACGTTAAACCATCGGCCACTGAAGGCCGCAAAGAGTGCCATCTGAACTTCACCCACTCGTTCAGTTTTATGTCACAAGGGGTACAAATTGCATTGAATTATCGAATCGAGCATCCAAAGCTCACGCGGTAAGTCGACACGTTTAATCGAGTGACCCGACCCCATGCGACCATGGGTCATCTGAGCCGCGACATACTTACAATCTAAGGTGGCTGGGAAGGGCTCAGCTAGGGCAATATCCTCGTGATTAAAAGTGTGGAAACACTCCAAGGCATCGGCTACGTCATCGTACATGAACGTGTAATGCCTACCATCGATCTCGGTTTTCAGGATGGTCAGGTCCTTAACTAATTCCATGTTCTAGTAGAAAAGTCTAACAATGCGGGGGTAAAAACTGTCTTTGCACGGGCGGAGGATTCTGGTTAAACCCACCGTAAACGCCCACTGTGTTTCTTCCCGCTTGGCGAAAAGTTTAGGATCTATGAGTCATTCGGGCTCAAAGTCCTTATCAGACCACCAATCATTTGGTCGTTCACGTGGGAGTGGTGGAGGTGGTGCCTGTGTAGGCGGTGTAGACGAAGAACCCGTAGGTGGTTTCTTCGGTGATTGTTGCGAAGATGAACCCGGAGTGGGTTTCTTTGATGTCGCACTCACCGTGGCTTGGCGAGTCTTGGGTGGCATTTTAAATCAACCACAAAATTAAGGTTTGTGGGCAAGGGTTTAGCCCTAATGTCTCAAATCCTAGGGTATGAAGTAAAAATCTAAATTTCAAAGACTTAGGAGAGGTTAGTATTTACCTCCAATTGATACGAGGAGTTGTTTGCGTGCTGCTCCTAGCTTGGAGATGGCCAGAATCGACGAAAATCGACGACCCTTACAAACCCTAGAACTCTCCCAAGAAGAAAGAAAACAAAAGAGGGTTTTTGGATTTCTGATGAATGGAAAAAATCGCACCCAAATATATACAGTGTCCAAAATCGATCAAACGATTTTAAATTCGTTCGATCAGTTTTCAAACATTAAATGCCAGCCCCAAAATTCATTCGAACGGATGCTCATTCCGATCAAACGAATTCCAATTATTAAAGTAGCCCCCCAAATTTTGTTCGATCGATTTCTAATTTCAATCGAACGATTTTATCAACCTCAGTTTTAGGCCATTTTTCACTCCACTGGCTAATCCATTTCGATCGAACGATTTGGGAAATCGATTGAACGATTCCTTGGCAACAGTTTAGACTCGCACTGGCCTTTGCATTTCATTCGAACGATTTGAGAATCGATCGAACGATTGTCTGGCAACACTTAAGGCCTTATGCTACTAAAATTTTATTGAACGAAATTCAATTTCGATCGAATGAAATTCAAAAATCTGGAGCTGAGGTTGTTTCTTCATGCCTCTAAAATCCTTTAATGAACTAGCCTCTAGTCACACCAAAAATAATCCTTCATGGCGTGATTGATTATGTTATTCATAGATCATTTACATGTTTGCCAATCCACCAATTTGGTAGTTACTCCACTAATTAGGTAGTAGCTCATTTTTCACAGACTACACCTCAAGTCTACATCTAGACCTCCATATAGCTCTGTCTAGTCTTACACACAATATTCAAAAGCTTAGAGATCAACACATGAACACATAACTTTGAATACAGTGTAGTTTGGTTTCACATACATTCATTCACACATTTTAAATTCTAACTTAGAATTACAAAACAAAGTTCGGACTTGTTCTCATCTACTGTTGCTCAAACAAATGGGGGTATAGTTCCCTGATTTCAGCCTCGCGTTCCCAAGTCGCTTCTGCGGCCGGATGATTCCCCCACTTGACAAGCACTAAAGAAATGATCTTAGTGTGTAGAGTCTGTTCTTTTCGATCCAAAATTTGAGTCGCTTCCTCAATCTTAGTCATGTTTTCATGCAACTCGATCGGCTGATCACCCAAGATATGTGTAGGGTCCTTTACGTACTTTCAGAGCATAGAGATATGAATGACATTATGCACTCTATCAAACAACGGAGGCAATCCGATGCGATAGGCTACTTCACCAACTCGACCCAAAACTTCAAAGGGTCCTATATAACGGGGACTCAACTTTCCCTTCTTTCCAGCCTCTTCACACCCCTCATGGGCGATATTTTCACAAAAACATGCTCGCCAACGGTAAAGTCTAGGCTCGTTCATTTGACATCGGCATAGCTCTTTTGTCTGCTCTAAGTCGATTTCAGCCTCTCTCTTATCATACGTACGACCATGGCGTTATCTTCAAGAATTTTCAAACCCAATATAAATTTCTCCCCAATTTCTTCCCAGTTGATAGGCGATCTGCATCGCCTTCCATAGACGACTTCGTACGGTGTCATTCCGATGCTTGCTTGAAAACTATTATTGTATGCAAATTCAATCAGCGGTAGATATTGATACATGCCCTGAGCATATCTTCTATCACTTGATTTACTCGCTCCGTTTTCATCGGTCTGCGGATGGAACGCCGAACTAAAATCCAATTGAGTGCCCATACCTTCCTGAAACTTCTGCCAAAACTTTGAAATATAAAATGGGTCACGATCGGACACAATACTGCTTGGAATGCCCTTGCAAATGCACGATCTCCTTCATATAGAGCTCTGTGAGTCTTCCTACCGTATACATTGTGTTGTAGGGTAAGAAGTGAGCTAACTTCGTCAGCCTATCTACCACCACCCATATAGCGTTATACCTCCTTGCTGTGCACAGTAACCCAACGATGAAATCCATGGAGATTGACTCCCATTTCTATTTTGGTATGGGCAGGGGCTGCAATAATCTAGCAGGGTGTCTATGGTCTACCTTCACCTGCTGAGATGTCAAACATCTTGACACGTACTCGGCTACATCCCGTTTCAGACCTCTCCACCAATAGCTCTTCCTCATATCTTGATACATCTTGGTGCTACAGGATGGATCACATATTTAGACTTGTGAGCTTCATCTAAAATAGTTTGTCGCAAATCGGCATCGACTGGAACACAAAGGCGTCCCCTGAACAACAAGGAACCATCCTCCCTTATAGAGAAATCTGGCCTGGTGCCTTCAATCACCTCCTGTCGAATCTTGACCAACTCAGAGTCTTTCATCTGAAGGTCGTGAATATGTTCAAAAATTGTCGGTCTCACTGTAATATTGGCTAAAAGAGCCCCTGAAGCTTACACCTCAATTTTTACATCATACAATGATAGGTCTTCAAATAATTTCCACCTGTACATTCCCATCACAAGGTTAGCCAACTGAGCCGAACCCTTACGACTCAAAGCATCTGCTATAACATTAGCCTTGCTTGAATGATATTGAATAGAGCAATCGTAATCTTTGAGAAACTCCATCCACCTTCACAGCCTCATATTCAGTTCCTTCTGCGTGAATAAGTATCGGAGGCTCTTATGGTCAGTGAAGATCTCAAAGGTCTCCCCATATAAATAGTGTCTCCAGATCTTCAATGCGAAAATGACCGCTGCCAGCTCGAGGTCATGTGTCGGGTAATTCTTCTCATGATCTTTCAGCTGCCTCGACCCATAAGCAATTACTTTCTTATGTTGGTTAAGCACACAACCTAAACCGTTATGAGAAGCATCGCTATAAACTGCAAAACCTTCACTGCCGGAAGGAATTACAAATACTAGAGCTGAAGTAAGTTGTTTCTTGAGTTCTTGAAAGCTCTTTTCGCACGTGTCAGTCCACTCAAACCTCACATCCTTCCTTGTGAGCCTCGTTAGCGGTCCCGATATCTTTGAAAATCCCTCCACAAAATGCCTATAATACCCAGCTAGACCAAGGAAACTGCCTATATCTGTGACCATCGTTGGTTGTTCCCATTGCACTATGACCTCGATCTTAGCTGGATCCATCGTGACACCCTCCTTTGAGACGACATGTCCCAAAAAGCTAACTTTCTCCAACCAAAACTCGCATTTACTGAGCTTGGCGTACAGTTGGTGTTCACGTAAAGTTTGTAGAGCGATTCTCAAGTGTTCTTCATGTTCCTTCTTCGAATTGGAGTAGATCAGAATATCGTCAACAAATACTACGACGCAAGAGTCCAGGTGTCGTTTAAACGCCCGATTCATCAAATCCATAAATGACGTCGGTGCATTCGTCAAACCAAACGGCATCACTAAGAATTCGTAGTGTCTGTATCTCATCCTAAAAACAGTCTTTTGAATGTCCTCTGCCTTGACCCTGAGTTGATGATATCCAGATCGTAGATCGATCTTAGAAAAATATCTTGCCCCTTGTAGTTGGTCAAACAAGTCATCTATCCTTGGCAACGGATACTTGTTCTACATAGTGAGTTTGTTCAACTAACGGTAGTCAATGCACAACCGCATTGACCCATCCTTCTTCTTCACAAACAAGACCGGTGCTCCCCAAGGTGACACACTCGGTCTTACAAACCCTTTGTCTAAAAGCTCTTGCAACTGCTCTTTCAGTTCCTTCAACTCCACCGGAGTCATTCAGTATGGTGATTTGGAAACCGGCTCCATTCCAGGGCTAAGTTGATGGCAAACTCCACCTCTCTGTCCGGAGGTAGTTTTGGTAATTCCTCTGGAAAGATGTCGTCGAACTCACATACCACTGAGATCTCAGAAACAACATTCTTCCCTTCCTTTTCATCTTTCAAAAATGCTAAGTAACCACTACATTCACTTCTGATCAAACGTTCAGCTTTGATGGCAGATACAAGTGGCAGAAACTTTATTCTCACTCCTACGAATCAAAATGATCTTTTTGTATTCGGCCTAAAGATCACCACCTTGTTCTTACAATCGACCGTTGCACAATGTTGTAATAACCAATCCATGTCAAGGATCACGTCGAATCCTTGCATGTCCAACAGAATTAAGTTTGTTGGTAGCTCAAAGACATCCCCATCTCTAATGGCTACTATCATCGACTTGCAGACTTAATTCGTATCAACCGATTTTCCCGTCGGAATAGACACTGCCAAGATAAAATCCAAAGTCTATAGCTTAACTTTCATCTTCCTTGAAAATCGAGAAGTGATGAACTAGTGCTTAGACCCTGGGTCTATCAACACTCTAGCCACGTACGCTACATAACTCCCCTTCCCATACACTTCTAAAGTACCTATAAAGCATACGCATCTCAGCATTTCATTCATACAGCATATCAAAATATGATATAATTTAGATCAATGAATCCTACATATCTATAATCTATATAGATGCAACTTCTCTATCTAAAACAAAATTTTCAATACACTTAACACAATGTATGAATTAATCCTAGTAAAACTCACCTTGTATGATATCATTTGAATTATGGGAGTCCTAAGCCCTAACTGCATAGGCCCTTCCTTGTACAACCGATTTCTTCACTTGGATCGGTCTTGGTGCAGAAACAGAAGTCGTTTTTCCCTTATTCATCTCCGGACAATCCCGAATCATGTGGCCTATCTTTCCATATTTGTAGCATCCCCACATTCCCCGTCTACAGTCAACTGTTCTGTGAGACTTGCCACACTTGGCACAAGTCTCATTTAGTGTAGAAGAGGCTGCTCGTGAGGAGCCTTGAGTAGCGGACACTCCTGTGGTAGCCATAGGGCTCTCATACTGTATCGGTCTCGCCAATGTGGACACAGGTGGCTTGGAATAACTCGGATATGCAATCTGCCTAGGGATTCAAGCTGGTGCTGTAAACCTCGGCTTTTTATTCCCTGAGCCATACTCACCCATTCTCCCTTGAAAGGTTCTTCTTTTATCCTATTGCTCCCTTCGTTTGTACATGCTACTGATATCCCTCTCAGCCAATATCGCTTTTCCCATCACATCCGCGTAGCTTTCAAGCTCAAAAATTGATACTTGGTCACGGATGTTTGGTCTCAAACCTTCCTCAAACTTGGCAACCTTCATGATCTCAGTGGACACTAACTTAGGTGCGAATCATGACAAGCGTGTAAACTCCACACCATATTCTCGCACAGACATGCTTCCGTGCTGCAGATTTGCAAAGTCTCTTCTCATCTGAACTTTCACCTGCTTGGGGAAATACTCCCTAACAAAATCCGCCCAAGTCCATAGGCGGTGAGGGTTTTCAATCTCTCTTTTTCTCAACACCGATTTCCACCAAGGATCGGCGTCTCCCTCAAGCTGGAAGGAGGCCCAGCCTACCTTCTCATCCTCTGTACTTCGCAACCTATCCAGAAGCTTTTCCATCTGATTTAACCATTTTTTGGCTTCCAATGGATCTGTTTGCCCGTAGAAGCTAGGAGGTCTCAATCTTCTAAAATCCACGAATGAAGAGGGCAACAACGCCGGAGGAGGTGGTGGTGGTGGCTGATGACTAGTAACATTATTAGCTACCAACAGTGTCGTCTGCTCGGCCAGTAACGCAGTCGGCTACGTCTGTTGGGCCATCGCTGCAGCCATAGCCTCCATGGCTAACGCGATACGATCAGTCGCATCACCCCTCCAATCTTCCCCTTCATGAAAATTTCTTTGGTCGCTACTAGACCCTGCTCGAAACTCCTCTTCACCTCTCTGATTTCTATTCTGGCTACCTCTAGGTCGACCCCTTCTCCCAGAAGACATCACGCTCTGCACATGAAACCAAAGTTTCATTAGCAGAAGATCCCTTCACTCTGACAAAATCCAAGACTTGTCAAAAATTCTAAAGAAATGACTTTGATACCAACTCTGACAGCTCAAATTTTGGCACTCTGAAACTCATGCCATCAATACGACCCTCAAGGCCGTACCCCATATACATAGGCGGAACACTTGGTACATCCCTACAACCATAGTTAAAACATAGACAAAAACTAAAGCAGAACTAATCTCCAGTTCTACTATTTAACACCAAAAATAAGTACTCAAAAGATCATTCTAATCTCATGCTTCTGCATGGGCAAAAGAACCAACTCGAACCATCAATGTCGTAACTACAGTCACCCTGGAGGGTTCGATAAAAGAATATTACATATGACCTTATCCTTATAAAAATATGGTTGGACGTACCAAGTGTTAAGACCTGAAAAGGACCACTTTTCACCCCTTAACTTAACCTTTGATTAGACCCTTAGCCATCTAATAAATCCTTGTTAAGTGTTTTATGTAGGTAATAATTAGCAGTGAAATAAGGCCAGGAATCCTGTTAAGGAACCTGTTTTGGTACCAGAAGTCCCTCAGAAGGATGAACTCTGAATCCAGACCTGAAATGAGCCTCGCACAGCTGACCCAAGCTTTAGAGGATTCAGGAGAAAAATGTCTCGCGCAGTCCAACTGAGTTTCTTAAGACTTTACAACAACTTCTCGCGTAGTTGAGTGACTGAAGAGCTTCAGAAGCACAAACTCACGCAGCTCTCGCGAAGCTCAAGAGTAAAACACATCGCACAGTCTTGCGCAGTTCAAAGCAGACCTCTCTCAACCTCGCGCAGTTCGCAACGAGGCAGGAGAGAGAAACTTCAAAAGAACTCCTCGCCCTGTCAGCGATGGCATGGATGCAAATATCAGAAGAGAACTCCTCCCGCAGTTCTCGAGCTATTCAAGAAAGAAAGAATCCTTGCGAAGGCAGAGCCATCCTCGCGAAGATCAATTAAGACATGGAACCTTGCGCAGTTCAGAACTCATT
This sequence comes from Chloranthus sessilifolius, assembly GCA_021018995.1. NCBI lineage: Eukaryota > Viridiplantae > Streptophyta > Magnoliopsida > Chloranthales > Chloranthaceae > Chloranthus > Chloranthus sessilifolius. Next base: position 20,081,784 of record CM037586.1, read on the forward strand.
AAAGCCTCGTGAGGTAACTCACGAAGTCCATTGAAGAGAAGTGATCGCACAGTTCTCGCGCTATTCAAATCCATCCTTCCCGAAGATCAACCCAGCGAATGTGCAACTACCTCGCGACTGCTTGAACTCCAACCCCGCACATCTGAGGCTTTGATGTCTACTCAACCTCGCGAAGCCCAATCTAGCGAGAGCTCAATTATCTACCGCGCGACTACCTGAAGAGCAAACCAAGGCAACCTCGCGACGGGTGAAGCTTCAATGTCAAACCATCCTCGCGAAGAGCAAGAGCTACCACGCGACAAGTCTGGGAAATAATAGCTACCAAGCGAAGCTCTGAACTTCAACTTCCATCGCTTCAGCAGAGGACTTTTTCAGAATTTTCAGCGATTAGGGCATGCATTCCCATGCTTAAATCTTCGTGCGCGCGCCCCGAGGCATTCAAGGATCACTATTAGGCCACGTGGCATCGTTAAAATTAGGGTTTCCTAACCCTAATGCGCCGCCACACCACTGTTATATAAACCCATACTTAGCTTAGGTTTAGAGAGCTTGGAAAATCTTGGAACACATCTCATCTCTTGGAGATTTGATCTGAGATCGTTTTTCTTTTCTTTTATAGCTGTAAGTAGTTTTCTTTCTCTTTTTCTTTCTTTCCATAGTCCAGCACTTGCTAGCTATGTCTTTGTATGCATTTTGAACTAGTTTAATGGAAGTTTTGTAATAAGATTTTTACATTATGGGATTTGTGTTTGAATGTGAGATGCTCTGTGCAAGGCTGCTATCTTGTGATCCGCCATTGCTTTGGTTGTGATTCAAAGCAATGGAGGACTGATTCTAAGGGCCACTCAGATCTAAGTGACCTGTGTGTCTGGGCTATCATGGTCCTATACAGCCTTAGCCCCACCACAGGACTCACTAGATCTGAAATCCCCATGGGAGCTTGAGCTGGTAGCTTTGTGACCATGGTGGTGGCAGCGATATTCTTGTTTTATCTTGGGCTCCGTGAGGAGGATAGCCTCTGGGATAGTCTGTGACCATTCAAGTGGACAGGTTATAGCCTTAGGGTGATTCTAATCCACCGATCCAAGATGGATCCTTCTTCTCTGCACCTGAGCTTGTATTAGCCTGGTGGGAGATTGTACAGAGGCAGACTCTCCTATATTTGTATAGATCCGCTATCAGATGTTAGATCTGATCTGGTTATAGGGATTATAGGCTTGTGACTGGACCATTGTAGCTTCACTCAAGCAATGGACAGCTAGATCGAAGGTTGTACTCAATCTCTTGCTGGTTCTATGTGTCTGCGCTATCATGGTCCTATACAGCCTTAGCCCCACACATAGAGCTTTAGAGGTTGAGGCTCCCTATGGATACTTGAGCTGGTAGCCTGGATGAAATAGTGCCTACAATGATTAACTTGCTTTGACCCATCTCTGGATTGTGGTTCCCCTATGGGATAGTCTGTGACCATTTGAGTGGACAGGTTATAACCTTAAGGGATTGAATTATGGCACAGAGATGGGTTGGATTCTTTCCCCTCAGTGGTGATAACGTAGCCATTGGACAGGATTTCTATAACATCAAATCTGAATCTAAGTTAAAAAAATCCTCTGATCTAGGCTCAATAACATACTTCTCACCCTTTTATATTTATTTTCCACACTCCATCCATCCTCTCAACCCTTTATGTAGTTTAGACATTAGGCTACCTTAGGATCTGTAAACTAAGTGACCTTAAACTCCCTTCCCTTAAGGACTGCCAGACCTGTAGTCAGATCTGGAGGGACTACTAGAGATGGCTCCCTTGGAGTTGTAGATCATCTTTCCCTATGGGACAAACTCTCTTACTTATCAAAACTTGCCACAATGGACCTTGTATCTTGCAGGTCTAGGACTTCTCAGTTGTGTTGATTTCATCCCCTGTTTTATTTTGATTTTAAATTTCTTTTACCACAAACAAATAAAGAAAGTACAGCTGGGGTAGCAACACCAAGCCATAAATATCTCTCTCAAAATATCAAAGTACGCAGAGGGTCTTCTAAAAGAACCTATCAGGAGGGGGCTCAGACTCCTCTCCTGGAATATCCTCTGAGTCCTCGAGATCAACCTCACCAGAAACAGCTCCTAACTCTACACCTGTGACGTATAGTTAAAAGGGTGAGCTACATCCAAGGTCAATAGGGACAATATCAGAGCAAGTACATCTTTCTTACTCACATACATTTCATGACAAATAAAACATGAATTCATCAATGTAATTTAACTAGAAAACAGTTTGAGATCCAATAAAAATAAATATAATACTTTTGTTACTCTACTCATGACATCTGATATTCATTAGCTCTTATGATTGCAAAAAGGCTGATCTCATGATTTAAAATGATTAACTTAAATAATCTCCGAGCAATATAGCATCGAGCCCCAATGGAATACCCTCTATCTTCGTCTAATCAGACTATTTTTCAAGTAACTTAACCCACGTCCCTTTCTCATAGGCGACGGGCACATAACCACTATACATCCCTGGGATGCCTACTGGTGTATGGATTGGCCGCCGTACCGGTCACGGATATCTTGTCGAGTCAGTCACGGATATACCGCCACGTCAGTGGGATATTCTACAAACCTTAAATCGATTGTGCTTTATATATAGTTATTCACCGTATAATTGTGCTAAATACATATTAATTCACTGCCTATTCAATCTCATTCATGGTCTATCTCATAATGCAGAGAGTCTTCACATCCACCATACATCCCTGGGATGTCACACATTCCGGTGCATCACTCAGATGCTCAATGTACATATGCATCCCTGGGATGGCTCTAGTATTACACTCATTGATTTCTACTTTTAACTGTGTACGCACACATATCGTACTTTCATGTTTTTAATCATAGCATTTTAAAATACAAGTATTTACACTAAGCTTTAAATGAACATGCATCCTTAATATCACTACGTACATGCTCTCATAATTAAGCGTACAAGTTCAGATATTCTCCTACATCTCATGCGTTTTCAATCCACGGATTCTTTAATCTGAGGTAGCACTCACCCATCTCTAAGTTCGGCTTAACTAGGCCTGGCCAAACACACATAACATATCACTATATGTATACGACATTGGGGTTAGAAGCCTAATCCCAACAATTTAACAGTTCGGATGAAAAAACTCAACAAAAGCCTGAATTTGGCCAAATCAATCAAACGATTCTAAATCAATCGAACGATATCTAAAAATCGATCGAATGATTTTATTTCGTTCAATCGATTTCATCATAAATCTATTTCACCTTAAGTCTATCCCTAGCAAACCGATCGAATGATTTAATTTCATTCGCGGAGGTTCCGCAATTCGATCGAACGATTTTAAAAATCGTTCGAACGATTCCTTCAGATTCTTTATCTCACCTCTCTCTTTATTGGTCAAAACCGATCGAACGAATTCTAATTCCGTTCAATCAATTTTGCCCATTCTCAGATCCGATCGTGTTCTATCATCTAGAACCTATCTCATCATCATCCCCACCAATCATCATCTATTCCTCAAACTAAATCACTTAGATTTATATTCTAGCATTTAAAACTAGTTTAGACTAGTTGACTTACCAATTCTACCGGTTGGATCCCTTGATCCCAAGATTTTAGCCACACTAGGGTTTCTCAAACCCCCAAATTTCAAATCGTCCTTCGATACCGAGCTCACTCCGCTAGGTTTCCGATCCTAGCTCAATCATTCGTATTCAATATGCCCTTCTCAATTTCACCACAACATCCCCCCCCTTATTTACTCTCTCTTAACTCTTCTCAACCACTCAACCAAAGAGAAACAAATTCTCTTTCCCCTTTTTTTTTCTTATAACCTATCTTTATCTTAGGTGTTAAGCACCTATAACTAATTAGCGTATGTGTGTATACATATATACCTCTATATTTAATATCTTCCTCTCACATGATCTATGCACTTAACCCAAACATCCTAAGTCAACAAAGTCAATGTTGACCCAGTCCAACTTAAGACTAGTCAATTCGCTTCCCGAGGTGCACTATTTAAGCACGAATTTTTCGTTACAGTTAATTTATTACTTTGTAGTACATTGCCAAATTTTATTTTACTTTTTTTAACATTTGTTCAAAGTTTGACTTTTTTTAAAGTTGATATTTAGTCAAATTTTTTACTAGTATAACCAAGCGATGGATATGGATCCTGTTATGTTAATTTGTAGATTGATGATACATTGTCGAATTTTCTATTGGTTAAAGTTTGACTTTTTTTTAAAATTAAATTTTCTCTCAATATGTAACCTTACAATATATACTAGCATTTATTATATAACTTTGTACTTTAGTCTTAAAAATTATCACTATCAAAGTTTTACATTTGGTCAAAGTTTGACTTTTAGTAAAAGTGAATATTTGATCAAATTTTGTCTAGTGTAACCTAACGATGTTTATGAATACTAATATGTTAATTTGTAGTTGGACTTTTGTAACTTGTTGGTAAATTACAAAACCTTCTCTTAATCAAAGTTTGACTTTTATAAAAATTTAATTTCCTTTCAACGTGTAACCTTACTTTAGATACTAGCATTTACAACTTTGCTATTTAGCTTTACACATTTTTATTGATCAAAATTTTAAGTTTGGTCAAAGTTTGACTTTTTATTTGAGTTCGACTTTTCAAACTCTAACTTAGGTTACTTGGTAATAAATAGTAATTACTATAGTGTTAATTTGTAACGTAAAAGAATATCATTAAAAAAATTATTAGTTAATATTTTACTTTGATTATGATTATTTAAAAAAAAAAAATGTCAATCTATAACTAGTGCAACACGAAGTGATAAGTAGAAAATATATGATCCAAACTTACAAATGCATTTTCAAATTTCTTTTTAAACATACTAATCAAACAAGAGAATCAATTTCTAATGAAAGTCATTTCTCAAATACACTAATCAAACAGTGAAAAATCCATTTCTAGAGGAACTCATTTCTCAAGAAATCAACTAGGAAATTGATTTCATTTACTCTTTTGAGTTTCCTTGCTATCAAACAGGGTCAAAGGTAATTTATTTAGGGGCTGCTATTAACCCCCCACCAAATCTTAAATATCCCCATTCAGTACATCTGAAAACAATTAACTGTTTGAATTGGATGCTAGAGAATGTCTTTTGTTCCAATATTTCACATAATTGATCTTAAGATCATGGGCATATGATCAGACGGATGGTTTTTGATCCCATGTGTCACACATCCCAAAAATGCCCAAAGACATTGCGACACACAATGTTCCCATGATTTCAAGATCAGTTTGGTTAAAGATTGGAACGAAAGCAGTCTCCATTATCCAATCCAAAACGTCAACAGTTTATTCACCAATTGGTAGCGATTGCTAGTAGCCCCTTATATTTATGAGATGGACTCCCTTGACCTTCATTTAAACGCCAACATGGTGTTTAAATGATCTTTCATCATCATTGATTTAAGATATGGGTGATTGGTACCGTCAAATTGATAGATCATAAGCCCAAAAAATTGTATGGTAGTGAGATTTAAATCATGAGATATCTTGACTTTGATATCGGTCGTTCTTCTTAGTTTTACTTTTTAAATCTACTTATAGCCTTTTTTTTTAGACTTAGACATGTTCCAATGATAGATTGTCAAGTGGACAATTTAGATTGATCACAAACGTGTGCCACATGGCACAATGATAGAATCCACCTCAATGGTGTAAGATAAAAAGTGTAAGTTTGATGGTATAAGACATCATTGGTGTTTAAATGTCAGTCATGAACCATTATCCTACATTTATATATCCTAGTGGGATGCTGGTGCTATGCACGTGCAGAAAGGTCAAATAAAGAGTCATAAATTTAAAAGAAAGGCTTTTTTGGGTAATGTCTATTTTCGACTCAAAATTCTTCCTTCTCAACTTGGTTTTACGGGCTTAAAGCATTAATTGTTTTGAGTCAGATGAAGGAGATCATTTTTTGTCCCAATCTTTCATACAATAGATGTTGAGATTATATATGTACAATTAAAATTTATGGCAGACCCATCATTGCAAAATCTATCTTGTCAAAATAAAAATAAGCAATCTCCATCGTCGTACTCAAACCAAAATAGTTCAAGTACATGAAACTCAAGAACCATCATGACTATCATCACCAGAGGCTTATCCCATTTGTTTAGGATCAGCTTTGCGAGCCTTATTTCTTATACTTGTCTCTAGTCAGTGCTAGGCTATGTAACTTAGCAATTTATCCCTTCTCACAGCATCGATCTAGGTTTTCATTATCTTTTTCATATTCTCCTTTGTCCTTATGCTAATATAGTCTAAACGCTTTGTACATAGTTTGCTTTTCGCCTCTGATGAATATGTCCAAACCACTTCACGCAACAGTTAGTAATTTTTTCTTTTACAAGTGTCATTCTCAAATTTTCTCTTATGTATGCATTTCGCAGTTTATCCTTTTTTTTACTCCAAACATTCATCTCAACATATGCATATTTGCCACATGTACTCTATCTTCTTGTCCTTTTTTTTTTGTAGTCTAACATTCTGCATCATATAACATGGTAGGTCTAATTGTCATCTTATAAAAACATTCCTTAAATCTAAATGGAACTCCTTGGCCGCACAATACTCCGCTACCTTGTCTCCATTTTATCTAACTTGCATTAATCCTATATGGGATATCCTCCTCACATCCACCATCTGAGTGTAGATCAGGGCCTAAATAGCAAAATTCATGACAATGTGGTACTAAATGATATTCCATTTTGACTCAATCCTCCTCTAGTCTATCACGTTTACTAAATTTATACTCCATGTTTTCTGTCTTCATTCTACTAATTTTCAAACCCATTGACTTTAAAACATTTCTCCATAAGTTCAACCTATCATTTAGCTCTTTCCTTGTTTGGGCAATTAACACTACATCAGCTGCAAACAACATGCACCAAAGGGTCTCTTCTAATATATCTATGGTTAATACATCTATGACCAAGGTAAACAAAGAAAGGCCAAAGCAGATCCTTGATGAAACCCAACTCCGATAAGGAATTCACACGTCTCTCAAGTCGTTCTTACACTAGTTACTGCATTTTGTACATATCTTGGATAATCTCAAAGTACAAATCTGGGATGCATATCTGCCTTAAAAAAAATGGAACAATCACCACAAAAGATCAAAAGAAGCAAATTGCAAGAGAGACCAAGTTTTTTACGTGGAAAACCCTTTGAAGCAAAGGTAAAAACCATGGGACCTAGTCCAGAAAATTTCCACTAATAAAATAGATAGAAAAAGTTCTTCTCTTCAACACTGGCTGCTTACCCCAAAAGGATGGATAAAGAAAAACAATGGAAATCTCTCACCGAACAGAGGCTTGAACAATGATCTGAAATTGGTTGGAGAAGGCTTTTGATATTCTTCTCTGGATGACTTCTACTTCTTTTCTTCAACACTGGCTGCTTACCCCAATAAAGGGATTAGACTTCTTATGTAGAGGCAATTTACCCTAGAAATTCTATAAATCAGGACGAAAAGGTTATTAACATATATAATTTATATTACAAACTTCAAATGAAAAGAAAACCAACAAGGCAAGATCAAAAGAAGAACATATAATTTTAATTGTAGAAACAAAAAGGTGAATGATGAAACAAAAAGGTGAAAAGATATCATTTCAATTGTAGAAAAGGATAATATTAAATAATCAAACTTGCTCATTACTAATTGATAATGAACTAATAAGAGTAAATATTTCAATCCAGCACTTACATGTGATTCAAATGAGTCTCTCTCGAGTGATTTTAAGACCATGAACTAGGGTGTCGGAGATTTTCATGATAGCTACTAGTTTACCTGTTGAATCACATGTGCGAATCATTTTTAGATCATGATTTTTAAATCACACAGCACACATGATGAAATCAGGTGCAACAGTTCCAAAAAATTGACCCATTAATCAAGTTACTTGTTAGTCAAGGTCAGGTAAATAATACTTTGGTATTAGGTGCCTGGCCAAGTGCCATGGTTGGCAGTTGGGTCAACTCTTTCCAATGGTCGTATACCTAATACCAACTAAACAAGATATACGAACCAAATCATAGACCGATCAATCACATCAGTCATAAATTGAGCTAATACACAACGACTGATACATATCATCAGTCTGAAGCTGATACGAATCAAATATACTGGATACGTATTGGCCAAACCAGCCAATATTAAAGAAACTTTTTTTAAATATTAAAAAATATATATATTATGGTAATAAAAAATTCCCCAAAGGACGATTTTGGTATTATGTTCAGTTCATATTTGAAAGATTTCACCCTACATAGCTAATCAAGGGGGAAATATCGTATGGGGTGGGGCTACTAACCCAATACATATTCGCCAATATGTATTGGATTCACTGGATATTTAAAAGCATGTATACAACAACAAAACTACAAATTATAGGACCCAAAAAAGATTACTATTTAACAAACATTACCTGAACGAAACTGTAGTTGAACAATTTCTCTATAACGACGAGCATCATGATTAACTTACTGGCGAACCTATTTAAACATGAACGGGAAAAAAGAAAAAAAATTAAATTCAAAGAAAAACTCAAGATATTGTAATTGAAATAGAGAATCAACATAGAGCGTAGAGTTGAAACCTGCAATAGGCTATGCAAGCGATGTAGATGATGACAGTGGCAGCAGATGATAGTACAACAATCCAGGCAAACTATGTTTTTTTCATTCTTCTTATCCCATATGTGTAGAAAACACCAAGAAAAAAAATTCTCAAAGAGAAATCCAGGAAGAAACGGGTGTTGTCCTTTTGTTGTAGGTCACCGTGCATCACATAAAAGGGCACAGGGATTTGTGCGCATCAAAGGGCTTGTAGCATCCATGAAAAGAATGCGGAATAAAATTCGAGAGAGAAAAAGAAGGGGCAGCGACACCAAGACAAAGAGAGGGCGTGGGCTAGACTGCCCTACGAAACCTCCCCTGAAAATAAAAAATTGTAATTTTATTAAGCTACGTGGCTGACTTGTAAGCGCACCTGTAGAGTCCAAGACCACAATTACAATCACAGACAGCTACAATATATTTGTTACATAAAAGTTCTCTAAGAAGTCTTAAAGACTACTAAATATAATTTGTGTCCATCCCTTGTTTAATATACGGAACTTCCGTCCATGTGTCTTTCATAATTTGGAAAACCCAATGTCTTCCAAGGCAGATCATTCATCACTGTAATTGACAAGACAAAAATATAAAATTATAATGTTGATCAAATTAGGGAAACAAATTATTTTAATGCTGATCAAAATAGAAAAACTTAATGTTGATTTAAATGAAAAAACTACTAATTCAACCTTAAAAAATAAAACATGAAATAAGAAACATTTTTCTCACCTATCAAAAAAAGTAAACCTGGCTTCCAAGAACATAGGAGGTTGGTGTTGGCTTTAATCACAATGATCTTGTTGCAAATGCTATTATCTCCTCTCCGGATATACTATAAATTGAAAAAGAAGGATTATAGATACATTAGTTTGCATTACGAAATTCAAATGAAAAAGAGGGCTAAGAAAACAAGATTAGAGCAAAAACATATATTCTTCAAACCAGAAGACAAGAATGTATAATTCCAATATGAAAAAGAGATCATACTACATTAATCAAAGGAATCAAAATAATCAATAAAGAAGTAATACAATTAAAAATTTACAGTATATCCGTCACGGATACAGAAATAACAAGAGTAAAAGCAATACACTACAAAGACCATGATATAAAGATCTATGGTGTCTAACAAATGTGCCATATAATTCAAAGGAGTCAACACCATTTATAGATCTATGGTCTGAGATTTTCATCATAGCTATTAATTTAAAAAGATGTTGACAACTTTTAATCACACAAGAGCGACATATTTAGATCATTGCTTTTGAATCAAACCGCATACATGTGCAATATATATATATATATATATATATATATATATATATATATATATATATATATATATATATATGGGTTTCTATTATAAATTGCAAAACCCCAGTAGCCACATCCTATGTACTCGATCGTCCAACCACCACTCTCTTCTACTCAATTTATTGTCTCTTCTACCCACTTAATTTATTGAGTTAGTATCAAGTGTTGTTGCCACAAAACAGTAATTAGGTGCTCTTATTATCTGCATTATAAAAGTGGAAAGCCATATCATAGATGAGATCCCAGCCATTCTGATCAGAGCACTTTTTGTGGCATTTAGTGAAAATTATATCCATACAAACTTTACTCTCTATTTTAATAATCTGAAATGTTGCCCGTACTCTCTTTAATCCTTTAGTGGACACACTACCACCACTGTTTGATGCCCGGTTCATGACCTAATCCCAACTCTTATCATTTTATGACGTTAGATATGATGACAGTGTGTTGTATACTATATAAGTATATAATACTATATTACATTAAAAACTTATAGTATATAATACTATATTATAGTAAAAACTCATATTATGTAATACTATATTAAGGTAAAGGTTTATATATTATAATATTATATTAAGATAAAGGCTTATATCATATAATATTATATTAAGACAAATACTTATTATATAATATTTATATTAAAGTGAAGATATGACATTATCCCCTGTACCGAATCCATTAATTTTTTTTGCTTCGATCGATTGATGCTAAGATCAAATCAATTGATGTTGTATAGAGCCAAACCACGGCTTATTTAAATTACTTAAATTTAATCGATTAACTCCAAGAGCGATCAATCGAATCTGACTTGAAGTGAATAATTTATATAATATATAACAGATCGATCAATCGATTTGTGTCCGAACAAAATTCAATAACCTCTAATTTGTCGGTGGTCGTGATGCACTCCACTTTAAATTATATTATCTTTTAATTTGAGTACTTAATTATAATATTATATATAACACTTTTATCACTTCAACGCGACCACTTCGAAAACACGAAGTGTTAGAAATTTAATACCTCATGAAACTTGAATTATGACTTTCATGTTATCGAAATCACACTTTAACCATCCTATTCTATCTTGTATTGAGATGAGGTATAAATAAATTATATGTACAAGCATAATAAAATTCTATGTAAATCTTTATTTACGCATAATGTTTCTATGTTTATATTTTGATTACATTATATGAGTTAGGAATAACCTAGGAGATAAGTACGAGAGTGTATGAGATCATGTCTACGCTTGGGTGTAGTGATTCGCTGAAATGGTATCGAAACGAGAAATAAATAATATTCGTATGCCTTACAACTCATGGTGGTATGGGATCCATGACGAGTCGGGTGAGTGGAAATTCAGTGTGACCTCGTATACGGTGGCATATGCGGTGACCCTATCACCTCGAGTTTTAATGAGAGGTTGAGATATAAGATATGATACGAGATTCGAGCCATGGGCCTTAGCTGTGGTGAGGTTTCTTTTATGATTACAGGAAACTCGAAATATTGGCGTCCATGTACGGATGCAACTCTATATGCTAGTATGGGCTACCACACGAAGTACATCTAGGTTACTACGAAATATTTTCTTTGAGAAGCGTAATTTAGAGAAGTTATCCAACTATAGTTTGTCCTAAAATTAAGTGTAAGAGTACGATAAGATATGAGTATGAGATAAGATAAGTTATGATGCCAATACGATAATAAAACACCGCTCTATAGGTCAGCATAAGATTAAGAACTTAAGTCTTTGTACGTGTCGTTCGTTGCATAGCCACCGTAAGGGCAACAACGTCTTACAGCTAGGACGGGTCTCTGAGAGACATATGAGTATGAGTATGAGTATTAGTTCCATTTGGCCATTATGTCTTCCCATTAGGCTGGATGGAGGAGTATGAGTATAACGTGAGGGCGTTATGATATGGTGGTATGATACTATAGTGACCCTCACATAATAGCTCGAGCAGCGACTCTGGCACAGGTCATTTAGAATTTTATGAGTATGTTAGTTACGCTTATGTGATGTACAGACGTATATGCGAGAATAATAATAAGATATGGTATGTTATGAGGTATGATATGTTATAAAATATTATGAGATACGTTATTATATGAGTGTCTAGATCATGATCCTGTATTTATGATATGATATGAGTTCTACGATATGCAAATTCTTTTGTCTTTCTCTTACCATTTGTTTTGAGATATTATATTTATCACTCACTTGAGGCACCCACAATGCACCTTAGTAGTACGAGATGGATTGGTGGTGTATGCATTGAGTTTACGTGACTGAGTAAACTCATCTCACGGCAATCTAACAGCTACAGGTGATTACGCTGGTGGAGTAGACGTCGGCCATCCAGATCCTGCCAACGCTAATTTCATTGATCCCACCGGTGCTGAGTACCAGGTGTCTTGGGAGAGCAACGCAGCTGAGTACCAGGAGGACCTTGGTGTTGACTTTAACCCGAGTGCTGGCTATTGACTTTTGTAGACTCGGTATTGAGTTTCATTTATATTATTGTTGATGACTATATGATTTCATTTTATTAGATTTGTCTCTGACTTTTATTATTATTTTATTGGTGGATTATTTGGATTCATTGCTTTTATTCTGTTATTTATGACTACTTTATATTTCACTTTTAATTATTGGTTTTCACGGATTTCGTGGAATCATATTTGTGCAAGAACTCTGATTAGGTGTATATCCGCTTAGCATATCCGAGATATATGCGAGTTATAATTCGGAATTCTAGGCCCTCGGGATGGGGTAGAATTTCGGATTGTGACACATACAGATGTGTGGATTGCCGCATTCACCTATGATAAGTAGACGTGTGGATTGTCGTGTTCACCCATATAGGTGGACACTCATCCTAGACTAACTCTTCAATTAATGCCCAAATATTAAAAGGCGCCGAATGATTTTCTATTTTAACCATCGAACTGTTTACCTTAAAGTTCTAGAAACATTTAATTAAAAAAAAGGGTATAGTATTTGCAGGCGAAGATTTTATTAGAGCCAACAAGGTCTTCCACCATGAGAGCCTTGACCATGGAGATTGTTTTTCTTCCTTCGATACATGAGATCTTGAGATCATGGCCCACCTATCAAGCGGTCAGATGTTGATCCCATGTGGCACATATCCCCAAAAATTATCTCAAAAACCCCTTTGGATAGTATGCCCATGATCAAGATCACTAAAGAGATTTGTGCCACATCAACATTTGACTGTCTGTGTGACAGCCCAAATTTCGACACCTCGAAACCCGTGCCATCAGCACGATCCTCTAGACCGTGCCTCTTCGCTATGCACGGAACATTGGTACATCAAGCAATTTATAAAATAAAGAAACAAATGATATAAAAATATCGAAATAACATGACTTCAAACATTTCTCAAAAGGCAGTTCTACCCTCATGCCCCTACATGAGTGGAGAACCGATCTGAACCATTGATGATAACTAATCATCTCAGATGGTTCGCCCAAAAGAAATATCTCAACATTAATTACATTGTTTAACAGAAGTAAAGGCTTGACATACCAAGTCGTACCAAATAATCACACAAAACAACTCTCTCAAAATACACAGCAGAGTCCTCTAGAAGAAGTCCTCTGGAGGTGGCTCCAACTCGTCTAAGGGTGTGTGGTCCGACTCACCAGGATCCACGTCACCCGAGACCTCCGATGCTGCTAATACTGAACCTGCGACGTATAGTCTAAAGGGTGAGCTACATCCTAGCTCAATAGGGAACAAACACAGTGAACATATAAGTTAAAACCTCACATATATTCTATGATATTTTAAGCATGCTGGGTCTATGCATTTATTGAGAAAACAGCTTGAAAAAATGATAAGGTATATTTGCTTTTAACAACAGCTTACAGTTTTCACATCTCTTTTACTGGATCATGAATGACATTGAAAAGGCCTAAAGTAAAACTTAAATCTTCAACTTAAGTAATCCCCGAGCAATATAGCATCGAGCCCCGATGAGATACCCTTCATCGTCGTCTAAATAGACAGTTGTTATTACGTATTCCCTGGGAATACAAAACCACCCAAGCCCCTCTTCCCTGGGAATCGGCGGCGGGGTTCATTCATATCTCAACATCCCTAGGATGTGCTTACTGCGTACGAATACACCTCCGTACTGGCTTACGGTTTCGCTGTCATATCGATCACGGATATCCTATCGCGTCAGTTGTGGGTATCCCGCCACGTCGGTGGGGTATCCTGGTCAAACCTCAAATAACAAAAATAACGGGTGTTTTACATATAGTTGTTCACCGTGTAATTGTGCTATCTTACATCAGTTAGGCCTTATCGAATGTTACTCAATCTTGTCTACATCCCTGGGATGCATCTAATTATTTTTATCATTTTGCTATCTTGTTACTTTCTCATCCCCTGGGGATGTCTTATTCTTAGTTACACTGTTGGTGTTACACACACACCCTTTTCGCAAAACTTTCTTAACTAAAATAATTTCCGATTTAAATTACATATCACTACATACATGCTCTTGCAAATTAAAGTACATGTTCAAGGTGTTCCCTACCTCAAGTCTTTGAATTCCAAGCATCAAGGTCCCACGCGGCTCCTTATGCTCATGCTCACACGTACCACCTATGGTACAACATAACACATGCAATCCATCATTAAAGATGTAATAAAGAAAGTCCTAGACCCTCCCTCAATCTTAAAGAAAAATTCAAAAGTCAATTGAGTCTGCCAAAATCGATTAATCGATTCTCAAAATCGATTAATCAAAACCCAAATTGATTAATCGATTCCCAAAATCGATTAATCGAAACCCAAAATTGATTTAATCGATCCCAAATCGATTAATCGAATTTCCTGGCATAGCATGGTCGATTCTTAAATCGAGTAGTCAAAGTCCGAAATCGATTAGTCGATTTCCAAATCGATTAGTCGATTTCCAAATCGATTAATCGAAATCCAAAATCGATTAATCGATTTCTCAAGTCGATTAGTCGATTTCCTCAGGTCTTGTTTCTCTAGCCACTGGAGGTACCCAGTCGATTAGTCGATTTCCAAATTAACTAATCGAAATTCAAATCGATTAATCGAAAACAATTTCGATTAATCGAAATCGGGCTTACTTGACTTTTCAACTTCCAGACCAAAATTGATTAATCGAACTCCAATTTCGATTAATCGATTTTGTCAGATTTAGCCCCCTCTCGGGCTGATCTTCCAAATCCTTTTCAACAAATTCTCTTTCTTTTTCTAAGCCTTTATCCTATGATTTTAAGTATTTTTTACTACAACTAAACCTCTATGATCTATACATTTAATTCACCAAAATTTTACCTCAATCAAATCTCAATTTGATTGGATCTCAAGGTTGGAATGGCTAGGGTTCCAGCTTTTGCTCCAAAGGATCCAAGTCGCGTCGAATTCGGCGTTTGTTGCTCGAATCTCCTTCCCTTAGCTTGCATTTACTCCTTGTTCAACAACCCTCTTTACTCCTCTCTCTCTCTCTCTTCTTAACTCTCTTCAACAACTCAAGATAATGAATTTAGGGTTTTTAAACCCTTATATCCCTCTTGTCTTGGTGTTAAGCACATACACCCTAGATAGGTGTATGTGATATTTACATTACACTCCACGCACTTACATCGTATTCATATCACATCCGTTCATCACTTCTTGGGTCAAATAGTGAACTCCTTCTTGGTCAAACTTATGATCAGTCGGGCACAGATCCCAAGGTCATCGTTTAACGCAAATTTTTAGGATATTACAGTCTGATAGGTAGGTCATGAACCAAGATCTATTGTATAGACGATTGGGACGAAAAATGATCTCCATCATCTTATTCAAGGCAGTCAACAACTCTAATGGTAGAAAACCCTCATAGCCCTTACCGAATACTATGTTGCAAATATCGGTTACCCAAAACAGCAAAGGCTTTAGAAAAAATTTAGTTTACTATCGGTGGACCGTCCATGTTGAATAGACAACTTGAACCGCACTCTTGTGGTGCTCACAGACTTTGGAATGCATGGAATTTTGTGCACAGACTTTGAAATGCATCGAAGTCCATGCACTTCACAAGATCACATGGACGTACACACCAATTCGCAAACCAGCATGATGTTGAGTTTTGGCTCTATTTACGGTTGTAACTAGAGTTCCCTATTGGAACTTGGTTTGGTCCATTGTTAATAGGATCTCATATTAGTTTGCTTTTGTTAAAGGAAAGTCACTTATTTTGGAAACTTGTATTATTCTCTAAAATTAGAAAGCAAAGAGATAAAAGAGTCATACTCTAAGTGGGAAATTAGGTAAAAATAAAAGATAAGTTATATTTGGCAAGTGAGAGAATAAACAGGTGAGAGATCCTTTTTTGGAAGGTGTTAGTTTTTGAATTGAGGTCTCTTTGTGCATGTGAGTTAGGGAGAGAACTTGGGGTTTTGTTTTAAACGTGAGTCTTGTTTTTGGGTACAGGCATTTGTAGTCCTCTTATGTTGGGTAAGATTGGAGAATATGATCTTCATTGTTTGTAGTCTTTGTGCATCTTCTTCTTGATAGTGGAAACACTTTGTTTGACTGTCTCATGGACGTAGGCTTAAGCCGAACCACGTAAATCTTGTTCTTGTTTGTGGCGCAATATCTTTCTCTCTCTACCTTCTTGTGATATTTATTATTTGGTTATTGCTAGTCTTCTTCGCACGTGAAGGTTATTAACGAGATTGGACATGCAAACGCCTTGTAAGGGTTTTTTGCACAACAATTGGTATGAGAGCTTAGGTTTCAATTTGGGCAACGTCTTTCTTCCGCGAGAAATTTCTGCTGGTTGTTAGTGGTTTTTACGATTGGAGTGAAGATGTCGGGAGTTGGTTCGTCCGATAAATCTGTGCAAAGGACTACGGTCTCGAATGCAAAATTTGAAGTTGAGAAATTTGACTGGACAAACAACTTCGGGATGTGACAGTGTGAAGTGTTAGATGTGTTGATCCAACGGGATTTGAACATTGTTATGGAAGATAAACCGGAGGGAATGACAGAGAAGATGAGATAAGATTAATCGGCAGGCTTGTAGCACAATCCGGTTGTGCCTTGCGAAAGATCAGAAATATTTTGTAATGAAGGAGACAAAGGCAAAGGAGCTCTGAAAGAAGTTGGAAGATAAGCATATGACGAAGAGCATTGAGAATCGACTCTATTTGAAAAAGAAACTTTTTTGTTTCCAATATCGATCAGGTATATCTGTGTCTGAATATTTGACTGATCACAATAAAATTATCGCTAATTTGCAAAATTTACATGTAGAAATTAATGATGAGAATAAGGCCCAATTGTTGTTGAATTCTCTTCCTGATGAATATGTGCATTTCATTACCACCTTGTTATATAGGGAATGAAGAAATAAGAAATGATAACGTGTCTAACACTTTAATAAACAATGAGTATCGAAAATAGGATAAAGAGACACATAAGGACACATCGGGAGAAGCTTTAATAGCAAGGGACAGATCAGAAGGGAGAAAGTCTAGTAAAAGAGATAAGTCTCTTTAAAAAATAAGTGATGTTGTGAGTGGTAGAAGAATTGCAAAAGATGAGTGTGTCTATTGTCATGGTACAGGGCAAAAGAAGAAGGACCGTCCAAGTTTGGTGAAAAAGGACGAGAAAACTTTCGATGCTAACGTAGCAGATGAGAGTGACGGTTCAGAATATGTATTGACCGGTTCATCATTTATTTTCCATTCAGATGAGTAGGTTTTAGATTCAGGTTGTACCTATCATATGTGTCCCATTCAGGATTGATTTTTCAATTTTACGGAGTTGGATGGTGAAGTAGTTTTTATGGGAAATGATAATACTTGTAAGATAAGAGGTATGGGAAACATCCATTTGAAGCTACATGATGGAATGGTTCAGGTATTGACGGAAGTTCGGTATGTACTGGACTTGAGAAAAAATCTCATCTCATTGGGTGTTTTGGAATCTAAGAGTTTCAAAATTACTTTGTCAAGTAGAGCTCTTAAGGTGGTAATGAGGGCATTGGTTGTGATGAATGACACTAGAAGTGAGAATTTGTATCTTTTACACAGAAGCACTGTGCTAAGTGAAGCAGCCACCGTTGTTGATATGAAGATTGGTATTGTAAATAACCTTGTAGACATTCGGAGTTTTGGACTTTCGGGTGCGATGGAGCCTACGAGAACATTTGACAATTTTAGGTGTATTGGTATTGGCAATTTGGCATGCACTTTCAGGTGCATTAGTAGTTTCGCACTTTTGAGTGCATTGGCAGTTTGACACTTTTGAGTGCATTGGCAGTTTGACACATTTGGGTGCATCGACAATTTGACACTTTTTAAGTGCATTGACAATTTGGCACTTTCGGATGCATTGGTGTCGGTAGCTTGGCACTTTCGAGTGTACTGGCCGTTTGGCACTTCCAGAGTGCATTGGCGTCGGTGGACACATTTGAAGGCAGTTTTGGAAATTGAAATGGAGAATGTGTAATTTTGTTTCTTTCGTTTGAATTGCGTGAAATTTCATATCAAAGTAGAGAGTGTTGATGGGTTGCAAATCTCACCAAGGTGGAGATTGTTGGGTTTTAGCTCGATTTACAGTTGCAACTAGAGTTTCCTATTGGAACTTGGTTTAGTCGATTGTCAATAGGATCCCATATTAGTTTGCATTTGTTTGAGGAAAGTTAGTTATTTTGGAAACTTGTATTATTCTCTAAAATTAGAAAGCAAAGAGAAAAAAGAGTCCTAATCTTAGTGGCAAACTAGGTAAGAATAAAAGGTAAGTTATATTTGGTAAGTGAGAGAGAATAAATTGGTGTAAGGATAAAAGGTAAGTTATATTTGGTAAGTGAGAGAGAATAAATTAGTGTAAGGATCTTTTTTGGAAGGTGTTGGTTTTTGAATTGAGGACTCTTTGTGCGCATGAGTTAGGGAGAGAACTTGGGGTTTTGTTTTGGACGTGAGTCTTATTTTTGGGTACGGGTATTTGTGGTTCACTTGAGTTGGGTAAGATTGGAGAATAAGATATTCATCGTTTGTAGCAAGGATCAAAATTTCGTGTTGAATATCGATTTCGGCCATGATCGAAACCCGGAATCTGAAATTGTAGACCCCATACAAATTGAACCGAAATTTTGGTTTTCGGTCTCATTTCGCCCATGCCCAAGATTGAAACATTTCGGCCGAAATTTTGATCCATGGTTTGTAGCTTTTGTGCATCTTTTTTTTTATAGTGGAAATACTTTGTTTGACTGCCCCGTGAATGTTGGCTTAGGTTGAACCACGTAAATCTTGTTCTTGGTTATGGTGTGATATCTTTCTCACTCTATCTTCTTATTTGTTTTTTGATTATTAATTATCTTTTCCGTACGTGAAAGCTATTAATGAGATTAACGGTGGAAACGCTTTATAAGGGTTTTTTGCACAACACATGGCCCAATGATGCCCATAATAGAAGAGCTCTTAGAAAAAACATCAACATGAGAAAGATTTTCCTAGAAGTTTATAAAAGTTACAAAAATAAACAAATATGCATAAATAATCAAAGTATATAATTAGTTGTCATTGATTTATGCCTTTCTTTAATGGTAATTTGCCTCATGCTATGCATCCTTTTCTTATTTTTACTCCATTATCTTCTCGACCCTCGCTCAAAAAGAGTCCAAACTCCAAGCTTGGAACATAAAGTAATAACCCATTAGAAAAAGGTTTGCTTAGGTAGATTTTCATTTCCAAGTATCTCATAATTTCTACGAAAACTTAAAATATAAGGGTATGTTTGGATATAGGGAAAAGAAAAGAAATTATGAAAAAAAAAAAAAAGGAAACATGTTAATTTCATATGTTTGGCAATAAAGTTATGCCACTAGAAATAATAGGAAAATTTAAAATTTTCTTTTCCATTGAAAACCGACAAATCCCTTTAAAATAGAAGGATTTCATCGAAAATCTTTTGCCATTATACTCTCTCCCCTCTTTTTGTTGGGTGAAAACTCTCTCTCTCTCTTTTCTCTTTCTACAATATCTCTTTCATTCCCTCTCTCCTCAATTTCTCTCTCCCTCTCTCTCTCTCTCTCTCTATCTTTTTGATGAATAAATTGAAATAAAGTCAATTGACTAAAAAATAAAAATAATAAAATAATAAAAAGATAAAATAATAAATATAAATAAATAAAAATAATAAATAATAAATAATAATAATAAAATAATAATAAATAAAGAAAATACAAATAAAAAATAAAAATAAACAGAATAAAAAATTAAGAAATTAAGAAAAATAAATAATTAAAAAATAATATCTCTCTCTCTCTCTCTCTCTCTCTCTCTCTCTCTCTCTCTCCTATCTTTCTCCTCTCTCTCCTAACAAGGCCGGCCCTGGACTAAGGCTAGCCCGGGGGCCCCCAAAAAATATCTCTTTTAAAACGTAGGTCAATATATATATATATATATATAAAGGTCCCCCAGCCATCTCCAATAGCTCTCTCTCTCTCTCTATTCTCTCTAGTCTCCAAACCCTCTAGACTCCAAGACTCTAACGCCAAACGCCTCTCTCTCATCTCAGTCTCTCTCGACTCCAAACCCTCCTCTCTCTCTCTCTCTCTATCTATCTCTCTCTCTCTCTCTCTCTCTCTCTCTCTCTCTCTCGCCTGCGGCCCGCAATAAGAACAAGCTTATAGTGCCTTCTCAAAGCAGTATTCCTTTAATCGACATCTAATTCATGATAAAATTTAATTTCGTTGTTTCTCTGCCATTTCTAAATTATTTTTTTGGTATTTTTTGGAATGTTTTAATATTTGATATCAGTTTTAGAACGAAAGATTAGTTGATATGCTGATTGATTAGGGATGATTAATTATTTGCTGAAAAACCTCAATATTTTGGATTTTGATTTGGTTATGTGTGCTTAGATCCATTCTCTGTAAAAAAATTTGACCCATGATTTAGGCCATGTTTGTTAACATTTCATTCGAGCTTATTTGAATTAAAATTGATTTCCTGCAAACGAGGAAGCCGGAATTGGGTTTTTGCCACTTCTGGATTCCAGCAGAATTTCACTTAAAACTAATTCCTGCATAACTTGTTTTAGCTTTTGACGGCAAGAATCAGTTCCAAAAGCTGGTGTTACCAACCCAATATGCTCAGAAGTCGTGTATGAGCCTTGTCCTAGAGTAAATGCCATTAACTAACACTCATTGGGTGTTAACCTTAGAATATGGAGCTAAAACCACGAGGAAAAAAAAATGAAAACCCAAAAACTAAAATATTTACTTTACCTTATCAAATAATGAGTTGGCAAAATAAATCACTAGAAAGATGATATATATATATATATATATGGAAAAGGGATCCGTCCTCCATGGGAGGACAGTCACCGTCCTCCAACCTTCCACGTGGAGCTCCATGTGGCACCTAAAATATTTGTTCGATGTCATATGGACCTTAGGTGCATTGCTTAGATTATCTTTGAAAAAAAAAAAAATTAAAAACTCATCTCCACCGTGTATATTTTGAACCGTGAAATGTAGACCAATGAAAACCGTCAAGCTTTGCCTTGTGGGTTTAAACAAAAAAATCAAATTTTTTATTTTAATATTGATCTAAACTGTCCACCTGTACTCCACGTGGCACCCAAAAAGTGTTTTGGGTGCCATGTGGATCTCCACGTGGATCTTGGAGGACGGTCACCGTCCTCTATTGGAGGACCTAACTGGCTCCCTATATATATATATATATATATATATATATATATATATATATATAATAGAAGCTTGTCCCCATGGGCATTGATTATAGTTGCA
This sequence comes from Chloranthus sessilifolius, assembly GCA_021018995.1. NCBI lineage: Eukaryota > Viridiplantae > Streptophyta > Magnoliopsida > Chloranthales > Chloranthaceae > Chloranthus > Chloranthus sessilifolius. The sequence goes on from CM037586.1 coordinate 20,103,631, forward strand.
CTTTTCAGAAGGCCACCAATCAAGAGTAGCACACACAAAATATCATCGGTCAAGGCTACACTGTCGACCACCCTTATTACAATTGTTGCATTTATAGGCTCTTGAGCTAAAATATCAGGAAGAGCGCAGAGAAAGAGAAACAAATAAACCTGAAACCCCATTCTCCAAACTACTATAATCGCCTTCGGCACCATTTCAATTCGATCAGATAAACTACAACCCAGTTCAATTCAATGGAACATAAGTATAATCAAATAATCAAAACATGCCAAAAAAAAAAGACAAGCAATCGATAATAGCATGAGATAACTTGTTCTACCAAGAAATATCATAAATGGGTATCCAAATTCCTTCTTTAAACAAATAAGAGAATAGATTGTGCCTAAAACTTTTATTTTTTTATTTTCATTACAACAGATCCAATAAGAAATAAGAGTCAAAGCTAGCAAAGTAGAGGTACTATAAAAGGATAAGCTAGTAATCTTTTGGAGAAGATCATTCTCTTTTCACTTGTTATTTCAAACTTGTTGAAATCAAAATACAAGAGTTGTGGCTTTATAAGCTCTCGTTTAAAAGCTCATAATCTTTTATTTGATTTTAATATTCACAGTCATATAGCTTTTATCCTATCTGAAAAACTTACTTTTATCCTATGATCTCATCTAAACACACAAGTTGAAATGTTAAAGGTAGAAACATAGAAGTTGAGATGTTATATAATAATAGCATGTTCAAACCCAACTCACCCATCAAAATAAAATAAAATAATACAAGAGAAACCAATTGACAAGTAACAAGACATAACAGATAGAAAAGCAAAATGGGTTATTGAGATTTGCGCTTTTAACTAGTATTAAATTCTTAGTTACATTTTCAAAATAAATATAGTAAAATAGAATATGAGTATTATTTTATTTGTCAAAAAAAAAATTGTGGCAAAATTTTTATATATTATAAAACAATATGCAACAGGGGCCCCATTTTAGGAACTCGCCTTGGGCCCCCAAAATGTGAAGGCCGGCCCTGTCTCCTAGCTCTCTCTTACCGTTCTCATAATCTCTCTTCTCCATTCTCTTTCTAATTTTTTATTTGGTGTGTATTGTGTACACCAAAGATGGTGCTCCCCTTTCTCTCTCCTAATCTCTCCATCCAAATCGCTCTCTCCTATACTCTCTTTCTCTCTCATAGATTCTCCCTCTCCTAATCTCTCTCTATGTTTCTCTTTTAATTTCTCTCTTCTCTCTCTCTCTCTCTCTCTCTCTCTTAATTTTTATCTCTCCCCAAATCTCTCGCTCCTAATCTTTCTCTCCTAATCTTTCTCTTTCTTCTCCTAATTTTTCTCTCATAGAATCTCTCTCATAATAGAAAGTTAGATTTATTGGGTGTGCAAGATATGCATTATCAATAGTGCTTGCTCCTTTTCTATTTTATATATGTAATTACTCAATCCAAACACTGGAAAACAATGAATTCCTATGAATTCTCAAAGATCTGGAATCCATTGGATCTATAAATCCATTTCCTATGTTATCCGAAAAATTGCCAAACAGACCCCAAGTTAGTTGTGAAGAAAAAAAAAACTCTTGAAAGTAAAATGTCAATAAATGAATAAAAAGTACAGATGGCAATGGGCTGGGTAGCCCGGCCTAGCCCGTTGGGCCCAATCTGAATTTACGGACAGTTTGTGCTTGACATAAAATTTGTGGTCTGAGCTTGGGCTAGCACTTTAAACCCAAAAATTAAACAGGGGTTGGGATTCAGCTTTTAGGCACTTTGGGCTTTAATATATGATGTGTATTGAGTTGCACTCGTAATACCATATATGTATTACATATATACTCTAGACTTTCTTGGAAATAGATATTACCTTTTTATTAGATATTATTAATTTCTCTATTTTTATGAACATGGAGCTAATTTTTAAATCAATAAATAATTTATAAATAGACGGACCGGGCAGAGCCAAGCTTGGACTTTGAAAGTTGAGTGCAGGCCAGGCTTGGGCTTGTGGCGATAAGCCAGTCAAGGGCTCGGGCCGGGGAGTTCAAATCTGCCAGGCTGGGTCTAGGTTTACCCTAGACCGGCCCATTTCCACCCCTAATAAAATGGTATTCTGGAATGTAGAACCAAAAGCATGCTATTCTACTTGTGCCACATCTATGGAACTCAGTGGGATGGGATTGTGCCCGCTCAACCCAACCCACCATGACTTGGGTATTGTGCCAATTAATACACAGCCCGGCCTGACCTGATTAGTAACCGGTCAGATATGGGAAAGTTTTTACCAGCTCGATCATAATCAGCCTATTTAATGCCAGGACCGGCACGACCTCATCAATTGAGACCGTTTCTATAGAAATTTTCTTGGCAGCCTGCGGCCTGACCCGGCCCACCATGGGCCGAGTATGGACTAAAATGAGCAAGCCCAAGATCGGGCCCATTTAAGGGCCACCCCAGCCCAATGAGACCTCAAGCCACACATGCGATAAATTTAGGTCTCATGAGAATTTATCTCAAGCTCATTTTAATAAGGAACTTCAAGACTTCCAACTCTTTGTTCTGGCATTTGGCCAGCAGTCTCTCGAGGCTGCCAAACCCAATTCAAGTATTGGATAATTAAATTTCATCACATCTGCAACCGTAGGGTAATGGTCAGGTCCAACTAGTTGAACCTGTTCAACCAAATTGGATAATGAGAGAATCTCAACTACAAGTCATCCTATAAAATTGGAAACTGTAGAATTCAAGATTCTCTCATATCCAATTATTGGAACTCCGGTTGAACACGAAATCAGGTTCAACCAGTTGGACCTGACCATTGCCCTCCATGCCAACAACAACTAAAGCAAACAGTTTGATATGGCCGTTTAATAACTCATTTCCCAACGACCTTATCAGACTTATCAGACTTATCTGCTTCAAATGAGAGCTCTGTCACAAAATTCTCCGAATAGGTGGTCTCTCGAACTTTACCCTGAACATTCGACTGATTCATCGATTCTCTGAATTTTTCTCCAATTTGTCGATTTCCCGTATTTTTTTAAATTTTTATCCTTGTGATGCATGATTTAATCATACTATGCACGGATTTATCTCATTTTATTATTTAAAGACCTCATTTTTAACTTCAAATACATATAGTTTGTATATTTTAATAGTTTATTATTCTTTTTAGGATCCCAAAATTTCAAAAAAAATTCCGAATTAAACCGAACTGACACCTCAGTGAATGATGATTACCAAAACCACACTTGGTTACTATGGGCCATGAGCACCCGTGGGGGGCCTTGAAAGCTAGTTCAGAAGACCATGATCTAAACCTTTCATAACTGCCACCAACAGATGCTACCTCTCTAAACATAAAAAATCAGATGTCATTCCCTAGGAGCAAGTAATGATAATCATTATTTTTAATTATAATAGATAATATTCACAAAGGAAAGGATAAGAGAATATTAACGAAAAGATAAAATCTCGATCATAATGAGACATTTTTCTGGTTTCATTTTGCAAGGGGAGAGACAAAGGAAGAACATTAGGTATTTTTCCCATATATATATATATATATATATATATATATACTGTGTGTGTGTGTATGCGTTTTTGGATAGTGAATCACAATCAATTTCAATCAGAGTCAATTGACGATCCTACAATGATTTCAGGAACATAACCATATAACTTCAGTTCAAGTGAAAGCAGATCAAGCATGTCATAGATATACCTGGACTCGGTATGTGCCTTATCTCCTGCCACAAACTCATGGATGCTACAGTTGATGTCTATGGCACTGAAACCAGGTTTCTTCTTTATTCCAAGGGACTTCATTGTGTTCCTAACTTTGCCTACACCATCCCACCTTCCAACAGAAGCATAAATATTTGATAAGAGCACGTAATTTGAATCGCCATTGGGCTCCAATTCAACAAGATAACCCATCAACCTCTCAGCAAGACCAACATTTCCATGAATCCTACAAGCAGCCAACAAAGACCCCAACACAACTTCATTTGGCTTCATGGGCATGCTTTCCAATACACTCAATGCGTCTTCCAAGCGCCCGGCGCGGCTAAGGAGATCTACCATGCACCCGTAATGTTCAATTCTAGGTGAAATGTTGTTAGCTTTCCTCATTGTATCGTAAAACTGGAGCCCGTCATCTACTAAGCCTGCATGGCTACAGGCAGTAAGGGCCCCCGTGAAACTGACTCCATCCGGCTTGAACCCCGCCTTTTGCAATAAAGAAAAGTATCGGAGAGCTTCCTCGGCATGCCCATTGACGGCAAAGCCCACAATTATCGAATTCCAAGAGACCAAGCTTCTATTACTCATTTCTTCAAACACTTGACGTGCAAAATCGATGCACCCACATCTTGAATACATGTCAATTAGTGAATTGCTCACCCGTATGTTCTTTCCAAAATCTCCTCGCAATGCATGGCAATGTATCCACAGGCCTTGCCCAAGTGCACCCAAATGGGCGCAGGCGGCAAGTATTGCAATAATTGTCACATAATCAGGTTCTACTTGTGCAATCTGCATTTCTCTAAAACACTCCAAGGCTTCCTCGAAATGACCATTCTTTACAAACCCACCAATCAAAGCAGTCCAAGAAACCTTATCTCTCTTGGGCATTTGATCGAACAATGAAACAGCGCCCTCAACTTCCCCATTCCTCATCAGTCCATCAATCATTGTGTTCCACGACACCGAGTTCTTCACACTCATTTCGTCAAACACTTGGCGGGCATAATCCATTCGACCACATTTCCCATACATGCCAACAACCGACGTCCACAACACAACGTTGTCCCCATCAAAACCCAATTTATAGATATACCCATGAATTGAAACCCAAAATGGGAAAGCTTTCGACGGGAAATGGGTGCAAGCGGAGAGCAGGATTGTGAAAGTTACATAATTAGGTTCTATACCAGCGCTTCGCATGTGACCAAAAGCCGTCGCGGCTTCAGAGAGGAAACCATTACGGCAGTGGCGAGCAATGGATGAAGTCCAAGAGAAAACATCGGTCGGGAGGCGTTGTTGATCGAAAGAATTGGTGGGTTGTTTGAGGGAGAGATCTTTTTTTGTGGGCAGTGGATTATGGTTAGAAAGAGGGAGGGTTGGTAGATTGGAGGGATGGAGTTGGTTGGATGATCTACTAATACAAAGTTGATGAATGTGTGTAGAAGGAGAATAAGCCATGGAATGGTGAATCTTTCATACTTCCAATTCGCCAAGCTGAAGAGTCTTTTGTTGCTTATAACGGTTATTAACGGCTAAACAGCTGTAACGGCATTTTATTTAAAAAGGTAGCTCTAGTCGCGCCTACTGGATTGTTGAGGGCACCTACATCCGAAAATCATTTAATGCTTTGAATCAGACGATGGTGATCGTTTCTACACCATTCTTCCACGAATGGATCTTGAAACCATGGGCCTACTATCATATGATCATTTTTTTTATTTCACATGGCATAGATCTGAAAAAGTGGCCCTAAAATCACATTTGAGTGTGATGCGTGCCACATCGTTTTTGAGTCACCTTTAGGAATATATGCCACATGGAATGAAATATTGACCATCTGATGGAAAGCCCATGCTCTCAAGATCCACTGTAGAGAAGGTTAGGGTGAAAAATGATCTCCATTATCTAATTCAGAAAGGTCGACGATTTTCAGACATAGGTCCCCTTAGTAATCTGGTAGTCTCCATTACTTGGGATCTCTTTTTGCAATGGGATGGTGGATTTGTAAAAGACGTCTCAAATAAGATTAATATATGTTGGATGAAATTGAGTCAAATGCATTGTGGGACATAAGAATTACATTGATTGAAGAGGTGTTTTAATGAGACAATTGTTAGTTCTATCATATTATATAATGCAAAATGTTGGCCAATAAAAAAAGCGACAAGAAGATAGAATACATGTGATCGAGATATGTATGTTGAGATAGATGTGTGGAGTAGCAAGAAATGATAAAATTTGAAACAAGACATAAGAGAAAATTTGAGAGAGACACACTTATAGAGGAAAAATAATGGAATGCTGCTTGATATGATTTGAATATGTTCATCGAAGGCACGAAGCAGACCCTGTACGAAGGGTTGAGAATTGAGATGCTACGAGCATAACAAAGAGCAGAAAAGAGAGACTCAGTGAAGACTTTGAGGCAAGCCTTCACTGAGTGGAGAAATAGGACTCCTCAAGCCGACCCCAAATAGATAGAGAAGGTTGTGATGGTGATGATAATGATGATGACGACGTTTCCAAGTACAAAAGCGATTGGCTGCTAAGAACGATGGATTTATTTTTTGCCCAATCTTTCACAAAATAAATCTTGAGATCATAGACATACCATCATACGGCTCTAATGTTGATTCCACGTGTATGCCACATAATTCTCGGGTCACTTTCTGAAATGTGTGCCACATAGAGTCAATATTTGATCCGTCTGATGGTACTCTCACGCTCTCATCTTTCGACATCCACTGCGTAGAAGATTGAGAGGAAAATGGTCTTCATCGCCTATTTCCAAGCAATCAATGATTTTTTCACATAAAACTTAGGCACATATAGATTCTCTGGTGGTTGCAGAGTCCCAATGGTACACTACATGACAATTTTTTTGAGTATACTAAGGGCCTGTTTGGATAGGGGGAAAGGAAAAAAGAAATCATGGAAAAGGAAAGGAAATGTGATACTTTTCTATGTTTGGCAACAAAGTTGTGTCTCTGAAAATCATAGAAAAATTCAAAATTTTCTTTTCCATTGGAAACTGGCAAATCCCTCTAAAATAAGAGGATTTCATTGGAAAACTTTTGTCATTCTCGATTTCTCTCTTTCTCTCTCATCTATCTCTCACTCTCTTTTTTAATGAATAAATTGAAACAAAATCAACTATTGAAAAAATTATAAAAATTAAAATAAAATAATAAAAATTAAAAAAAATTTTAAAAAGTAAAAAAAATAAAGATAAAATTAAAAAAACAAGAATAAAAATAAAAAAATAAAATAAGACTTTAAAAAAATAATAATAATAAATTTTTAAAAAATAAAATAAAAATAATTAAACATGAAAAAAAATTTATAAATAAATAAATATTAAAAATTTAAAATAAACTAAAAATATAAAAATTAAAAAATTAAAAATAATAAAATAATATAAAATATAAAATAAATAATATTTTTTTAATAAAATAAATAAAAAATTTAAATTAAAACTAAAAATTTAAATTTAAATTGAAAAAATTGAAAAAATTGAAAATATAAAAATAAATAAAATTAAAATACAAAAATTAAAAATTAAAAAATTAAAAAAAAAATTGTTTTTTTAATAAAATAAATTAAAATAATATAAAATAATAATAATATAAAATTTAAAAAAATTTTAAAATAAAATAAAAATACAAAAATTAAAAATTAAAATTTTTTAATAAATAAAAAATAAATTAGAATAAAAAATAAAAATGTAAAAACTAAAAAATAAATTAAAATAAAATTTAAAATTTTTAAATAAAAATACAAAAATTTAAAATTTTAAAAATAAAAAATAAAAAAATAAAATGAAATGAAAATAAAAATTATTTTTTTAATAAAATAAATTAAAAGAAAAAATAAAAATAAAAATAAAAATTTTAAATTTTAAAAATTTTAAAAATAAAATAAAAAATAAATAAAATTAAAATTAAAAAATATAAAATAGTCAAATAATAAAATGAAATAAAATAAATAAATAATAATAATATATAAATAATAATAATAAATCAAATAATAAAATAAAATAATATAAATAAAAGAATTTTTTTATTTTTAAATTTTTTTTTTTATTATTTTTTTATATTTTATTAAAAGAAAGAGAGAGAGAGAGAGAGAGAGAGTGAGTGAGTGATTTTATTTTTTTATTTTTTATGATTTTTTATTATTTATTTAATATTTATTTATTTATTTTAAAATTAAAGTAAAAAAATAATAAAAATAAAATTAAATATAAAAAATTTTAAAATGTAAAAAATTAAAAAAAAAAAAGAAAAATAGAATAAAAATATTAATAAATAAATAAAAATTAAATCTCTTTTTCTCTTTCTTAGTTCTCTATTATCATTCTTCTTTTTAGATGCCTCTCTCTCCGAGTCTTTCTCTCCTAAATTTTCTCTCTCTATATATTTCTTTTAATTTCTCTCTCTTAATTTTTTTCTTTCTTTCTTAAACTCACTTTTTCGTTGTCCTAATTTTTTTTTCTCCCATGAAATTTCTTTCATAATAGAAAATTAAATTTATTGGGTGTGTGAGATATACTATCGATAATAGTCATTTTCTATTTTCTATGTGCCAATTATACAATCCAAATACCGGAAAATAATGAATTCCTATGAATTCCCAAAGAGCTTAAATCCATTGGATTTACAAAATCTTTTCTTATGTTTTTCGAAAAATTGCCAAACAGACCCTAAAGGTAAAGGTAGGCTAGTATCATGTACCAGCTAACTTACTTAGTCTCACACTAATTTTGGTGATTATATTTATTTTGTGAAAAAAAAAAAGATTAAAATTAAAAATATAAAGTCATACCATCAAAAGAGTCAATTGCACGAAAAATGAACGGTAAAATTCGATTTGATTTTACCGTTCATTTATCAGCACAATTGACACCAATCCCTGTGCATTTTATTTTTTTTATTTTTATTTTTTTCACAATGTAATTATAAACTTATAATCATCGAGTCACTCCTATTCATGACACCCAATCATAAGATTGGATGCCATATCGCTAGCGTAGGACTAGTAAATTACCTGGTTCATGGTACCAGGCTACCTTTACTTGTACTTATGAATGTACAGTGGGCTTAAAAATTACTCATTAGGTCGATTTGAACCGTATGATCATGCACTCTAAAATAGAAAATAGATCATTATTTTTATTTCTTTTATGATGAAATTAAGGGATAATGGTTCCTGATTGCCATTTAAACTCTAAAATGGTATTCAAATGATCTTATACCATTGAAATTTGACTTTTTATTTCCATTGAATTGTTATCACTATGCCACATGGCGTGCATATGTAATTAATCTAAATTGTCTAACTTGCAGTATATCATTAGAATATATCTCAACCCAAAGAAGGTGCCTGTAAGTGGATGTGAACAGTCGGAATGATGAACTATAATATCAGCCATTCAAACTAAAACCAACAGATAACATTATAGACTACAAGTTGGATGGTTTAAATCTCCCTAAAACGTCCTTTTTGGACATGTCACACTTCAATCTATGATCTATCACTTTGACGGTACAGATCACCCACATCTAAATCATTGATCGTGTAAGATCATTTAAACTCCATTTTATATCAAAGTGTCAAAATCGGAATCGATATCGGGTATCGGTCTTCTATGGACCAATACAACTCGACCAATACGTATCGACCGATACGGATACAGCTCGGTATTTATTACACATTTACAGTTTTACATCCTTACAACTCGGTATAACTCAGTTGAACTCGGTACACAATTCAGTCACAAGTGATAAATGTTGTGTGATAAGTGACAAGTAACATCTGACAACCGCTATTTATTGCTCTATTGACTGAAAGGTGAAAACCGAAAACGTCTAGCATTTATTGCTAATTTGAAATTTTGAATTTATTGCACGCCTAAAACTCAAGAGGGTAATTATGTTCGCTCTCATATTTTCACTTAAAACGAAATGCAGTTGCCATATGTATCCGAGCCGATACGTTTCGGTATCAGCCGATTATATATATATATATATATATATATATATATATATATATATATATATTAAAGAAAAAGTTAGAAATGAGTTTCGGGAGGACCGAAAAGGACAAACCCCTCCCCCTCGAAATTAGATAAAGTCCAATACAAAATTCAGGCCTAATTACAAAGTGCCAATTAAAGAAAGAAGGTTGTCAACTTTAAATCTTCGAATAGTAAGGATGGAGGAATCTTCGAAACCTTCATAAATAGCCTAAGAGCACACCAAGAAGAGAATATCACGAATTAGATTGCTTTTAGAGACGACACCATTATTATACCTGATGTGATTCTTGATGAGCTAAATGTTATAGAGGAAAGAAAAGAGAATATGGGATCATATCCATTTCTTCAAACTACTAAATAGAGTCAACTCCCATTAGGACTCCCAACTAATGATGAGATTGACCACCATTGAATGCAAACAACCAACTAATTCGAATGTGTTGAATATTTGATACCATGGTTTATATAATGTGAGAGTCAGCCCCTAAACTTAAAGTAGCAGCCCGGATTGAATCTTCTAGCGGGGGTGGTTGAGACATGTTGATGATGGACTAATAGGTAGACTACTTTGATTGAGCAAATACATACCATATGCCTACAAATTTTGTCGTCATGATACAATCCGTTTAAAAGCTATCATTGGAGTCTCTCTCTTTAAGAATTGACGGTTGTCATATCACATCATTCGTTTCAAAGAAGCTCTGTTTCTTAAAGCAGGTAAAGCGAATATTCGTATTTCAAGGGCCCTCAAATAATGACATCAGCTTCCTTTAAGTAGTATCTCATGAAACTCCTTAAGCACACGAAGGTGCTTTCGAAGGATAGAATGTTTGGTTGAGAAGCGCATTTTGTTAGGCTTTTGTCAAACACTAGCCTCTTTTAAATTATTAGTAAAACTTATATTCGTCAAACTCTCTATACTTGGCACAATAAAAATCATCATGCAATCTTAGTAGAATTTTTTATTAATTTTATAAGATTATGATGATCTCTTTTATGAAAGTGACACATCCTCTAGATTTAGTTTTCTTGATGGGCTAGAAAACAAATCAATATTTATTTAAGGAGGACAATGTCCCCTCTTTGTCTATTCTTAATGTTATTCCCATCAATAGAGATAGAAAGGAAGAGAGGTGATTTGTCCTAGGAGTTTAGTCTTATACGAAGGAATTGTCGATCAAACTCGTCTTCGCAATCATCTAGTCAAGTAAGTAGGATTTATCTTACTAGATAATTGTTGTATTTGATATGTTGATCAAATAATTCAAGCTTAGATCATTGTTATTGCTTTAAGATTTCTAACAATTGATATCAGATCCATTGGTTGGTCTGATTTCGTTTGATCTATATTTCAAAAAACATAAAAATAAAAAATTGGCCATTGGACTGGTTTGTGGCTGCTGGTCGCCAGCGCTGCAACATGTTATAAAAAAATAAAAAATAAAAGAGTTTCTTCTCTTAGGTCGACGATCCGGCGTTGTCCGACGATATCCGCCACCAATCGGGTTGACGGTCGACACGTACGATCGATAAAGACACCGCCGTCACAATGGGTGACCGAAGGGGAGGAAATTTGGCCCTAAAGGGCTGCCATTGTTGCAGCGGCTATTAACACACAAAAAATAGTAATAATAATTTTGGGCCAACAGTCCGGCGACTTCCGGCCACTAGACTGACACCGATCGACGACTGGCACCAGTGTCGGGGCCGACCAGACGACACATTGGGCCATCGGTACCGGTGACCTGAGAGGGGAGGTGAATTGCTCCTATCGGTTGTTTTTGTTGAAAACTGTAAATTAAAAAAAAAAAAAAAAAAAAAAAAGGGAAAAACGAAGGAGAAGAAGTGGTGAGGGCATTTCGGACCAGGTCGGCGCAGTCCCGATAGGCCTTGGACCTCGCTTAGGCACCCGGCCCGGTACCAGGCCCACCTGACCCCGTCCTCTTCGGCCCATTAACCGGCCAACCTAACTCGGCCCACTTAGGCCACTACCCGACATGGTCTAATCCGATCCATGACCCGACCCATGACCTGATCCGAACCATGACCCAACCCATGACTTGGTCCACTTCGGCCCATGACCCGGCCCACTTAGAGCAATTACCCGATCTCGCCCATGAACCGGGTCGTCTAACTCAGCCCATTTAGGCCCATAACTCGGTCCACTTAAGCCCATTGCCCGGCCCAAGACCCAACCCGCCTGATTCGGCCCACTTGGACCCATTACCCGACCTAATTCCCATTCAAATTTTATTTGCAACCAATTTTCAGAGCTGCTTCCGCCTGCTGCAAATAAAACAATTAAACTCAGATTTCATTTATGAAATCAGACTAAATCCAATTCGAGCTCAAACTTTAAAATGCGATATATGGAGTTTTACAACTCTGATTCGCACAAATGACCTATTGTTTTTAGTTTACTCGACGAGATCTACACTTTGGACTATTTTTTTAGACCTTTTGACACTGTTTTAGACTTGAAAATATCACGTAAAAGTCAATAAACTTTTTTTACTTTCTAAATAAATTGTTGAACGTTTTTGAATATTCTATATGACTACTCTTAAACTATTATGTCACTGTTCATAGTTACTTTATGTGCATCTTCCTTTTATGACTCTAATGTCTTTAATATGGTCCTCTATTAATATTAAATCACTTGATTTAATTTATTGAACTCCTAAACTTGGTATGTGAACGTACTTAGGGTATGAAACCTTGAACTAATGACATGATAGAATGCCTTGAGATAGGTTCTTTCTATAAAGGGATTTAGAAAGACCAATAAAGCAGTCGTTTAGGGAGACGTTGTCAAAGTAGGTGTGTAGTCTGCCCAAAGGTGACCGATTTATGGAGGTTACGTTATCCTTGAATTTTGAAATAATTGTCTCATTAAGATTGCCAGACCATTTACTTTCGTGAGAACTTTTAGCCAAAGCTGACTTAGAAAACTCACGAGAGGGGAATGGATAGAATAGTTATGCGTGTTTAGGTGAGAGAAGAGTGATACTTCTGACCTAAACTGATGACTAGCTTGGATCAAACCAAAACATAAAGGATTAGGTCTATGCGTGTCTACGGACACAAACTAGGGAGACATGCAATAGGTCAAAGCTTCTATCCTAAGGTGATGCTAAGATAATGAGTCATGTATGTCCCTCAGAGTGGATGGTTTTACACATGATTAATACACTCTGATTGATTCGACTTTGACCCTAGGTACGAACTCAAAATATGTAAAGTTCTATATGAACGTGTGCTAACAATGATCTATGTCATTGCAGCTATGGACGGATCACTGTTGCAATAACAGATGGCGAGCATTGAAAAGCTCACTAGTACCAATCATTCCTCTTGGCGGATGGGTCGGATTTGACCCTTGATTACCTAGATTATGATTTTGTTCTCTCGGAGAACAAACCAGCGACCCCTACCGATACCTCTTAAGAGTTTGAAAAGGCTCAGCATGTCAAGTGGGAGAAGACAAATCGCATGTCTATGATGATTATTCGCGCCTCTATGAGTGAGGTTATCCATTGCGGTATTAAGACCACTGAACCAGCAAGTAAGTTGCTAAAAAACATCGAGAATCAGTTTGTTGGGTCTACTAAATCTCTGCAATATGATTATCTTGTGGAGTTTTTTAACATGCACTATTGTGGTAAGGGTTCTGTGAGGGAGTTCATTCTTAAGATGTCTATATTGGCAATGAAGCTCAAGGAGCAAACTATTCCCATTGAGAAAGCTGCCATAGTACATTTGGCTGTTGCATTCCTTCCCAGTCAGTTTGATACCTTTAAGGAGAATTACAATGCCCAAAAGGAAAAATGAGAGTTGAACCAATTGATCTCAATGTGTGTAACGAAAGAAGAACGGTTACGGGGTAACAAGATCGATTCTACTCATTTTGCCTATAACTCTACTCATATCTCTGCTAATAAGAAAAATTTCAAGAGAAAGGGTCAAAGAAAGAATCACGTCACAAATAAAGGGAACAAGAAGGACTTCAAGAAGAAAGCCGTTGTCAATGATAACGATGATGGCTTCCATTGCTGTAAAAAGAAAGGACACTTTAAGAAAGATTGTTATTTACAAAAAAGTATTATGAAGAAGAAAAATCAAGGTACTCACTTCGTTCACGTCTGTTCTGAATCAAATATGGTCAATATTTTCAAAAATTCTTGATGGATTGATTCCGGTGCCACTGTACATGTTGCCCATTCTTTGCAGGGGCTGATAAGTAGGAGAAGCCTAAGACCGGATGAAAGGCTTTTCCTTGGAAACGAGCAAGCGGTCAAAGTCGAGGCTGTTGGAACTTACCGGCTCATTTCAGACTCTAGACACTTTTTCATACTTGAAAATGTTTATTTCATTCCGTTCTTCAGACGAAATCTCATCTCCATCTCCAGATTAATTGTTTTCGGATATAACTTTACTTTTGCTAGAGATTCCTTATTTATTTCTAAGGACAATATTACTGTAGGGCATGGTTTATTTGTAGATGGATTGTTTCAATTATCTCTTGATAATATTTCTGTTGCATCTTTTGCATGTGTCTCTATCACCTCATCCGGAACAAAGTGCTCTCTTTTGGCATAAAATTTCTCTATGCTTTGGCATAAACGTTTGGGTCATATCTCGAGGAAAAGATAGAGGCTATGGTCAGAGATGGTATTCTTAATCCTCTTGATTTTAACAACTTTACCACATGTCTTGAATGTATAAAGGGGAAGTCCACGAAACAACGAAAGTTTGAGGCTATTAGATCTTCTGATTTGCTACAACTGATCCACACAGACATATGTAGACCTTTTCCCACACCTTCACGAGGTGGACAATGTTACTTCATTAGTTATATAGATTATTTTTTTCGTTATGCTTACGTATACCTGATTCATCCAAAGTCTGAAGCACTCGATACGTTCAAGATCTTTAAAACAGGAGTTGAGAAATAGACTAATAAGAAAATAAAAGTCGTTAGATCAGATCATAGAGGAGAATACAATGGGAAGATGGATTCTGATGGTGTTAATCATGGAAACTTCGCTCAGTACTTAAGAGAGCATGGGATTGTTCCTCAGTACACTTCGCCTAGTACCCCGCAATAAAATATTATCTCCGAAAGGAGAAATCGTACTTATCAGGAGACTGTTCGCAGCATGATGAGCAACTCGAACCTTCCTGAAAGTTTTTGGGGAGAAGCTCTCAAAATCGCAGTTTATATCCTTGACTGAGTGTCTTGCAAAGCTACTCTGGAAACACCTTACAAACTTTGGTCTGGCCGTAGACCAAGTCTAAAACATCTGCATGTGTAGGGGTGTTTGGCAGAAGCGAGACTTTATGATCCAAACTCAAGAAGTTTGATCCACGCACCGTCACATGTTACTTCATCGGTTACCCTGAGCGCACCCGATCATATAGGTTCTATTGCCCATCTCGACCATTGGAGATCGTCGAGACCTCCAATCCCAAGTTTCTTGAAGATGGTTTTATCAATGGGAGTAAAAAATAAAGGAAGATTATTTTTGAAAAAGATACTCATGTTATGCTTGTCGTTCCTATAGGAACAACTATACATGTGACAGCTCGGATTTCGACACCCCGAAACTCGTGCCATCAGCACGATCATCTTGACCGTGCCCCTTAGCTAAGCACGGAACATTGGCATATCAAGCATAAAATAAAATAGTAAATGAAATTATGGAAATTAAATTTATATAAAAGCATTTCTCAAAAGACAGTTCTACCCTCATGCCTCTGCATGAATGGAGAATCGATCCGAACCATCGATGATAGTAATCATCACGAATGGTTCGCCCCAAAAAAAGAATCCCAAACTCAATATATACATGGTTTAATTAAAACAAGGCTTGACATACCAAGCTGTATAAATCTCTCTCAAAAAGCCCTCAAAGCATCACAACGGAGTCCTCTAGAAGAAGTTCTCAGGAGGTAGCTCCAACTCGTCTCCGGCCGCAAGGTCCGACTCACCGGGGTCAGCGTCTCCTGAAGCCTCGGCAGCTGCTAGTAGTGGACCTGCGACGTATAGTCTATAGGGTGAGCTACATCCTAGCTCAATAGGGAACAAAACACAGTTGAACATATAAATTATCACTCACATATATTCCATGATATGCCATGCATGATGTGTCTATGCAGTCATTGATGAAACAGTTAAAAGCATTACATTTTACTGATAGTTTACTTATGTGTTTATTTATTCATGAATGATGCTGAAAAGGCCTAAAGCAAAACTTAAACTTTCAACTTAAGTAATCCCCAAGCAATATAGCATCGAGCCCCGATGAGATACTCATCATCGTCATCTATATAGACACTTTTAACGTATTCCCTGGGAATACAAATAGTACCCAAGCCCCTTTCCCCTGGGGATTGGTGGCGGGGTTTCACTTGTCTCAATCAACACCCCTGGGGTGTGCTTACTATGTACGGATAAGCCTTAGACGGCCCTACGGTTTTTACGTGTATCGGTCACGGATATCCTGCCGTGTCAGTCGTGGATATCCCGCCACGTCGGTGGGGTACCCTATCAAACCTCAAATAACAAAAATATCGGTGCCTTACATATAGTTATTCACCGTGTAAGTGCGCTATCTTATATCAGTTAGGCCCTATCAAACATGATTCAATCTTGGATACATCCTTGGGATGTATCCATTCACTTGCATCACACCTGATGCTCTTATCTCTTCACTTCATCATCCGCTGGGGATGGTTCATTATAGTTACTCTTATGGATGTCACACACACACACTTTTCACAATTCTTAACAATAAAACATTTTGAATTGAATTCTATATCACTACATACATGCTCTTGTAAAATAAAGTACATGTTCAAGGTGTTCCCTACCTCAAGTCTTCGTTTGATCAATGCATCAAGGTCCCACGTGGCTCCTTGTGCACTTGCTCACACGTACCACCTATGGTACCACATAACATGTGAAACACATCACTAAAGATGTCATAAAGAAGGTCCAAGACCCTCCAAGAATCTTAAAGTCAATTTCAAAAGTCAACTATAATTAGCCCAGTCGATTAATCGAACTCCAAAATCGATTAATCGAAAGTCAATATCGATTAATCGATTCTTAAATCGATTAATCGAGATTTTCATTCGATTAATCGAATCCCAATTCGATTAATCGAAATTCTCTGCTCTGCCAAGTCGATTCTCAATTCGAGTAATCGAGTTCCCAAAATCGATTAATCGATCCCAAATCGATTAATCGAAATTTGAAATCGATTTATCGAAATCCCATTTCGATTAGTCGATTTTCCCAAGTCATTTCCTCCAGCCCCTGGGGTCCACTGGAGGTCCACAGTCGATTAATCGATACCCAAATCGATTAATCGAAATCCAAAGTCGATTAATCGAAACTCAGTTCGATTAATCGAACTCGGGTTCCTTGACTTTTCAACTTCTTGGTGAATTTCGATTAATCGAACCTCCATTTCGATTAATCGAAATTGTCAGATTCAGCCCCTTTTGAGCTGTTCTTCCCAATCTTTTTCCACTCTTTTTCCTCTATTTTTCTAAACCATCATCCTACAATTTAAACCATTTTTTAACTACAATTTAACCTCTACAATCTATGCATTTTATTTACAAAATTTACCTTTAATCAATCTCAAATTGATTTCAAATCAAGTGGTTGGAAGGCTAGGGTTCCAGCTTTGGCTTGAACGGATTCTTTGCGCAGAATCGGCCTCTTTAATGCTTGAATCCCCCTTCCAATCACCCACAATAACTCCTTGCTTGATCACTCTCTTTACTCCTCTCTCTCTCTCTTCTTTACTTCTCTCTTAACAACCAAAACTATTGATTTTAGGGTTATTAAACCCTTTTATCTCCCCTCTAACCTGTGTGTTGAGCACATGTACCTTAATAGGTGTATGTGACTTCAGATTTACAACACACACCACATAGTCACACAACCCATCACATCTCGTCCATTCATCACACCCCATGCTAACTATTGGACTTCTATTTGGTCAAACCTATGACCGATCGGGCACGGATCCCGAGGTCATAGTTTAGTGTGATTTTTCGGGTTATTACAATACATGTTCCTATCCCTATGCCTAATCCTGTCATTCACCCTGAGGGATCTGCGATACAAATGATTCTCCCAATGCCGGAACTTCTAGTGCTCCACCTCCCCCTCCCCTTGAGGGGCCACCGATTGCTTTAAAGAGATCCACTCGAGTTTGTAGATCTGTGATATCTAATGATTATGAAGTCTATCTGCAAGAAAGTGATGATGTTAACCTGGACATTGATGATCCTTCCTCTTTCTCTCAAGTCATGAAAACCAATAAATCTCAACACTGGCAGGAGGCCATGAGAGAAGAGTTGCAATCTATGAAAATGAATGATGTCTGAGACCTTGTGATCCTTCCAGAAGGTTGCAAGGCGATCAAATGCAGAAGAGTTTACAAAGTTAAAAGGGACTCTGAAGGCAATGTTGAAAATTTCAAATGTAGGTTAGTAGCCAAAGGGTTCACTCAAAGACCAGGAATTGATTTCAATACGACATACTCTCCTCTCTCAACTGAGGACTCTCTTCGAATAATTCTAGCGATAGTGGCACACTGTGACTTAGAATTACATCAAATGGATATAAAGACGGCTTTCCTCAACGGTAATTTAGAAGAAGAGATCTATATGTCTCAACCTGAGGGTTTTGAGATGCAGGGTCAAGAAGATCATGTGTGCAAACTAAAAAAGTCCATTTATGCACTGAAGCAAGCTTCGAGACAGTGGTACTTGAAGTTTGATCAAGTTGTTATGGAATATAATTTTCAAAAAAATGCCATGGATAGGTGCATTTACATAAAGAAGTTCAAAGGTCATTTCATCATCCTAGTGCTATATGTTGATAACATACTCCTAGCGAGTAATGACATTCATTTTCTACACAATACAAAATATTTCATATCCAACCATTTCGACATGAAGGATATGGGGAATGCACAATACATTATGGGAATTAAGATCCAAAGGCAACAGGGAGCTGAGCTCTTAGGATTATCTCAGAGAACCTACATTGACAAGATCCTTAAACGTTTCAAAATGGAGAACTGTAATCCTTCCAGTGCTCTAATTATTAAGGGTGATCTCTTAAGTGAAGATCAATGCCCTAAAAATTATATGGAGAGACAGCGAGTGGATCCGACTATGTATGCTTCCGCAGTAGGAAGCCTTATGTATACTATGACCTGTATGCGACCCGACATCAATTTTATTGTTGGGATGCTCAGGAGGTTTCAGCAAAATCCTAGTTTTGCTTATTGGATAGCTGTCAAGAAGGTATTGTGATATTTGTAATGAACCAAGGACCACATGCTTGTATATAAAAGATCAAATAAACTTGAAGTCGTTTGCTATAGTGATTCTAGCTATACAGGGTGTGATCGATCTCGCAAATCTACTTCGGGTTTCATTTTCAAGCTCACCTACGGAGCTATTACTTGGAGAAGGTCCAAACAGACTATAACGTCGGATTCCACTATGTTCGCAGAGTTCATTGGATGCTATGAGGCCACCAAGCATGCAATTTGGTTAAAGAGTTTCAAGGCCACCAAGCATGTAATTTGGTTAAAGAGTTTCATTAGTGAGTTGGGTGTTGTGAATTCCATTTATAAGTCCTTCACCATTTATTGTGATAACAAAGCTGCTACTGATTTTATCATGAGTGGGAGACGAACCAAAAGCAATAGGCACTTCGAGGTCAAGTATATGATGATGCTAGAAAAGGTTCGTGAAGGAGTCATTAAGATTCCTCATCTGCCTTCTGAGAAAATGATTGCTGACCCACTCACAAAAGGACTTCAAACAAAAGTTTTTATAGCGCACGTGATCCGGATGGGAGTGTTAGAAATACTCGAGTACATTGATTGAGTGGGAGTTCCTTCCATAATGTTTATTCCATTCTATTTTATTGTTGACACTCTTTACATATTTGATTATTATTTGATGCATGTCTTTCATTTGCTTACATGTTTATTATTATTATTATCATTATTAGCATATGCAATATTAGCCTGGGAGCATAAGTGCTCAAAGAAGGAAGCTTGGGCTATCGTGATTAGGTACTATGGTCGTATAGCATTTATCCTGATAGTTAGGTGATGGTTTTCACATGACATATGTTGTAAGATATCAGGATGACATACTTTATAGTATGAAGCAGGGCGAATGTAGGTATGCACACGCATTAAAGTGTGCATATACTGGTATCACAAAATCATAAGTAATACTCTTTGGTTCATTAACGACAATAATTTTGTGATCATGGAACTGCCTTACTGTCAATTGTAAAATATGGTACATTATAGGCATCCATGATTCATTATTAAAGTTGTTTCTTGAACTTGAGAGAATGTTATATTATATCAAGCTTTTGAAAGTCAATTGTTTTATAAAATTATAAGGATTGTCATCCACTTTTCAAAAATGACCAATTCATGAAATTATTTAAAATAATATTTTGGTAGTGTGTGGATAAAGTGGGAGATTGTTGGGTTTTTGTGACCCACACACTAACCTCTTTTAAATTCTTACTAAAACTTGAATTGGTCAGACTTTCTATACTTGATACAATAGGAATCACCATGCAATCTTGGTGAAATTCCTTACTAATTTTATAGAGTTGTGGGGATCCCTTGTATAGAAGTGACACATCCTCTATATTTAATTTCCTTGATGGGATAGGAAACAAATCAATGTCTATTTAAGGAGGACAATGTCACCTCTTTGTCTATTCTCAATGTTATTCCCATCAATAGAGATAGAAAGGAAGAGATGTGGTTTGTCCTAAGAGTTTGGTCTTATACGGAGGAATTGCCAATCAAACTCGTCTTCCCGATCATCTAGTCAAGTAAGTAGGATTTGTCGTATTAGATAATTGTTATATTTGATATGTTGATCAAATGATTCAAGCCTATATCATTGTTATTGCTTTAAGATTTCTAACGCATTTCACCCAAAGACATGATCTCCTCTAACTAAAAATTGTCACGACCTGAAATTCCATCACATCCCGAGGGTCTAAAATTCCTTGTTATTACTCGCACACATCCCAGATAAGCTAAACAGACATATTATATATAATCAGAGTTTTCACGCTAAGATGATTTCACAAAATTCGTTAATCCAATAGTATAAAGATTGAAAATAAGGGTAGAAATAAATAATAAATAAATGTGATACGAATAGATGAAATAATTACTAATCAATGGAAAAATAAAGGTCAATAATAAATAAAAGGTGCAAGACTATAAATAAATAATCCTTATATGAAACGAAAGAATAAATTGTCTAACTATAAATCATAATCCTAGTGTTAAAACTATGCTATCAATAATCTGTATAAGGATCATAATCAGCACCAAGGTCCTCCTAATGTCCTGCATTTTTGCCCTGCCAAGGCTCCTGATACTCAGCATCCACGGAATCAACAAACTCAGTGTCCATAGGATCAGGATAACCGGCATCCACTATGTCGATAAAATCATGTGAAAAGAATAAATGTCACGAGGGCTGAGTTGCTAAACAATGCACAACTCAGTGGATATACCACTGATCCACCCTACACTACTCTGATGCATTGTGAGTGCACTTCGTGCTTGATAATCATAATATGACAAAATATGAGAAATAAAGAAATGTCAAAATCATGCGTAACATCAAACTCATATTTTAACTTACGTGCAAGACTATGATCTATACACACTTCAATCATAACGTACCTCATTATACCGCATAAATATAATTTATCATATTACAACGTTACATGTGTCTATACACCGCATGAGCGTACATTCTTACTTCTATTCCTAATACGACTTGTGCTAGAGTAGCTGCTTGAGTCTATCATGTAAGGGTCACCGTAGTAGCATACCACCATAACATGTCGCTCTCTATAACATAACATATCATATGCCCCATCCAGTCTCATGGGCGGCCGGCAAGCGTACGCATCTCTTAAGGTGAGAATAGCATACCTCATAACATAACTCATACTCTTTTCTAAGAAACCTATCTCAACTGTAGACGTTAGAATCCTTACGGTGACTACATAAAAAATGACACTTAAAACTTAAATTTTTAATCTTATGTTGACCTATACAGCGATGTCTTATTATATCCATATTTTATCTTATATTATATATTCTTTCTTATTATTTTCCTACAACCTGAATCTAGAGTGAGCCATGGTGTAATAAGCTTCACTAAACCATGCTTTTCAAGGGGCAGATTCTGTAGTAACTTGGATGTACTTCGTGTGGCAGCCCAGACTATTATAGAGGTGTCGCATCTGTATATGGATGCCTATATTTCAAGTTTCACGTGACCATGAAAGGAACACCAACATGACTAAGGCCTAAAGGTCGAGTGTCGTATCTTATTCATTAACTTAATCTATCATATTTAAAACTCAAGGTGATAGAGTCACCTTTTATGGATCTGTATATGAGGTTACACTAAATTCGTACTCACCCCACTTGTCATGATGTCCCATACCACTATGAGTTGCAAGATATGTGAATACGGTGTGATCCATGTTTCTTACCATCTTAGCAAATCACTACACCCAAGTGTAGGCATAATCTCACACACTCGCGTACACGACCTATTATATCCATAAGATGTATAATATAATAATGATAGAAATATAATCTTATCTTACTAGTGAATTAATTTGAATTCAAAGATAAGTTATACACACACACACATATGTATATATAATACATCAATACAATTATAATATGGATGCAGTTTTTAGTGTATGGGTGATCGAGGTTATGAAAGGTTCAAGTTTGACTTTATAGATGGCATCGAAATCCTAAAATTTACATATCATCCTGAAGATTGCACCGAAGTGATAAAAATAGATATATAATATATTATAATTGGGTAAATACATAAAAAATACCGCGCTTCAAAATTTAGATTTATCATGACTATCGATCGAAAACCTAATTTTTTATATTAACATGCAATAGAAATTTTGGTCATAATATATCAAGAGTAAAGTATTTGATACTCGGCCAAAAGATAACGACATTTCGGGATGCCGGACTGTAAATCGGGTCCGAATCGAATATGACCGTTGTTGACATCACGGACGTCCTTCATGAACCCACAGACGTCCGTAGAATACAACAATGTGGTATCACAACCTCGGAAATCCGTCCTAAATGCCTACAGACATTTGTCTTGAATGCACACGAGTGTCCGTCGAATACAACAGATGTCCGTCGAATAAAACAGTGGAGTACCTAAAATGCGGACGTCCATCCTGAAGCCTACGGGCATCCATCTTGAAACCTGCGGGCGTTCGTCTTGATGCTTGCGGATGCCCGTTATACACAGATCCCAATCGGTTAGAGTCATATTCAACAGATTTGGGGCCAATTTCTCCTCGAAAATTTGGGTAGGATTAGACCTCCCTGCTAATTTTCGGCACCGTCCGACCGGTGGTTCGCCGATGACTGTCAAACAAAGGAAACATTTAAAAAGATATTACAATAATATAGATTTACAGTTTTAATGGAAGGGTAAATCACTAACTATACATATATATCAGATTTATAAATAGTTAATTAATTTTAAACCCGTTGCGCGATCGAACACACCCTACGCGATGAGATCTGAGAAGAATAGAGAGGATTAATAGGTATCCACTTGTTGAAACATGAACGATTGATCTTGCGGTGATTTGGGTTGAAGAGATCGATACCTAAAGCATCGATTCATCCAAACTTTCTTCTCCTTCTTCCTTATTCAATCTTGCTGATGGTTGAGCGGGAGATTTAAGGGAAGTGGCTAGAGAGTTTTGGGAGAGAGGAGTTAAGAGAGCTTTAGAAGAAGATAAGAGAGACTAAAGTTTCTTAAAAATAAAAGAGTGAAAAAAGAGAACTAAAATCGCACATAGTGTGGTATATCATTAAAATAGTCAAAATGGGTCGGGTTGTTATAAAAACGATGTTATATTGAGAAGTTGCCCATTGCTGCTTCCATAGTTACAAAATCGGGGTTTGGTAATAATTCGGCAAAGTTAAAATCTGAAAAAATCCGGCAAAGTTCAGGAACAATTAGGAAAAATAAAAAAAATAAATATTATAAAAAATATAATTATATATATATATATATATATATATATATATATAATTTTATAATTAGAGAAAAAAATAAAAACTAACAAGAAGATTAAATAAAAACCCTAAAATATGAAAATAATACACTAAAAAAATATTAATAAAAAATTATAAAACCAAAAATAATACCCTGAAAATACCTTTGGCTTGAGGTAATTGGCGGGCGATAGAGGCGGTGGCTGACCGACGATAGAGGAGGTGACTAAGTGAGAGAGGTCCAACCATCCAGTGCAAAAATTAGCTGAAAACTCACGGGCCAGCTGTCCAATGCAAAAATCAGCTAAAAAATCACGGGCCAACCGTCCAAAGACTCAAACTTCGGTGATGAAAAGACTTCGGTGACAGAGAGGGTCTGAGAGAGGAGGGTTTGCCATTTGAGAGACGAGAGACGAGAGATGAGAGATGAGAGATGAGAGAGAGAGTACGAGAGAGGAGGGTTTACGATTTACCTTTTACTTTTCAACTTTTAACCTTTTACTTTCTAACTTTTAGATTATTAGATTAGATAAATATAAAATATTAAAAGCTTAAACTGCAAGTTGCAACAGCTAAGTAGCCAACAAAGTGCTAACTGCTAAGTGAAGCCGGCTTCAGCAATGTTCACGGATTTGCCGAACTGTTCGTGAACTTCACGAACTTCGATGATTTCACCGAGTTTTTCAAAAATTTGCTATTTGTTCAGGTTTTGTTCGTTTCCCACAAAATCCGAGAATTATTCGCGAATTTTTCAATACTTTGGCGATTTTTGTAACTATAGCTGCTTCTCATATAACGCCATTTTTAATATGTGATAGATTTTTGTGAGAAGCAATATTTGAAAAGTAAAAGTAGCATGTAAATCACCTCTTGACGGTATCTTGAAAGTATTTTTTGGAGAAGGGTTGCCAAAGAGGGTCTAAATTATAAATAAGAGTTTGTATCAGGTCGACCACAGATCATCTACCGTGTTCCTCCGCGTGTATACTGACCAATCGATGTCTGCAATGCTTGCATGAGTAACCTTTGAGGGTGTGCACAGACTACTAGACTCCTTAAAATCTGTGCTAATATGGCTTTGACCATACTAGCGGCCAGAAATGGATCAATGTCCCACCGTCAGTACATGGCCCGTCTACCAAATTCAAACTCTTACCTTATGTTAGTTTGTCTATATAGACTTTTCATCAGGTCCATTTAAAATTTCAAATCAGCTCCACCTGAAACTCTATCAAGCATATCGGTTGTGTCCCTGACTGATCTGTATGTGGAACTCATTATGAGAATCAGGCGTTACGGCAACTTGAATAAAATCGATAAGAAATCACTCAAAAAATTTGGACATGATCTGAAACATATTCCAACTAAGGATCAAATTTTTTGCCGAAATGACCGAAATTTCGGATCAAATTATCAGTTTCGGTCCTCACCGAAACGATAATTTGGACCAAAATTTCAGTCAGATTTTTATATGGGACTGATATTATCGGCCGAAATTTCGATTCAAATTTTCGGTTTCGGTCCCCTTCAAAACCAAAACGAAACCCAAAATTTTGATCCTTGATCCCAACATTAAAAATGTGGTCAAAGGTGCACAAACTTAATTGAGTGGACACTGCCTTATCTTGACCCATCAAATGATATTTAAAAAGGTTTTTAAAGAGATTTTTTTTAAAATCATGTAGCAAATGATTGATCAACCTAAAATGAGTGTTGTTTTAAGTTGATCGTAGCACGTGATTTGAAAACCAAATGTAGCTATTTTAGACTCATCCGGGTACATATCCCCTTGCAATATATATATATATATATATATATATATATATATATATATATATATATATATATATATATATATATATATTTATTTATTTATTTATTTATTTTTATTATTATATTTTTTTTAACATTTAAGTTGGAGGCTTGAACTATTTAAGTTGGGGGCTTGAATTTGCAATAAATAAATGCAAATATTAATATCCAAAAAAACTAGGGAAGTTATAAAATGATGCTTTTAGTGCAATAGAAGGATTCGTAGCCCCTCCGAATGAAAAACCCATGTTGTCATTTGAAATAAAGCTTATATGAATGACTAGATAAAGGATACTTGGATTAAAAAAATAAATAAATAAATTACGATTAGCAGTGGCGTAGCCACATAGAAGGTTGTGGGGGCTTAAGCCCCCATTTAAATCTAGAGTTTCTATGAAGCATGTGTCTTATACACCTTCATTTGTATATAAGCCCCCAAATCTATGATGTAGAAGCCTCCAAATCGATGGTAAAATAACTACTAACATTATATTTATCATTAGTAACCCCCACCAATAAAGATTCCTGGCTACGCCCCTGAGGGTTAGCCATTATTTCTTTTTAAGCAAATGTTTATATAAACAAAAAAATATCTAGGGTCATTTTATTAGTCCGTCGATACGCGATCGAAAGTATCCTATGCGACATGATCTGAGAAGAACGAGATGGATGGATGGGTACCCACCTCTTGAAGCGTGATTGACAAGTCAACGACGATTAAGGCGATAGAGATTGGCATCCATACGATGACCCGTCCACAATTTTGCCTGCTTCTTCCTCCTCGATCTTGACGGCGGAAAAATAAACCACGGCAGTTCTTGTAAAAGAACACAATAGTTTTTAGGGAAAAGATTAAGATGTTTTAGAAAAAAGGAGGGTGGGTGGAGAAGATGTTTGACGGCTATATTGGGAATAATCCAGTGTTAGCCTGTCACACCAAATAATGGTGTATAAAACTTACATGTCAAGTTTCAAACCTCCGACCCCTTGTTTATAGCACAAGCCTCTAACGAGTAGACTACCAGAAATAAATATATAGGGTTTTCTCAAATAGGCCAGGTTCTTGTGTGGAGTACTAACATCGTGCACAATGTAAAATACACCAAAAATCGAGTTGTTATACTTTTTGAGATCTAAGGTGAAGACAAACTTGCCTGGAGGTGGGGTTGACCAACCCCACCGATCGACGGCCGGCAGCCGGCCAGCAAAGTTGATCGGTGGCGAGGGATGGCGACAAACAGAGATCGAGTTGGTAAAAGTTGAGGGTTTGGTTCTCCAACCGAAGAGACAAAGATGAATAAGAAGACTAATGTGGGTTTTTGAATCCCACCAATGGAGGCCGATTGCCAGAAAAGCAAGTGAAGGCGAGGGTTTTCAAACTTTATTGTAGGAGATGAGCTGCAAGATGTTGACAGAGATGGTTGGATAGTAAATTTGTAATAATATAATGTGTTGTGCAATTATGCCTCATGCACCGTACACGATGGTTTATGACCCGTGTTATTACATTTTCTTTTCGTTGATTTTTTTTCGTGACCAAAATACTTTTGGGTCCCGATTTGATACCTTTCTCTTGATCATTTTTCGGAGATTAAAAACCACGATTCCTTTATGATAAAAAGATCATATATATATATATATATATATATATATATATATATATATATATATATTATTACTACTACTACTATTATATAAGCTAGATAGGTGGTTAAGGATATTTGTCTAGCCAACTTTTAAAATGACGCAAATATCCTTATTATTATTTAGTTATTTTTAATATTGAAGAGTATTTTATCCAACATTTTAAAAGAATATTATACTAGATAGTAACTTGCAAATAATATTTTCATTTTTCTTAATAGGTCCAACCAATGATTTTCCAGGGTATATATCCATTGCTTTATATTTTCAATAATGCTTTTATATTGGTTTTTTAACCTTCTTGTTAGACTAGATAAATACGTATATCGCGATATTTGAGGCCCACCTTACGGTTCATTGTGCTTGTACTTCATAGGTTATCAAAATTACTCATCATTACTATTTTTCATAATACCAAAACTCTCCCTACTTTATTAAAATGTTCATGTTAGTCACCTCTGACTTTTTAGTAATTTAAAAGTTTTATATGGTTAAAGAGACAATTCAGCAAAGCTATTAAAATATCGAGGTGATTGCGTGTAAAGCAGACATTCCAGCCGTCCACTGCCCAAGGCTTCTTCTAAGTGACAAATAAGTTATTCCAGAGTGTTAATAGCATCATCAAGTATTGTACTTCTCCAATAATCTCTTATCGTTTGATGTATTTGAACTTCGATCTAAATCGTCAAAATAATTTACTAGATCGACTTTATGATATTTAGACGATATTGAACCCTACCCCTCCCCATACTCGATCAAAACCCTACCACCCTAGATCCCTAAGATCGTATAAACACCATTCCGTATTTAAAGGATGCTTAACACAATAAATTTCATTCTCTTCTTCTTCATTCATCATTCCTCCAACACAGTGAAGACCAAAAAATTTATCATATCAGCTTTATCGTCTCCATCTTCATTTGCGTAGAGTTGAAGAAAATTCTTAATTGGCCAACGATTTCAGCTCACCGTCATTTCCTCCTCCTACAAATCTTTTTTCAGGAAGAAATGATCATCATGCATTCTCTCCTCTACTTAAATGTCGAGTGGAGCGTCTGAGATGGAAAAGAAAAGCGGCTATGGAGGAGATGATCATGAGTTCTACCCAGAGATGTTTTGCAATATCCCAAAAAATTGAGCGTTAAACAGTGACCTCGAGATTGTGCCCGACTAGTCATAGGTTTGACCAAGTGATGGTCAAACAGTGGACTCATGAAGTTATGTGCTAGTGTGGGATTAATGTAACCTAAGTGTAGTATATAGTGTTAAATTTGAGTCACATATGCCTATCTCTAGTGTATGCGCTTAACACTATAACAGGAGAGAAGGATATAAGGGTTTAATAACCCTAGGACTCTTTGTTTGGTTGCTGAAGAGAGAGTTAAGAAGAGAGAGAGAGAGAGAGAGAGAGAGAGAATGTAATTAATTACCAAGGAGTTATTGTGGTTGGATTGGAAGGAAGATTGAGCATTGATTGTCGGATTCAACGCGTTTGGGATCGTTGAAGCAAAAGCTGGAACCCTAGCCATCAAACCCAACAAATAAATCCTTTAAAGGGATTATTGAGATAAGTTTCATTAGATTTTAATACATAAAGATGTGATGAGTTTAATTCAATCAAGCATAGTTAGAATGATAGATTAAAGACCTAGAAAAGAAAGAAAAATGGATAAGGAAAAGATTTGAAAGAACAACCCGAAAGGGGGTTGAATCTAGCCAAATCGATTAATCGAAATCGAGAATCGATTAATCGATTTTGGTCTAGAAGTTGAAAAGTCAGAGATGCTCGATTTCAATTAATCGATCTGAAAATCAATTAATCGATGTTGAAGGTCGATTAATCGATTTAGAAATCGACTAATCGACTGGGTACCTCCAGTGGCTGGAGAAATAAGACTTGGGGAAATCGACTAATCGATTTGAGAAATCGATTAATCGATTTTGGATTTCGATTAATCAATTTGGGATCGACTAATCGATTTCAGATTTCGACTACTCGATTTGAGAATTGATTTAATCATTCAGGGGAATTCGATTAATCGATTTTGGATTTCGATTAATCGATTTTGGGAATCGATTAATTGATTCTGGCAGTTTCACTTAACTTCTTAGTTGAACCTTGAGGTTCATGGACGGTCTAGGACCTTCTTTATTACATCTTTAGTGATATGTTGCATGTGTTGTGATGTACCATAGGTGGTACGTGTGAAAGCAAGCATAAGGAGCCGTGTGGGACCTTGATGCTTGGACTATCAGAGACTTGAGGTAGGGAATACCTTGAACATGTACTTTAATTATAAGAGCATGTATGTAGCGATATAGAACTCAAACTGAAAATGTTTTAACTATGTAAATCTTTGTGAAAAGGGTGCGTGTGTGACACCAAGAAAGTGATAAAGGCATTTATGTGATGCGAGTAACTGAGACCAAGTAATCAAATGAGAATGAGACATCCCCAGGGGATGAGAAAGTAATAAAGGCATCAGTGTGATGCAAGTAAATTAGACATCCCAGGGATGTAAATAAGATTGAATAACTATTGTTAAGGCCTAACTGATATAAGATAACACATTTACACGGTGAACAACTATATGTAAAGCACATGTTATTTTTGTTATTTGAGGTTTGATTACGATACCCCACCGACGTGGCAGGATACCTACGACTGACTCGACAAGATATCTGTGACCAGTACGGCGGCCAATCCGTACACTAGTGCGGAGGTCTATCCGTACATAGTAAGCACATCTCAGGGATGTTGAGATGAGATTTAACCCCGCCGCCTATTGAGAAAGGGGCTTGGGTCGTCTTCCCAGGGAATACATTATAACAATTATCTATTTAACGATGGAGGGTATCCCATCGGGGCTCAATGCTATATTGCTCGGGAATTACTTAAGTTGAAGATTTAAGTTTTGTTTTAGGCCTGTTCAGTGTCAATCATGATAATTAACAGTAAAATGAAGCATGCAAACTACCAGTAAACTTGAATGCAAATTGCCATCTTTTAAACTATTTTCTAGCAAATGCATAGACATATCATGCTTTGAATATCATGAAATATATGTGAGATTTTGACTTATATGTTCATTGTGGTGTTCCCTCTTGAGCTAGGATGTAGCTCACCCTTTAGACTATACGTCGCAGGTCCATTATTAGCAGCAGCCGAGGCTTTGGGAGACGTAGATCTGGGTGATTCGGATTACGTGCCTGGGGATGAGTTGGAGCCTCCTCTCGAGGACTTCTTCTAGGAGACTCTGCTGAGCGCTTTGAGAGAAAGTTTTGAGAGCATATTGGTATGGCTTGGTATGTCAAGCCTTTATTTTGGATAAACAATGTAATTATACTTCGATATTCTTTTTGGCGAACCATCTGGGGTGACCTAGTTTTATCACCGATGGTTCGGGCCTATTCTTGTGTTCATACATTGGCATGGAATGAGAACTGCTTTTGAGCTCTTTCATTTAGAGAATAATATATTATTAATGCATGTTTTCATTCAGTTCATACGCCTTACTTGATTGGTTTTTGCTTGTTATACCAATGTTTCGTACATAGTTTTGGGGCATGGTCTGGAGGATCGTGTTGATGGCACGGGTTTCGGGGAGCCAAAATCCGGGCTGTTACAGTTGGTATTAAAGTATTTTCTTTTAGAAATTCTGACAATCATTATTTTGTTAGAGTATAGGGACTTCTACTAACGAAACCTTAGTTTCATGTGCAGACTGTTATGTCTTTTAGAGGAAGGGGCCGACCTAGGGGCGGCCATAGTAGAAGCTTGCGTAGTCGAGATGATTTTATCTCGGACGCAAATAGAGTACCTATAGGAGATAGAGGGGCTTCCGACAGTGGTGGCCAAGGGAGCCAAGATCAGGCAGAGACTTAGGATCAAGATCATCAGGATCGAGATCAAAGAGAACATGAATGAGTTAGAGAAAGAAACGAAGATAGAGAGGAGCGTCAGAGGATGATGCACACCATGGAAATCATGGCGGCTACTATGGTCCAACAGGTACCATCCTTGGCAGCTCATACTGCCCACGAGCAGCATCAGCCACCGACACCTCCAGTGGCTCGGACACCGCCAGTGTCTTCTACTTTTACTGAGTTTAGGAGGATGAGACCTCCTAGCTTTTTGGGGCAGGCTGAGCCCATGGCAGCCGAGAACTAGCTAAGTGAAATGGAGAAGGTTTTTAGTGTGCTCACGTGTACAGAAGACGAGAGCGTCCGTTGGGTAGCCTATATGCTTGATGGAGAGGTTGGGCCTTGGTGGAAGTCCGTTTCACGGACTAGGGCTCAGGAGACTCCAGATTTACCCTGGACTTTGGATGAGTTCGTTGAGGAATTCAATAAACAGTACTTCCCGAAAGTGGTGAGGAACCAAATGGAGATTCAATTTCTATAGCTTGTTCAAGGGAAGATGACTGTTAGAGAGTATGGAGTGGAGTTCATGCGACTCGCTCGCTTCGCGCCTGACTACGTCATCACAGAGATGATAAAAGCGAAGAGGTTTCAGCAAGAATTGAGACCAGACGTGAGGGGAGGAGTAGCACCATTCCAGCTGAGGACCTATGGAGAGGTCATGAGCAAGGCCTTGGTGATAGAGGAAGAAAATAATAACAAGTATCGCCAGAGGGAGCAACAAGGAAGGTGGAATATGGACCAAAGTAGGACAGGGAACTATGAGCTGGTAAACAAAAAGCTGAGATTCGTAGTAAACAATCAAAGACCACCGTTTCAAGGAGGTTATGGGAGACCGGCGCAACAGACCAACCAGCAGAAATTTCCATTGCTTGCGTCGGAGAGGCCGATGAGATATGAGAGCCCTGCTATCACTATCGGAGCTACAGTTACACAGGGTTTCTCGCGAGCAGCTTCTTCCACACCTTGTGAGACTTGTGCCAATTGTGGCAAGTCTCATAGAACGGCTGACTGTAGGCAGGGTACTTGGGGTTGTTTTCGATGTGGCAAGATGGGCCACCTGATTAAGGATTACCCAGAGGTGAACAAAGGGAAGACGGCTTCATCTCCTATGCCACGACCCATACAAGCAAGGAAGCTGATCATCCAAGGGAGAGCCTACGCAGTCACAGCAGAAGAGGCTCAAAATACAAATGATGTGATTCAAGGTAAGATTTCTTTTAAATAAAGAATTTCAATTCTTAAAAATTTTAGATAGAGAAGGTACATCCATATAGAAAATAGAAAAGAACTTACATGTAATAAATTCTAGTAAGATGATGTACGTTATATATGTGTATGTATGATTAGGTGCGTTATAAATTTATAAGAAAGGAAGCGATGTCACATATGAAGCTGGAGTGTTGATAAACTCGGGGTCTACCCACTCATTCGTTACCCCTCGCTTCACAAAGAAGATGAAAGTTGACCCAGAAGAGTTAGACTTTGTGTTAACCGTGACTATTCCGACTGGGAAATCGATTGATACCGAGAAAGGTTGCAACTCTGTGATCGTGAAAATCAAGGATGGAGACGACTTTGAACTACTCGCGAACCTAATTCTGTTAGACATGCAAGGATTCGATGTGATCCTTGGCATGGATTGGTTGTCGACTCACTGTACGATGGTAGATTGTAAGAACAAGGTCGTCACCTTTAGACCCAACACGAGGAGATCATTTCGGTTTCGAGGAGAGAGGTCGACGCATATGCCACTTATCTCGGCAGTCAGGGCCGAGCGCTTGATCAGAAAGGGGTGCAGTGGATACTTAGCATTCTTGAAGGAAGATAAGGAGGAGAGGAATGTAATCTCTGAGATAGCAGTTGTGCGAGACTTTGCTAATGTATTTTCGGAGGAGTTACCTGGATTACCTCCAGAGGGAGAAGTGGAGTTCGCTATCGATTTAGCACTAGGAACAGAGCCTGTTTCTAAAGCACCATATAGAATGGCTCCTGCTGAGTTGAAGGAGTTGAAGGAGCAGTTACAAGAGCTAATGGACAAGGGGTTTGTTAGACCGAGCGTGTCTCCATGGGGAGCACCGGTCTTGTTTGTGAAGAAGAAAGATGGGTCAATGCGACTATGCATTGACTATCAACAGTTGAGCAAACTCACTATCAAGAACTTATACCCTTTGCCTAGGATAGATGACTTGTTTGATCAACTGTAAGGTGCAAGGTATTTCTCCAAGATCGATCTGAGATCTGGATACCATCAGTTGAGAGTCAAGGTAGAGGATATTTAGAAGACTGCATTCAGAACTCAGTACGGACACTATGAATTCCTAGTGATGCCGTTTGGGTTGACAAATGCCCTGGCATCATTCATGAATCAGATGAATAGGGTGTTTAAACCACACCTAGACTCCTGTATCGTAGTGTTTGTCGACAACATCCTAATCTATTCAAAATCAGAAGAAGAGCATGAGAAGCACTTGAGGATAGCCCTACAGACTCTACGTGAACACCAACTATATGCCAAGCTCAGCAAGTGCGAGTTTTGGTTAAAAGAAGTTAGCTTTTTGGGACATGTTGTCTCAAAGCATGGTGTCACTGTAGATTCAGCGAAGATAGAAGCAGTGGTCAATTGGGAGCAACCAAAGACCGTGACCGACGTCCGTAGTTTCCTTGGATTAGCGGGTTACTATCGACATTTCGTTGATGGTTTTTCAAAGATATCAGGACCACTCACAAGACTTACACGGAAGGATGCAAGGTTCGAATGGAGTGAGGCATGCAAGAAGAGTTTTCAAGAACTCAAGAAGAGACTCACTTCAGCTCCAGTACTTGCGATTCCTTCAGGTAGTGGAAGGTTCGCAGTATACAGCTATGCTTTGTATAGTGGTTTGGGCTGCGTGCTTAATCAACACAGAAAGGTGCTAGAGTACGGATTGAGACAATTGAAAGAGCATGAGAAGAATTATCCGACACATGACCTAGAATTAGCAGCGATCATTTTTGCGCTCAAGGTTGGGAGACATTACTTGTACGGTGAGACTTTTGAGATTTTCACCGACTACAAGAGCCTCAGATATCTGTTTACACAGAAGGAACTAAACATGAGGCAACACAGATGGATGGAGTTCCTCAAAGACTATGATCGTTTCCATACAAGCATCATCCGTGCAAGGATAATGTAACGATAGCCGATGCCTTCGAGTCGAAGGGTTCAAATTTCAATCTTTGGGTATGCACCGATGGAAGTTGTTTGAAGATCTAGCTCTATATGATGTGAACATCGAGTCGCAAGGTACAGGAGCCTTCTTGGCTAATATATCAGTGAGACCGGTGATATTTGAACATATCCACGAGCTACAGATGAAAGATCCGGCGCTAACCAAAATTCGTTAAGATGTAACTGAAGGCATCATATCTGAGTTCTCGGTCAAGGAGGATGGTTCCTTATTGTTCAAGGGTCATCTTTGCATTCCGGACAATGCCAACTATGACGAACGATCCTTGATGAGGCTCACAAATCAAGCTGTGCTATCCACCCGGGAAGCACAAAGATGTATCAAGATTTAAAAAAGAATTACTGGTGGAGAGGTTTGAAATAAGACATGGCAGAGTACGTGTCACGATGTTTGACGTGCCAACAAGTGAAGATCGATCATAGACACCCCGCAGGGTTATTGCAGCCTCTACCTATACCAGAGTGGAAGTGGGAATCGATCTCTATGGACTTCATCGTTGGGCTACCGCGTACTGCAAAGAGATGCAATGCCATTTGGGTGGTAGTTGATCGATTGACAAAGTCAGTTCACTTCTTACCATACAATACGATGTACACGGCGGGAAGACTTGCAGATCTATACATGAAGGAGATCGTCCATTTGCATGGGATTTCGAGGAGCATTGTTTCTGACCGTGATCCATTGTATACATCAAAGTTTTGGAAGAAATTTCAAGAAGGAATGAGAACGCAACTAGATTTCAGTTCAGTATTCCATCCACAAACCGATGGTCAGATAGAGAGTGTCAATCAGATCATCGAGGACATGCTTAGGGCGTGTATGTTAGAACTGCAAGGATCATGGGATCAGCACCTACTGTTGATTGAGTTTGCATATAACAACAGTTTTCAGACGAGCATTAGGATGGTACTGTATGAAGCTCTTTATGGACGGTGATGTAGATCGCCCATCAATTGGGAGGAAACTGGTGAGAAATTCGTTTTGGGATCCGAAATACTTGAAGATAATGCTATCTATGTTCGGATGATAAGGGCCAAACTCAAAGCGGCTCAGAGCAAGCAGAAAAGCTACGCTGATATCAAGCGGACGAGTGTAGACTTTAAGGTGGGTGAACACGTGTTCGTGAAAGTGTCACCTATGAAGGGGGTGATGAGGTTTGGAAAGAGAGGGAAGCTAAGTCCCCGCTATCTTAGACCATTTGAGGTTCTGGGTCGAGTAGGGGAAGTTGCTTATCGCATTGGATTGCCACCATTATTTGATTGGGTACACAATGTGTTTCACGTATCGATGCTCAGGAAATATCTTAATGGCCCTGATCACGTGTTGAGCGGCCAATCATTTGGGATGCATGAGGATATGACTATGATCGAAGAGCCGGTGGAGATTTTGGATTGAAAGGAACAAGTGTTGTGGACAAAAGTGATTCCGTTAGTGCTTGTTCGATGGAAGAATCATTCGGCCGAGGAAACTACGTGGGAACGAGAGGCCGACGTGAAATAACAGTATCCAGACTTGTTTGCGTCAGCTTGAGAGTCAAAAAATTTCACCGCAAGCATGGTTGCGGATTTAAACCGTATGTTGTAATCCAATGTTGATCTGCTAATCAATTTGTTCAATAGAAACAATTTTTAAACCGCATAGTGTTCCTAATACAATGTCGAATGCGTACTTAGAATTAATCATAGCCATGACATGACCGTGATGACGTGTTTCGCAAAACCAATGACCAACTGGTCATGTTTTACCAAGAAACCAAAAGAGACATAAAAATAATAAAAATTTGGAAATCTGATCAAAACCGATTAATCGATTTGGGAATTTGATTAATCGATTTTGGTCGATTAGTCGACTGGCATACGCCAGTGAGTGGATATTGAATGGAGATACAGGAAATTAATAAAATGAAATTTTGATTAATCGATTCGGGTTTCGATTAATCGATTTTGGATTTTGATTAATCGATATTGGAAATTCGATTAATCGAGTGACTAGAGAATTTTAGGAAAATTTGAAGAACTTTACGATTTCGATTAATCGAAGTGAAATTCAATTAATCAATTTTGGGATTTCGATTAATCGACTTAGAGAATCGATTAATTGACTGGCATGCACCAGTGAGCCGGAAAAGTTGGAGTTTTAAGTGACCACGATTTCGATTAATCGATATTGAGTTTCGATTAATCAATTTTGGAAATCGATTAATCAATTTCGCGCGGCTGAACTTAGTTTTGAAACTCGATTAATCTATTTTAGAAATCGATTAATCGAATCGGGCCTATATATATAACTTGAAGGGGGATTTCTCCCCATTTGAAAATTTTGGGGTTTTGGTTCTTGCACGCCACTTCGTTTCCCTCTTCGAACGACTATGCACGCTAGGGTTTTAGGAGTTTTGCGTCGATTTCGGATCGAAATCGCTTGACATTGGATCGAAACCTAAGGTAAAAACCCTAGATTTCAAGTTTCTTTTCGTTTCAAGCCATTAAACCCTAGTTTTGTTATATTTTTACCAAAATGCCGCCTAGAACCCGATTGTCTTCGAAGAA
The DNA here is from genome assembly GCA_021018995.1 of Chloranthus sessilifolius. Classification (NCBI taxonomy): domain Eukaryota; kingdom Viridiplantae; phylum Streptophyta; class Magnoliopsida; order Chloranthales; family Chloranthaceae; genus Chloranthus; species Chloranthus sessilifolius. The sequence goes on from CM037586.1 coordinate 20,140,730, forward strand.
GGTGACATCCAAGCTCCCTGTCCGGCGTTAGAACGCCGCACCTCCACCACCTACCCTATCACCTATGAGGACCCCATCCCCGTCGGCATCAGATACCACATCCGGTTCGACGAGCGCGTCTTCGCGCGAGTCTTCACCGATTCCACCACCACCTGTAAACGTCCCCCAACCAAATGAATGGTGGGCGTCTAAGACTTCAAAGATGAATTTATCTTCGATGTGGAATTGTTTACCAACCCCGACATTGAGGGTGAGACCCAATGGGCTCGAAATTATTTGGTGAAGGCGGGCCTCGGCAATCTGTTAAAGCCACTCCACGGGTCTTACTACCCTAGATTGGTCTGCCTATTTTACCAAGGCTTGGCGGAGGGTCCCACCGATGACGTTGTTACGACCAAGATTGATGGTTGCGACTACACTTTCACCCGTCGCCACATTCACGAAGCCCTGAAATGTTATTTAGACTTTGTGCCCGAGACCACCCTCTTCCCACCCTTTGCAGAAGAGGTGAGATTTGAAGAAATTATGACCCGGATGACCAATGGGAAGAAAGGGTCGAGATCGTCTATTAGGAGGGTCGATCGCCCCCATTATATGTGGTTGCTTGATTCTATAATCAAGTGCAATCTCTACCCAATGCGTCACGATACCGAGAGGGTGGAGTTAGTCCAACAGGCCCTGTACGCGGCCTTCTGTGGCCGTTGGTTTGACGCTACCAAGATCATCCTGGAGGGGATGGTCTATATAAAGGAGAAATTGATGAAGGGAAATTTGAGGCCCAAGGAGAAGATGTCATACGCTCGACTCATTTCGAGTATGCTGGAGTACTACTCAGACGCTCCAGGATATGTCGTCTCGCCTCATGAGGAGCGAGCTACGGACCACCTGAAGCACTACTCCATCGCTTCATGGGGTCGCAGTTATAGCTTGCTAAAGAGGACCCTACCAGCTCAGGGCCCAGCACCAGCAGCCGCAGCAGCACCAATGGCCCCACCCCCACATCATGACCCACCTGTAGGAGGGGCACACCCCATTGATCCACCAGCTGAGGGGGACACCCTCCCATACCACCGCATCGCCTACGTCGCCATCGCAGTCAACAGCAACCACACCCACTTCTTCATACCGCCGGCGAGCGGCTCGCCAGGAGCCTACTATAGAGGACGTATTGGCTCGGATGGAGTCCAACAACAAGAGGATGAACCGGCGGATGGACTTCTTGATGTACCACACCCTATGATACATCTATCCGTTGGACTATCAGCAGCGTCTCACACAGGAGGCGGCGTGGACTGTAGGTCGGACCGCTTTTCACTCGGGTGCAGCTTTTCACGTAAGTACCTCTGCTGCCGACGCATTTGGCTCAGCCTCTGAGCAAAGCAGCTTCAGGATTTGACGAGCCACCACCGTAGCAGCCAAATTTAGACAGAGCACCGCCCAAAGACCAGATCAGCCAGGAGAGGGGGCAGCGTGAGCTTCAGAGTAAGATATTTCTTTTTTTATTGTAATTAAAACAATGTACATGCTCAACTCTCTAAATTTTGGAAATTGATAATGAAATCTAAATCATTTTTTTTTAGCTTTTTATTGCATTCCTTTCTGCTTCTGGCACTGTGTGATGTATACGTTATCTTTTGTGTGTGGGTACGTGCAACCGCAGTGTGTGGGGTACCACACCAACGCACCTTTGGGTTATTTTTGAGGATGAAAATTCTCAAGGTGGGGAGAATGTAATATCCCAAAAAATTGAGCATTAAACAGTGACCTCAGGATCGGTGTCCAACTGGTCATAGGTTTGACCAAGTGATGGTCAAACAGTGGACTCATGAAGTCATGTGCTAGTGTGGAATTAATATAACCTAAGTGTAGTGTATGGTGTTAAATTTGAGTCACATATGCCTATCTCTGGTGTATGCGCTTAACATTAAAACAGGAGAGAAGGATATAAGGGTTTAATAACCCTAGGATTCTTTGTTTGGTTGTTGAAGAGAGTTAAGAAGAGAGAGAGAGAGAGAGAATGTAATTAATTACCAAGGAGTTATTGTGGTTGGATTGGAAGGAAGATTGAGCATTGATTGTCGGATTCAAAAAGTTTGGGATCGTTGAAGCAAAAGCTGGAACCCTAGCCATCAAACCCAACAAATAAATCCTTAAAAGGGATTATTGAGGTAAGTTTCATTAAATTTCAATACATAAAGATGCGATGAGTTTAATTCAGTCAAGTATAATTAGAATGATAGATTAAAGACCTAGAAAAGAAAGAAAAATGGATAAGGAAAAGATTTGGAAGAACAGCCCAAAAGGGGGCTGAATCTGGCCAAATCGATTAATCGAAATAGAGATTCGATTAATCGATTTTGGTCTAGAAGTTGAGAAGTCAAGGATGCCCGATTTCGATTAATCGATCTAGAAATCAATTAATCGATGTTGAAGGTCGATTAATCGATTTAGAAATCGACTGGGTACCTCCAGTGGCTGGAGAAATAAGACTTGGGGAAATCGATTATTCGATTTGAGAAATCGATTAATCGATTTTGGATTTTGATTAATCGATTTAGGATCGACTAATCGATTTTAGATTTCGATTACTCGATTTGAGAATCGATTTAACCATTCAGGGGAATTAGATTAATTGATTTGGGATCGAATAATCGATTTTGGATTTCAATTAATCGATTTTGGGAATCGATTAATCGATTTATGGTTCGATTAATCGATTTTGGGAATCGATTAATCAATTCTGACAGTTTCACTTAACTTCTTAGTTGGACCTTGAGGTTCATGGACGGTCTAGGACCTTTTTTATTACATCTTTAGTGATATGTTGCATGTGTTGTGATGTACCATAGGTGGTACGTGTAAAAGCAAGCATAAGGAGCCGTGTGGGACATTGATGTTTAGACCATCAGAGACTTAAGGTAGGAAACACCTTGAACATGTACTTTAATTGCAAGAGCATGTATGTAGTGATATAGAACTCAAACTGAAAATATTTTAACTATGTAAATCTTTGTGAAAGGATGCATGTGTGACACCAAGAAAGTGATAAAGGCATCTATGTGATGCGAGTAGCTGAGACCAAGTAATCAAATGAGAATGAGACATCCCCAGGGGATGAGAAAGTAATAAAGGCATCAGTGTGATGCGAGTAAATTAGACATCCCAGAGATGTAAATAAGATTGAATAACTACTGTTAAGGCCTAACTGATATAAGATAGCACATTTACACGGTGAACAACTATATGTAAAGCACATGTTATTTTTATTATTTGAGGTTTGATTAGGATATCCCACCGACGTGGCAGGATACCCACGACTGACTCGACAGGATATCCGTGATCGCAGAATGCCAATCAACTGCATACCGAGGTCTATCCAGGTGGATGTTGAGATGAGATTTAACCCCGCCGCCTATTGAGAAAGGGGCTTGGGTCGTATTCCCAGGGAATACATTATAACAACTATCTATTTAGACGATGATGGAGGGTATCCCATCGGGGCTCGATGCTATATTGCTCAGGAATTACTTAAGTTGAAGATTTAAGTTTTGCTTTAGGCCTGTTCAGTGTCATTCATGATAATTAACAGTAAAATAAAACATACAAACTACCAGTAAACTTGAATGTAAATTGCCATCCTTTAAACTATTTTCTATCAAATGCATAGGCATATCATGCTTTGAATATCATAGAATATATGTGAGATTTTGACTTATATGTTCATTGTGTTATTTCCTATTGAGCTAGGATGTAGCTCACCCTTTAGACTATACGTCGCAGGTCCATTATTAGCAGCGGCCGAGGCTTCGGGAGACGTAGATCCGAGTGATTCGGATTACGTGTCTGGGGACGAGTTTGAGCCTCCTCCCGAGGACTTCTTCTAGGAGACTCTGATGAGCGCTTTGAGAGCATATTGGTACGGCTTGGTGTGTCAAGCCTTTATTTTAGATAAACAATATAATTATACTTTGATATTCTTTTTAGCGAATCATCTGGGGTGACCTAGTTTTATCACCGATGGTTCAGGCCTATTCTTTTGTCCATACATTGGCATGGAATGAGAACTGCTTTTGAGCTCTTTTATTTAGAAAATTAAAATATTATTAATGCATGTTTTCATTCAATTCATACGCCTTACTTGATTGGTTTTTGCTTGTTATACCAATGTTCCGTACATAGTTTTGGGGCACGGTCTGGAGGATCGTACTGATGGCATGGGTTTCGGGGAGCCAAAATCTGGGCTATCACATGTTTTATAATAAACCCCCCCCCTCAAAGAAACTGCACCTTTTCACCTTCTTCTCTATTTTCTCCCTTTCCATCAACAAAAGAAGAAGAAAGACGACGAAGAAAGAAGAAGAATCCCTAGTATATATTCTATAATAAATTTCCTATTTTTTTTCTTTGAAAAAAAGAGAAGATTTTAACATGTTCATCTGATAAAGCAGTTGCAGAGAAGGAGTTGTAGACCTGGGACGATGATTCGTTGAAGGTTGATCCCAGACGTTGCTCGATTTCGATAACCTGAGGTGTTTCCTTCTCTTCTCTATACTTTGCACATATGTATTTACCTCTTTGAAAAAAATAGGAGATTTTAACATGTTGATTTGATAAACCAGTTACAGAGGAGTTGCAGATCTGGGACATTGATTCGTTAAAGATTGATCCCTGACGTCGCTCAATTTCAACAACCTGAGGTGTTTCCTTCTCTTCTCTATATTTTGCACATATGTAGTTTTTCTCTTTAAAAAAGAGAGGAGATTTTAAAATATTCACTTGACAAACTAGTTACAGAAAAGGAGTTGGAAACCTGGGGCATTGCTTCGTTGAAGATTGATCACATACATCGCTCGATTTTCTCAATTTCCGCAGCCTAAGGTGTTTCCTTCTCTTCTCTATATTTTGCATATATGATTTAGGGATATTTGTAGTTACTTTATAACCATCAATAATTTATCATTGTGCTAAATTTATTTATTTTTCCCCTATTTTCTTTCTCCCCTGTTTTTATTTTATTTTTTCCATTCAAATTTTACCTTCCTTTTTCTTTTTTCCCCTTTCTGATTTTGACTCGGCTTTCTAAACCCAACCGGTTTCCGATTCAGCCCACCGAGGATCGAAATAAAATCCATTTTGATTTTCCAAGTTTGAGTCGTCCTTGGTCTGATTTAGTCCAATTCGACAACCTAGATTTTTGGGTCGGCTTTGGGTTTCAAGTTCAAAACTTGCACCCCTATGTTCAGAACAATCCAGAAGGGTTGCAGTCATAGTAACAAAAAAAAATACCCTACCTTACCCATCGAACAAGAAAAAAAAACACAAGAAAAATACAAAAAAAGGCCATTTTTATTAAAACATTCCCAAGTGGATATTAGTTTTTTTAATTCATATTAGCTGGTTGCGATTATAAGGAGGGTTTAGAGTGCTCACAGCTTGGCAACTCCATTTGGGAAAATAGCTTACTACATCTTAATATAAACAAATTATGATTGTTTTCTTTTCTGTGTTTTTAAGTACATCTTAAAGCATATGTTTTTCTTTATATCCTAAATTTGCATTGGAATGGTTTTTTTCCCTATAAAAACTTGTACTTATTCCTTATTGTGTTTTCTTAAATTGCACATTTTTATGCTTGTTAAAGACTCACTAACAAATGACTCTAATATTCCAGTTACATTTTATCTTTCATATGAAGTCACCATTAGAGACTTAGTAATCATAGTGATTGGGCTCTGTACATTCCAACAATGTGCAACCTTTAATAATGGATCCTTCATCTAATCCCCTGTTGTATAAACAAATCCCTTTGAAAAAAAAATATTGTCTCATGAAGCTATCCATAAACTCCCATGTCCTTCACCTCCTTACTATTCATGCTGCTATGGTGTTTTTCTTTTTCTTGTTTTATTTTAAACTTTTCTGAAATTTAATTAGACTTTGTTTGATTTTTGAGGTTAATTTCTTAGCTTTTTTATAGAAAAAAAATTCAAAGAAATAACCAATAAAGGTAATTAATCAGAGGATTAACAAAGCCTTATTAAAATAAAACCCCAAAAACTCAGAGCCAAATCATATCCTCCATAAAATAAAACCAAATCAAAGCTTAATTTGTGCTGAATTTCTGATTTTTGTGGTGGAATTTGGTTGGTTTTTTTATGGGTTTGGAGCATATTCTGGTTTTATGGAGTACTTTTTTATGGATTCGAAGCATATTTATGGGTATTTAGCAGTAACATTATCAAACTTATGAAGAGCCTTTTGCCCTTCAATCCTACCAAAAATGATGGACCCAGATGTTTGGGCCCTTAAATCTGTCAGTCATTCTATGCTATCATTTTCCCTTCCTTGAAAACATCTGGTTTGTGTTATTACACCACTACCTTATGTTACAACCACCTCACTTAAGCAAAGTAGAAATTCTTTGATGACTAATTAAGCACCACAGAATTAGGCTGAAAAAGTAGTTGTCTAGAGAAAATTGTCATCAACATCCAATAATGAAATTGCATGAGAGCCAACAAATATCGGATATTTTGTCACTTAATCCATCTGAAGTACATGTACGCTTTCATTTCCATATCGGTTCAAATATTTCCCTTTAAAATATAATGTCCTCCCAATTATTTACTTCTTGTCATTTCTTCTTTCAGGGCCATGGATACAAGATTAATACATGGATTGATGAGATCAATAATACTTCCGATCCTTGGTATGTAACATATATGAAATGCAATCTAAAACTTAAAGAAATCAATAATAAATGAGTATGTGATAAATGTGAACCTCTGGAAAAAGAGACTACTTTCAGGTATAATCTTTTCTTGTTTCTTATAATAATGACTTACATTTCAACTCATATATTTGTTCACAAATCCATCTTCATAATCCTATGTATATGAAGCGAGCTAAGATTGGTGATGACAGTGGTACAATTTGGATTAATATATTTGACAAAGAACTTGAAAATGTGCTAGGGTATAGGATGGCGGACCTCCAAACAGTGAAAGTACGTTTTTTGATCACTCATCTTCACATATTTACAACTTTCATTTCACAATTTCTAAAATCTATACTTTCCTTCCACCAGAATACCAGCATCTCCGACTTTGTTAAGTGCATGTCACGATGTATTGACAAAAAATTCATTTTCACCATCAAAGTTAATATTTGGGGAAATAATATCGAGAAAGCGCAATCATATACCTGCATTAATCTCTCTCACACTGTTAATCTAAATTGATATTTTTATCATATTGTATATCACTTTTAAGTCTTACGGACATTTTCTCTTACTTAACTTCTTCATATAAACTCCAAATTTATAGTACTCTTTACAATTATTCCTTTACATTTGGAGGTTGCTCCATATTGCTATACTTCTATACGTCATAAATTAAATTCATATACTTCATAAATTACCATAATCTCAAATATAAGTGTTGAACGTGCGAAACACGTGCATTTAACTAGTGTGTGTATATATATATATATATATATATATATATATATATATATATATATATATATATATATATATATTCTTGAGTGACATAGCTTCTGTGTGAGGCGGCTATAACCAACATCCTTTACCTCAACATACTGCACTAATTAGTAGGCAATTTGCTTTGCTGACCACCTCAAGCAAATCATGTCTCAGCTGAAAAATCGTGCCTTAAGAAAATTCAAGACATATGATTAGTGTATTTTAATGTTGCTCGTTCAAAAGCTCTTAAAAATAAATTTTAGAATTTATAAAAGGGACAAATTTTTTTTTTTGTTTTTGAGAAAATAAAAGGGATGATTTTAATATAGGCCTGAATTGCTTTTGTGTTACTTTTGTGCCCACTTTAATTTAATATAACTACTATTCTAACCACATGAATTGCTTAGAGACATTTGATTCATGTGCTGTTGTTCTTTTATCAATATCTAAAATGGATACCTTTGTTCATGCCTATAAAATTATTGAGGGCGCACCATTTAAGGAATCATTTAAAGATAAATAAAATAATAAATAAATATTATTAAATTAATAATAAATAAATATTATTACAATAATAAATAAATATTTATTTTAGTAAATATCTAACGGGGGTGCCCACTGAGAGTTTGGAACTAGACAATGGAGATTATTTTTACTACAATCATCCAAATAATGGATCTTGAGACCATGAGCTTAGGGCTAGGTGGTTAATTTTTTTATTCTACGTAGAACACATTTCCAAAAAATGGCCCTAAAATTATGTTTGAGCATGATGTGTGCTATGTAATTTTAGGGCCATTATTTTGAGATATGTGCCATACAAAAAAAACATTAGGTGGAAGATTGAGGTAAAAAAATCTCCATCATCTAATTCCAAGTAGTCAATGGGGTTCAAAGGTGTAGGGGCCTTCAGTAACCCCTTAAGAGCAAAGAGGGGTACCCTATTTAAAAAATAGATCTCCAAAAGAAACTTAACAAATATCTCTAATATCGTCACATTACTTTGTTTACAGTACTTTTTACATGAATCAGCATGGAAGTGGAAGAGTATGTAAGAATGTCTGTACACTCGCCTTACATAGATTAATCTCTTTTGTTATGGCGTTTTCGCTGGTTTGGGCGGCAATTACATAGCTGGATTTTTCTATATGACTTTTCGTGGGTTAGTCACCAAGCAAACTTTGGGAAAGAATTCGAAGAAGAAAAAAAAAAAAAAAGATTAATAAGTAGAAAAATTATTTAAAATATTAAATATCACAATTAATTGCAAAATTGTGAATTGTTCTCGAAGCTCATGAATTTTAAAAGAAAATTATGAAAATTTAAAAAATTTGGGGATAATTCATAACTAATTCACCGAACCTTAAATTAAGGAATTATTCACGATTTTTTAAAATTTAGAGAATTTGGTGACTATGCACCTGCATCCAAGTGACCAATTTTAGGTTCGGGCCAAAAAACCGGCTTTCAAAAATTTGGCAAGAATAAAAATCTTGGAGAAAAAAAAAAAAATTTATAAAATTTCAAATAGAAAAAAGCTGATAAAAAGTTTCGTTTTCCTCATAATGATAAATTTTTTCGAAATTCTTCGAAATATCTTTGAAATTTCAATGATATTTTCGAAATCGCTGAAATTTCATTAATTTTGACGAAATTAATTAAATTTCATCGAAATTAATAAATATTTTCTAATTTTTATTATTTTTTAAATAATAAATAAAATTTTTATGAAGTTTAAATATAATTAATATTTAATATTTTATTTACTCCTTGAAATTTTCTTAAAACTTTCAAATTTTTCTCGAAATTTATTTGAAATGTTGACGAAAATAAAATTTGTCACTATAATTTTCCTTGATTTATTGGCATTTTTTTTCAGAAAGATTGGCAAATTTATTTCCTTGTTTGGCAAAGCGAAAAAGCACTTTTTTTTTTTTTTTTTTTTTGAGAAAAGGGTTTTTGATTATGTTATAAAATCGCATACATTCATCTAAAATATATGCGTCTAACAACACTGAACCTATTTATAAATTAATCTCCCTCCTCCTGACCCCCACCATTTTTTTCTTTCTTTTGGCTTTCGGAGATTCCGCTCTGCTTTTTCAATGGAGAGCAGCTACTTAGCACTAAGCTCTTCTCCTTCATCTCCAGCCTTCTCTCCTCTCTCTCTACCCCGAAGACCTCTCTCCAAATCACCACCGTCCGTTTCTCTCTCTCTCCTCCCCAACCCATCCATCGGTCTCAGATCATACTCTCCATCACCGACCCTCTTCTTCATCTCCTCTCCACTCCGTCTCTTTCCCATCAAATCAAAACCCCTAGCTCCACCTCCCAATTCTTCAAACCCTAAATCCCCAATCCGATCGTCATCACTACCAATCGAAGAAAAACAACAAGAATCAAACCCTAAATCTAACGGCGCAAAACCAATCCCCTTCGTAATCTCCGTCGCGGTGGGATTGATTGTACGGTTCCTGATCCCCAAACCAGTCGAGATCTCTCTCCAAGCATGGCAATTGCTATCGATCTTCCTCTCTACGATCGCCGGACTCATTCTGAGTCCTCTGCCGGTCGGCGCGTGGGCTTTTCTCGGCTTGACAACATCCATCGTGACGAAAACCCTAACTTTCACCACGGCCTTCAGCGCATTCACGAGCGAGGTCATCTGGTTGATTGTGATCTCGTTCTTCTTCGCTCGAGGGTTCGTGAAGACGGGGCTCGGTGATCGGATCGCTACCTATTTCGTCAAGTGGCTCGGGAAGAGCACATTAGGGTTATCGTATGGATTGACGATTAGCGAAGTGCTTATTGCGCCGGCGATGCCAAGCACTACGGCCAGGGCCGGGGGAGTTTTCTTGCCGATAATTAAGTCGCTTTCGCTTTCGGCGGGGAGTAGGCCCAGCGATCCATCGGCAAAGAAGCTCGGATCGTATCTTGTTCAGTCACAATTTCAGGTGAATTTTCGTTTGTTCTTCGTGTTCTTGGATATTGGTTTTAAGAGTTGCTTGGGGTCTGTGTGTAATTTAGGAATATAGATGTGATTATGGTCTTGTGCCGGTGATTTCTTATTGGTGATGGGAAATTTAGGGACTTGTTGTTACTGTCACACCTTCATTTACTTTTTTTTTTGATTGATAACGATGGTATATTAAAAACCAGCAAGACGCTGGAAAATAAAGATACTACACGAGCAAGAACCGGAAAAGGCAAATACGAAAAAAAAAAACTCGCAAATGGGCTCAGCGAAAGCAAAACATGCACTCCCCCGAGCCCAGAGGAGTAACAAAACACAAAATGAAATCAGATACAAAATTCCTCTCATTCCTGCCCTTCGTACTTGTCTAAAGAAACTCAATGTCACAGCGTGTCCTTGAAGGATGGAACCCATCTGCCTTCACGTGTGATTAAAAACCCGACCATTTCTTTCAAGCCAAAGGTTCCAAAGAACTGCATAAACTCCCACCCTCCAGTAGGCTCCTTGGGGACCTTCATTTACTAATCACACACCATTTGGAAAGGAGAATTCTATTAATTGGTGTGCTACAGTGTGTACTAATCACAGTTTGCATGGTTTCAAACTGTTTTCTGATAATAATCAGGCATTAATGGTTCCATTCATTATGTTTTTTCTTATTATTATCGAGGATTCAGTTGTGCAACGGAAAGGGTCATATACATCCAGGTCTGTAGTATTAGATTTCTCTTTGGGTTCTTTGCAGGTGATTATTTTGTAAGTTTCAACTGTAGAAGGCTCTGAAAGTTTTTAACGTCCATGCAAGTTTATTCACTTTATGCGTCAAGTTCATAATACTGTGGTATTACTGCTTCGAAAAAAACTCTTGATCTTGTTTTTAGTTCTGACCAAGGTATCAAAATCGGCATCGGTATCACCCCCTGTGATACCAATATGTATCGGCTGATACGGAATTTTTATATTTATTTTTATATCTGAAAAATATTAAAAAATGACCTATTGACCGATACCCAAGATGTATCAACCAATATGGTTGCCTATCGAGCAATAGTGATACTTCAGATCGATGCCACCTCGAAACCTGTATCGGGTTGGTAGAATTCAATATCGGTTCTCGGCGAAACCGATATGTATCAGTATCAGCCGAGATTCGATACCATGATTCTGACAGCTGTCTAAAAGATCATTTTGTTTGACTGGGATTACAGTTCAAGTATTGCATTTCTAATAGTAATTCAGTATTTATTGTATCATAAATGTTCTTGTTTTATGATCGTCATGTTATACTTTCAATACTTTTCCATGCCTTCAAAGTTCCAATCAATTATATGAATTCAATATCTTCCTTGCTCTCTTGAGATAAACTTATCTACATACAATATTGTTGTGACTTATTCATTGCTTGTGTGATGTATGACAGTCAGCCGGTAACTCAAGTGCTCTTTTCCTAACTGCTGCAGCTCAAAACCTATTGTGCCTCAAATTAGCAGAGGAACTTGGGGTCATAGTTGGAAATCCATGGGTTACCTGGTTTAAGGCTGCAAGTTTACCAGCAATTATTGCTCTTTTAGCTACTCCCTATATCCTATATATGATCTATCCGCCAGAGATCAAAGATACACCAGATGCACCTGCCTTAGCAACAAAAAAGCTCAAGCAGATGGGACCTGTCACTAGGAATGAATGGGTTATGGTTGGAACAATGCTTCTTGCAGTATCATTATGGGTCTTGGGGTAAGTTTCCCCTTAGTTACGTGACATTTTAGTTTCTATAAAGCCTCTTAACACTTCATACACATTGCTTGAAAATGATAACTGATATTTTTTTGAATTAGTGATTGGGTAGTAATGCAGGGAAACAACTAAATCGGGATGAAGGAAAACAAGGACTTTAAATCAATTAACATAACCATTCGAAAATATCCAACCTACAACTATCTTCTTCAAAAACCCAAGTGTTCATCTTCTTACTTTATGATAATCATCATAAACCGGTCCAGAATGTATTATTTAGATGCTATTTTCCATTAAAATCTGCTAAGTTAATACATGTTCCTCTATATTAACCTTATGCTTAAACCATATGTTCTTCCAATATGAATGCTTCTACTTTTTCCTCTCGAACATGGTAGTGGAAAGGATTTTCTTCAGAAGTCTTATGATAAAATATATATATATATATATATATATATATATATATATATATATATATATATATATATATACTTCAAAGTTCTTAAAATCAATTCTTGGAGCACTTTATCCATCGTGCTCATGTTACTTCTGGCACGTACCAATACGTGTGAGCTGATCTGAGTTGCCTTATAGTTCTTTGATTTCATTGCTTATTGGGGTACGCATCTCCTATGAAAACCATGGTTATCGGATGAGGTCACAATTATCGTATGTTGTATGGTTCATAGGGCGATTGCTCCCTACTTATAGGACGCATGGGCTGTCAACCTTGTTAGCAGGTTGAATATGTAGCTAAGTTTTCATATTTCACATTGTTGGGCCTGCTCCATATCATATTCTTATTAGGACCTAACACTTCCATAATCGTCCTTCTTGTTATGACTTTGTAACATTCTTGTTTAGTTAATTAATTTTATTATACTGATTAATAGAATGGGATATGCTAAAGTTAACTCACTGTAGTATATACCGTTATATCTACAGAATTGCCTTTTAATAGTATATATATAGCTCATGCTCGAACTCTTTTCGCCCTTTTATGATTATGAATCTCCCAACTGCAAATATGAGAGATGTATCAGCCACTGCATGTGGGTTTGTTGAGTCCTGTGAACTCTAGGGCTAGTCCTTCAGCCACTGCATGTGCGATTATGAACATCATTTGAGCCACTACCAAAGGCAAGTCGACTTGGCTGAGTTGCAATGGACTTAGATGAGTGTTGAAACCTTGAGGTTGAAAGATCCACTTGTAAACATATCCACCAAGGCCCTTGGTAGGGGAAGGTACATGCTAGCCAATTGTCGTGATCGACATCTATGCACCACCATGAGGGAGTGGTGAGGAATATTTTATTGCTTTATTTTTCATCGGGTTAGTTTAGTCTTTATTATTTATCAACAGTACATTAGTTAAGAGTAGAATATATATGTTTTTACAACTTAGACTGACGTGATTTAAAAATATGAAAGAACTCGAACTTGCCTAATTTTCTCTTTGCTCTCATATCTGTTATTCCCCACTTGTTTGATTTTTTCTTTTGTTGTATTATGCTCATCGAGTCATTAGTGCAAGTGTAAAACTGTTTTTGAGTTATTTGTAATAGTTGTTCTAGGCTGCGTTTGTGTTGGCTCTTATAAGAGCAGACACAACTCTCTGTCTGCTCTCCATCGGTGCAGCTAAAATTTTCTCTGGCAGAGAGCAGTTTTATCACTTAAAAACAGCTCCCCACCAGAGCAAATGGGGCGAGAAGCTGTATTACCAAATGTAAAAGCAATTCCCTGTTGGATTCAAAGAGCGAAAAAGCCACTCTTTGGCTCGAAAGAGCTAACTGAAATGCAGCCCTAGAGATTATCTTCTGCAAAGTTCTTGCATTACTCTTTCCTGTTTTTATAATGCAGATCCAATAGTTACTTTCTTATACTAATCTTTTTTTGTCCTTCCACATATTTTCCCTGCTTTGTTTTATACCTTATTTTGATGATTTTTCAAATGAGTAACAAGAGATAAGTGCATTACCCTAAGATGTTATTCAAGGAAAGAAGCACCTCCACCCTATTTTTATTAGTTACGCTTTTGCATTTCTAATTTTATTGGAGCACTGACATGAAACTTTGGTGTGAATGCAGAGACGCTATTGGTATAGCAAGTGTTGTTGCAGCAATGCTTGGTTTATCTATACTTCTTCTGGTGGGAGTGCTGGAATGGGGTGATTGCCTAAGTGAGAAATCAGCATGGGATACCTTGGCTTGGTTTGCAGTTCTAGTGGGGATGGCAAGCCAGCTCACAAACCTTGGCATTGTAACTTGGATGTCTGATTGTGTGGCCAAGTCTCTCCAGTCTTTCTCATTGAGTTGGCCAGCTGCATTTTGTGTTCTTCAGGCAGCATATTTCTTAATACACTACATGTTTGCAAGCCAAACCGGACATGTTGGAGCCTTGTACTCAGCTTTTCTTGCCATGCACTTGGCATCTGGAGTACCTGGCGTCTTGGCTGCCCTTGCGTTGGCATACAATACAAATCTCTTTGGTGCACTGACACATTATAGCAGTGGTCAAGCTGCAGTATATTACGGAGGTAGTTCCTATTCTGTTTGTTTGATGATTTGATACCATAGTCACAAAAGTCTCCGAGTTTTTAAAAAAATCGAAAAAAGTCTGCGACTTGCAGTCATGCTGACTACATCGCTGATTAATCGGCTATTTTATTGTGATGTCCATTTTTATTTATTTATTTTCCCACGTATACTTGGAGTGAAAAAAAAATTTTAGGGCTATCCGCTATCGCCCTCTCTGATGCCTGTTCGTCTTAGCTCACTCTTCTTCTTTTTGCCTATTTTGTTCATTGAAACAATTATTTTTAACTTCAAATATATCATGATATAGTTTTTGAAAAATTTTGAATTTTTATTTTTTCCAATTTTGACCGGCTTTGACTGATTTTTCTTGATTTTTCCAGACTTAGACCCTTGCCGATTTATTGCCGACTCCGACTTTGTGACTATGTTTGGTACATGTGTCACTTGGGCTGTTTTTCCCCCTTTCCTTAGTGTGGAAGTGGCTAGATTCATCTGGGTATTTTTAGTCACACCTGATATTGTGAAAATGATCGATGTGTCCCTATTGTGCCTACCTGATTTTTTTGACCAGGTTTAGTGACCAACATAACCTAGTTATTTTGGGGCCAATATGACGCGGGACGACTCTGAAATCCGTGAATGTCCATGATATGATGATTTTTCCGAAATTAAACTAATTAAGCAATCAACCACAAATTAAAGCGAACCTTCGGGTTTCTCGGAATTCCGCTTAGGTGTCCATGCTTTGGTTCACGTAGGGTCCAATTTGACACGTGAGATCCGTTAGGATGGCGGAAGAGGCAATCCGAGAGATATAACTTTTGCTTCGTCTAGGTCGGGGTGTTAGATCGTAGCTCGCGGTGAAATTTATAGTTCATCGCTAAGGCTTTGGAATCGAAACGGCTAATGACTCAAATCGAGCAAGCTCGAGTCCAACAACGGTTATGGATCGACGGGTTAGGATTAGATTCGATCCATAAGGATGGACATCAAGGTTACTCTAGATCTAGGGTTGGGAATGGGGAAAATCAATTAAAAGGGAAAAAGAGGATGCCAAAGATTCAAGGAGAAAGTAGGAGATCAAATAAGAACAAAATGTAAATGAGAAAATCAAAGTAATATGGGCATCTCACCCTTGGCCTCACACCAAACCTCTCTTGGTGAAGAATCGCTCTTCAAGCTTCTCACAAGCCAAAATGCAATGCATTCTTATTAATCAATCATCAATTGCCAAAAATGGTTTACAAATTGGTTTTTATAGCCATTATAAGGGAATAAACCTAAAAATAGAAAAGTACCATGTTACCATAAGCGGTAACTTACACTTGGTCACAAAAGAATAAAATTTTAGGACAAAAAAGACAAATACGTCACTTAAGCCGCTGGGGCGGAGATTTCCTCGAACGTCCATCCTGAAGGCCATGGACGTCCGTAGCCTACTCACAGACGTCCGTAATGCCCCCACGAACGTCCGTGCTCAAAAAACAGTGAGCACCCTTATTTTCGGACGTTCGTCCAAAACCCACGGACGTCCGTCGCCTGATGACAGGTTTTTCTTCTTCTCTCCCTTAAAGCTGTAGTATTCGGCTTCCTCATCGCTTCTTCTTCCGCCGGTACACCTTGTACGGCCTGAGACTTAGGTTGTTGTTGGTGGCGTCCCCAGTAATTCTCACATACCCAAAATGTTTCATCACTGATGAAACTGACTCGTGGCATTGGTCGGTGTCGGCGTCGGCGTCCCCATCAATTCCCTCGGACCTAAAAGGTTTCATCTTCGATGAAACACGCATGTAGTACTGGTCAAGTGTATCGGGACCCAAATGGTAGAACTCCTCGCAACTAGCCCAAGCAATTGCGACACCCAGTGTCATATGATCATCACCTCAGTTGATTGTATCGGGGCGCCCACGGTGAACCTCTTCTCGATAAACCCAATAACTTGGCTTGCCAACCCACTCTACTAAATATTTTTTAAGCTTCCCATCAACTCTTCCAGATCCGAAAGACTTTACCACCGATGAAGTGTGATCGTGATATTGGCTTGAAATACAAGTGCTCAAGTGGCGAACTCTCTCATGATTAGCCCATGCACTCTTGAAAGTCGACTTACCAACCCTCTTCATTTCATAAACCAGAAACCCTCTGCCGCGGGTGAATGCCACAAGATCATTCGAGATTTTCTCAATGATCTTGCTTTTTATCTTGCTTGGATGAGGAGAAGATAGGGGTTATGGGATTGGGATTGGTGCACAAAGAAAGGACGTTTGAAAAAGAGTTTTAGGAAGTGGGGTTGAGCCTAGATGAGGAACTAGGTCTTTCACATTGAATGTTGAACTAACTCCTATACCTTGAGGTAGCTCAAGCACATAAACCTTAGGTCCACTCCTTGCCACCATCCTAAAAGATCCGGCAACGCGGGTTTGAGACTTCTTCGCGATCCCCAATGGGAATCGTTCAGGCCTAACCTGAACCAATTCATGGCCACTTATTTTGATTTCCTTGAAGCTCACAGGAAAATCCACCCATAATTTGTAACCTCTATTGCCCAAATTAATTTTAAGCGTAATATCGGCACGCAATGCGGAATGAGACTCAAAACTTGACTCACAACAAGACTCGAAATATGAAACGGTATAAGACTCGAAATATGAAACGGTATGCAACTCGAGATTATGATGCGTATGTGTATCTATGGACTTGATACTCTCATGTGCGTGTGACGCTAATGACTCACATGTCGTGGACTCTATCAACACTAGTGACTCATGTGTGATCGAATCAAGTGACACTAATGGCTCATATGGACTCGACTTAATGGACTCCAATGACTCATGGGTAAGTGACTTGATCGGCTCGTGTGTACTCGGTTCAACCAGAACCAAAGACTCAAGTGCACTCGACTCTATAAGCAATAAGAACTCGTGTACAACTGACTCCATGGACACTAACAAATCATGTGTAAATGACTTGGTCGAATAGTGCGTGACTTAATTGGCTCATGTGTGGGCGACTCCACATCACTACTCACAAGGGAAATAAAAGTCTCCTCAATGCAATCTAAACTTTCTGTGATTTCCTTTATTTCCTCTTTACTCATCACGATACTAGGGTGATACACATCCTCTCCCACATTCACATTTTCCGGCTCCTTAGAACGCTCTTTTTTCATCAATAAATTTTGAGCGGGAAATTTTGTGGGGCATTGATATGCAAAGTGTCTAAAATCGTGACACTTGTAACATTTGTTGTGACCATTAGTTTTGGGGATGCCATTGCTCGCTCCATTTCCGTTATCAATCTGGGGATTCGTAGTACTCGCGGGTTTCAATGGTTGAACCTCGAAATTAAAGCTCTCTTTAGTATAGACGCTCATAGACTCAAACTTGTGAAAACCACGATGCTTATCCATTTTAGCGTCCAAACACCGTAGGAGGTGGCGGTGCATGAAAGGAACATGCTTCTCGGTAAGTCGCTCCTTCATGCCCTCCCATCGTGTGACGGACTTACATTGATTTATCTTGCGTCGAAACTCCCCATCATTCCAATTGGTTTTAGCGCGGCCTACCAACCTCGTTTTGGCGAACTCGACCTTACACCCATCCAACACATCATAAGAGTCAAAGTGCTCTTCTATGCTAGACAACCATTCCACGAAGGTGTTACCATACCCTTGAAATCCGGGACTTCTACTTGACTAGACCTTAGAGATTTTCTATCAAGATCATGTTCGGGTTCACAATGATAGGAGTGTCCCCTAAGTCTAATCTCATCATGACTTTTGGGACTTCGCCTAGGATTTGGAGTGTAATGGTTTCCTTGTTTGGCCAGTTCCCTCTCATTCATCGCGATCATCGTGACTTTGATGCTCCTAAGAACAACGGTAATCTCACTCATACCCATGGTGATCACGACACACTAAACACGGGTTCTATAACGAACAAACAACTATGACCCACAAGTGAATGAGTACTTTTATCAAACACGAGATGTGCATACAAATGTGACTACATAATAAGTGAGTAATTTTAACAAACACAAGATGTGCATATAAATGAACACACAAATGTGACTATAATACAAATGACATCAAAATGGCACACATGTGAACCAAAATGAATAAGGACTTTTGTTAAACGCTAGACGTGCACACTACGAACACACAAATGAAATAAAATGCAAAATTCAATATGTCATGCAAATATGAACCAACAATGAAAGAGGAGTTTTAACAAACACACACAAACGAGGACACAAATGAGTGAGTGATTTTGTCGAACACGTGACGTGCATGCAATTGAACACACAAATGATACAAAACATAATAAAATTAAAATGACATGCAAGTATGCCTTAACCTAGAACCTAGGCTTTGATACCAAAACTGACGCGGGACAACAACCCTGAAAACCGTGAATGTCCATGATATGATGATTTTGTCGAAATTAAACTAATTAATTAAGCAATCAACCACAAATTAAAGCGATACCTTCGAGTTTCTCGGGATTCCGCTTAGGTGTCCATGCTTTAGTTCACGTAGGGTTCAATCCGACACGCGAGATCCGTTAGGATGGTGGAAGAGGCGATCCGAGAGATAAAACTCTCGCTTCGTCTAGGTTGGAGCGTTAGATCGTAGCTTGCGGTGGAATCGATAACTCATCGCTAGGGCTTTGGAATCGAAACGTTTAACGACTCAAATTGAGCAAGCTCGAGTTCAACAATGGTTATGGATCAACGGGCTAGGATTGGATTCGATCCATAAGGATGGACATCAAGGTTAGTTTAGATCTAGAGTTGGGAAAGGGGAAAATTAATTGAAAGGGTAAAAAGATGATGCCAAAGATTCAAGGTGAAAGTAAGAGATCAAATAAGAACAAAATGTAAAGGAGAAAATCAAAGTAACATGGACATCTCACCCTTGGCCTAACACCAAACCCCTCTCGGGGAAGAAGACTCACTCTTCAAGCTTCTCACAAGCCAAAATGCAATGCATTCTCATTAATCAATCATCAAGTGCCAAAAATGGCTTACAAATTGGGCTTTATAATTATTACAAGGGAATAAACCTAAAAATAGAAAAGTACTATGTTATCCTAAGTGGTAATTTATACTTGGATATAAAAGAACAAAATTTAAGAACAAAAAGGACAAATACACCACTTAAGCCGCTGGGGCGGGGATTTTTACGGACGTCCGTCCTGAAGGCCATGGGCGTCCGTAGCCTACTCACGAACGTCCGTAATGCCCCCACGGACGTCCGTGCTCAAAAAACAGTGAGCACCCTTATTTCCGGACGCCCGTCCAAAACCCATGGACGTCCGTCGCCTGATGACGGGTTTTGTCTTCTTCTCTCCCTTGAAGCTGTAGTACTCGGCTTTTTCATCGCTTCTTCTTCTGCCGGTACACCTTGTACGGCCTGAAACCTAGGCCGTTGTTGGTGGCGTCCTCATCAATTCTCCCATACCCAAAATGTTTCATCACCGATGAAACTGGCTCGTAGCATCGGTCCGTGTCAGCGTCCCCATCACAATATATGAGACTTCATCCTGTATGGATTAGAGATTTGGTTCTTTTGGCTTTGTTCACGTGAGTTCGTTCCAATATCAAATTTGGCTTACCCCTTATCAGCATTTACAAAAAGCTTATTATTTTTTATTTTTGTATTAATTTTTGCATTTAAAGTCCAGGCAATATGGACACATGTGCATGCACATACACTCAGACTTTTGTTGCTAATATACCCAAAAGATAACTGTCTTTTATTTATTTATTTTTGTCTACAGCGGGTTATGTAGATCTTCCTGAGGTTTTCAGACTGGGCTTCATAATGGCAATAATCAATGCTGTGATCTGGGGAGTGGTTGGCACTTTCTGGTGGAAATTTTTGGGTCTCTATTGAGGTCAGATGTTCCTGTAAGTTGAATGATTCTTTTCTCTTATGTGCTTCTTACTGTTCCAATAGCTGCTTGCCAGCATTATTGTCTTTTGAAGAAATTGCCAAAGTTTTGTCAGGCTGTCAGAACTTTTGAGCGTCTTTCAGCATTACATCAATGTGAATGCGCATCAGAATCTGGAAGATTAGATGAATTTTGAATTCATCGCACTCTTTTCCTTCAAATTATTCAATGGTTCAACCATCTGCCATTGTGTCGCCTGTTCATTATTGCTCCATTTATTGCAATATTCTTTTTGAAAAATATGACATGGTCCTGAAAGCATACATTGCGAGCTATTTAGCTGAAAATCCATGCGTCCCTCCTTGAACTTTCCCCTGTAATAAGCTGACTTGGGAACTTGGTATTTAATCATGTAATGGTTTTTATGCATTCTTCAATATCTGATGCATGTCGTCAATAACGTACATGGACATTCATTAAATTGGAAAAACCGTCATGCCTTCCATAGGCAGTAATCAGGGTTAATGATGATAGTCTATTTTACCGTTTAAAACTACTTAAATCGGGGCTCACTGAAAGGCCTGGGCGACTAGACTTGGTCAACTCAATAACTCGGCTGAGCTGGAATGAGCCCATGGGAATTAGGTTGGAATTGAACATCAAGGAACGCTAGGAAGAAGCCTTATTTATATAAAAAGCTACAGAGAAGAAACGAGGAAAGAGATATATATAAAATATTGTGATGAAATAGAAAAGAGGAGCTAAGATTTAATGTAGTGAGCGAAAAGATAGATTTGTGGTGAAGAGAGGAAAATAAAAGATTCTAATGAAAAAATGAAAATGGTGAACAAAAAGAAAGTAAAAAAATCAAAGAAAGGAAATATTAATAAAACATTGAACAACAATGGTACCCAGATGATGTAAATATTTTGTTAGATTCAGTGTAACGTAGAAATAAAAGATAGGCTTCCAAACATGGATCAAAATCTCAAATTTTTGATGCGTATCTTCCAGCCCCAAAACCAATACGTATCGGTTTCGGACAATACTTTCCTATTTTTTCCCAAAAAAAAAATAAAAAAAACAACAAAACCGATAATTTGAAATTATCGTCCGATACGAACAATACTTTGAACGATAATTTGACTGTTTTTTTAAGGGGGGCGATAAAAACCCAATGTATCGTATCGTTCAAGTCCAAAACCGATACGTATCGGTATCAGACGATATTTTGATCCATGCTTCCAAAAGATTGTTTAGTGGTGAAAAATTAAAGAAAACTGAACATATGAACAGATGAGAGTAGAGAAAAAATGATGTCATATAAATTAAATATTGGATAATGCCAATATCTTGTAAAATAGTAGGTAAGGCAGGTGGAGAGCAGAATCCTTAAACATTGGTTCCTCTCTCCATTATCAACTTTCGTCAAGAAATTCTTAGAGACAAGAAAATAATTCATCTAATTCATTTTACCATTACTTCCCCGATTTTGTTTTTAACAGTTTATATGTGGATTTCAGGTAAATGCTGCTTAAAATGGGATCTTGTAAACAAGGGTCTGTATGCCTACTCACATCAATTTTGAAAGAGGCTAGGTAGGAGACTGTTTTGCTTTTCTGATGAAGTTGAAAGGCACGACACTTTATGATGCAGCCCAGGGAAGATACCCAAAAAATACATACAAAAAACGGAAATAAAAGATTATATGCGTTTTCAACAAGCAAAAAGAGAGCGTTGAAGTAACAAATGAGAGCTATAGGCTTCAACCAAAGAGACCCTTTGACACGTGAATGCCCATGACATGCTAATTTACCGAAATTAAACTAATTAATTGAACAATTAAATGCAAATTAACACGATACCTTAGGGTTTCGTTGGGATTCGCTTAGGTGACCATGGTTAATTCGACTAGGGTCCAAGTCTAATGCGCGAGATCCGTTAGAAATGCGGAAGGTGCGATCCTAGAGATAGAACTCTAGCATCCTCTTAGTCGGGCATTCGCTCGTGGCTCAATGTGGATTTTCGTAGCTCCTCTTTAAGGCTTTCGAAGGGAACGATCAATCAACACAGTTGGAGTGATCTCGAGCCCAACACCGGTCATGGATCGAAGGGTTGGGAATGGATTCGATTCACAAGGATGGGTACCAAGATGGTTCTAGATCTAGGGTTGAGAGGGGGGGGGGGTGTTAAGCAATCAAATAAAAAGGGAGGGAAACTAGATGCAAAATAGAATGCAAATAGAAGAAGAGGTAAAGAAGACGATCAAAGATAGAACATGGGCATCTCACCCTTAGCCTCACAACAAACCCAAAAGGGGAAAGAAGAATCACTCTTCACAAGCTCATCTCAAGCTCTCAATGCAAAAGCATTTTCATTTATTCATAAGCAATGCTAAATTTTGCTTACATAAGGATATTATATAGTAGTTATAATGAAAACATAACCCTAAAATGGCAAAGTACTAAAGTGCCAAAAGTAGCAAAATTACATGTGACACAAGGACAAGAGAAAAGAATATATAATAAAAGAACACTTTCACGTCACTAGACTCACTCGAGCGAGAATCTCAATCTTTCACGCTGATGGCTCTGCGTTGGGTCACTAGAGCGACTCTAGGCCGAAAGTTTGGCCTTGAATCTTCTTCAATGTCGTTCGAGCGAGATGTAGGGTCGTTTGAGCGACCAGGGGCTGAAAGCCCTCCTTTGCACCTCTCAAGCTCTCCTCCTATTTGGTGTAGGCGCTCCGTGGTTTCTTCTACACTTATTCTTTCTGCGATACACATGATGCGGTCCAAAACCTATGTCTAAGGTGTCAGCGTCCCCGCCACCCTTGGGGTTTTTCTAATAATAAAATCATCAAGTGTTTGGACATATGACTCCATGTGCCTCATATATAATTTTCAGAACGAAGGTTCTGTACATCAGAGAGTATATACATGAGTATATTAACCATCAATTACCATATAAAATGATCAACCAATGGACTACCATTGTACTCATGCTTGATTCAAATGGAATACATTTGACCTCCACTAGTCTACCATTTCAAAGGGCAACTAGTGGTGATAAATTTAGCATTTTTGTGTATAGAAGTTGCTATATGCTCAAGTATACATCTTCTTGCTTCTGCTTCTAAACCCTACTTCCCCTTCAAATATGATTCCTAATTAGAACTAATTACTTAGGTAACAAAACCGTATATAGAATATAATGAAAATATTATA
This sequence comes from Chloranthus sessilifolius, assembly GCA_021018995.1. Classification (NCBI taxonomy): domain Eukaryota; kingdom Viridiplantae; phylum Streptophyta; class Magnoliopsida; order Chloranthales; family Chloranthaceae; genus Chloranthus; species Chloranthus sessilifolius. The sequence goes on from CM037586.1 coordinate 20,164,579, forward strand.
AAGTGACAAGTGAGGGTCAACTGCATGTGGAATTCAAATTACTCCAGTCCACGCAAAATATTAGGACAACTCTATTTATTTAATAAATCTCGAAACAAAAAATTCCCCGAAATAAATGCAGAAAAATCTCTCCTATCTTGTACGAGAGATGCAACTCTCTCTCATAAAAGATTGGTCATATCTCTCCTATTTTGAACATTTGAACAAGTTGATCTCGGTTGGTCCTTGTTGTTTTGAGCTTCCTGATTTTCAATAAATGGGGATAGTTAAACCATAAGACAAAACAAATTGTGATAGCAATGCTTGATACGCGTGGCAGAGGAAGAGGAAGGACATGGAGGATAGCAGCAGTAGATAGCGTGCTTCTACTAGTGTAGATTGATCATCTAGCACAGATTGTGTTACATTGAGATGCAGAATTACCCCGAATCCCACAACATCCTCGTGCACAACACTTTCATGGCTCGGATCAACAGAGAGTTGAAGCTACTTTGAAACGTTCATAAAGGTGATGGCAACTATTTAGGACTTAAGTGCAGGTGTTTGGAAACATCATATGGGCCATCTCTCGTCACTCCACTTCCCCTTGCTCGGGACCTAAGATGGGCTTAATGAGAAAAATCATATGTGGGAAGGTGGATTCCACGGTGCTCTCTTGTGGGAAAACTTGACCTTCGATACCAGCTATCTCTCAGAAATAGAACTAGGCTGTCAGTTGCTCTTCTATACAGTCGAGTTAGATGGCATTACTTGTTTTGCCACATTGCTCTTTCTTCCTTTGATTGGCTGCACCTGAAGTCACTCATTCCCAATCGCATTTCTGGTTAAGAGAAGTAGGTTCTTTGACTCTCTTCTTTTTTTAATTTTTGATTGGATCAAAGAGGGGTAGCTACACCATAGGAATGATTCAAAGGTAGGAAGAGTTTAGGCTGTTAGCGTGATGAAGAGGAATGCGGCTAATCCCTCCACGGTACTCTGCTCTGCTGAACATGGTAAAAAGGGCTTCATTCAGCCAACGAGAGGTTTCGAAGTAACTCGACTGTATGACCTTTCGGCCACGACCTAGAGGGGTGAAGAGGTGCTGTTGAGCCCGACCATCCATTACATCATATACAATAGATCTTACTGCTTTAGCAGCTTTCTTTCTTGCAATCGAGCAGCCTTTCTCACTTCCGGCACACTTGCTATACTTCCAAAAGCGGGTCATAAACGGGGGTTTTTTGCCTCAAGTCTCAGTCTTCTTCAATGGCAGGAATGGCTGGATTGAAGAGCACACAGCTAGTCGACTGTAAGGAATTGAGTGAGCCGAGCATAGCGAGGAGGAGATAGATTTAAACATTTAAAAAGTCGGGCTGGGTTAAGAACCATCAATTGCACTTGCTGCGAGTCAGCCCTATTTGATAAAAGGAAAGACTTACAAAATCTCCAACGGCCACACTAGATACTGGTTTTCATAGACAGAGCTACTCCAAGCCCAATACCAAATATGAATCATATTTGATGAACCATGAAGTTGTTTCTTTCTACTCAGTACCATCTTGCCTACCTCTAGATTCTAGAAGTAGTGACACCGTAACACATTACCTCGTAGATTAGATTGATTGAGGATACTTTCTCATGTCACATATACCGTTTGCATGTAATGACTGATACAATTGAAATAAGATCCCAAATCAACGCTTTCTTTGTCATCTTCGGAATCAGGGGTTCTCTTCAAAAACTCCCATTGGCCATTCTTGTTGCTAGTTCGGTTCTATTCATCTTTCCGGGTCACTACGTTCTCATAAGCTTCGGGTCTGTCCGTTAGTGGTGATTGGTCATTAAGGTTCCTTTGGGCTTGCTTTTCCTGCTATCCCGCTACGCTTTCTTGTTTCATGCCTTCT